>JAVUPR010000289.1:0-623257 GCA_036785695.1 Gentiana straminea
CGGGCTAACACTTGTTCTGCAATTTGTCCCACTTAGTGCTACAGATTCTGCACTAAGGCTTCTTGATTGGTCAGTCTTGTATCATTCTTCTGACAATGAGTGGTGAATTTTGTATTCAGATTAGTCATGGATTTCGTAAGTTGATTGACCGTCTCGGTCACAGTTAAGCTCATGTTATCCATGGCTGCTTCCCAACTATCGGACTTGTTGAATTGAGGCATGAATCCACCAGTTTGTCACGGTCTCTCTCCACCATTAGAATCACTTTGTCGAAAACCTCCAATAGGGTCACTCAGTCTAAAACCAGGGTGGTCATGAGAACCTGGGCGATATCCGCCCTATAAGGATTTCCTTGCCTTCCTACATAGTTCACGTCCTCAATGTTGGTTGCTTCTATATCTTGAACTTTCTCGACCTTTGCTATGCGATCTTGCATGCCATCTATCTTTTCATTCATTGCCATTAGCCGGTATAAGATCTTTTGAGAACTATTTTCTCTAAATACGCCTTCAGCTACTTTGGCGGTTTCAACTTGATGTGTTCCCCATTGACTTGTCAGTGCGATTTGACCCTATTTCTCATTGGCTTCTTCAGGTGATAGCAACGCAAAACATCCGTTGCTTGATGCATCAACTCTCATTTATTCACTTGGCCGCAATCCATGATAAAAACTATGCACTCGTACATGCAAAGTGATATCATGATGAGGGCATCTCCTCTGTGCTTCCTAAAATCTTTCCCATTCTTCTTCAAATGTTTCAGTGGGTTTCTGCTTGAAATTCATAATCTCTTGCCTCATTTGTAGCGACTTCCCAAGTGGGGAGTACTTATTCATAAACATCTGCAGCAGGTCGGTCCAAGTTTGAATCGATCCTGGTGCTAGAAACAATAACCATATCTTCGCTTTGTCTTTGAGAGTGAATGGAAACAATTTCACCTTGATATTATCTTCAAGCACTCCTGCTGGCTTGACCGTGCTGACTATCTCTAGAAAGTTGATGACATGTACACTAGGATCTTCGTTCATTACTTCATGAAAAGTAGTGTAGTTAGTCACCATTTGTATCACATTTGTTTTCGGTTGAAATACCTCAGCTGCATCCTCAGGTTGAACAATTGTTGGTACGAATTGCTCGATCGTCAGCATTGCATAATTCTGTAGATTTCTCCTATCTGCTTGTACCACAACTCCTGCTTCATTCTGTCCATTATGTGCCGTGGTGATGTCTGTATCCTCCTTCTTGCGAACTCAAGACTCAACAAAAAGAAAATAAAAGGGTTAGTGACTTGCCTCGGCGGCTGTTACACACTCCTAGCAGACTAAAAAATACAAACTCTGACTACTGACTCAACTCTGAACTAAAAGAAATGATTCTTTTGAAACTGGGACCCTCGGTTTATCAGGGTAGACCCTCGGTAAACCTGAAGCAATTTTTCTAGATTTTTAACAAAATCGATACTGTATGACTCCAGTATAAACAGATTATAAAATAGACTCGATTAAACAGACTCAAATATATACATAAAACTCAATCTTACATAAGAAGTATTCTTGACACGTGTCCCCGGCAACGGCGCCAATAATCTTGATCGCGTGCAAGGCACTTACTAGCAATAGGACTGGAAAATCACGGTCGATCCCACAGAGACTCGTAAGAAAGTCTAATTATCAAGATTGAGCTTGTCACAATAACGGTCTACGACAACTATAATATAGACAATAGTAATTTTGGTAACAATCAACTACCAAGATTATGCAAGTTCAACAGAGCAAACTAGAGTTTTTCATGTATTAGTTCAATTATGAGTAATTAGTTTTTCAACCCACAATACAACAGTCCTCCCCACTGGTGAATTTATTCATTGTTCAGATACGGGTACAACTCCTAACCCTATCTACTCCGATAGTGGCAGTAGACAATCTATACGCAAGCTACCCTCCTTAATTGGTCCGTAATAGCCCATACGCAAAAAGAACTAGAGCTGTCGATATTGAGCGCTAACTCATACCGCAAACCCGCCTAGACAGCTGTCGACATTGACCAGCACGTTCCTGGGGTCCATCAAGATATTGTCCTAATTAACACTTCACTAACAGTCCTTCATGTTAATTTACGATGACATGCAACTAGTTGATCAGGCTACTAACATGTAAATTAAATCTATTTATCAACGTAGCTGGCGCCGATTATCATGAATTAGTAATTTACTATGTATTCAGATCTAGCAATATAGACCGTCGCAGATCTAAAGAACGCAACTACTATTCCATGATTTCTTCACCAACGATTCAGATCTATAACACATGGGGTAAAATAAACTAACTACTACATAATTAAACTAAATAAGATATTAAAACATACTACTCGAATAGAACAATGACAGATCTACATCTTGGAAAAGACAGAAAATCATACCCTCGAAGACGAGCATAGATCTCTTTCGGATCACTCCCTAAGCGGCGACTCCGTAGTCTCTCCGACTGATAACGGTCATTTTGTGCCCGTTATTCTATGACCTTTATCCCCGATTCTAGTTTAAAGGAGCTATATTAGAGTAATAATAAGTCGTAATACGCTTAATTCACATATGTCGAGAGTTACGATTCATTATTATGTATTAAGAGGTTTTATTATATTATTTGATATTACAGACTGTACTTCATGTTATATTTGTAGTAACGCATTTGGGAGCACAAGGATGGACTTCGGAGAAGCTTTAATGGATCACGACGAGTTAAGAAAGCCCAAGACATAGAAGAGGAAGAAAGCCCGGGAGCATGTAAGGCTCGGTCGACCGAGCCTATGCATTCGGTCGACCGAGTGGGCTCGTAGTCCGAAGAAGTTCGGTACATTATTTGAGGCGGTTAGGGTTCGGTAGTGTCGGCATTTAAGTCGGTTTTCTATGTCGGCTGAGGCTCTATATAAACACAAGTCCTTTGTATTTTTTATTATGCATTCATCAACATTATTTCATACTTACAAATAAACACATAAGGATTCTTTAGGCTTGTGGAGGTTGCAAGGGCTGCAAACATGTAAGCCCTAGTTTATCTTCTTGTCTTCTTTTTAGTAATCAATTTCCCAATTATGCTTTGATTATTTGAGTAGGTATTCATATCTAGATGATGTAGATCTAGGATATGACGTTAGGGCAGCGGTGATACCTTGTCTATAAGGATCCCAAACCCTACGTCCTCTACCTAACATCTACGGATGAATCTGTGTGTTTAATTTACGTGTATTCAGATTAGTTTATATGATGTCCTGATAATTCGCTATATAATCCGATTTGTATATGAAACGCTGAGAAATATGTTCGGGGATGTAAATGCGGGAGTTAGACTCTCGGGTGACCGAGAGGTGTCACTCGGTCGACCGAGCCTATGCATTCGGTCGACCGAGCGTTAGCAAACCTGTTTTCATCCGTTAATCATCACGTCTTTATGATTAGGTTAGCTTAATTGAATCGTTATCTCGGTAGGTATGGCTATGGCTACGTCACTCACTTGATTTAATTAAAACGTGTAAAAAGGAAATACCGGTATAAAACTCTTAGGTAGGCTTATGAATTGATCTTCGGACTTTCAGCATTATCTAGGTAGGTTTATATTAGGGAATTGCGCGCACCTTGATACACGTAGATCGTAAACTAGCATGAGACTATAACTTGGTAATTGTTAGTTGGACGAGAGTTTGAGTGATCGTCTAGGAAGTACGCCTAACCAAAGGAATGTTGCCCGGACGAGGTGTACGGTTAATATCGGCATCCTTAGAGTAGTAAGCGTGTGAGTTATATGAGATGGAGGCACCAAAAGGCGAAGTCACGTAGCAATACCACAGTGATATAGTGACCTACCGGTGCTACATCAAGTTGTAGAGGATGACTCCCGTAGCCAATATAAAGGGATATGAACGGATTAATAGTAGATGAATTTTGTTGTCATATAAATTATCTAGATCCAAGTAATTATGGTTATAATTGGGCAGTTGATTACGTTATGTGTTTACATGTTGTTTATATATTTGAGTGTGTTTTGCTTTCCTAGTACTTTATGTTGGTCATAGACCGTATTTGTTCAACGAGGTAACTAGTTGACTATTTAAGTAGGATCCACAAATTGATTCTCTCGTGGGATCGACCTCGACTCTATCTAGCTATACCGCGATTGAACCTAGTTCACTTGCTAGTGGTTATTTAGGCATCGAGTTAGTAATTTAACTTGACCTTCCATCAAGTTTTTGGCGCCGTTGCCGGGGAATCAATGGTCCAGTTGCTTAAATAATCTACTTGATTATTTCGTTTTTGTTTCTGTTTTCTTTTGCAAGTCAGTAAAATAAAAATAAAAAAAATAATAATAAAAAAATAAAAATAAAGAAAATAATAATAATAATAAACAAATAAATAAATGAAAGAAAAATTTATATGTGTTCTGTATGTTCGGTCGACCGAACGATGTTGCTCGGTCGACCGAGCCCTTAATTGTTTTATATTATCTGACAGGACTGTTTCCCCTCTGTTTCTCCCCGTCAGTAGGTTGTAAGCCTAGCAGCAGTACGAGTAATCGTACTGACTGCTAGTTTATTGACCGTTTGTTGTTTTTCAAATATTGCAGATAATTGGACGGAAATCACTCACATAACCTGCTCAAGATCAGCAAAATGTCATCAATCGATTTTACCAAAGACCAAGAAGAAGTCAAGGTTTTACGAACAAAAACTACACCAAGGAAGCCGCTAACACCGAAGCTCATGGAAAGGATAGAAAAGATGAAAGCGAAAATCCGAGAGGCGAGGAAATCAAGAGAGGCTAAAGAAGCCTATTGGCAAAAAGGTATGTCTATTTTGAATCCAGAGGAAATCTCTTCGGATTCTGATTCAGCTTTAGATTATGATGATTACATGTCCGAGATAGAATCTGAGTCGAGGGTAGCACAAACTATGAAGAGCCCTGTTGTCATCTGTTCTAGAGATGAAACATTGATTAAAGATGAGTCTCGACTGATGCCAAAGTTAGCAGACCCAGGAGCTTTTATGGTTGGAGTAACCCTAGAACAAACCCATCTAGGTTTAGCCTTGATTGATTCCGGTTCAAGCCTTAATATCTTTCCTAAAAGCCTTTGTGATAGGAATGTCATTTTAACACCCACTAACACCCCGCTCCAAGTTAGATTAGCGGATGGAACTAGGACAATCATGACTGGGAGACTGAACAACATGATTATTGGTGTGGGGCAACTACGGTTTAAGATAGACGTAGTGGTAATGGAAATCGAGGAACATCCTGAATGCCCAATCATTTTGGGTAGATCGTTTATCAACACCGCTAGAGCTTTCATGCGGATGACCAGACATGAGATAGTATTGTTTGACGCTAAAGGTTCTGAGTGTTATGGGATAACAAATCCGAATTTCCCTGTACCGGCAAGTGTAAATGTGTTAGAAGTAGTTGGTTCGGAAAAGCTTGATGCCACTCAAAGTCTAGGAAAGGATGCTGATGATAATGTCGATGATAAAGACGAGAGGGAAGTCCTTACTATTCTAAGTCGGAATAGGTCAGTTCAGCCCGCACCAGCCCCGACCAATGTTGAAGTTTGTAGACCTACCTAAGGATAGGAGGACCGAGAGCGAAGAAACGAACTAGGAGAGTTCGTAACAAAAACTCGTCGAAATCGAGAGACAAATCCAAAAGTAGGCGCTTGTCCGGATGGTCAATTCGACCGTCTTTTCATTGACCGAAACCCAAGGGAAGGGCACTCGTAGAAAAGGACGGTCAAACTTTTTCGGTGAGAGCTGGCCGGGTGAAAGCCTGGCAAGTCAAGGGCAGTGTTTTAGAGTGATATTTTTGGAAGTCGAGCTACCGACTTAAACTGTAGAACTATTTCTATCCTTCGTTATTTTTATTTTTTATTTTATATTTATTTATTTAAATTTTTTTTTTTATTTTTTTTTTTAATAAAAGTAGCATGAAACGATAAGAAGTTTTTTTTCTATTTTGCCATGTTCCGACGACTGTTGAGTTAAGGATGTGCAAAATAATTTTTTTATTCGAATCGTTTTTATGTGAAGTGAAGCGCTGCAATTGAATCTTTGTAAAAAAAGTGTTGATTAAGGAAATGATAATGCGTTATTTTAAAAATGCTTAGACCAGATTGTTTGATTTATTTATGATAAAAATGAGGTTGCTTTTATGCTTGAGACGACCTATTGGTTAGAAAATTTTTTGCGGTGAGAGTGAAATAATACATTTTGGCACTGTTATATATTGTAGTTATTTTACGGTATGTGTCAAATTTATTAAAATGGTCAACACCATTAATTTCTACACATCCCCACTCACCTTTCCCTCTTCCCAACCTTTAACCTTTTTCTCTTCCCAACCTCTTTATTATCCTAATTCAAATTTTCAAATTCCACCTTTCCACCTCATCAATCCCCAACAACTTTTCTACACCAATCACATTCCATTTCTTCAAACTCCATTTTTCTATTTAACCCACCATCCTCTCTTTCATTTTCCTCATTCCTATTCCCCCAATTCCTTCATCCCAAATTCTCCATCCACCTTGTTTTCTCAAACCCCCGTAGAAATCAAATGGAAATGTTCGAAAATCTTCATCCATTTCACCATTTTCACTCACCTTGAAAAGCCTATCGAAATTTTTTTCGATCAATTGATTCGATCACGGGAAGGGTAGAGAACCGTAGGTCGTTTCGTCGATTCTCCGCACTCGGTCAACCGAGTGATTGCTCTCGGTCGACCGAGAGTCGGGCCGCCCCTTTCGTCGTCGTGCGCTGTTTATCTGCCAGGATGCCACCAAGAAGACGCAGAGCCGCTCAGTTTGTGGCTGTGGAAGGCGATATTCCAATGATCAACGGGGTCCCACAATTCACGAGTCGGGAGGTATATTCTTCGTTTACTAATCATTTCGTTAATGCCCCCGTACATCGAGCTCGAGGTCTAGATTTGGAAAATTGTGGAGACGAGCTTCTAGAATTGGTGGAACGCTATCAATGGCGCGATGTCGTAGCACCCCCTGGCCGGGTCAACGTCAACTGGGTAAGAGAATTTTATGCTTATTTACGCGTCCACCCCGACACCAATATCGTCCATATTCGTGGCCGACCAATTGTAATTTCTCCGGGTACGATTAATGCTTATTTTGGGGTGGATGTCTCGGAGGACGGGCCAGAGTATATGGGTACGTTTGATGGGTCCGATGCTTGGTTGGAGGAAGTTGGAGCCTATCTGGGAATAGAATGGACAGTAGGGGAGGTTGCCCGCACATTTGCGGAAACGGACTTTAGGAGATGGGAGGATAAGTGCCTTAATCGGCTTATTCGTTCCAATATCTTCCCGGCTAAGCATGTATCTACGGTTTACTATACTCATGCCACTCGCTCTATTGGTTGTACATGGGATGGCTCGTGAATGTGGGGGCATTGATACGCAAGGAGATGACAGACGATGCTCTCAAGCCTCGGCATACCTTACCTTTTGGTTCACTAATCACTACATTCTGTGAGGGAGCTGAGTGCCCGGTGTTAGGCGGCGATTCCTATGTGGAGCCAATGCCTATCCTATCTTTGAGTTCTGTCCCACCGCCTGTCGTTCACGGCCACGACCAAGAAGGGGAACCCGAGGATGATGCTGACGACGCCGGCCCGAACAATTTGCAACTAGCACCATTCAATCCAGGATGGGATTAAGTATTTTAATTTGAGTGTTCGCATTTCCTATAATTAACGAGTTTTTATTTTGACTCAATTCTACTAGTATGTCGTGTTATATGGAGCAAGTTTCTCTATTACCTAAATTGAACTCATGTAATGTTTTGGACTTGTTGAAATGTATTGCAATGTAATCATTAAATTATGGACTTAAATATGTTTAAGGAAATTGTTATCCCTTTTTACGGTCCCTTTTTCTGATTATTACCGTTTAGACTAATCCGTAACGAGTTGCGAGCTTTGTTTAAGATATGTGTTGCGTTGATTATGCTTCGCCCCCGCTATGGAGCCAATTCCGTGCTCGATGAACTTTTCCGGTTTCCTAAGACTTGTTCACACTTCCACGCTTATCCAGAGCTAAGTTCCTTTTTTTTTTGAGTTTGTTCTTTCGTTTTTTATACATTGAGGACAATGCATTGTTTAAGTGGGGGGTACAAGTCACTTAGCTCAAATGAGTAATTCCATATGTTCCCATATATCAAATAGTAAATAAAATGAGTAAAAAAAAAAAAAAAAATTAATTTAAAATTTTACACTTAGAATCACATTTACTTTTGTGAAGTCCTGATAACTATATCTAATAAGGAATAACCCATATTTCATGAGTACGTGATCACTTTATACTTCTGCGACTTATTGATTAGTAAACTTAATGATATTCATATTGTCCGTTGCGAGTAGTTGTTTATTATTCAATTATTCAATACCTGAATCGAGTTGTACTACGCTTGTTATAAAAGGTAAAAATTATAATGTGTACATTGCATAGATAATTGATTATGCTTACCTAGTGTCAAATTTATCGTCCGATGTGTTCCTAAAAATTCTAGCCACAAAAGCCGAGTAATAAGCCGGAGACGTACCGTGTTTGACAATGTTAAAACACTCGGGCTTGTAGTAAGTTACCAAAGTAGCCTCGCGCTTGTGGTAATATTCGATGCTAATATTTGATCTAAGATAGAGGGAAATTCTAAAAAGTTTTCCTTCTTGAGATTGATAGTATCTGAAAAATATGAAGATATGAAAAGAATATTCAACTCTTGAAGAGGCTTTGAGTAGTACTCGGTCTCCAAGTCCAAAAACCCTATAGATACGCTCTTGCTTATTATTCTAGTGCTTGAAAAATTAAAAGGCTTAAGAAGTGGGAATACTGAAGTTGGTAGGTTAAGACTGCGAAGTTTGCATAAGCTCTAATCTTGCTACGAATGTTTAAAACTCAATGCACATGCACACAACACATCGATTCATGATGGATAGTGGATAATGGATATCTGATGAGCATAGAGGATATGAGTTGATTCGAGTTTCTTGTGTCAGTATACTGTGACCACTAGAAAGTAGTTTATGGGGAATAACTTATTGATATTTTGATCGGGACGATCAAAGGCTAAGTGGGGGGTAGTTGATAACGGTCATTTTGTGCCCGTTATTCTATGACCTTTATCCCCGATTCTAGTTTAAAGGAGCTATATTAGAGTAATAATAAGTCGTAATACGCTTAATTCACATATGTCGAGAGTTACGATTCATTATTATGTATTAAGAGGTTTTATTATATTATTTGATATTACAGACTGTACTTCATGTTATATTTGTAGTAACGCATTTGGGAGCACAAGGATGGACTTCGGAGAAGCTTTAATGGATCACAGACGAGTTAAGAAAGCCCAAGACATAGAAGAGGAAGAAAGCCCAGGAGCATGTAAGGCTCGGTCGACCGAGCCTATGCATTCGGTCGACCGAGTGGGCCTGTAGTCCAGAAGAAGTTCGGTACATTATTTGAGGCGGTTAGGGTTCAGTAGTGTCGGCATTTAAGTCGGTTTTCTATGTCGGCTGAGGCTCTATATAAACACAAGTCCTTTTTATTTTTTATTATGCATTCATCAACATTATTTCATACTTACAAATAAACACATAAGGATTCTTTAGGCTTGTGGAGGTTGCAAGGGCTGCAAACATGTAAGCCCTAGTTTATCTTCTTGTCTTCTTTTTAGTAATCAATTTCCCAATTATGCTTTGATTATTTGAGTAGGTATTCATATCTAGATGATGTAGATCTAGGATATGACGTTAGGGCAGCGGTGATACCTTGTCTATAAGGATCCCAAACCCTACGTCCTCTACCTAACATCTACGGATGAATCGTGTGTTTAATTTACGTGTATTCGATTAGTTTATATGATGTCCCGATAATTCGCTATATAATCCGATTTGTATATGAAACGCTGAGAAATATGTTCGGGGATGTAAATCTGGGGAGTTAGACTCTCGGGTGACCGAGAGGTGTCACTCGGTCGACCGAGCCTATGCATTCGGTCGACCGAGCGTTAGCAAACCCGTTTTCATCCGTTAATCGACTCACGTCTTTATGATTAGGTTAGCTTAATTGAATCTCGTTATCTCGCAAGTATGGCTATGGCTACGTCACTCACTTGATTTAATTAAAACGTGTAAAAAGGAAATACCGGTATAAAACTCTTAGGTAGGCTTATGAATTGATCTTCGGACTTTCAAAGCATTATCTAGGTAGGTTTATATTAGGGAATTGCGCGCACCTTGATACACGTAGATCATAAACTAGCATGAGACTATAACTTGGTAATTGTTAGTTGGACGAGAGTTTGAGTGATCGTCTAGGAAGTACGCCTAACCAAAGGAATGTTGCCCGGACGAGGTGTACGGTTAATATCGGCATCCTTAGAGTAGTAAGCGTGTGAGTTATATGAGATGGAGGCACCAAAAGGCGAAGTCACGTAGCAATACCACGTTGATATAGTGACCTACCGGTGCTACATCAAGTTGTAGAGGATGACTCCCGTAGCCAATATAAAGGGATATGAACGGATTAATAGTAGATGAGTTTTGTTGTCATATAAATTATCTAGATCCAAGTAATTATGGTTATAATTGGGCAGTTGATTACGTTATGTGTTTACATGTTGTTTATATATTTGAGTGTGTTTTGCTTTCCTAGTACTTTATGTTGGTCATAGACCGTATTTGTTCAACGAGGTAACTAGTTGACTATTTAAGTAGGATCCACAAATTGATTCTCTGTGGGATCGACCTCGACTCTATCTAGCTATACTGCGATTGAACCTAGTTCACTTGCTAGTGGTTATTTAGGCATCGAGTTAGTAATTTAACTTGACCTTCCATCACCGACCAGAACTCATAAAATAAATAAATTAAACAACAATGAACTTTTATTGCATAATACTTGTAAATTGTATGGTACTATTGTTAAATTTAGTTCTGAGGCGAAGCCTCTTATTTATAGCTATCTAAACCAAACTTAGGAACATCTAGTTCGACCCCTCATCCAAGAAAACGCGTTTCGGAAGGATCTCGACCCTCGGTAAGTCGGCTACGCCTCCTGGGTTACCGGGGGTAATTTCGACTTTTTTCTTCAACCGACTTAACTTGGATGCTTCTGGAATACCCTAGGCCTATTCCTTTCGTGCAGTCCACTCCAGATTCGTCCACCATGCTCAGCCCAATATTTTGTATGCTGAAAATCATCAAATAATGCACGAAATAATATCAAAACAGGGAAAATAAACGCCAATTGCCGATTTCTCGACTCAAAAACCCGACATATGCTATTCAACATAAATGGTTCATATATATAGGCCGAAACAACTAGTTTTAGCTCATAATGGATAGAATATTGATGCCGTATGATAGACTATTTTAACCGTCATCAACTACCCCTCACTAGCCTTCTGCACGTCCGCGAGCAGAGTATCAAAGCGGAATGTACCTCCAAGAACAATCTCCATCAACTACCACACATTAAATAAAGATTTCCGGCAGGAACATACATCAAACCACAATCCATAAGCTCCCCATTAATCACTACTTATCATGCATCAATGTGTCGTGTGATGAATCAGTTGTGAAAGTGCGATCGTGAGAAGAATCAAGTTGTACTAACCACACAATCTTAACTTGCTTGCGCATACACTCGCTCATCTTGCTTTCAGACTTGGTTACACAACATGGTACCGTAATTGGGTCGGACGGACTCGGGGACTGAGCATTGCTCGTAAGTCCTCGTTTGTTTCTTTTTATGCGAGGGTCGTGCCCTTTTTACATGAGTTCGCTTCCCTCACTGCCTTTATTGCATTTTTTTTTTCTTTTTTCTTTTTTTTGGCAGATTTCTTCACTTTTTTCTCTTTCTCTCACAAGTCCGTGTGTCCCGGTCACCTTTCGTCATCCAAGTTGCTTCCCTTGTCTTACAACAATTTGTTAATGTATATAGACAGAGAAATAATGATTCCCGGTTAAAACAACTCATAAGTTACTACTTCATGCAACATAACATATGCTCGTTCTTCCATACAAAATTGAATATGCTATAGCCCACTTCAAATTGAACTTGGGCTCCTTTCCTACCGATTACTTACTCGAAAACGTGCAATAAGCAAGCTAAAAATAGTGATTAAAATTCCAAAAATATTCCCTTCTTCGAATATCCAGCTAAGACGCCTAACCCCCACTTATTATAGACATTGTCCCCAATGACTAATAATAAAGAAAAGGAAAAGTACTTAGCTCTGGAATTGTTGGCTGAGTCAAAACGACTCCCGGAGCAGAATCATTAGCTCCTAGTTCATTCCTCTTCCAAGTTATTGCCTGCGGTTCAAAATTCTTCCAAAAACTGTGAGTAACATGCGAAGGGCAATAAGAAGATAAGGTAGAGGTAATTGTGTATACCGGAGGAATGCACAAAAATAGTTTAAGCCACTTTATTCTTTTATCGGCATAAGCAAGATGCAAAAAACTATTACGAGGGTATCACATGCGAATCGGCAAGGAAAAAACCACATATATCTCTAGCCATGTGACTGAAGATATATGTGATGAAAAAAACCTTGCGATTGTCATGCTACTTTATTGACTCAAAATAACCTAAATAAATCAGGCTTACCCACTCACTGTCTGCAATTTGGAAAATGATTCACATCTCCAACATCTTTATGATATCTTCCTTAACAACATCTTTCAGTTCTGGCGTCAACCTCCTTTGAGGTTGTGCCACTGCTTTTTTCTCAGGGTGTACAGAGATTTTATGCATGCACACCGATGGGCTTATTCCTCTAATATCTGCAATCGTCCACCCAAACGCTCCCTTATGCTCTCTCAGTACTATTAAAAGTTTATTCTCCTCTAAAGGCGATAATAACGATAAAATTATAAGGGGGAGAGTATCATCTTGTAAGTACACGTACTTCAGGTGAGAAGGCAAAGGTTTTAACGTTATGTTCTTTGGTGGCTCTTCTAACGATAATCTTAACAGCTTACCAGTCAACTATAAGTCAAAAAACTTGTTCCACGAAGATCTATGAATGGTTCCTCCTAAATCCACAGAGGATATATGCTCTATTTCTCGCACTTGACCTTCACAACACCCAGGCCAGGTTTCCTCATAACTTTCTTCATCCTTCAAGTGCTAAGTCTCTGCTACTTCAGAGTCTCGTGCCACTTGCTGATATAATTCCAACACAAGTTCGTCTATGGCATCTAGCATGCAGCGTGCTTCTCCTTCATCTTTAGCATATCTCATTGAGTTCATCACATTGAACACTACTTTTTCCTCATTCATTCTCAGAATCAGCTCACCCTTATGAACATCTATCAAGGTTTTTCTCGTAGTTAGGAAAGGTCTTCCTAAGATCAATCGAACATCGTGGTTAGCTTCCATGTCTAGCACCACACAATCTACAGGGAATACAAACTTATCAACTTTCACCAAAACATCCTCCACCACTCCAAATGGTTGCTTCACAGACCTATCTGCTAATTGAAGGGTTATAGATGTTTCATTCAACTCTTTCATGCCTAATTTATGAAAGATAGAGAGTGGAATTAGATTGGAACTGGTTCCAAGATCACACAATGCTTTGTTTAGGCACTTCTCCAATTGTGCATGGTATGAGGAAGCTCCCAGGATCTTTACACTTAGGAGGCAGTTTGCATTGCAAAACTGCAGAGCATTCCTCGTTAAGACATATAGTCTCAAAGTCTAACAATTTTCTTTTGGTAGAAATTGCTTCTTTCAAGAATTTTGCATACTCTTCCATCCCGGCCAGAGCTTCTACCAAATGTATATTCACTTGAAACTTTTTAAACATCTCGATGAACTTCTTATAACGCGCATCATCATTATTCGGCTTATATTTCCTAGGGGATAGGGTAAAGTAGAAGGATTAATAGTTACATTTCATGAAGACTTACCTGTTGACTGCTGCTGCTCTGCCTGTTTGTCTGCTGAATTTTCAGACTCTCGGTTTACCGGAGAAGTGTCCCGGGTTACCGGCCCCTCTTTTTCTCTAGATTCTGTTGATTTCTACAGCTGACTACTTTCTAATTCCACCTGGAAAGGTGGTATAACATGTCCAGGCAATTCCTTTCCACTTCTAGTCATGATTTCATTCATGTCCTTTGGATTCTTCACAATATTACTTGGCAATCCTCCTGGAGGACGGGCTGACACTTGTTCTGCAATCTGTCCCACTTGGTGCGACAGATTCTGCTCTAAGCCTTCTTGATTGGTCAGTCTTGTATCATTATTCTGACAATAAGTGGTGAGGTTTGTATTCAGCTCAGTCATTTGTTTCATAAGTTGATTGACCTTGTTGGTCATAGTTGAGATCATTTTATCCATGGCTGCTTCCCAACTACCAGACTTGTTGAATTGAGGCATGAATCCACCAGTTTGTCTCGGTCTCTCTCCACCATTAGAATCACTTTGTCGAAAACCCTCAGTAGGGTCACTCAGTCTAAAACCAGGGTGGTCATGAGAACCAGGGCGATATCCACCCCCATAAGGATTTCCTTGCCTCCATACATAGTTCACGTCCTCAGTGTTGGTTGCTTCTATATCTTGAACTTTCTCAACCTTGGCTATGCGATCTTGCATGCCATCTATCTTTTCATTCATTGCCATTAGCTGGTATAAGATCTTTTGAGAAGTATCTTCTCCAAATACGCCTTCAGCTACTTTGTCGGTTTCAACTTGATGTGTTCCCCAGTGACTTGTCAGGTCCAATTTCTCTTCGGATTCTTCAATGATAGCAAAGCAAAACATCCGTTGCTTGATGCATCAACTCTCATTTGTTCACTTGGCCGCAATCCGTGATAAAAACTATGCATTCGTACTGGCAAAGTGATATCACGATGAGGGCATCTCCTCTGTGCATCCTTAAATCTATCCCATGCTTCTTCAAACGTTTCAGTGGGTTTCTGCTTGAAATTCATAATCTCTTGCCTCATTTGTAGCGACCTCCCAGGTGGGCAGTACTTATTCATAAACATCTGCAGCAGGTCGGTCTAAGTTTGAATCGATCCTGGTGCTAGAGACAATAATCATATCTTCTATTTTTCTTTCAGAGTGAATGGAAACAATTTCAACTTGATATTATCTTCAGGCACTCCTGCTGGCATGACCATGCTGACTATCTCCAGAAAGTTGGTGACGTGTACACTAGGATCTTCTTTCAATACTCCATGAAAGGTAGTGTAGTTAGTCACCATTTGTATCACATTTGGTTTCGGGTGAAATAACTCAGGAGCATCCTCAGGTTGAACAATTCCTGGTACGAATTGCTCAATGCATAACTTTGTAGAGTTCTCCAATCTGCTTGTACCACAACTCCTGCTCCATTCTGTCCATTCTGTGCCATTGTGTTGTCTGTATCCTCTTTCTTGCAATCGCAAGACTCAACAAAAAGAAAATAAAAGGGTTAGTGACTTGCCTCGCCGCTGTTACACATGCCTAGCAGACTCAAAAATACAGACCCTGACAACTGAGTCGACTCTAAACTAACAGAAATGATTCTGTTGAAACTGGGACCCTCGGTTTATCGGGATAGACCCTCGGCAAACCGGAAGAACTTTTTTAAGATTTTTAACAAAATCGATACTGTATGACTCCAGTATAAACAGATTATAATACATACTCGATTAAACAGACTCAAATATATACAGAAAACTCAATCTTAAATAAAAAGTATTTTTGACACGAGTCCCCGGCAACGGCACCAAAAATCTTGATCGCGTGCAAGGAACTTACTAGAAATAGGACTAGGTCTATCAAAGTAGAGTACCGGAAAATCAAGGTCGATCCCACAAAGACTCGTAAGAATGTTTAATTATCAAGATTGAGCTTGTCACAATAACGGTCTATGACCAACTATAATATATATACAGTAGTAATTTTGGTAAGAATCAACTAGCAAGATTATGCAAGTTCAATAAAACAAACTAGAGTTTCTAATGTATTAGTTCAATTATGAGTAATTAGTTATCTCCCCCCAAACATGCAACAGTCCTCCCCACTGGTGAATTTATTCATTGTTCATCTACGGGTACAACTCATAACCCTATCTACTCCGAAAATGGCCGTAGACAATCTATACGCAAGCTACCCTCCTTAATTGGTCCGTAATAGCCCATATGCATAAAGAACTGGAGCTTTCGATATTGAGTGCTAACTCATACCGCAAACCCGCCTAGACAGCTGTCGACATTGACCAGCATGTTCATAGGGTCCATCAAGATATTGTCCTAATTTAACACTTCACTAACAGTCCTTCATGTTAATTTACGATAACATACAAATAGTTGATCAGGCTACTAACATGTGAATTAAATCTATCGATCAACGTAGTTGGCGCCGATTATCATGAATTAGTAATTTACTAGGTATTCAGATCTAGTGATATAGACCGTCGCAGATCTGAAGAACGCAACTACTATTCCATGATTTATTCACCAACGATTCAGATCTATAACACATGGGGTAAAATAAACTAGCTACTACATAATTAAACTAAATAAGCAATTAAAACATACTAGTCGAATAGAACACGATAGATCTACATCTTGGAAAAGATAGAAAATCATACCCTCAAAGACGAGCGTAGATCTCATTCGGATCTCCCCCTAAGCGGCGACTCCATCATCTCTCCGACCAGAACTCATAAAATAATAAAATAAAGAACAATGAACTTTTATTGCATAATACTTGTAAATTGTACTGTACTATTGTTACATTTAGTTCTGAGGTGAAGCCTCGTATTTATAGCTATCTAAACTGACTTATTAACATATAGTTCGACCCTCGTCCAAGAAAATGCATTTCAGAAGGATCTCGACCCTCGGTAAGTCGGCACTGCCTCCCGGGTTACCTGTGGTAATTTCATCTTTTTTCTTCAACTAACTTAACTTGGATGATTCTGGAATACCCTAGGCCCATTCCTTTCATGCAGTCCACTCCATATTCGTCCATCATGCTCAGCCCAATATTTTGTATCCTGAAATTCATCAAATAATGCACGAAATAATATCGAAACAGGGAAAATAAACGCTAAGTGTAGATTTCTCGACTCACGAACCCGACATATGCTATTCAACGTAAATGGTTCATATTTATAGGTCGAAACAACTAGTTTTAGCTCATAATGGATAGAATATTGATGCCGTAGGATAGGCTATTTTAACCGTCATCATTCTGCAGGTGAGATAGTCAGATTTGATAGAGAACCGAAATCAACATAGAATAGTGCTCATAATTCCAAATGCAACTGCAAGCTTCTCGATGTGAACTCGTAGTGTTCTCTTTTTCTCTTCTTCGTCAACATCATGTAGAACAAAGGCCTCCCCAATGCATAGGCCGAGTAAGCGTTGGCCGAAGTCCTAACCGTCATGGGGGCCCAAAATTACATGTTTTTCAAAAAAACAATTCCGTGTAGATCCAATCTCATCCAACCTAATATAATATGTTAATTTTTTTTACTTGAATTCATAAAGGTAAAAAAAAATTATATGAATTGAGAAAAGACCAAAATAAATTTTACTTGAATTTATAAGGGCCTAAAAAAAATTATGGGGACTAAATTATAGACATTCAACACATATCAATGAATTGAGTTTTGTATCTACGGATGTTAAAAACACGATGTTGAAGTAATATTTTGTAAGTATGTAAAATGAACATTCAAAATAAAAGGCCTAATCCGGCGACTTTGTCGAATACCCAAAAATTCCTAAGGCCAGCCCTGTGTAGAACTGATGTCATATTAGGAACAAAGCCCGCTTCCAGAAACTTTGCATCGAATTCTCTCAAAAAGAAGAATAGATATCCTCATGCTGTGGATGTTCTGTATCCCCTACCAAAAAGACATGGACAGTACTTTTAGTTCCACCAGACTGAATCCAGGTGGCTTATCCAACCCATGATCTTTCATGTAGAGTCTCATTCTTTTCACATCCTCCCAACGTCCTACTTCAGCGCATATGTTTGAGAGCAAGACGTAATACACAAAATTTTTGGCTTCCAATTAGAATAATTTCCTTGATGCAATTACTCTAAGCTCCACATTCTTGTGCATTCTGCACGCTGCAAGCAGAGATCCCCTAATAACAAAATTTGGGGTAGCATTCATTTCCTTGATCAAATCATAGGCTCTTGAAAGAGAGCCAGCATGTCCCAGAAGATCGACTATGCTCCATCCCTTGTTCTATGCCAAACCTATTTCGCATGACTGTGAACCAATACCATCCCTCATCCACAAACCCAGCATGACTACAAGCAGCTAAAACTGCCAGAAAAGTTATATAATTCGGTTTTACAGCCGTCCTATTCATGTCGCAGAAGTCCACTAAAGCTTCTTTGGCTTGTCCACGCATTCCATATCCAGCAGTGGCGGAAGTACATACAACCAATGGGGGCAGATCCGGAAAAAATACACTAAAATTTGTACTATGTATATAGTTTTCCCCCCCTTAAATTTTTTATTTGCCTTCAAAAAAAATTTTACCCCCTTACCTGAGATCCTACGTCGGCCCCTGATATCCTACAATCATGGTTGTCCATGACTGGACATTCTTTCCCTTCATTATGTTAAATGCTTTCCTTGCCATCGCGACCCTCCCACATTTTCAATACATATCAATAAGTGATGTACCAACATGCAAATTATCCTCTAATCTCTTCATCATGACAACCTACATAAGGAAGGCCATGCAAAAGTATTCCATTGAACTCGTTAAGGGGAAAATTGGAAAGCCCAATATGCAATTGAAAGAAAATTAATGCAATGGATGAGCCTGGCTATGTATGCATTTGCCAAGTTGAAGTGCTCTAGAATGAAGACAAGCCAACAGTACAGCCGAGAGAGTCACAACATCAAAATTAATAGCTTTATCCATCAAAATTTGCTTGAATAGTTCCAGAGACTCCGCAGACAATCCATGCTGCGCATGCATAGCAATCATTGAATTCCAAGAAACAACATCCTTACATGGCATTTCCACAAAAGTATTATTAGACAAACCCAGCTCGCCACATTCATGGCCGGATGAAGCAAAGAATCGGTCGGATTCACAGCCGGACTCTTGATATTAGCATGAGCTACAACAGAGGGACCGCTAACCAGGAACCTCAAGTTATGCTCAATCACAGGTGGAGGGCTCTACAGTTTATCATAGCGCTCCGCAAGATCCTGAGCTATTGCATCGAGTTGTTTAGCGGTGTATGGGATCTCGGAGAGAAAAACCCTCACCTTGCGTCATATTGGTCAGTGAAGGACCAATCCTAAAATGTCTTTAGGCTGGAAGCGTTATTTCCCAAAGCCCACTTGATGCAATGGGCGATGTGATAGAAGCCTTCATCGTAGACCGCTACCCCGGAATCACTGAGTGCCTTTGATACTCTGCAAACTTCTTATTATCATCGACTTCCTCAACTCTTGCGGCATCCACCTTAGCTACCATACTTGCCTCGTATCGCAATCTTCTTCACAAAGGCAGCCCGCTCCTGCTCCCATAGCGCATCCGAATGATCGGATTTGGCCTTCATGTCATCTATCACCTTGTTGAACTCGGTAATTTCCTTTTCACAAATAGATTGATGCTCGTCCCGCGCGACCTCTACGGCGTCGAGATCCACTTTGGATTTCATCCGTAGTTCCTCAAGGTGGCTCTCGGTTTTTCCAACTTTCATGTTGGCAACTTAAACTACAGCTTCGAGCTTCTCCATTTTGCCAACAAGTTTGCCTCGCTCCGGTTCGGTTGCGGCATCCATTCATTCAGATTGTGAAACCGCAGTATTGGCCGAAAAGGAAAAGGACCCAAGTCAAAAGACAATTAAACAAACTAGAAGTACAAAGAGGAAAAAGTGTGGGAAAAATACGCCTTTTTAGAAACCCGGTCTTAGGACCGGTATGGGCCGTCATCACCGAACATGCAGCAATACCTTTACCTATTATTTGGTCTATTTGATCGGGGCCATCCAGTCTCAAATGCCGCGGTTGAGGAACTTTTGCGATCGCACCGGCCTGCGTCTCCGGTCTTCTAAATTCTGGACTCAACCAAGGTTCCCTGTACACAAAAGGTGAGAGGAAGATCCGGCACGATTTGGGTTCTAATCCTATTGATGGTGATATGAGTAGTCGACTTATGAAGAGCCCGCTTGGCCGCGTCCGCAGTAACATTAACCCTTGTGGCGGCCATATCTTTTTGCTTGGCCGGAGGGGGAAAAGTCTTTGACCTCTGATCAAGAACAACTCCAGACCTCTTCGGGTCACCATCCTTCTTAGGGTTGTCGACATCTATTAGCTTCTTGTCCGGATCAGTCTCATTCTGCAACCGGGTTCTTTTGTTGGAGTAGTGGGTTTGGCGGTCGTATATTTTTTACTGCCGTCGGCTTCGGGGTTTACACTTTTTTCCTTTTTCCCATAGGTTTAGAGTTGCGGCTTCGGGATGGGTGGGGAGAGACACCATCGGCAACTCATTTTCCCAATTTCCGGAAAGCAAGTTCATCCTCTCAACTTTGGTTGTCCGCCTCTGTTGGGTCACCGATTGCGCATGTGACTCACGTTCACCATATTTGCCAAATCGGACTCATTAATACGAAACATGAGAAATAAAGCAAGTATTGAGAAGCAAGAAAAATGAAGCTACGTGTAATATAAACAAAGCGGTTACCCGCTTTTTCCCGCAATTCGGGATCGCCCCTAAATTCCGTGCATTCGGAGGGCATACATCTCCCATGATGGCACTCCATGTACCAAATGAGGGTTGCATAATATTGGTTCAACATCAATGAGCACATTCCTGTTATTAGGTCCATTGTTTCCGGCTGCACTATTGAAAGACTCATCGGCATCGAGCACGGCTCGTAAGTTGAAGCAATGTTTCTAAGAAATCGAGCTTCAACGAAGCCTAGTATCATTTTTATCCACGCGATGAACATTTCTTTCTTCTCCCGCTCCTTATACCCTTTTATGCTTTCGGCATCTGTTTTGCCCACTTTTAAACTTCACAAAAGGCCAACCAACCTGAGATTCGACCTTCATGCACCGAGTGTTCCAAGCATTAACCTTGTTAGGAAGGTCCAATAAGAGCTTACATTGGCGCCTCTAGGATGCGAGCTGCCCGTCGGCATCCCATTTCGTTAGAGTGAAGAAGTTTGTAAATACGGGAAAGTAGGGCTCCCCGCGTAACGAGGCTACACACGATGTGAAGCCCATTATAACCCCGGCTAACCCAAGGAAGAGTTCACGGGGCGGGGAGTTGGTCTAACACATGAACATAACAAAAAAAGGTCAAAATATGGTCGGACTCCGGCCACAATATGATCGTAGTGAAGCCATACGAACTTTCGCTTCAACCGACCACAAATCCAGGACTTGCTCTTGTTTTTCTTAAGGCTTATGAACCAATAATCTTGAGGGATGTCATAAGCGACCAAAGAAGGTGTGTAATTCTCATAATCTCGTAACCGCTTCCACCTCGGTGAGGTCTAACAACACATCCGGTTTACTTCTTTTGTTAGGTACTTCTTCCTGCTCGTCGGTCCCCGATCCTTCGACCACAACTTGCTCGTCGACTCTAGCTTGTTCGACGCCTTCTTCAATCTCATGCTCGCCGAGATTCTATCTCATCGGGCCCATAGCACATGAAAAACATAGAAAACAAAATGGCGAAGTAGATTATTAGTACGCTACGAAGACATATTGAAAAACAACGGGCGAAGTAGATTATTAGTCACCTATGCTCGGAAGTCGGGCGAGAGACAAGCGGGTCCGCCCATCTCGACACCCCACCCATCCGTTTTTCCGCATGAGCAATGAGCTAAACCCTAAAACTGAACGGGGCGAGAATATAAAAGGGCACTTGCTATTACACAAGGAGTACGAAAGAGCATCACAATAGTTTTCATCAAAAAGGATTTCTACATTTTGGTAAACTCAAGTACACGGAAGCATACCCTCGAAAGAAAACATTAAATTTCAGGACAAAAACATGGAAATCGCATATAAAGGGTTTCAAATTTTTGAAACATGTTATGAATATCTATGGGTACCTTCCAAGAAGGTGAAAATCAACGAAAGATGCAATAGTCACCTAGAAAATATTAAGATTCTGGGTGGAGTAGTTTGAATATCTGCCGGACAATTCTTAAGCATGCCGGAAACTTCATCAAAATTGCCAGATCTTCTTATTTTCTGCCGGAAATTGCTTCAGCAAGTCGGAAACTTCAGAAGTTCACACCAAAAAAAAGTACAGTCCACACCAAAAAAAAGAAGGGGGTTCTAAAGGCGCCCCCGTTTTTACTTCCGGCACCACAAAAAATTACTTCGGCACCACAGTTTTTTTTACTGAACGGAACGTTAGTGACACTGACGTTGCTATTGAAAACCAATGTCACTGACGTTGGTGTTCAATAATGAAAGTCAGTGGCACCGACGTTTATGTTATGAAAGTATCACAACTAAGAAACGTCAGTCCATATACTTTCCACCGACGTTGGTGTTGCAATATCAACGTAAGTGAAACTGACATTTTTTTAATCAAAAAAATAATCATATAATGGGTGCCAGAAGTAAAAACGGGGGTGCCCTTAGAACCCCCAAAAAGAAATAATGAACATGAAACTATCATAACACTGAAATCTCAGCAAGAATTGATGAATGTCCACACAAAGACCCCCTTCACCTTTTTTTGAGGGGTACCCCTTCACCTTCTTAAGAGTTCAATAAATTAGCAAAATACTTATATTTACATCATTTTTCTTGTTACACCTTTAGCACCTTCCGGACTCTTAGCTATACCCCCTAACTAAATAAACAAGAGGCCACCAGCATACACTCTAAAATGAAAATATAGAAAACACTAGAAACTTCACTCGTCATAAACTACAACATTGTGAGCAAAGTGAAAACTCAAATGGAAATAAATAATGAACTGCCTAGTTTTACATATCCAACTAAAATATCTAATTCAAAAAATTTCCTTTCCGGACTTCCTTCTAAAAATTACCATGAAGATTAATTATACTGACATACCATTAGGTAATAAACATTCGAACATTGTGATGAACGCTGGAAAGTCATCCATGGAATCAAGATTAACAAATGAGCAAACGGTTGAGGGATGTTCCTTTGGCAAATATTTATCACGAAAACATGAAACGTAATTTCATTCAATGCAAATAGAGAAATTTTCTATGTTTTTCTTGTTAACATATTAGGTTGTATACATTTCCATTAGATTTTACCAAAGATTTAATAATTAAATCTTTATTAGGATATAATTTTCATAACGTGAAGCAACAAGAAATCGGTGGCAAACCTAATAATTTTCCTATTGGGGCGTAAGAGCAAATTCAAAAATCCAGTGGGAACATTAATACTGTTTTTACATTTTTAAAATCGAAACTACATCATTTTAAAACATAATTTTTCAGGTCTTAATGGCCGGCCCGCACCCTAACCTATGTGGGTCTGCCCAATTGAATTATTTTATTACGCCAATCACTTTTTAATGCGTGTGATGGAAGGGCAGGCCCCTTCATAGTTCTAATAACAAATAGTCCCAACTATTCAAGGTCCTTGTATATGGAGATAAGGTTTTTCTATTGCTTATCTTAATTTTTATTTTTTGAACCTCAAGGCAGATCTTAATTTTATCCTCATGTTTTCACAGAAATTGCAAATGTCCTCGTGTTTTCACAAAAATAAACATACAATTTTAATAAAATTGAAATCTTTGACAAGCAAGCCAAATAGAGATGAAGTATGCTGAAAATGCCTTTACAAATTGGATTCATCGGATTCCTGTAACAACTTCAAACTAAAGAAAACAAAAATAAAATATATAAATAAAAATAAAAATAAAAAAGCTTGAAAGCAATGCATCACTGATTTTATTTTTCTATGGCCGCTAGGCGTCAGTTTGGTAGATCATCATCAAATAATTTTAAAAAAAATCACTCACATAGATATCTGAATTTGCTCAAGCTGCTGCGTATCCGGCTTGTGAGAGAGGAGAGAGTTTCTGAGAAAAAAGAAAAATTAAAAATTAAGAAAAAAAGACATACTTTAGAATTATACTCCCTCCGTTTTTATATATATGTCGCAGAGAGAAGAATCACACAAATTAAGAAAATAATTAATATGTGTATTGGAAATGTATTTTTTTATTGGAGATGTAAATGTTTTGTTGGTAAAGGAGTTTTTTGTATTCGAATTGTGTTTTTTTTATTGGAGATGTAAATATTTTATTGGTAAAGGAGGAAAAAATAATAAATGCTGCATTGAAAATGTAAAATGACAGATAAATAAAAAAATGACAAAAACTGAAATGTGACAGATAAAAAAAAACGGAGGGAGTATTAAGTAACAAGACACCCAAATATTTTTTATAGGGATAAAGAAAACTTCTTTAATATTTATAGTTTAAAGGACAAAAAACAAAACAAAACAAAACAACCCACGCACTAAGGCTACATGCTCTATTTTTCTTCCTCCTTTATTTTCAAATACTCATATCTTTTGATCTAAATTTTCAAACGTGATGAAAATTTCACCAACTTTTTATTTTTTCATTCTCTTCGTTTTGACACTTGGTTTGCTATCATTATATCGTTTTTCATGAAATTCACTTTCGAAATTCACTCAGTGAATCTCCCATGTGAATCTCGGAAAATGGTGAATTTTGCCTGTGGATTTTTGGAAATTACGTCGGAATATGGTGGATCTAGTCTCAAAATAAAGAGCATGAAGAAAAAAAAATTGGTGAATGAATTTTTAAGTTTGGAGTTGTGGATTGAAAGTTATACAAGTGTTTAAAAATGATGGATGAGAGAAAAAGAATGTATTTTTTTATGCGTCCAGTTTTTATGCGTCCAGTTTTTTTTTCTTTAATTTTTTATAAATAATTTGGCACTTTATGCAAAAGTTTTTGAAAAACAGTTATATTCACTAATTTAAAATATATTTTTGTCTTTCTCCCTAGATCTCCAAATGAAACAGGATGGGGTTAATTTTTCAAATCTTAAGTAATTGAAGATTTTTAGAACCTTCACACTTTTCCACATAATTTCCTACTCATCAATAAACTTCATAAGTATTATTTCATCTTTTAAAAATTATTTAATTTTCTATATACGTGAATTCACTTGATAGATTAGCATCTACTACGTGAGTCTTCGAGATCTTCGGATTGACAATGAAAGGGTATTACATGCGATCTTAAAAACAAAGAAGATGAATAAAGAAAAATTATGGTTTAAAAACATGATTATTTTGAGGCACGTGTCAAAAGATGTGCATGTTTTTCTTTTAAATAAAACATGTGAATAATTGAATAATTTTAATGATGTAGTACACTAAAACTATGATAATTTTTTTAACAAACGTACTTTGAATAAGGACCTTAAAAATGGAGTATGAATTACCATCAAGGTATCGGCCTAAGAGGAATGAGTGTTGCCATAGAAATAACTAAATGCATGGGGCGTTGAAGTGCGAGTGTCCATAGTGACTTTCAAAATGGTTTGCACCCTCCAAAGGGTGCTTCCCAACACTAAAAAAAGATTTTTTTGTGACAAATCTTTGGTGACAAAGAGGAGTTTTGTCACATAAAGGATGCTTCTAGTGACAATGTTTTATTTTCTCACGAAAATGTGTACTAACTAGTGACAAAAAAAAGATATTGTTACGAAAACTTAATGGGTTGTCACAAAAGAGAGGGTTTTACATTGGGTGATGTCTGACCAAATTTGTTATAGGGCTTTAGTAACAACATATTTTTTTTTTATGAAATCCATATAATTTACACAATAAGCATTTTGTCACGAATAGGGTATAAATGAGCTAAATGGGTTCGTGATCGGTTCGAGATCGAATAGTTTTGATAGTTATGTTAAATTCATGTAAGTTCGTTCTAACTCACGTTCGTAAAATTTAAACTTTTACAGACTCGATGAGTTAAATACTCGACTCAGATCGTTTACACCGACTCAACTCGAATAAGTTAAATGAAGAAAATCAATTGTTAGAAATAAATCCCTGGATCAATAATAAAAATCGTGTACTCCTAAAAATAGGAAATAAATCCCGTAATATATTTTAACGGGAGACAACCGAGAGGCGTTATTCCTATTCTTTTCCCACCTCTCTCTCTCTCCTTAGTCGTAAACCTAGTTTCAGCCCCTAATCTCGCCAACAACGAGGGATGAATCAAGTTCGGCAGTGTTTGTGAATGCGTATTTACCTAGATTCCAAGTCGCAGAAGAGTTTGGATGGTAATTCAAGTTCTTCATTTAGATGGTGTCTGGTCGACGGAAATCAATGGCCGGCGGAGGAGAATGAGAAGGGAGAGGACCAGAAAACGGATATTTGTTGGATAGAGAAGAAGAACGAAGAGTGCAGTCGAGATCGAGAAATCGAATCAGTGTAAGCAAATCAGTTAGCTAGCAGATTCTAGAAAAAGAAGAAAGAAGAGATTAAGAGAAATGACGCTAAAAAAGGCAATGCAGATAATCGATTCTAACCCAGCCGTGATCTTCAGGTTCGTTTTCCTCCAATGTTAATTCGCAGTTACCTTAATTTCGATGGTAAATTTGCTTCAAAAAGGTCTAATGGAAGGAATCTGATGTGTTTTGGCAGCCATTCGTACCGTCCGTACTGTGTTAGCGTGAAGAAGCTGCTTACCAAATTAGGTGCCTCTTACAGGTGTGTTGAATTGGATGCTGAATGTAAGGTCTTTCTCTCGTTGGCTAGCTCTAATTTCATGTATTGTTTGATTGTATAAGCTCTGATTGTTTAAACATGTTTGCCATAATGGACTCTGTACAATCATTTCTTGCTTGGAGGATCATTTGCAAATAGTTTACGGATAAGGCAAACTGTCCACCATTAATCTAGCTGCTTGTTTGTGATGCAATTAGGTGCTCTACGTCATTAAGTATTGTTCTGCAATAGCCTTCTTGACAAAAGGCTGCCAAAGAGCATTAACAGATCAACCCTTACCAGAAAATCCAAGGGGATGGTACATTTTTGTATGTTGTTATTATACATATTTGCAAACCTAACGTTTTCTTGAAAGATATTTTTTGATGGCTACTGCAGGTCTACACCAAGGGGAGCACAAGCATACATGAATGTAGCAGATTCGGATCTTGCTGTGTTTGACATTAAGAAGGCTCTTGAAATTGATCCCGACAACAAGTAGGTCCTTTTACTTCCATCCATTTTCACTTAATTGTTGGGAGAATGGCGGATTAAATTTTGACATGGACATGGTTATCAGACCAATTTTGGTTATTTTGGAGAATTCATGTCAAACTCTGGATCTTCTATCATTCTTTCAGATATATGGGCTGATGCAAGCTATTCTTTACATTCTGAGTATGGTCTCAGCCAAGAACCATGGATTCAAGTAAAACTACTATTTTCTTTTAACTGATTCTCTTTACACCCGACTAGAGGTAGCCGTGAGAACATCATGTTCCTTCATTTATCCGAAATTCAGCATCATGAAAGGTGGTATAGTTTTGTTGATAGTTTCCTTGGCTGATGCCTGATGGTGCTTCATTTTGTTGTTTCTGTAGTTTCCTTGCATTCTTTCTATTGGGAATTGGTTGCAGGGGATATGCTGAGAGTGGTCAAGAGGTGTTGCTAAGGTCCGTTTTTAGATTTTTAGCTGCCATGTCCCTCATTCCTATTTAGCTGGTATTGAACTCTAATAAGCTTTAAAAACTATTAGTTCAAACTAGTTCCAAATGCAATCGTTATCCGTATAACATTTCATAAATGTCATGGTACATATTACTGCTAAGTTGACGTGACTCGTATAAATGATGGATTCTTTTTCCACACAGGTCCAATTCTCTTGGAAAAAATATTTGAAGAAAAGGGAGCAACAGAAGCTTGATGAACTCAGGTATTATGATCCTTTTTTATTGTTATATTAGAATTCTTTGTTGTCTTCTCTTCAAGAAAGAATGCAATATCAAAAAGTTGTACTTCTAACTTTAACTGTATTGATGTGTGTTATTGTTATGTAACCTGGCAAGATGAGTATTTGTTATTATTTTGAGGATGAAATAGCTTTTGCTTGATCTGCTAGACTTGCATTTCTTGCTTCTCGAAATGTGTTCAAGAAAAAATAGACTTAAATCAATCAAATCTTTTTGTCCGAAAATTAAACGTGATTAAGCAAAATCAATGGGATGGCTTTTACCTTGTGCCCTTCCATTACATCCAGGTAACAACTTCTTTAAGTATTACTTTTTGAGTATGCATATTTATCTCCATCTTGGTTTTACCAAGGATTGATAGTAACCATCACTCTCTAGCTCTTTTACTTAGAATATTACCCTTTGAGAAGCTGAAATTTAGCACTAATCTCCAGATTCTTACTAAAACTATTGTTATAACTATTCTGTAGGTAGCAGTTTCTGCTAGAAAGGGCAATTTTTTGATTCATGTGTGATTCATATGCATACAGTGATACAGAGAAAGCTTTTAGTGTCTTGAAAACATACAAGCCCATATAAGAGTAGGAGTCTCATCCCCAAAACCTAGGTTGTGAGGTGAGGAAGTCCATCTTTAAGAGTGTCTGGGACACTTTAACACGCCCCCCTCAAGTGTGGGCCGGGCACCAAGGCCAATAACACTTGCACAATAAAGGGTGGCTCCGAAGCCCAAGCCCATATAAGAGTAGGATATTGTGTGAGGTGAGGGAAGTCCATCTCTTAATATGGTGGGTGAAATAACCACAAGTTTCCAATTACGTTCACTTAATTTGGATTGTTGCCCTCATGCCGCCGATTATGCATAATTTGGAATGCTATGCTATTTGAATGCAACTAATTTTTAGTGCTAATTTCATGTTTTTCCATCTTAAGAGGTTTATCTCTTCTCTTGCTGATTAGGGGCGTTGAGAAGGCTGGTCCTGTGATTAAACTTAGAAGAAATTCTGATAAATGCCAATCAATTTTCTTTCACTGTGATTAAGGTAAGCATCACTTTTATCTTGTGTCCTTTGTTCTGCTTATTGTTATTATTGTTATTAGTTGTTATTAGTTCCGATGCTTGCACATTCTATTTATCTTGTATCTTGTTTTGTTTACTCTTTTGAAGGCATTGAGATATATCAGACATATAGCCCAAGAAACGAGTGGTGACGTGGTGTATGGGCTGGGCCGTCAACCCGCCATTTTAACAACTTTCATCACAGCCTTACGAGCAGTAGCAGAGGAAAGGTTAGATGTTGTGTTTTATCCATTTCTATGATTAGTTTAGAAATGCCCATTCTGATTTTGATCCTTTTTTTTTCAAATATGGCTCGGAGATTTGAACTACATGATCTTGCTTCCTGAATCTACTACCCTATCTTTGGTTGATAAAGGAGAGTGGAATTGTAGTTCTAGCATGTTCCTCTTCCTGTCCCTTTGAATAGTGTACAATGGGGCTGGGGATGGGTTTGGATCTATTTTTCAATTTAAATTCTATTGCATTTACTTGAGCCTGCATTTATGCTTATGGTTTTATGAATGAGGAGCAAATCCTATGGTCGGATTGGGCTGCCCATCAAGACAGGCTGTCTCATGCTTTAGTTTGGTGAAGAATATAAAAAATGAAGCCGAAGTTGTGATTTTTTGAGTAACTATGTCCTATTTGGAATCCGGAAGGAAAGCTACAAGGTATATACTGCTCAGAAGTCATTGCCTAATTCTTTTTCTTAGACATGTCTAGATCCTTGTACTTGGGTCTGTCAAGGACATGTCCAGACTTGTCCAGGACAGTCCAAACATAGGCCCAGACATGTCCAAGACCTCTCCCGTATATTGATCTGAATCTAAATTCTTTCTTGGTATATGTTACCAAAGCCATAGCATGAGAACTGTAACAAAGTCATACATATAGATCGGAAAAGACCTAAACTTTTCCCTCGCTAATGTTGGCTAATGGATCATGTTTCTCCTCACCTGTAATGCAGTTAGGCATTTATCAGTCTTCGTCACCTTCATTTCATTGAGTGTTATACTTTTTATCTTTAATTAACCACATACTAGGAATGTTCATTTGTTTTGTTTATGAGGTATAATTAACTGTTATAAGCTCTGAATCTCATATGCAGATCTGAACCTTTTAGCCACTGATATTACTTTCTTTTGCATAGCAGGTACTTAATGCACATGTATTTAATGCAACTAGGCACATGAATAATATTGAAGCCTTTTTCCATAATAATTATTAATCTGCTCCTCTTTGTGGCGAATGAGTACTTGAGAAACTATACTTTATGCAAATACAGAATTTCGTACTGAGCAGCTGTACTTTTGATAAAATATATGATTTATCATAATTATTTAAGTATTTTTTGAAATTTTTAGAGTTGATGTTAAGTTTTTGTATACTTGCAGATGATTGTTAATAATTATTTAATATTTTATTGTGTGTTGTATTATTTTTTAATTCTTTTGTAGGGTATGTGTATATTATTTATAGGTTGTAGTTTATTAATACTATTATTGTTATTTAATTAAAATTTTCAATATTATTATTATTATTATTATTATTATTAGTTTTCTATTTTTTGAATATTTATTTATTTATTATTATTATTATTATTAAAATATGACTTCTAGTGACAAAGCCTTTGTCAATATTAACCATTAATGTAAAAATGTGTTTATACCCTTTGGTGACAACAACACTGAATTAGTGATTAAATGTTTATTATTTTGTGACAAAAGTTTTGTCGCAAGAAAAACCTTCTGGTGAGAAAGATGGAGGTTTGTCATGAAAAGCTTTGGTGACAAAAATTTGGGATTTGTCGCCATTGAACTCTTTTAATGACTAATTCACTGATCGTCACAAGAGACACCTTTAGCGTCGCTGCTTACGCAACAAACGCCGCGACAAAGAAAATTTGTCACAAAATCTTTTACTGACGAAAATCAGCACTTTTAGCGACGAATTCGTTTGTCACGAAAAGGTCTATTTTTTGTAGTGATGAAGATTGTCATTTCACACACTGACTATTAATTTATATTAAACTATTATGATATCAATTTCTTGTTGTAAGATGTTAGATGGCAAAAATGCTTATTTAATGGTTTTGAATCATTATTTGACAAAGTAGAAAGAAATTTCGCGTTTTTAAGATGTTTTATTAAAACGCTTTACATCACGGTGTTTGATTTGTGCAGAATACATTTTCGCATACTTGTAAATGAGTGTAGAGTAAATTTTGTTTTTACACTTTTAATATTTTTGCTTTTGATTGCAAAATAAATAATTTGTTAATGAGATTTACTGTAATGACTTTGACGGGTTAACCGTCAACTATTACTTCAATTGCTTTGCATTCCTTTTAACATTATTTCGATGTACAATATATATTAATTAATTCTTCCAAAAGAAACAAAAATGAAAAGCTTTTGAAAAAGAAATTCTTTTATGCATCTATATTCCGTTTGACAACCAGGCCACACTACAAAAAAATAGATCTTTTCGTGACAAAAAAAATCGTCACCAAAAATGCGATTTTTTGTCACTAGATCCCTTTTGCGACAAAATTATTTATTGCGACGATTATCGCATATGCACCGACGCTAAAGGGTCCTGTAGAGACCAGTAAAATATTCGTCGCAAAAGGATTTCTATTGTGACAAAAGCCTAATTTTGGTCGCTGAATCTTTCCAGATATTTAGTGATTGTAGTCACTAAAGCTTTCCAGATCTTTAGTGACTGTTGCCACTATTAAGCACTAAATGAGATAATGCTTTTGTCACAAAAGACTCCAGAATTCATCACTGAAAGGATTCTCTCACCGAAGGGTAGAAACACATTTTTTCTTCAATGACAAACAGTTTGTCACAAGAAGTCATCTTTAGTGACTGTTGTCACTAAAGCTCTCCAGATCTTTAGTGACTGACTGTTGTCACTGTTAAGCACTAAATGTGACAATGTTTTTGTCACAAAAGACTCCAGAATTTAATAATAATAATAATTATTATTATAATAATAATAATAATAATAATAATAATACTAATAATATTTATTATACGAATAAAATAAAAATTCAAAAAAAACACCAAAACAATCAAATCAAGACGCTTCTATGTTAGGAAGTTCACGAAGATCATTTCTGAAGCCTATCAGAAACAAGATGAAAGAAATTCCAGTTGGTAACTAATTAACCAATCAAAAAAGCATTTATCAATTTTATTTCATCCAAATTTATCTCTCATGCACGAAAAAGCATAACTAATCATCATCCTTTCACTCAGCAATTTTTTCCATAAGCCATACTTCTCGCGAGAGCTATGACATCATGCCTATAAATATTTAGTTCTGCATTCAAGGAATCACACCAATAATTATACTATGTTCTAAATAAAAAAGGAACTGAATACTTCAAATAGTCAACCTGATGGAAAGAATTTGAAAGAATTGAGCATGATGAGAGCTACACACCTTCAGTTCCTAAATGTGGGGAACATAAAGCAATTCCATAGATTTTCTTTAAAGCCCCTGCAAGTTGAGATAAGAACTCAGACCCTCAATGATACAAATTATCAAAACAAACAATAGAGTGGTCTAACTTTTAAGGCAAAGATTCTGAGTTTCGCACTTAAACAGATTCAATAAACCCAAGATTTTAATACACTCAATAAGCAAAACTGATTTTAGATTACATGTACCCGCAGATGCTACTATCTTATCATAATATAATAGGAAAAGAAACCTTATTTGTATTGGTGGATGAAGAAGCAGTTGCAACTCAAATAGTAATATAGAAATGAAATAACTTTGGTATATTTCAAATGCTTCGTTAACCCAGATATACCAAAGAACAAGAAGAAAATGCAACCTAAGTTTTCTTAGAAAAACACATCATATAACTAACATTTGAGGATTCGAATATGCTCAAATCATGGGAACAATCATCATCAAGAAACAATGCAGGGTCAATCTGTTATGGTCTAACAGATTCAGAGGAGCATGGATAACAACATCATGGCTTACACCAATTCATATAGCAATTTACAAGCAAGACAGTTTTTGCAGTGCTAGACATGTTTTGACACTGTCAGGTTGTCCCAGACCAGTCCTAGGCATGTCCTGGACAAGGTCCAAAACCAACAAGACCTGAACAAGACAAGCCATAAACTTAATGCAAACAAGATATAAAATCAAGACAAGGACTAGGGCACTGTTGGGAAAGGTCTGGACATGTTTGCATGTGTCTTGGCCATGTCCCGACATACCAAGCCATGGCAGACAAAACCCCCTCATTTACATTATTATAAACATTCTCCAGCACACTAGATAGGCAAAACCCAACTGTGAAAACTAATGCACTTATTTTCCCGGAAGTAAAAAGTAGAAAAAGAAAGAGTGTGGATGAACAAAAACAAAGCAAATGATGCTAGGAACACCCACGACTATTACAGAAGTGGTTAAGAAACAAGCACATACACTTATTAAAAATACCAAAAGGAAAATGTAATCATATACTCCAATAAATGAAAATGAAATTGCATGTTGTATTAATACACAAGCTATGAATAGAACAACTAATAAGCAGAGCCAGAAAAATTACCTACATATATATAAAGATATTTCTGGCAATCATGTAACAAGACCATTCTTTCGTCCAGCCTCGATAACCATGCTACAAGATACAAAAATATGATGTGTTAAGCAAGAAAATTTTGTGTTAGATAAAGCATAATAAACAAGAATAAATGGGTCAAAAACTAAAAAACAGCTTTGACTCGATCTATGTTTCTTTATGAACTACACAAAAATTTTGCGTGTTTGCAGGTGGCAGTTTTGCAAGCACAGCTGATGCAAGTGAAGGCCCAGTTAGCACAAAACATACTTGACCCCTCTACCTCTAATCATAGATTTGCAGAAGAAATCCAATACTGGACAAACACTACTACTATGTGTACAAGCGCAACGTCGTCATCCTATTAATCCCGCAAATCAAACCTATAATAATAACGATCTGAATTGCATCTCACCACAGACCACGATTTGCCCCATCGAATCCTTTGACCCAAACAGCCATGGAATTTGTACACAAGAAAACATCCAAAACATCGATCCAGGAGGGCATCAAATCCAATTCCAGATTACCATTCTGATCAGCCATATACAAACCATCTCGAGCATCCTACAACATTAGACTAATTTCATATTCATATGAATAAACAAATAAAAATAAAATGAATAGGAAATAGATCAAAGCACAATGATTCTCTAAACACCCCAAACAAGCTTCTCTATTTACTTAACTCACACAAACTTGAAAAAGCAAAGGCAAAAACATGTTACTTGAACAAGTAACGGTGAACATTGGCAAATAATCAAATCAAATATAAAGATGTTCAAGAGAGCAAGAAGCAAACTTTTCCAAAACTGGTTATGGTAGTACCTGACTTCTAGTCAAACCTGCCTTTCTTGCTAGCAAAATCCTCTGTTTCTCTCTGCACCTGCATTTCAATAATAAACATTTATGATCATTACTCAAAAAATGACCTTTTTAACATTATTTAAAGAGAGATGACGGTCCAAAGGAAGCTTTTCATTACAGCCGGTAGTTGATGATCAAACACTCCATATATTCTGTCTCCACCGAGCATCCTGTAAAAGAAACAGGTATGTACTGATATAGCATAGCGTATACGTTTTTTGTATAAATACATTTGTCACTAGAAAAGCATAGTATATCCTCTAAGAAACAAAAAAACGAAAACATAGTATATAAGGATGTAATACCTGACACAAGGAAGAAAAGAATGTGAAAAATAAAGTGTACCCTCCATCTAAGTGCTCCTTAAATACTTTATCAAAGCACGGCATAACTCCAAAATCGTGTAAAGCTGTGCCTGTATTATTAGAAAAATGCAGCAAATTTACGAAATAAGCCACAAGGAATTCTGTAAGAGTAGCCTGTAGCCACCATGTGTATTCGTATGTCTCTTCATACATATATACATATACTCCACCATCGACGCAGGCCTGCCTATTCTGTCCAGTTATGCATTAAGCTCGTCCATAGTCTTGTTTATCAACGATATAATGCTCGGAAGTTTTTGTCAAATAACCTTCTCCAAATGCTGATACAAGAAAAAATGCATATCTTGGATTTGTTAGTTCAGATCCTTTTATTTCATGCAAAGTAGCACGAAAACCTGGCACAAACCTGTGATAGAAGTTTTTCTAGGTACTCAGCACCCATCTTATGAGACAAGTGTGATTAATTTACAGATGTAATCGAACCGAGTTGAGTCTTTCTATCGCTCGACTCGATTAGATCCCGATCGAGCCATTAAAAATCAATTTTAAATTTGACTCGTTAGGTAATCGATATTTTCTGATTTGACTCATAAGCTCGATAATATTTTTAGAGTTCATCTAATTTTTAATAAATACGACAAGATCAAGATTAATTCGTCAAATACTCAGACTCAACTAATAATTCATGATTCAGAGAAATAATTATTAATAATTCTATAACCCTCAAAAACAATAAATAATAAATTATTTATGTAATTAATAAGTATTAAAATGTCAAGGTTTGTATTATTTTATAGTTATTTGTCACAGATGCCTCTCCCAAAAACAAATCCAGTAGACTGTACCTTTTATTTTATGAAATCCACCTAAACCATTTGTGACAACATCTTCTAGTCACTAGTTAATATAAGTTTGTGACAAACAAAGCTTTTGTCACTAGAAGCAATCATTTTGTGACAAAACTCCTCTTTGCCACCATAGATTTGTCACAAAAAAATCTTTTTTTTTTAGTGCCAGGACTTCAAAATATCAATACCTATGTTTTCCTTTTTTGAAGTGTTTTTGATGTCATATCTCAAAACATTCAATTTCAAGTTTTGGCGTTTTCTTCATTTTCCAAAAGTAAAAGACCCACTTTTATGCATACGTTAAACTTTTTATTGAAACTTCAAATAACCCGAAGGTGAATCACTAGTCTTTGTACTCATTGATGGTTATAGGGTATTTTGAGATCAATAATGTAAAGCTCATGGTAGGTTGTAGAGTTAAATTTTATACGAGGAATGTTTTATAGAATAAGGCTATCGATCTATGGTAGGTGGTCCCAAAGCCCAGATATTCAGGATCGTAACATAACTCTGATATCTAAGAGTAGTGACAATTGAAGAGAGTGCTCTACGTTAGTGACTTTTCGTTCATCAGAGGTGCGACAATATATAAGTTTGACGTCAAAATTAAAAGTAGAGTGAAGTTCGAGGACGAACTTCTTTTTAAGGGGGGAGAATTGTAACATCCTGATTTTCGCTATTTGTTTTTCAAAAGTTTTATAGGCATTTCTAAATAATTAAATGTCTAGATAATTTTTTTTCCGACTATTAAGATCTAATGGTATATATTGTCTTCATACTATTGGTTAAGCTGCGAAAGATTGGAGTGTAGTTTAACACAAAAATGATTTCGTTGTGACATTATTATTATTATTATTATATTATTATTATTATTATTCATTTAAGTGATCGACGTTTCATTTTCTTTAAATTTGAGTAACCGACCCGCTGAATTAAGCAATGCAATAAACGTAATTTTTGTAACGGAGCTGTTTTAGGTTGTTTTAATGTCATAATTGGAGCCAAATTGTAACATAACAATTAAAGCAGTGCATTTTTTCTCCTTTCCCATCATTTTCGTTTCCTCACCATTATAATTGTCACCATGGTCACCTTTTGCTATATATATATATATACTAGCGGACTGAACCATGCGATGCATGGTGCGGGCCCTCGAGCTGCTATTTTTGTTATTTCCACACTCTTTGCTACATGATCTTCTTCTTTTAGCTTCGATTATTCCCCTGAATTAACTTCACCATTTTCTTTTTAGCCTGTCAAAATGAATAAATAAATAAATAAATAAATATATATATATATATATATATATAACCACCCAAATTTCATAATTAATTTCTTTCTAAAAACATTATATATGTAAGCTTTAAATTAATTAAACTATTTTTGATTTGTGAACTTGCCTGTAAGGATCGATAAAGTCGGCTCCCGGGGATATTTACCGGCAAGGACATTAGGCCGGCAATAAATTCTTGAAATTGTTTTTTTAGAAACTCCATTTGCTCACCTTTATCCATACTAATCAATGCCTTCACTAACACTTGAAAGGCAATCTACGAAACACATGAACAAGAAAAAAAATTATGTTATAATATATATACTTGTCATACCTTAATGCTAAAAAACAGAGGCATCAACTTACATTTTTGGCTTGATCTTGAATGTAAACAATATGATCTTCTCTCCAAGTTTGCATTGATTGTTGGACATATTTTTGCATATCAAGAGTAATTTGTTCCTTAAGATGTGGAGACTTGAGAAAAGCACCAATTAAACCATGAATTCTCCTCTGCAAGCTACCATTAATGAGCAAAATACACGATTTCCCCATTGGTTCGTCGGTGATCTTGCGTAAGATGGCACAAAAGTCTTTTCATCACTCGCAAAATACTTCACACTTGTCCATCCGGTGATATTATTGTTGGACTTCCAAATATATGTGACTTGAACACCTTCCCGTACCTACATAAACAAACATTTATGCTTAACTAATTATAACCGAGCAAAAAGTGTAGTTTTAGCACAAGACCCTTGTCCCAAATACCAAGCCCTTATGGGGCGAGTAACAAAATGCACTAAAAAGCTTCGATATCTTTGCATAATTACCTGGCATGCAAGCGCTAAAGCATCCGTAAGCAAGGATACGAAGCAACCGGACTTCGAAACAGATTTGATACCACCGCCATCAATATAGGGAGTCATCGGCGGTACTTTGTCATTTAACTTAAAAAGCAAGACCAATGCAATCAAATACCGAGCCAAAAAGACACAAAATAACTTACATGTTACAGAAACAAAAGCTAAGAGGTAGCTTTAGAATACTACCAAACAAGTAAAACAACAACTTTGCTTTTTTGAATAAATTACCTTTAACCATTTATCTCCTTTCCACAATAATTATATTGGCATATGATTTATATATCTGAGAGAAGGAGCAAATGAATCAAAATCTCAATACTTGCAAACTGATCATTATATCTCAAAGAACACCAGTAAAAAAGCGCAACACAGAGATTTAATTAAGTATTTAGTCAACATGTTTAGATAAAAAAACAAAATAAAAAAAACTATACGGATAATTTTTTTTGAAGCATACCCGATATTGCGGTGATGAGTGACTTTTTAACTCACGAGAAAACAAAATTGGGGCAGTACCTCCAAAATATTATGAATTACTACATAGTTAAATCAAGTAATCGGGCGAAAACAAAAGCGCTAATTTGCAACCAAAAGAGAAAACGAGGACAACAATGAATCGCAAAACAACCCAAACAAAGCACATGCAAAGTAATACATAACACAACCACCGGAGAATGTCACTTAGATGATATAGAGTTAACAGAGCATATCACAAAGATTTATATGACTTTTATAAGTACAAATCAATTTCGGCTTGAAAGAATAATTGAGCTAACTTGAGCTCAAATTGAATTAGAGTCGAAGACCTCGGAAACAACTTCGTACACCCCACCACCATTACGCTATATGTAACCTACATGAAACATCGTTGTTGAATTGAGTCAAGCATTAAGCTTACCGAGTCGAGCAAAATTCAAATGGTACAAAACTCAAGTCCAAGCACAAGCTTAACAAGACTAATGAATATAAGCTCGATCATAAGCACCTTCAAACTCAAGCTGAATTCGAGCTTGTTTTGAGCTACGTAAAATGCAATTCTATTCCAAAATATTAAATGTAGCTCAAAAATAAGAATACATTCTAATTCATATGTATTTTGAGAGTTCGAGCATACTTGCGAGCAAATGAGTCGAGCATAAAAATGTTTCGCATTGAGTCGAAATTTGTTTGCACTGTCCGAGCAAGGAAAACCAAATCGAACTTAATCTTCTCCCCTGAAATGCTAAACTAATCTACACCATTAGGTCCATCACCACCCACCACCACCACCACCACCACTACTTACGGTTAACAGTTTTAGTAAAGCAATTTGTCCAAGAAAAAATAGGCGGTGAAAGTAAGGATGAGCTAGGTAAACAATTAGCAATTAATACACAATCGAGATAAAATTTACCTCAAAGCAAGACCTTTGGGGTCAAAAACCAATAAAGCAACAACTCCAATCACCAAAGCTTCCGGAGCTCCGACTCCAAATAGAGATGCATACACCCCTTTATTTCTCCGTTTCCTCTTCATTTCTTCACAATTAGAGCAAAATTAAAACAAAATCCGATATAAAATGCAAGAATTAAATCTAATTTTTGAGAGAATTTACCGATTTTTAGGAGATTAGGTGAGGTTGAAATGCTATGAATCTTCTTGAGACCATTGTATTGGGTGAAACCGAGCTGAACCGAGATTTCAAAATTGGAGAAATCGGGAAACGAAAGCTGTGGCCGCTTGTTTTTTCTTGTATGATGAAGAAGAGAGTGATGGCGGACATACAATAGACGAAGTTGGAGCGAAAATCATTGATGAAGCCATGGAAATTTCGCAGCCTCTTCAAGCAAGAGCCTAGCTTTACGCCAAACGCATAAAAAATTGGTTAATATTGCGGGAAAATTTATAGTAAACATAAAAAAAATGACAAATCTTGTTATCAAGAAAATCAAACCACCAGCGAAGGCAAAGTGTGAAAAAAAAGGCTCGGATCTAAAAATAGGCTCGGATGCGAGATTATACTTGCAACGAGAGAAGACCTCGCCATGGCGCAAACGCCCGGTTGTTCGTAATGCTAGAAGCTCGCAAACAATGCGGGTGTTGCCCCGCCAAGCTACGGGTCGGATATTCTCAATTGCCGGAAACCATCGGCTCGAAACAAGATGAGAATGAAATATCATCACGGCCTCCTTAGATTACCGATTCCACACCCCATGGTTGCAAAAAAGAACACCAACCCTAAAAGAAGGGTTAGTTGATCTAGGTTTGCCCAACCAAGATACGAGTCCGGAAATCTCAATCGAATTTGATTATCTTCGTCATAGCCTTGCACAAATAATATGCTTGCAGCCCAAATTGAAGATTATGAAGATGAGAAGAACATCTTCGAAATCGCATTGGAAAGTAAGAGAAGGAATGGAGGCGGTGGCGGTGGCGGTGGCGGTGGAAAGCATGGAACTCTTGACAGGAAATGAAAACCCCGTAAATGAAGACCGGGAAGTAAGCATTTTCCTTCCCTCTTACCGGTGAAGACAGGCGGTGGTGGAGGGGGAAAACGACAAAAACAACGACCAAGATGTACGTAATTAATAGAGGATATATGTAAATACTCCTCGACGTTGCCAGACAAAGAAAAAGTCAGATTAATCAAGTCATGTTCTCTTTGTTTTCTTTGCCATAAAATCCACTTTCACTTCAAACCCAACTTATCTGCACAACAGCCCAGCCTTGTTCATGCTTCCTTCTCCTTTAAATCATGGATGGTTTGATAACCAAAACACCAACTTCTTCTGTTACTATACCCTTTTTCTTGTGACTTTTCAGAGTGCCCAATTCCCTCATGATTTTCAAAGTTTCTTTGGTCGCCGACTAGCTTGCCTTTCGGTATCGATCCGATTTTTGCCTAAGAGTATGAGGCTTGATCGGAGACACCACACACCAAATCGTTATCTAGAAGTAGATAACCATATCTGCACCTCCACTTTTTCCGTCACTAGTCAGTCTTCTAGATCGTCAATCCTTTCGTCGTTGTCGATTGGTGAATTTCTTTGGATAGCGGTTGATGATAAAAAGGATATTGATGCTGAATGGTGTAGCTCAGGAGGTGGTTTTGAAGTTGGCGGTGTAAGTGGACTTGGAAGCAACAGCGTTATATGAAAATTGAACAAATTAGAAAAATATATATATGATAAAATAATTACAACACATGTGGAGTGAACGATCAATTGACCCAAAAAGAAATGAAGAACAGGGATCAAAATTTGGGATTAAGTGTTGCGTACCTGGAACAAATTGGGAAGGCATTTAATCAAAGCGACGAGTAACTTATACACGGACAATATGTGAGTTGTATTTTCATAAAAGCTATTGTGTGTTTCTTAATTTATTTTCGATATAATACTTATATAGATATAAATCTGTCATTTTTTGTGAGATCTTAATTTCGGTAATAGCAAATATGTTATTATTAAGCTTTTCAAACAAAATGTGTTACTATTAATCATATGCGAGTTTTATTATTTCAGTACAAGTAAAAGTGTGTTTTCTTATCAATTTACTTTTAAAAGAATACTTATTTGATATTACTTGTCTTTTTGTCATAAGTAAATGGTAGGTTTTATTCTGGTGAAACCCAAAGGGTGGCTTTCATCAATTTGTTTATTCCGAAAAAAAGAATAGTTATATCCACATGTTATTTTAATTGAAAGGGAATATATATTTTAGTGCTGACGCATTTATCATTATCTTAAAGTTCTTTAAAATATTATTTGTTATATTTTATAAGGTTTGATCTTGACATGAATGCCCGATCATTTCACGTTTAACGAAAGATAATGATATTCAACTCGTGGTCATGCTTGCTTGATTGCATTGCGCGTGTGCAGTGCAGAACTCTAAGCGACTAGTTGAGTTAGGGTTACTGCACCGCAGAACGGCTAGTCACCGGTCTCGGGGCCTCTTGACTTTGGCTCATCGACAGTCCTAGAGTAATGGTACCAAAATTCCCCAAAGTTCCATGTGCATGATCGGGGAAGCAAGGGCTGACGATTGTGTCATGGTTCGGAGGGCAGTGGGGTTGGCTGGAGCCCATTGGGAGGTTCATTGGGCGAAGGTCTGAATCCTTTCCCTGACAATCGGCCGGAGTTGTCAGGCAAGAGCTTGCTTGTTGGAGTGCGGTAGTAAATCGTGTTCACGTGTGGAGTTCGGTTGGTATTGACTCATCGACTAGGCCAAGTCGGTGTCAAGTAATCTGATGATAACCTCTCGTAAATTCAAGTAATGATTGTACAATAAAGACACGGCTAAAATTCAAATAATGATCGATCGGTTTATTCTTTGTTTCCATTATATATTATTATTGTACTTATCTATAACACTATCGCACATGGCTCATACCAGCGTTATTGCTGACGACTCTATCTCTTCTGTCTTTTCTTTTTCTTTTATTTTTAAATATAAATACAGGTTGTTGAACCAAGCTAAAAGATGGAAAAATAGGCGCGACGATATTTATCAAGATCACTATATGGGGGATATGCTTTAGAAAATTTGATGACATGGTTCGTGTTGTGGATTTTAATCAATTTGGGATTCTATTTGTTGTAATTATTGATGTAACCAGTTAGTGAAATGCTGCAAGTGTTTTGATGGATTTATATTAATATTTGGGATTTGTGGTATATCATGGATGTCTATGCGAAAGCCTCGCAACTGCTCCTAGAATGACCTCAGTAGACCTAGGGGTCGGGAGTGGGTCGTTACACATTCTACGAACGTGAAGTTTTTCTCCTGTAACAAATCATGGTGATATGGCATATAATTATGAAACAAAATAAAGAAGAGATAGTAAGAATAGAGACAACCTGGTTTGCACTCTTCAATACATTGAAGAGTGCTTCCCAGAAAATCATCTTTGTTTGACCAAGCGAATAGCAGGCAATCCAAGTCTATCGCGAAGAATAAGAAGGCGTAACTCCAAAGGAATAGGTGTGTGGTTATCATATTGATGGGATAAGCCAGTGGAACTTGAGGACTTAGCTAAGAAATCCGCAATTGCATTCGCTTCTCTATAAATATGCCGAATGGTGAAACCACGAGCTCGAATAATTTGGCGAGCTTGATGAAGAAAATCATGTTGCTCCCAAGAATCGGCTTGTCATCTTGTAAAATGTAAAAGAGGACCAACGAGTCCGTTTCCACAATAAGTGGAAAAATATCATTCCTATCACAAAAGTCCACACCATAGTAGAGTGCTTTGACTTCAGCTTCAAAACTATTGGCAGTTCCAAGAAACGCAGAGAAAGCATGAACCAAACTACCTTTATCATTACGGAGAATGAAACCGCTACCTAAGTTTCCAGGGTTGTTAATCGAGGAGCCATCCGAGTTAAGCTTAAAGGAATTAGTAGGAGGGGGTATCCACTTAACTGTGAGTGGGATTCTTTTAGGTTTCACTGAAAAATGCTTCAAGACGCCGAGATGCAAAAGAATATCATCTTTATTGTCTAGACGACATATGGGTTTTTGATAGAAAGCCATGGATAGATCCTTGAGAATTGAGTGAGTCACAGTTTGCGGAGTGTCTAACATGCCTTCAAAAATAAATTTGTTTCCCGCCTTTCATAGCTCCCAGCAAACAAAAGTAGGGATATGAGTGCTGACAAGCTGAAGCGCACCTGTAGACTGGTTATCCCACCAACCCCAAAAGACGTGTTTTAAGTCGACCATGTTGACATAACAACCCAACGTAGTTTGGAAAAAATGCCAAACCTCAGAAGCAAAGTCACAATGAAGGAAGAAGTGTTGTGTGGAGTCCTCATTTTGGCAGAATGGACATTTATAAGGACCAGCAAAACTCATACGTCGAATGACATCCGGCATGGGAAGGAGACAGTTAACAAAGAGCCACATAAAAATAGATATTTTCAAAGGTATATTAGGCTTCCATATCATGCCCATTTCGTGCAAAAGGGGTTTCTTATCTCGGAGAACACTATAAGCAGAAGAGATAGAAAAAGTACCAGATTTGGTAGGCTTCCAAACCCAAGTTCCCGTACCACCCAAGAAAAGCCATGTCAAATTATCGTGAACGATGTCCTGAACCATATTCATAGCACGCCAGGTATGCATCTTCTCGGGATAAGGATACTCGCCAAACTTCATACCCCATATCCCAAGTTTATTACGAAATTTCCACCAGAGTTTGCAAGCAAAGGCCTTTTAAACATCAAAGATGTTACGAATTCCCAATCCGTTTTCTTCAGTAGGTCCACAAATTCTTTCCCAAGCACGCCAATGTTTTTTAGAATGGTCTTCCGTATTTCACCAAAAAAACTGGCAAAAAGGGAGTGGATGTTGTTTAAAACCGAAGCAGGGACTTGAAGAGCAGCAAGTGTGTGTATAGGTATCGAGCTCAACACATGCTTAATTAAGATAAGTCTGCCAGCAGGGGAAAGGAGACGAGATTTCCACCCCTCTAAATGTTTATTTATCTTATCAATCAAAAATTGAAAGTAGTGCGTCTTAGCTCTACCTTGAAAGATGGGGCAACCTAGATACTTGAAAGGTAAATTAGCATGGCGAATATTCGTAAGAGAGGTGATCCTTCTGATCGAAGTAGTTGGACAACGTTTAGAGATGACATAAAAGCTTTTCTCCCGATTAACCTTTTGTCTAGAAGCATGCTCGTAAGTTTCAATGAACTTAAAATTTTTACGGACATTACGGAGAAGGCCTCTACAGAAAATAAGAAGATCATCCGCATACATGATATGAGTAGCCTGAGGGAAATCTCTAGGGACAGCATAAGTGGCCATACCAGTCGATGCAAAAATGGCTTTAAGACCCCGGGTAAAAGCTTCGGTCAAAATAATGAAGAGATAAGGAGACAAAGGATCGCCTTGTTTAATGCCTCGCGAAGAAGGGAAAAACCAACCGGAGAGCCATTGACTAATATAGAGGACCACGTACCTTGAATGTTATTGAGAATAAGATTAACAAAATGTGCATGAAAACCAAACCGGAGAAGAAGCTTGCGGAGAAAGACCCAAGAGACTCTATCAAAAGCCTTCATAATGTCAAGTTTAAAAATCATATTATGCCCTTCTGCCTTTTTATGAATATGTTGCAACATCTCTTGTACAAACAAAATGTTATCAAAAATGTCCATTCCTTGCATAAAGGCAGATTGTTCATCAGAAATGATAAGATGTAAATACTGCTTCAACCGCGAGGAGAGCACCTTGGTACAGATTTTGTTGAGAAAAGTACAAAGTGAGATAAGGCGAAAATCTGCAAAAGTAGACGGAGCCTCCTTCTTAGGATGTAAGGTGATAAGGGTGGATCCCATTGCTATCGGTAAGGGGTGCCCTGTAAAAAGTCTTTGACAGCTTCCAATAGATCAGACTGAATGACTTCCCAAAATTGTCTGAAGAAGACACCAGAAAAAACATCCGACCCTGCTACACTTTCTTGATCAAGATCCCAAATAGCAACTCGGACTTCCTCAATAGTAACGCTAGCTAGAAGATCATTATTCACTTCAGCATCAATTATTTCCGGAATAGACTCTAAGCAAGTATCCATCGCTTCAGGAGTAGTAACGCTATGATGAAAGAATTTTGTATTACGGTCCCCATCGACAAACCATTTATAAGTAGATTTTTGACGCCAAAAGTCTTCTTCCTCAGCTAAAGAGCGTAGTAAATTAGCTTGGGCTTGTGAAAGCTCGGCTCTATTTTGGGGTGAGGGATCCTGATCGTAGACACTCTCTTTTGTCACAATATCAAGCTCGGCTAATTTAATGTTGTCGTGAACATTCCCAAACGACTCAACATTCAATTGTTTTAAGCGAGAGCGCAGGGATTTAAGCTTTAGCATAAAGCCAAGAATGCCAGACGCATGTGTGGGTTCATTCCAGCTAGCTACTACAACATCTTTTAGATCCGATCGGTGTAACCACATTTTCTGAAAACGAAAAGGCTTTGGCCCGGTGAGACTTTCTTTTCCTAAATAAAGAAGAGGCCGATGATCGGAGCAGGTGCGGGCTAAGGATTGAATCCCAAACGATCTATCAGATTGCCACAGAGTGTTAAACAAAATTCATTGTCAAGCTTTTTTTGAACATAGCCATTCGGCCTATGTCCACCCAGTGAAATGACCCCCGAAGCGTAGATTCCCTGTAAGCCGCACTCGAAATAGATGTGTTAAAGTCTTGCATGGCGGCAATATCGGGATGCCCATGTCCCTTGTATTCATCTAAGAAGCGTATAACATTAAAGTCACCTCCAATTAACCAAGGCATATTCGGATTGCAAACCAACCTCAAATCATTCCATAACATCACCCGTTTCGCTCTAGTACATTTGGCATAGATGATCGAAACAATAAAAGGGACACTATCATTGAACTTCAAATGGATACCTTGATTTGAATTAAGAACAATATCCCAGTGAGAGGTAAAATTCCAAAAAAAAAACCAAATTTTCTTTGTTTGGATTAGAAATCGTATAACTAAATCCCATTTTTAATCGCTCCTTATTAAGGTAGTTAGGAGAATTAACCATCGGTTCCATAATAGCAACAAAAGACAAATTATAGGTACGTACCAATTTTTTCAACCTTCGTATCGAGGAGGGGTTGCCCACACCTCTTATATTCCAAAAGAGACCGTTAAACATCTTTAGTTTGTTAGATTGGAAGAATCTGAACGGGTTGCAATCCCTTTAGCCATAGCCGCATAGTCTTTTCTACATTTCCTCCTTTTAGTCACCATTGTAAAATTACCTTCGTAAGCCTGGTCATTTGTTGGAGTTTGTTCTATGTTGGTCACATCCATGGAGGCCTGCGTCAATTCATCTATAGCTTGAGCTAGAGATTGTGGAGCAAGTGAGTCGTTTTTTTCATTTTCTGAAAGATACCCCTGTTTGAGTCGATTTTCTTTCCTATGAACTATCTCGAATCGCTCATTTCTCTCAACAAGTGATTCGGCGAAGTTGGTCTTTGTTGAGTGCCCATTGAAATAGGAATGGTCGGAACCTCAAAAGGTGGGTCTGCTCCCCCAAAATTCTTTTCTGTTTGAGTGACATTATCATTTTTTTGTGTCACTTTATCTCTTTTTTCTCTCTGCTGGTCCTTATTATGTTAAACAATGGTAGCCGTTGAGGTATTTTCCAAAGAAACATTTTTCAACTTATACTCCTGCTTCTTTTGTTGCCCGGTGTTACCTTAGGTTGCCGACGAAGCTCGGGGTGCTTCACAAAGCAGCCATGCTCAGTATGTCGGAGATGCCAACAATGAGTACAATAAGAGGGGATTTCATCTTCCCAAGTGATCGATTGCCAAAAACTATTTCCATCTTCTCTTTGGACCCAAACCCTATTAGGTGGGGGATGTAAAATATCGATTTCGACTTGGACCCTAGCCAAAGATGGCTTTCAAAGATCAATCGTTGCGGCATCAAGCCGGAGAGGGTGGCCAAACGCAGTTGAATTATAATTAATTGATATTTATTCAACATGCAATTAAAGAATGCACAGTATTATTAATTTTTCCACTTGAAATGGTATAAATGTGAAAAATCTTTAGCTAGAGTATAAAATGATAAACACAAAAAAGGTAACAATCACATCTTTGATTGCATGGGACACACTAGAAACAATGGAAGAATAACTATAGGTCATAACAAAAAAAGGAAGAGGGTAGATTAAGAAATGTGTTTTGACTAGGGCATTATAACGTTGGAAAAAAGCGCCGGCCAACTGTTTGACACACGCATAGCAACACCGATTTCATGTAAATGACATTATAAACAAAATTTATTGTACAAACTACAAGGCAAAAAACACATAATGAAAGGGGTTTTCAATGAAATTAACATCATTTCCGCGTAATAAAATATTTTTGTCTGCAAAATATATAGCAAAAAAAAAGAACAATTTTTGGGTCATGAGAATTAACATTATTAACCCATAATAATAAATTTTCATGAATCTACCAAATATAATGAAAAAATAAAATTATAACAATGAGCGTTTTGGTGATAAAAAAAACCCCACAAATTCACCATTCCAGCCTTTAAATAGGACCCACCAGCCGCCGTTGTTTGTCTCACTTTTTGTCTAAAATCATTCTCTAGGAAGGACGAAAAGACTGACAACAACACGAGCAAATGAGATACTGGTTGTAGTTGAATTGTTGTTGTTTTGGAGAGACTTCGACAACAACCGGACATCTCCATGTAGGTATGTGTATGGAGTTTATTTTATTATTTTTTCAGGCTGATCCGCCAACTTGACACGCAATCGTTTGATCAAATCACATGAAACCTAGTAGTTGTAGTTGTTGTTGTTTTGAAATTGAATAAGTTATCATGATTGTTTGAAACTGTTAGAATAATTGGTCTCTCCAGGATTTCAGTTTGAGTAAAATGATGTTTCTTTCTTATTCTTTCAATGAAAACCCACCAGGACATTAAATAATTCATGGATCATGAAAAAAATGACGTTTTATATTTCTTTCTGCATGTATGTGTATTAGAATTTTTTTTTTTTTCCAGATTTTGTGACCTTGAAAGTTATGACAACTTGCTCTTAAAATTATGATGCGGTCTGCCCTTGCATAATAAATATTAATTAATGTTTGAGGAGCATGGTTAATGATAGACGTCTTGTAATAATGGCCCTCAATAATTAATATATAAATATTCCTATGATGACAATAATTCAATCGAGAGACGAGTTCTATTCTTTGTTGCTTCAAATTAAGAAATTTATATCCTAATCTTTGGTAAGATCCACTGGAAGAGAATGCAACCTAATTTGTTATAAGAAAAACATATACGGATTCTCTATTTGTGTTCTAGAATATTAATTTTCATGTTTGTGCAATAAATATTTGCCAACGGAAAATCCCCCAATTGTTTGCTCATTTATTTCTATGTTTTCAAATATAAAAAAATACGCCGCTCAATAAATATTATTTCCACTCGAGGACTTCCGCTACATGTAACTAACTACAATGTAGTGTATGATGAGTGAAATTGCTAGAGTTGGCTCTATTTTGTTAAATATATGTTACATGCTAAGTATTTAGTTTTTGGTATGGGTTTACCTGACGTTCAAATACCGACAACGTGCTAGAAATATTTACTTGAAAAGATATATATTAGGCTAAATATGCATCATGGTTTGAGTACAATTAAGTTTTAAGCGACATTCAATTGTTTTAAGCGAGAGCGCAGGGATTTAAGCTTTAGCATAAAGCCAAGAATGCCAGACGCATGTGTGGGTTCATTCCAGCTAGCTACTACAACATCTTTTAGATCCGATCGGTGTAACCACATTTTCTGAAAACGAAAAGGCTTTGGCCCGGTGAGACTTTCTTTTCCTAAATAAAGAAGAGGCCGATGATCGGAGCAAGGTGCGGGCTAAGGATTGAATCCCAAACGATCTATCGATTGCCACGAGTGTTAAACAAAATTTCGTCAAGCTTTTTTTGAACATAGCCATTCGGCCTATGTCCGGCCAGTGAAATGACCCCCGTAAAGCGTAGATTCCTGTAAGCCGCACTCAGAAATAGATGTGTTAAAGTCTTGCATGGCGGCAATATCAGGATGCCCATGTCCCTTGTATTCATCTAAGAAGCGTATAACATTAAAGTCACCTCCAATTAACCAAGGCATATTCAGATTGCAAACCAACCTCAAATCATTCCATAACATCACCCGTTCTGCTCTAGTACATTTGGCATAGATGATCGAAACAATAAAAGGGACACTATCATTGAACTTCAAATGGATACCTTGATTTGAATTAAGAACAATATCCCTGTGCAGAGGTAAAATTCCAAAAAAAAACCAAATTTTCTTTGTTTGGATTAGAAATCGTATAACTAAATCCCATTTTTAATCGCTCCTTATTAAGGTAGTTAGGAGAATTAACCATCGGTTCCATAATAGCAACAAAAGACAAATTATAGGTACGTACCAATTTTTTCAACCTTCGTATCGAGGAGGGGTTGCCCACACCTCTTATATTCCAAAAGAGACCGTTAAACATCTTTAGCTGTTAGATTGGAAGAATCTGAACGGGTTGCAATCCCTTTAGCCATAGCCGCATAGTCTTTTCTACATTTCCTCCTTTTAGTCACCATTGTAAAATTACCTTCGTAAGCCTGGTCATTTGTTGGAGTTTGTTCTATGTTGGTCACATCCATGGAGGCCTGCGTCAATTCATCTATAGCTTGAGCTAGAGATTGTGGAGCAAGTGAGTCGTTTTTTTCATTTTCTGAAAGATACCCCTGTTTGAGTCGATTTTCTTTCCTATGAACTATCTCGAATCGCTCATTTCTCTCAACAAGTGATTCGACTGAAGTTGGTCTTTGTTGAGTGCCCATTGAAATAGGAATGGTCGGAACCTCAAAAGGTGGGTCTGCTCCCCCAAAATTCTTTTCTGTTTGAGTGACATTATCATTTTTTTGTGTCACATTATCTCTTTTTTCTCTCTGCTGGTCCTTATTATGTTAAACAATGGTAGCCGTTGAGGTATTTTCCAAAGAAACATTTTTCAACTTATACTCCTGCTTCTTTTGTTGCCCGGTGTTAACCTTAGGTTGCTGACGAAGCTCGGGGTGCTTCACAAAGCAGCCATGCTCAGTATGTCGGAGATGCCAACAATGAGTACAATAAGAGGGGATTTCATCTTCCCAAGTGATCGATTGCCAAAAACTATTTCCATCTTCTCTTTGGACCCAAACCCTATTAGGTGGGGGATGTAAAATATCGATTTCGACTTGGACCCTAGCCAAAGATGGCTTTCAAAGATCAATCGTTGCGGCATCAAGCCGGAGAGGGTGGCCAAACGCAGTTGAATTATAATTAATTGATATTTATTCAACATGCAATTAAAGAATGCACAGTATTATTAATTTTTCCACTTGAAATGGTATAAATGTGAAAAATCTTTAGCTAGAGTATAAAATGATAAACACAAAAAAAGGTAACAATCACATCTTTGATTGCATGGGACACACTAGAAACAATGGAAGAATAACTATAGGTCATAACAAAAAAAGGAAGAGGGTAGATTAAGAAATGTGTTTTGACTAGGGCATTATAACGTTGGAAAAAAGCGCCGGCCAACTGTTTGACACACGCATAGCAACACCGATTTCATGTAAATGACATTATAAACAAAATTTATTGTACAAACTACAGGGCAAAAAACACATAATGAAAGGGGTTTTCAATGAAATTAACATCATTTCCGCGTAATAAAATATTTTTGTCTGCAAAATATATAGCAAAAAAAAAGAACAATTTTTGGGTCATGAGAATTAACATTATTAACCCATAATAATAAATTTTCATGAATCTACCAAATATAATGAAAAAATAAAATTATAACAATGAGCGTTTTGGTGATAAAAAAAACCCCACAAATTCACCATTCCGGCCTTTAAATAGGACCCACTGTACCGCCGTTGTTTGTCTCACTTTTTGTCTAAAATCATTCTCTAGGAAGGACGAAAAGACCGACAACAACACGAGCAAATGAGATACCGGTTGTAGTTGAATTGTTGTTGTTTTGGAGAGACTTCGACAACAACCGGACATCTCCATGTAGGTATGTGTATGGAGTTTATTTTATTATTTTTTCGGTGATCCGCCAACTTGACACGCAATCGTTTGATCAAATCACATGAAACCTAGTAGTTGTAGTTGTTGTTGTTTTGAAATTGAATAAGTTATCATGATTGTTTGAAAGCGTTAGAATAATTGGTCTCTCCAGGATTTCAGTTTGAGTAAAATGATGTTTCTTTCTTATTCTTTCAATGAAAACCCACCAGGACATTAAATAATTCATGGATCATGAAAAAAATGACGTTTTATATTTCTTTCTGCATGTATGTGTATTAGAATTTTTTTTTTTCAGATTTTGTGACCTTGAAAGTTATGACAACTTGCTCTTAAAATTATGATGCGGTCTGCCCTTGCATAATAAATATTAATTAATGTTTGAGGAGCATGGTTAATGATAGACGTCTTGTAATAATGGCCCTCAATAATTAATATATAAATATTCCTATGATGACAATAATTCAATCGAGAGACAGAGTTCTATTCTTTGTTGCTTCAAATTAAGAAATTTATATCCTAATCTTTGGTAAGATCCACTGGAAGAGAATGCAACCTAATTTGTTATAAGAAAAACATATACGGATTCTCTATTTGTGTTCTAGAATATTAATTTTCATGTTTGTGCAATAAATATTTGCCAACGGAAAATCCCCCAATTGTTTGCTCATTTATTTCTATGTTTTCAAATATAAAAAAATACGCCGCTCAATAAATATTATTTCCACTCGAGGACTTCCGCTACATGTAACTAACTACAATGTAGTGTATGATGAGTGAAATTGCTAGAGTTGGCTGTATTTTGTTAAATATATGTTACATGCTAAGTATTTAGTTTTTGGTATGGGTTTACCTGACGTTCAAATACCGACAACGTGCTAGAAATATTTACTTGAAAAGATATATATTAGGCTAAATATGCATCATGGTTTGAGTACAATTAAGTTTAATGTTGTTTGTTTGTTTGCTTTTTTTTTTAATGAAGACACGTGAAATTCAACTTGCTTGCATATTTATATTTGGCTGATTAATAAATCTCTCACAGAATATTGTGTTTTGCGCTGTCCTAAAAAATTTACATGCTTGTGCTTTTTCGATTGTGAAAGCGAGGAAGCTTTTTCGGATTGTGAAACCGAGGAAACATTGAGTACATTGGATGGATTGCAAGGGATGCTTGATTCTAGATATACAGAGTTTGCACAGACTTTTTTCAATTGTGGAGAGATCGTTCATCATGACATATCAATTTGTAGGTATATTTCATTGTTTTTATTTCCCTTTTCTATGTTGTACTAAGTTGTTACTTTCAATTAATATTTTAAGAATTACTGCATGTCTCCTTGATGGTATGTGTACATTATTCAGGCACGGCGTCTTGGGTGAGTTTAATGTGAACTTATGAAAGGAAAACCGGCGGCTTGGCTTGCAACGGCTGTAGGAATACTATACCTAGGCACATACGGCATTATAATATTTGACGAGTTAAGTCGTTTTTTGCTGCACTATTTTTGAAAGCTACATTCTTTTTCTTAGATGTAGATGGCTCTAATGCCCGAGCAGGACTCACGCTTGGTTGATCATCATTTTCATAAAATATTTTCTCTTATACTTTAATAGGCTTATCATACATAGTAGTATGCTATATAAATTTGCATATGGCTTTTCGCGACCTTTTTGGTCGTCCGCCTTTAGCGACGTTTTGGTCGTCGCTAAAGTCTTCCTTTTGTGTTTTTTTTTTTTTTTTTTTTTCCTTTCTACAATCTCCCAGGCATATGACACGTACCCCCCACCTCAGCACATATGTGTCCACCACCGTAAAATTTGCAAACAAAGTGTACGACCAAAGCTACGTCAATTTCCTTTCCCTATTCTTTCTTTTTTGTTTGTTTTTTTATTTATTTATTATAAATTAATTAATTAATTTGTGTTTTGTAAAGGTTTTCTACTGACTCATCACCACCGTCTGTCCACTATCGCTTGCAAGGCATTGGAATCGCCATGGTGTTCCAGGTGGTACGACCCACCGCCTGAGATCACCGCTTCAAACATTTTTTTGAGTGGAGCTTCCACTATGGGTAAGCACCGACTGGTTTCTGGGGCAGTATATATAGCTTCTACGTGGGATGTTTGGAGGCTTTAGTTTTGCATAATATTTTCTCTGCATTTTCGTACAATCGTTGATGGTATTGAAGGAGGAGAGATTTGCGACCTGGTACATTCTATTTGGATTGCAGAACATCTTGCATGTTCCTTTAATATTTTTCCTTCGGCGTTTAATTCTTTGTGTAATACTCTTTGCTTTTGGTGTGTTCGCATTTCTTAATTAATCCGGTGTTAATTAATTGGGTATAATAATCAATTGCGTTTGCGGGTTTCATTGTATCTTGTCTATTTTTGCTCGGATCGTTGCAAAGTAAGTACTTTTTCTATCTCAAGCGTTTATTTACGCTAATGACGTTCGATCTGAATCATGTGGGTCAAATTCCAGTTTTTTTTTGGATTACCAAAGACCTTGGTCTTGATTTGGCAATTATTGGTCTTGACTTTGCGGTTCTTGGAAATGGGGTTATGTTTCTTCACACCGGGTTTGTTCCGTTTCATTTCTTCTTCTCTACGAGCTACCTAATTTCGCGTCCATTTGTTGATTTCATTTGATATGAATAGAATGGATATGTTTCTTTGTAGTTGTTTTGTTGCTATTACGGAGATCATTTTCTTTGTATATGTGTCCGTAGCTTTATTTTGCTGGTTTGCATTTCCGATGTGTGTGAAGTTTCTGCCGAAACTTCTATATTGATTATTGGCAGAACCGACAGTGATGGTAATACAACCATTTTATTTTGAAAGAAGGAACATACATCAAAGCATCAAAATGAAAGAGGAAGTAAGTGAGGAAGAAAGACATGGGAAACAGAATGTTATTCATCTGAGTCTGGTTATGCTTGGGGGTGTTTTGCATCTGCTTCTTTCTTTGTATCGTTTGCATATCCGTTAGATAGATTGTCCTCGGACTGGCTTGTGCTACCATCATTAGTCAGTTGGTTGCCTTGACTACTTCGTTGTTGGGGGAGATCCCCTACCCTAATGGTGGCAACTAGGGGCTACCCGGGATCCCGAGTGAGAAGACCCGTAGAAAAAATGCTTTCGTCCCTGTGGAAAAAAAAAAAAAAGACTACTTCGTTGCTGAGCTTGGTGCTCTTGGCATAGGGCATATTTCTCCCTCTACATGTTTGCAAAGCTTAGCTGTACTTTGCCATGAATTTTGTGCTTCCTACGTTCTTCGGTTGTCTTGCGGAGTCTCCTTTCCACTACCCCTTTGCCCAACTATGCACTTGACTACTTGATTAGACAAAATTGTTTTAAGCAGTGGAAAAAGTTGATGATTTATCTGTAAATTCATTCTCACTACCGTGTAGTTAAACAGAAGGAATTTTTAAATGAATCGTTGTTCGCTACTTGACATTTCTTTCCCATCTTAGCAATTAATTAATAAATTGTGATTTCATGAATACAGAAGGCATTAGAAATTCAAAGTTTCATGGTGATCAAATCATTAGGAAACCACATTTGCAGATTAAATTGCGAATACTAATTTGTTAAGAATTAATCGGAATATTTTTTATCACATCCTCCTGTTTCTTGAATCAATGCCTCTTATGCATATGTAGTGTGCCATTCATAAGTTTTATCTTTGTTTATTACATGAAATAGGATCGCTTTTCCATTTTCTGTTAGGAGAACTTTTTTGGTGTGCACATGTCTCTGTTTTTTTTGGTACCAATGACATTTTTGTATTTCGTATATTATTGCGAGTAGCGGCTGAAACGATTGTGACCATTGTTGTTCTTCATCGACCTCACGTTTGTCCTCTGCGGTAAGAAAGCTGGTTTGCTCTTTCTTCACGTTTGCCCCTTTTACCCCGTTTTTTTTTTTTTGGAGTTCCTTTGTATTCACCAAAAATATGTTTTTGGTGACTAACATAACAACCGAGGGCCACATCGTGCAGAGCACGATTCCCCCACTAATACGTTTTCCTTTGTATGATGGGAAAATTTCTAGCAAGAAGCTCTGAAGCTCCAGGCACCTATGTATATCAGGTATAAAAGAGTGGGCTTTTTTTTTGTTTTGTTTTGTTTTGTTTTGTTTTGTGTTTTTTAAGCATTTATAAGCAGATTATAACAATCCATTATAAAAGAGATTCATGAAAACACAAAATACAATGCCCCACGAACATCATCAGTTCTTGATATATTTCCAACATCTTAGCAAATGGCTGGCTAAATAACTAATAATAAAGAACAAAGGGATCATTTTATCTTTTGGTGCCAATTAATCAATCAATATTCAGATGCCTCCATTGTAGATAACTTAGTATCCAGTTGGGGTATGTGACTCAATCGTGGCCTCATAAGTCATACCATTAATCATCTTTACTCCAAGCAGCTTGAACTTTGGTGAACAGGAAACCTTTGAGTAATCAAAAGTTGGCAAAAAATTCGCATTAGATTATGGCATTTCATTTGGTCATGCATGGTTTTTTTTCTTCCCCTTCCCTAAGAGGTGCTTTTCTTGGCTTACTTTTGACGGGATAATAAGCGCGTGAAGAAGTATCGCGGAATGGGATCTTTGGAAGCAATGACGAAAGGAAGTGATCAAAGATATTTAGGGGATCTTTGCCAAGCTTAAAATAGCTCGGGCGTGGTTGGTGTGGTAGAGGACAAGGGTTCCGTCCTTAAGTTGATACCCTACACTATGCAAGCAGTGAAGCAGGGTTTACAGGATCTTGGTGCTTCCTCTTTGCAATCTGCTCATGACTTGTTGAGATCGGGTGTTCTACGACTTGAGGTCTGTTCATATTCTTTTTGCTATTTACCAGAATTGTGTATGAATAACATAAATCTATCAATCGGTGCAATAAAATTATCTATCTAAGAATCTTGTGTTACTTGCATGCTCACCGTTGTTTTATCCTATCTCTCTTAGGCTCGGCTGGAGCGGCTCAAGTTGAAGGAGGAATTCATGGATTGGTCTCCTATGATAAAAAGCCTTATTGAAAAGACGGACCATCGATCAACCAATTATTTATGCACCGATATATCTTAAGGTGAAGATGAGTTCGACTTCAAGCCCGGAATGTGAAGCGAGTTGGTAGAGATATTATTGCTCCTTCAAAAATCCTTGGGGAGATATCTTTCCTAATGGAATCAAACGGGGATTTGGAACGACTTTGATATGTTTGGCTGAAGTTTGTAACATTATATTATACTGTTATCGCTCAGTTTTACATAACACCAGTGATGTATGTTTTCTATTTTCCCTTCTATTATGTTTTTTATTTTCCCTTCTAACATTCCAATTTTATAACTTTTATAACATAACAACCGAGGGCCACATCGTGCAGAGCACGATTCCCCCACTAGTTAGAGTATAATTCCAATCTATGATCTACAACCACCATCATTATAGCTTATGTATAGACGGATTAAAGCCCACTTTATAGACGGTAAATCACTCCACGAGAAATTTTATAATAACCGTTATAGTAATGTTGTACCAAGTGCATGCGTTATATTCATACATTATCTAACATTATTCAAATAATTGTGTTGTGTAAGAATGAACGATAGTAAGAATGGATGAACACATGCATCTATTTGGTACAACCTTCATACGTATAACATGTTGTACGCAAATTTTCTTCGGTAGTGATTCACCCTTTATGAACTGTGTTTCGATATGTTTATGCACTGCGAATTAATGATAGTGGTCGGAGATCATAAGGTTAGAACTTAGTCTAAGAAAACTATCAAAGTATGTGATAAAATATTGTATGTGTACAAGTATCAGCCAAAGGAAGTCATGTTTGACCATTAGCGCTATCTGCTTCAAAAAAAAAGAATGTTGTTGTTAAGATAAGTGCAGTAAGAAAGTGTGCTTAATGGTTGACACACAAAAAATTAATGCATTTATAAAATTAAAACGGAATAATGTTTCAGTTGGAGTCTAGTTTAGGCCCCATGTTATTGTTCAAGTCATTTATAAAATTAAAACGGAATGTTGTGCACTAAATATTATACATGTTTAATATTGTGGTACCCTATTTACTGTGATACCACTCCGAAAATTGACACACAAAAACTGATTGTGAAAATTGATTTTTCTGAAGGTTATTGGTTTAGTGCCGTTAGGCTTAATCACAATAGGTTGTTTGTAGTGTCTTGGGTCGATGACGGTAACAAATATGTGTCATGTTGTTTCGGTTCTTCATGCTGGTGAGAAAATTGTGTCATGAAGTTTCATAGTTATCTATAATAAATCTAAAACACACCACAAAAACAATCTTGAGGGGTACATTCATTTTGTCGGCGTCAACCCGTAGAATTTAATTCTTGTTTCGGATTTGATTTCTAACAAATCAACAAATACAACTTATTTCTTCTTTCGAATTTTGCATTTCTAGAAAATGAACAATTATAACAGGATTGAAATGGAAAACAAATTAAGGGTGTATTTGAAAGGTTATACTCTCTACGGGACACAAAAAGCTTGACCCTGTTGGTGATTTAAGTATAATCACAAGCCGTTGAGGTAATCGGGGTTTAGTACAAGGGTGGATATACTCGTAACACTTAATAATAAGTTTGGAGGTGCGGAGTGCACGCTTATATAAGTGTATATGAGTATACGGATGGAAAATAAGCAAGTATAGTTCGAGAAATTCACTTAAAGGACCGGAAAACCGGTTAAAGGACCAAAAATCAGGTTTTGGTGAAACAGAGTGACAGGCGCCCGCCTGTGGGATTCTGGTTAGGCTAAATGTTGAACAGAGAGTTTGGCGTTTTTCTGAAGTTCACAGGCTGGCCACAGGCGCCCGCCTGTGGCCCGAAAACTGTTTTTTAGGCACCTCTTGGTCCTTTTAAGTGGTTATAACCAAGTGATACCTCTTCACTTAGCTTGCAACCTTAAATTCCGAACTTGCAACTTATTTTCTGAAATCGAAGTACCTTAAAAGGCAATTTTACATTGTTGAACAAATACACAACATTAGTAAGCATCCTTGATCAAGTCTTAAACATCTAAACATTTCAAAGTGATCTTTTCTTCTATTTTGTCCTAGACAAAAGGCAAGGCTCTCAGTCAATATCTCACTTAAATTATTCATGATACTCCGGACAAGTAAGGGGTCGAATAAATTTAAGAAGGACAGCGATATACGCGTGACTGCGAGGATCCGTTCTTCATATAAATTTGCAGGTTTTCATAGCATTGGTGATCATATTCAAGACCCTCAAAAACTACAACAATCTTCTTAAATTTATTGTTTTGATCACAATGGTGAATGCAAAGGATTTGATGATGAATTTCGGGAAACTTGACAAGTTCGAAGGAGTTGATTTCCGGAGGTGGCAAAGGAAGATGCATTTCCTTCTCACAACATTGAAAGTGGTGTATGTTCTTAGCACAGAAATACCAGAAGTTGATGATGATGCACCGTTGGAGGAATTGCGAAGGCGGAACAAATGGGAAAATGATGACTACATCTGTCGTGGTCACATTGTCAATGGTATGTCTGATTCGTTATTTGACATTTATCAAAACTTTGCTTCTGCAAAAGAGTTATGGGATGCACTAGAAACTAAATATTTAAATGAAGATGTATCTCGCTAAAAAGTTTCTAGTTGGTAATTTTATGAAATATATGATGGTTGATTCACGGTCTGTAATGGAACAATTCAATGAACTACAACGCATTTTAGGCCAATTTGCACAACACAAAATGGAAATGGATGAATCCATTTCTGTTTCTAGTATCATTGACAAACTACCACCATCATGGAAAGATTTTAAGCATATGTTGAAACACAAAAAGGAAGAACTCTCCTTGGTTGAACTTGGTAGCCATCTGCGCATTGAGGAATCCCGCATGAGGGGGTTAAAACCAAGGGCAAGGAAATTGATGAATCCACTTCCATTCATGTGATGGAGGCTGGGGAGATTTCTAAAACTAACAAAGGGAAATACCATGGCAAGAAAAAGAAAAAGTCAAATGACAAAGAATCCGGGAAAAGGCCAAAAGGGGCCTGTTGGATTTGTGGTAAGACAGGACACTACAAGGCTGATTGCCGAGTTCGAAAGAATGGTAAAGGCAAGGGTCCAGAGCAAGGGTCGAAAGACCAAGGACCACCACATCATCAAGGTCAGAATGTAAATTATGGTATTAATTCGGTTATGAATTATGTGCCATTTATTTCTGAAGCTTTTTATATGCAGTATGATGATGTTACATGGTGGATCGACTCGGGAGCAACAAGACATGTATGCAAAGATCGACGCTGGTTTGAAGACTTTGAACCAGTGAACGATGGATCTATCTTAAAGATGGGAAACGAGTCGAAGGCTGTAATAAGTGGTGTAGGAACTATTACTTTAAATTTCAGTTCTGGAAAATCTGTAAAACTATTTAATGTTTTATTTGTGCCATGCATTCGGAAAAACCTTGTTTCGGGTGCTTTGTTGTGTAAATCGGGCTACAAACAAGTTTATGAGTCCGATAGGTTTATTTTGTCAAAACATGGTGTATTTATTGGTTTTGGTTATTTGTGTAATAACATGATTATGCTTAATGTTGTTTATAATAAAGTTAATCAAGTTATGCATATTTCTGATGTTAATATTTCAAAGTTGTGGCATGCACGATTAGGACATGTACATTACAAACGTATGCTTGTTATGTGCAAGAATGCTTTGATTCCCCCGTTTGATATCAATATGGATAAGTGTACTACTTGTATGCTTAATAAAATTGTAAGACAACCATTCCGTGGAGTTGAAAGATCGTCTACAATTTTAGAACTTATCCATAGTGATTTGTGTGATTTTAATGCCACACCTTCTTTGGGAAATAAGAAATATGTTGTTACTTTTATAGATGATCATACTCGCGTTTGTTATGTATATTTACTTAATACAAAAGACGAAGCACTTGATAAGTTTAAAGTTTATAAAAGTGAAGTTGAATTGCAATTAAATTCAAGTATCAAACGTTTTCGTACCGATAGAGGTGGTGAATTTTATGATCCAACCTACTTCGGGTCGTGTGGTATTATACACGAGGTTACTACACCGTAAACGCCACAACAAAATGGCATTGCGGAGAGGAAGAACCGTACTCTAAAAGAGATGGTAAATTCCATGTTATCCTACTCGGGATTGAGTGGATTTTGGGGTGAGGCCATGTTAACGGCTGTTATTTACTAAGCGAGAATTCCAAATAAAAAGAATTCGCTACCCCGTATGAACTTTGGTTTAAAAAGAAACCAAACTTGAATTATTTAAAAGTTTGGGGCTGCGGGGCGGTTGTTAGACTTCCCGATCCTAAAATTAAAACTTTAGGAGAAAGAGGCATCGATTGCATATTCATTGGATATGCAAGTCATTCAAAGGCATATAGGTTTTATGTTATAGAACCTAGTGATTCGTGGCCTGCACATTCGGTTATAGAATCACGTGATGCTATCTTTGATGAGAATAGATTTACTTCTATTCCTAGACCAAAGGATATTGCTCCTACAATAGTTGGAGTGGAGAATGTGGAGAATAATGATTCTCAAGTTGAGCCTTCTGAACTTCGAAGAAGTAAGAGGGCTAGAATAGCGAAAACATTTCCACCGGATTTTGTTACTTATTTGGTGGAAGGTTCGAGAAATGAAGTTGGATATCAATACTCATATTGTTACAATATTGAGGATGATCCAAGGACATTTTCTGAGGCAATGGGATCTCAGGATGTATCATTTTGGAAAGAAGCCATCAATGACGAGATGGATTCCATAATGGGTAACAATATGTGGATTCTTACAGATTTACCACGAGGCTGCAAACCATTAGGTTGCAAGTGGATTTTCGAAAGGAAAATGAGAGTCGACGGTACTGTTGATCGTTATAAAGCCCGGTTAGTTATACAAGGCTTTAGGAAAAAGGAAGGTATCGACTATTTCGATACTTATGCTCCCGTTGCTAGAATCTCCTCAATCAGGTTATTGATTTCCTTAGCCGCAATTCATAACTTGGTGATCCATCAAATGGATGTTAAAACAGCATTTCTAAATGGAGATTTGGATGAGGAAATATACATGAAGCAACCGGAAGGATTTATTATGCCCGGTAACGAGCATAAGGTTTGTAAACTTGTTAAATCATTGTATGTACTTAAACAAGCTCCTAAACAATGGCATCAAAAGTTTGATGAGGTTGTCTTGGCTAGTGGGTTTAAACTCAATCAGTCGGACAAGTGTATTTATAGTAGATTTGATGAAACCGGTAACGGTGTGATAATCTGTCTATATGTCGATGACATGTTGATTTTTGGTACGAACCAAAATCAGGTTGATAAGTGTAAAGAAATCTTATCTTCTAGATTCTCTATGAAAGACATGGGGGAGGCAGATGTAATTCTTGGTATTAAAATCAAGAGAAATCAGGGAGGATTTTCACTAACACAGTCTCATTATATTGAGAAAGTGTTGAAAAAGTTTAATTGTGAAAATTGAACTCCGGAAAATTCTCCCATGGAGCCTCATGAGAAGCTTGGACCTAATAAAGGTGAAACAGTGAATCAACTTGAATATTCACGAGTCATTGGTTGTTTGATGTATGCGAGGACTAGTACATGACCGGATATTGCCTATGCAGTTGGGAAACTAAGTAGATATACTAGTAACCCAGGTAACTGTCATTGGAGAGCGGTTGTTCGTGTATTGAGATATCTAAAGTCTACCAAAGATTTTGGTTTGACTTATGTTGCATATCCTTCGGTGATTGAAGGATATTCGGATGCTAGTTGGATTTCTAATGTAGAAGATCATTCTTCTACAAGTGGATGGGTGTTCGTTTTAGGTGGAGGTGCCATTTCTTGGGCTTCTAAGAAACAGACATGTATATCTAGTTTGACTATGGAGTCGGAATTCATTGCCTTGGCGGCAGCCGGTAAAGAGGCAGAATGGCTTAGGAATTTGATTCATGAAATTCCTTTATGGCCTAAACCAATATCACCAATATCTATCCATTGTGATAGTTCATCAACACCGTCTAAAGCATATAGTCAAGTGTATAATGGAAAGTCGCGACACTTAGGCGTTAGACATAGCGCAAAGTAAAGACGTGAGTTGATCTCTCACGGGGTGATATCGGTTGTGTATGTGAGATCTCAAAGAAATTTGGCTGATCATTTGATGAAAGGATTAGCTAAGGACTTATTACAAAAGTCGGTTGTCGGGATGGGTTTACAACCTGTATAAGTTTCTGAATATGGGACGCCCAATTTCCCTTTGGTACAATGCCTTAGGCTAAATTCAATGTGGTAAGCCTGTTTTTTGAAACTTGAGCACATGTATTAATCCCGAAGGTATGTGCTGTTTACCTGTAAGATTAGGTTGAAGTGTTATCTTCTTAATGAATCTTATAAAGTGCTAATGCAGGTGCACGGTAAATAAAAATTCACCTATATGAGTATGAAGTATGGCCGCTTCAAGGAAAGTTGGGTTGGCTTTCTAAATGCTCAAATATGGATATGGACACAAGGCCGGTTTTCAAATAATGGTGTCAAGTATAATACTTTGAAGTAGTTCCAATTCATGTGTATTGTTATGTACATGTATTCAAAATGTGTAAAGGGGTTCAATGCTTAGTCACACCCCAATACTCGAATATTTGCGTGTAATAATACTAGATGGAAATTCAATCTTCGTGACATTTTCGTTGAATCGTGAGTTGGTTTGTTTTATGACTGTTTTGTTTTACTGAACCAAGGATTACACTTAAATGGGGGAGGAATGTTGGTGATTTAAGTATAATCACAAGCCGTTGAGGTAATCGGGGTTTAGTACAAGGGTGGATATACTCGTAACACTTAATAATAAGTTTGGAGGTGCGGAGTGCACGCTTATATAAGTGTATATGAGTATACGGATGGAAAATAAGCAAGTATAGTTCGAGAAATTCACTTAAAGGACCGGAAAACCAGTTAAAGGACCAAAAATCAGGTTTTGGTGAAACAGAGTGACAGGCGCCCGCCTGTCACTGACAGGCGCCCGCCTGTGGGATTCTGGTTAGGCTAAATGTTGAACAGAGAGTTTGGCGTTTTTCTGAAGTTCACAGGCTGGCCACAGGCGCCCGCCTGTGGCCCGAAAACTGTTTTTTAGGCACCTCTTGGTCCTTTTAAGTGGTTATAACCAAGTGATACCTCTTCACTTAGCTTGCAACCTTAAATTCCGAACTTGCAACTTATTTTCTGAAATCGAAGTACCTTAAAAGGCAATTTTACATTGTTGAACAAATACACAACATTAGTAAGCATCCTTGATCAAGTCTTAAACATCTAAACATTTCAAAGTGATCTTTTCTTCTATTTTGTCCTAGACAAAAGGCAAGGCTCTCAGTCAATATCTCACTTAAATTATTCGTGATACTCCGGACAAGTAAGGGGTCGAATAAATTTAAGAAGGACAGCGATATACGCGTGACTGCGAGGATCCGTTCTTCATATAAATTTGCAGGTTTTCATAGCATTGGTGATCATATTCAAGACCCTCAAAAACTACAACAGAACCTAGCCAACCGTATTTCCTGAGAGGTATTTCTTTTTGTGGGCGTCAAACTGTTGAATTTATTTCTTGTTTTGGATTTAGATTTTAAAAAATCTACAAGTATGACTTATTTATTATTTTCATTTTTTATTTTTAGCAAATGAACTTATTTCTTCTTTCGGACTAGTTTTCTCACAATCCAACAAATATAGAATATTCTTGTTATAGAGTTTGGATTTCTAGCATAGGAACAAATACATCGGGGTCCAAGTGGGATACAAATTAGAGTTGTATTTGAAAGATTCAAATCTTTACACCCTTGGGTCCACAATAAATGGAAAGAGGAGATTTGGGTTTTAAACGTCTTGACATGATGAATATGACACTCATCGGTAAACTAGTGGAAATTATTACTTGATGATGATGCCCTATGGGTCAAGATACATGTTTGTAAAGACGTAGAATTCTCACCCCCATATAAGTGTGAGACATAAGAGTCATTCAATTCGGGTTAGCCCTTTTAGGCAACACGAGGACGATGGACTAGGTAGTTAATTAGATCATTTATTGCTCAATTAGCACTACTAGACATGGGTTTGATGGCATTCCAAATTGGTATCAAAGCCGACTATCGACATAAGTTAGTGCCACGGCGTGAGAGACGGTGGGGGCCACCTTTATAATCCTCTCGGTAAGGAAAAGTGTGAGAACAGCCATGGCCAAGTCCTAGAAAGTATGCCAGTTACTTATAAGGGGGAGAATGTAATGTCCCACATAATTAAAGTAGTTGAATTCTAATCCTATATAAGTGTGAGATATAAAGGTTTTGTCAATTTGGGTTATCCTTTTAAGCCAAGCGAGGACGGTGGTCTAAGTAGTTAACTGGATCTTTCATGTCTCAAATAGCGCTATCAGACACATGTTTGGGGGCGTTACACAAGTAATTCCTCACTCCACAAATCTTCGTCTTGCTTGTGGTCTAAAGTGTTGTGTGTAGTTATTTATAAATTTTATGAATATTTATTTTTATTTTTTTTATAGACAAAACTTGTAAATTTTATTAATATAAGAAAAGAGTTGACAAGGTTTTGGGCACTCCCGGCCTCCTCCGAAAAAATATGTCGTCAATGTACGTCCTCCACCTCCTTAAAACCCTAGTCCGGAAAACCCGATGTGGGAAAGCGAGTGCTAGGGAAAAAGAGCATGAGCCTCCGAGCAGTGAAATAAAAAAAAGGACAAAATTAAAAATAAAAGCCATGGAGATGCAACTCCAGGAGAAAGAAGAAATTGTAGCGTTATCTAAAAAAGAACTTGCATCCAACTACTGCAAAAAAGGGAGTTCTGAAAGCATGATGGTATTTTCTTTCAAACAGTAAGCTAGCACCCACAACTCCTAACCAACCTTCCAGATTCACTCAGCAAGAGCTATTTTAATGCTGCACCATCTTCTTTTGCAAAGTGGAATTTTTGCTCCCCAAAAAATAACCAAATAATTTAACTATGTATTTTGCTTGTTTCCTTTGGTTTAATATTATATTGATCTTCTTTGGGGGATGGGGGATCGAGAGTTAATTCAAGAGCATAAACAACTCATTAAATGTTTAACTATCAAACACAAAATTAACTAATTAAATGTTTAAGTATCATCTCTCCTAAAATCGTGAACTAATGGGGAGGTAGATAACTTTATATTGGGGAAATAGGGGAGAATGACAAAAACAATTCATCAATTAGGGAATACGACAAGTTTTCAAAACTTTTGCATCAAAGATAAAAACAAAAAAAAAAATTTTAAATTCTGAACGCTGTTCCTACCATAAAAAAAACCAACACACTTTATCTCTCATTCATATTTTTTAAACACTTATATCATTCAATCTAAAACAAATTTGAAAATTCTTTCATCAAAATTTTCATTTTTTCATGCTCTTTGTTTTGAGACCACATTCACCATATTTCGGTGTAATTTCCAAAAATCTATTGTCGAAATTCACTTATTTTCGGGATTCGCTGTCGGGATTCAACGAGTAAATTTCGACATTGAATCTCACGAAAAATGATGTGATTATATCGAACCAAGTCTCAAAATGAAGAGTTTGAAAAAATAAAAAATTCAGTGATATTTTTCATCGCGTTTGGAGATCTAGATCAAATGATATGAATGTTTGAAAAATTAAGGTAGAAAGAAAAAGAAAAAAATAGTTACACTAAAGCGCGTGTTGGGGTGGTTTTGATTTATTTGTTTGGCCTTGAGGCTATAAAAATTATAGAATTTTTCCTCCTTCTTATAAAAAATATTGTCGTGTCATGTTACTTAAAAATTTTCCAATATGTGTCCTTTTACCAAATTTTCTATAAAAAATATGGCTGTTTTATTTTTTTTGAAAATAAACTTATGAATGTTTGAATAATTTGAATGGTGTAGTACACTAACACTGTGATAGAATGTTTTTATCAAACATACCAGACCATAACAAATGGAATATTGGTTAAATGTCAAATATTAATTGAAAATCGTTCTATTCTTAATTTTTTATGAAAATTGTTTAATATTTAAAATAAGGATAAATATAACATTTCAGTTATGATTTAATTCATATGAATCATTAATGAACCAATTAAGTAACAAATGAGAAGAATAAGATCATTTATAAGAACCGGTATTATTCAACATATCTTTTTTATAAATGTAACGTAAACATGAAACCATGTTTAATACTAAACTCAAATATTTTTTTATGTGTTGTCTTCGGTTTTCATTTACAATTAAAATTCTACAGTTTTGGTTATAAAATATTAAGGATACAAATATATTATTTTTTATCAAATCAAAACATTTCGCCATCAATCAATGTATTCATATCATTGTCAATAATGATTTTAGATAATACGTATAATTCATGGGATTGAGAAGGAAAAGTATATAATATAGTATATGAACAAAATTTAGCAATAAGTTTTAGTTTTGGACCATTTTCGTTTCACATATGGCAGTTGGTTTCATTTCTTTCTTTAAAAAGGAACACAGTCTGTGTAAATCAATAATTAGATTCCGTAACGAGACTAAAACCACTAGTTTGTTTCTTCTCTTTATTATACATCAACGGCGTCATTCAAAACTTAAGTAATCGAAGATTCTTAGAGCCTTCACACTATTCAACATAATTTCCTACTCATCAATAAACTATATATGTATTATTTCTTCTTTGAAAATTTTGTTAATCGTCTATATATTCATTTTTTGACGCACGAGAAAGAAAATGTAAGCATTTGGTACTTGAATTTACCATATAGATTAGCATCTATTAATGAGCTTCTCGGAACTGACAGTGAATGGGTATTTTAAATACGATTTTAAAACAAAGAAAATTAAAAAAAAATTGGCGAAAAAAGCACGATTTTTGGTGGCATAGATAAAAAATTTGATTGGTTTTTGGCAAAAAAAAAAAAAAAAAAAAAAAAAAAAAAAAAAACTTATGAATGATTGAACAATTTTAGTGGTATAGAACTCTAAAACAGTGATAGATTTTTCAGTTAATATACCATGAATAAGGACCTTTACATATACCTTGTATTGGTTAAATGTAAAATACTACCTCCATCCAAAAATTTAAGTCCATTTTGACTTTTAACACGGATTAAGAAAGTGGATAAGTTTCATTAATTTTAATATTAAAAGTCTAGATTACCCTTTGACTCTAGAATCATTGTACAATGTAGATCATGTCAATTTGATTTTGATTATATCATGAACAATTATTTTTATTTTTATTTAGAAAGAATCAATGTGCAATGTATGAAACCAAAGTTGTCTATAGATACCCATACATTAATTAGTGCATTTGTAGTATACACTCTAAATCTTTTCAAAACAGTATTTTAGATATTTCAATATTCAGATTTACGAAAAAATTACACCGATACTCTATTTTTTTTACCGTAAAATACGAATTCTGTAAAATTTCTTTTATATATACCGCATCTATCCAAATTCTATAAATTTTTATTTATGTCTACTGTATTATGTAAAACAAAGAATTGGATTAATTCTATTTTAGATTAAAATTATATAAATAAAAAAAATTATTCGTAACAGAATGTGGTGTTTTTACATACAAATTGGGGCATCAAATGACAAAATATGTAAATGCATGCCTGCCATGTGTATGAAGCACAATCACTCCAACCTCTATTTAGGGTGTGAAGCCCTAGCCGCATTTTCAATCTATCTTTCTCATTCTTAAACAACTCATAGGTGGCGGATAGGAAGCAAGAACACGGCTAACCCGCAAATTCAAACTCAATTTGTGTATTGGAATAGAAACCTGAGCAAATCTCCACTTGCAGCTGGTGTGTTCTTCCTTTTTTTCGAAGTGTGGTCTCCCTTAGATTTGAATTTCAGTAAATGTTTTTTTCTTTCTCAAATTGTATCCAACAAATTCAATTCTCCGGCACCGGGATGAAAGTTTCAAATATCTGGCACCGGGTTAAATGATCTTTGGTACCCTCATTAGAGTAGAGGATCTGCGCTCATGGTGGGTCGTCAAACCACCAAAAATAATTCACCTACTACCTTTATAGCTAGTATAGCAGAAGTAGGGGTCGAACCCACAGGGAACGGTGGATTTATTTCTTCTAAAATTTATAAAATAAAATATAATTTTGTTTTTATGTAATTTCCTATGAAGAAAAGAAAACTATACGAAGAAAAGTTCCAGTCAATTAATCGTTTCCCCCTCAATTCCTACGATTGATCATCGATTCAAGGATGACTCGTTAAATTATTAATAAACTAGTTATAGTTGCCGACAATCGCCAAGCAACCAGTTTTTCCTATGTTCGATAAGCAGGACAATCGCCACTACTTATTCTCTAACTGTGTAGCACACCTCTCAACAATCGCCAGAGGTTTGGTGAGAACAATTGCTTTAACGATCAGAAAAACCCAATTCTAGGTATTAACACACATCGGGTTAACTTTAACCTAGATCACTTATTTTCACAACAGGGAATCCTACGGGCTACGAACCGGCAGGCAATATGTTGTTTACCACTTAAAATCAAATCTTTTTTGACAATCGCCTAGACTCGATTTTTGGTGCTAGATCAAATTATTCATCTAATCATCCGGCCAAAACAATTAAACGAACAATCAAATCATGAATCAATGAAAGCAGAAAATAAGTAAATACTAACAATTTAATCGAGGAGTACAAACAATTCGATCTCACAATCTATAGCAATTGAGGGATTAACAATTAATTAACTAGAAAAATAAAACTAGCTATTCATAAGAAATAAACAAATAATGCAAAATAAACAAAGAACGGTGTTAAAACCTTATTACTGAAGCAAAGAATTGGCCGGCAAAAATGGTGCGCAGCCTCTGTTGTTTTTTTTCTTTCTTTTTTTATTCAATTCCTATCGAAACCTAATCCCCCCCTCTATTCCTTTTTCACGTAGTACATATATGTATAAAAATAGTTGGGAAGTCTAAATTGGGTCAAAGCCCAATTTTTATTTATTCTATTCTATTTCCAATAAATGGTATATAATAAAATAATAGTCGGTGTGAATAATAGAGATAAATCCAAACATGACGTAAATGGCTTTGTCGTATCTTCATTCGTCGGGATCCCGACATAGGCGAAAACTGAAACTCTGAACTCTTTAAAAGCCGATTTTCTCCAATCTCCCACAAAACTTCCAAAATATGTCCTATAAGTCCCAAAATCTTCCAACATCTCTTCCGAGCTCCTAAAACCTGAAAATCAACCAAAACATACCCAAAACAGAGCATCACCCGACATAATAGATATAAAATAAGCAAGGAAAATCCCATAAAATACGGTCTCATCAATCCCCCACACTTAGATTATTGCTTGTCCTCAAGCAATGCACTCTCATCCCCAAAAGTAAGAAAAGAAAAATGCATGAACCTAAACCTATATGAATGATCTAAAACTATATGAATGCAAAGCACCAAAAGAATTCCAATAATGACGCACGTCCAACCTCCTCATCAACCTCATATTCCGTAATGCAAGCCAATTGGTAATCAAGCAATGTACTCACACACACTAGTGTTCATACGACTAACTTTAACTCACTCAATCGTAAACTTTATGTGGCAAAATAAAAGAGTCCAAACTTGTCCTCATGGGTAAAACTCTCAATAAAATTCATAGGGACAATTCACACACTCTCAGAAATCAACACACAACCAAGCATTACCATAAGTTTGCATATCAATCAAATCTCCACCACTATGTATTCAAAATTCAATGCACAAATCATGAGGACTTTAACAAGGTTGTAACGGGGCTAGGGACTGAAAACAAGGTAGGAAAAAAAAGGGGAATATATGGGCTAAAATTGTCCAGGAGAAACCATGAATAACCACATCATTAATCACACAGTCACCAAAGACGATTCTAACTGAAACGCACAAAATGGCTCATAACTAAGAATAGAAGTGCAAACAATACTTTCTAAAGAAGCTTGCAAAAATTGAGCTCGGAAACAAACTTCTTCTTCAATATATATAACACTTCTTCGTTGCACTCCCGTTTCTCTTTCATTATTTTTTTTTTCAACTATTCATTTTTCTTTTTCTTTTTTTTACTCTAGATTTTGCACTACACTTCATAACATAACCTCGAGCCATACTTCTCCAGATACTCACTTCTCGGTACTTCTCCAAAATTTCATGCAACTATTCATACAATCTCCTGACAAAGGGTCAACAAGAGAGGGGATATCGAAAGAAAAGGCCATGGGTTTAATTTCTGGAGTTTGTCAAAAAAAGGGTCAGGCTAGACGGGGCTCACTAGGGGTATTAAATATGGGAAGGCCAACAAAAATGGGTCTAGAAGGGGTTACATCCTAGGTGCCTCAATCACTTAAGTGCACTTAAACCGAGAAAAAATATGGTCTCGAAATGCATGTCAATGCAAATTCTAGAATGACATTGGAAGTGTGGATACCACTCAAAGGGAAAATGAGCAAGTGCGCTCTTTGGCTAAGAGAAATCCTCACCTTTGTTAAGTGGCTTTTTGTTAGGGCTTGATTATTTTACCTCCAAAGTTCACAAACAAGTGATATAAGATGAGTGTGTATCAAAAAAAATGTGTGATTGCATTGATTAATTACCATTTGATTATTATTACTTCACACAAAATTTACATGAAAAAGTTGGTAAAATGTCATCAAAGGCATACTCGGTGCTTATGAGATCCTAAAATGTCCTAACGATGCAATTCTAATATGAAAATGCATGAAACGCTCCCCACACTTATATCATACATTGTCCCCAATGTATGCTAAAAGTGGATGGAAGAATGCAAAATATGTCATGAGATGCATCTAACATGGTATGCATGATATGCAACAAAATACTAATCTAATATGAAAGAAAATAAAATAAAATGAAAAAGAAAAGGGAGGAGAATGTTTACAATTCAATCCATGGAGGGAGGAGTATACGTCTTGGAGCGTCCTAAGCATTGCCATATGCAACTGCGTCCTGGGTGGTGCGGAAGGGTAAGATACTTGGAATGATTCTGAACTCGCTGATGTCGCTTGTGGATGAAGGAGAGAAAGGGTGGCAATGTGGGAGATGGGTGTCCTAGGATCCCGACTTGACCAAGAAGTGAAATCCTGCATCCTTGAAACAATTCTCAAATTCCCTAGGATCCCGACTTGATGGAAAAGTGAAATTCGCCTTTCTTAAACAAGTCCCCCAAACTTGTGTCTCCACACATGAACTTTAAATGAATGCCTCATATTTCATCACAAAATTCAGTTTTTCTTCTTCTTTTTTTCACTTGCAAAACAGACAAAAGCCTCCACCAAACATGCAAATATCTCTCTCTCTTCACTTATTCAACAAAAAAGAAACAAAACAAAATAAAATTACAAAATTTATTTTAATTGGGTTGCCTCCCAACAAGCGCCTTTCTTTAATGTCTTTGGCTAGACGTACTTACCTCAGCTATCCATTGTCAAATGGAATAGTTTTTCTTTCATGATTCTTCCTTGCATACTCAGTAAGTGAGCCATCCATCTCATCTTCAGGAAGAATCAGCCGTGCCTTGGCTCTAGGCACTTTTATGAAGTATCTTCCCAATAAAAGAAGAACGGGATTATGGGCCTCCACCTCCCAGTTCATGATATAGTGATCAAGTGGGAAGATCACTTCTTTATCGCTCACTCGCATGTCCACAATCACCTCAACACTCTTTGGCTTCAACGGCTCCTCAAATATGACTTCCTCCGGGTGACTTAGCTCTAATTTAGGCACGTTATCCTCTATATTCTCCAACACCGGGTGTATTTCTTCACCCTTTGGTTGATCAACATCTTCAACCATCTCTAATGTCGGATCCATCATAGGACAATCGTCTTCACCATCATACCATATAGGAGGGGAGGATGTTTTTAACCTTTGTAGCTTAAGCCGATCCACTTCAGTTTTCAGCTCATCAATTCTACCTTGCATATTCTGAACCCATGCGCTTTGCTCTTCTCTGAACTGTGAAATCTCTTGCCCAATTTCTTGTAGTAACTCTACATTAGCTTTTTGGATCATTTGGGTCAGATTGCAAGTAAGAGACTGCATCATGGCTTCAAGAGATTCATTTGAATCAGGAATCGGACTTTTACGTTCAATAGAGGGCTGAGAATGTGATTCACCATAGCTCCAATCTAGATAACTCGGCTCACTAAGATAACATCTCTCCTCATATGAATTATTCCCCCGGTATCCATACACATCACGATTCGCCAAAGGAGTTGCATAGTGGTAACCTGACATGCTTGCAAACAAGAAAAACACAAAACAACACACAAAAAACTATATATAAAATTCTAAAAGAAATAAATCACTTAACACCGTTCCCCGGCAACGGCGCCAAAATTTGGTGGGTCGTCAAACCACCAAAAATAATTCACCTACTACCTTTATAGCTAGTATAGCAGAAGTAGGGGTCGAACCCACAGGGAACGGTGGATTTATTTCTTCTAAAATTTATAAAATAAAATATAATTTTGTTTTTATGTAATTTCCTATGAAGAAAAGAAAACTATACGAAGAAAAGTTCGAGAAAAGCTCAATTAATCGTTTCCCCTCAATTCCTACGATTGATCATCGATTCAAGGATGACTCGTTAAATTATTAATAAACTAGTTATAGTTGCCGACAATCGCCAAGCAACCAGTTTTTCCTATGTTCGATAAGCAGGACAATCGCCACTACTTATTCTCTAACTGTGTAGCACACCTCTCAACAATCGCCAGAGGTTTGGTGAGAACAATTGCTTTAACGATCAGAAAAACCCAATTCTAGGTATTAACACACATCGGGTTAACTTTAACCTAGATCACTTATTTTCACAACAGGGAATCCTACGGGCTACGAACCGGCAGGCAATATGTTGTTTACCACTTAAAATCAAATCTTTTTTGACAATCACCTAGACTCGATTTTTGGTGCTAGATCAAATTATTCATCTAATCATCCGGCCAAAACAATTAAACGAACAATCAAATCATGAATCAGTGAAATCAGAAAATAAGTAAATACTAACAATTTAATCGAGGAGTACAAACAATTCGATCTCACAATCTATAGCAATTGAGGGATTAACAATTAATTAACTAGAAAAATAAAACTAGCTATTCATAAGAAATAAACAAATAATGCAAAATAAACAAAGAACGGTGTTAAAACCTTATTACCTGAAGCAAAGAATTGGCCGGCAAAAATGGTGCGCAGCTTTTTTTTCTTTCTTTTTTATTCAATTCCTATCAGAAACCTAATCCCCCCCTCTATTCCTTTTTCACGTAGTACATATATGTATAAAAATAGTTGGGAAGTCTAAATTGGGTCAAAGCCCAATTTTTATTTATTCTATTCTATTTCCAATAAATGGTATATAATAAAATAATAGTCGGTGTGAATAATAGAGATAAATCCAAACATGACGTAAATGGCTTTGTCGTATCTTCATTCGTCGGGATCCCGACATAGGCGAAAACTGAAACTCTGAACTCTTTAAAAGCCGATTTTCTCCAATCTCCCACAAAACTTCCAAAATATGTCCTATAAGTCCCAAAATCTTCCAACATCTCTTCCGAGCTCCTAAAACCTGAAAATCAACCAAAACATACCCAAAACAGAGCATCTCCCGACATAATAGATATAAAATAAGCAAGGAAAATCCCATAAAATACGGTCTCATCAGCTCAGTATGAAAACTATAATGAAACATTTATTATAAATGTTTTCTAATATGGCCTACAATCGTTAATACATCCGTGGTTCTTTGATGACAATATTTCCGTGATCTCTTTACAGATTCTCTATTACCATTGAATAAAATTACTTTTTAAGTTTGCGTAATAACTATCCGCAAAGGGTAGATGCTCATGTTGATTTTATACTTTGCTTTTGCAGATTGAGAGGGAAATATATGCACATGAAAATATGCTTTTGTGGCTTGGTTGTGGTGCATAAGCCAAGATTGAGTACAGTGGATGGATTTCAAAGGATGATTCGTAAAGTAGAGTTGTTTGCACATATTATTTCCAATTGCAGAAAGATCGTTGATCATGACATATCATTTTCTATGGATCTGGCTAGGTATTTTCTATTGTTTCCCCCCCTTTTTTTTTTATGTTTCACAAGTTGTAATGTCCTCTCAGATTCTTACAGAACTTGAAGTTCGTTTTTAATATTATTTAATCATTGAATAATCACTACCTGTCACCTTTCCGGCTTGTGTTAAAAAAAAAAAATTAATTTTCCACAAATATGCTTCGAATTTCATAAATATATTTTCTCTTGTTATCGTTGATATCCGGTTTCTACTTTGCAGAATATTCAACAAGAACCTGTATTTCATCGAGTGATGAGGCCGTGTCATCATCCACTTGAAACTATAGATTCTCTAAGTTCTAACAACGTAATTTACCTTTTTTTTGTTTTTAAAAAGATACATTTTATGGTAATAATATGGATTTGGACAGTTTGAAAACATTTTCATCACTAAAGGAGAGGTTGAAGCATTTACATGCATGTAACTAGTCATTGTGCTAATATGTATTCAACAATAAACATAGCCTGCATTCTTCCCTATTGTTGGCTTTCGTTGTTAATTGTTTGATGACCAATGTTTCTTCACTTCTTTTTTCCAGAGGACTGAAAATCTGCAGGTCCATTTCGGTAAATCTGGCATACATGGAGGGGCTCTTTGCTCGACGAAAGATTCTTGAAGGGGAAATGGTATTGCTTCTTGATTTTAATTGGTATTTTCCATATCAAATTGGTTTTTATAGTTTCTAAGACTCTTTTCCATTTTGCAAGTCATGTCAAAAATGTAAAGAAAGCCTTTCTAGGTGATTTGAAATTAAACTAGCTTACTTATAATCATATTGTGTTTATGAGATTCCCACTCGTGTTTATTAAATTTGTTTTTTCAGATGTTGTATTGATTCTAATATTTATAAGATAATTTTTTTTATGATGCTCGAGGGACAATGCGTCTATGCATCATCACACAATGTACATGTTCTTCATCCAAAGCCAACATTTCAAGAACACAAATGGCGATCCAAATGTAGCAATCAACAGTTTATATCTTATAGATGACCCCGAAACACTTCAAAATCATTCTCTTTCACATCAATATTACCACACAAGAATCTTTCCGGGTTGAATGCTTCGAGAGATTTACCCGCATTCCGGATCTCTTGCAATAGCCCGTTCACTTATATACAAAAACTTGTGTTTTCGCCATAATATTATAACCATCTATTTTGCAATTCTCTCTAGTTTCTCTTGGAACTAAGAGTAGAGTTGGAGGGTACAATCTCATTGTTTCTTTGACTACTGCCTTCAAGTATAAGTCTTTGTAGATCATCTTCATCTATTATGTCATTTCTTTTCATGTTTACTCTTATTCCGGTTTGCACTCATTTCATTGCGGAAGGCTCCTTCATCGAGTCGTCGGTTAATAAAGATCACGAGAGGTTTCGTAGGATCCGGTGGATCGAATCAAAGCAAAGGAAGGCATAAGAGAAATCCCGGAAATATAAAACCAAGTAAAGAGTGACATGTGGAAAACTCTTTAAGAATCCTGATGGAGGTCGGATTGGCACCTCACCACGTGTCATTCCCACCGTAATCCAACAATAAATAGAGACATAAGGTCCATGCTTGGGCTTGTGAAAGCTCGGCTCTATTTTGGGGCGAGGGATCCTGAACGTAGACACTCTCTTTTGTCACAATATCAACCTCGGTTAATTTAATGTTGTCGTGAACATTCCCAAAAGACTCAACATTCCATTGCTTTAAGCGAGAGCGCAGGGATTTAAGCTTTAGTATAAAGCCAAGAATGCCAGACGCATGTGTGGGTTCATTCCAGCTAGCTACTACAACATCTTTTAGATCCGAGCGGTGTAACCACATTTTCTGAAAACGAAAAGGCTTTGGCCCGGTGAGACTTTCTTTTCCCAAATAAAGAAGAGGCCGATGATCGGAGCAGGTGCGGGCTAAGGATTGAATCTCAAATGATCTATCAGATTGCCACTGAGTGTTAAACAAAATTCTGTCAAGCTTTTTTTGAACATAGCCATTTGGCCTATGTCCAGCCTTGGTGAAATGACCCCCCAGAAACTGTAGATTCCTGTAAGCCGCACTCAGAAATAGATGTGTTAAAGTCTTTCATGGCGGCAATATCAGGATGCCCATGTCCCTTGTATTCATCTAAGAAGCATATAACATTAAAGTCACCTCCAATTAACCAAGGCATATTCAGATTGCAAACCAACCTCAAATCATTCCATCACATCACCCGTTCTGCTCTAGTACATTTGGCATAGATGATCGAAACAATAAAAGGGACACTATCATTGAACTTCAAATGGATACCTTGATTTGAATTAAGAACAATATCCCGTGAGAGGTAAAATTCCAAAAAAAACCAAATTTTGCTGTTTGGATTAGAAATCGTATAACTAAATCCCATTTTTAATCGCTCCTTATTAAGGTAGTTAGGAGAATTAACCATCGGTTCCATAATAGCAACAAAAGACAAATTATAGGTACGTACCAATTTTTTCAACCTTCGTATCGAGGAGGGGTTGCCCACACCTCTTATATTCCAAAAGAGACCGTTAAACATCTTTAACTGTAAGATTGGAAGAATCTGAACGGGTTGCAATCCCTTTATCCATAGCCGCATAGTCTTTTCTACTTTTCCTCCTTTTAGTCACCATTGTAAAATTAACTTCGTAAGCATGGTCATTGGTTGGATTTTGTTCTATGTTGGTCACATCCATGGAGGCCTGCGTCAATTCATCTATAGCTTGAGCTAGAGATTGTGGAGCAAGTGAGTCGTTTTTTTTCATTTTCTGAAAGATACCCCCGTTCGAGTCGATTTTCTTTCCTATGAACTATCTCGAATCGCTCATTTCTCTCAACACGGGTGATTCGACCGCAGTTGGTCTTTGTTGAGTGCCCATTGAATTAGCAATAGGAATGGTCGGAACCTCAAAAGGTGGGTCTGCTCCCCCAAAATTCTTTTTCGTTTGAGTGACATTATCATTTTTTTGGGGTCACATTATCCTTTTTTCTCTCTCTTCGGTCCTTATTATGTTCAACAATGGGAGCCGTTGAGGTATTTTCCTAAGAAACATTTTTCAACTTATACTCCGGCTTCTTTTGTTGCCCGGTGTTAACCTTAGGTTGCCGACGAAGCTCGGGGTGCTTCACAAAGCGGCCATGCTCGATATGTCGGAGATGCCAACAATGAGTACAATAAGAGGGGATTTCATCTTCCCAAGTGATCGATTGCCAAAAACTATTTCCATCTTCTCTTTGGACCCAAACCCTATTAGGTGGGGGATGTAAAATATCGATTTCGACTTGGACCCTAGCCAAAGATGGCTTTCGAAGATCAATCGTTGCGGCATCAAGCTGGAGAGGGTGGGCAAACGCAGTTGAATTATAATTAATTGATATTTATTCAACATGCAATTAAAGAATGCACAGTATTATTAATTTTTCCACTTGAAATGGTATAAATGTGAAAAATCTTTAGCTAGAGTATAAAATGATAAACACAAAAAAGGTAACAATCACATCTTTGACTGCATGTGACACACTAGAAACAATGGACGAATAACTATAGGTCATAACAAAAAAAGGAAGAGGGTAGATTAGGAAATGTGCTTTGACTAGGGAATTATAACGTTGGAAAAAAGCGCCGGCCAACTGTTTGACACACGCATAGCAACACCGATTTCATGTAAATTACATTATAAACAAATATAATGAAAATAAAATGATAACAATAAGCGTTTTGGTGATTAAAAAAACCCCACAAATTCACCGTTCCAGCCTTTAAATAGGACCCTCAAGCCGCCGTTGTTTGTCTCACTTTTTGTCTAAAATCATTCTCTAGGAAGGACGAAAGGACTGACAACAACATGAGCAAATGTGATACTGGTTGTAGTTGAATTGTTGTTGTTTTGGAGAGACTTCGACAACAACCGGACATCTCCTTGTAGGTATGTGTATAGAGTTTATTTTATTATTTTTTCATGCTGATCCACCAACTTGACACGCAATCGTTTGATCAAATCACATGAAACCTAGTAGTTGTAGTTGTTGTTGTTTTGAAATTGAATAAGTTATCATGATTGTTTGAAACTGTTAGAATAATTGGCCTCTCCAGGATTTCAGTTTGAGTAAAATGATGTTTCTTTCTTATTCTTTCAATGAAAACCCACCAGGACATTAAATAATTCATGGATCATGAAAAAAATGACGTTTTATATTTCTTTCTGCATGTATGTGTATTAGAAATTTTTTTTTTCCGATTCTGTGACCTTGAAAGTTATGACAACTTGCTCTTAAAATTATGATGCGGTCTGCCCTTGCATCATAAATATTAATTAATGTTTGACGAGCATGGTTAATGATAGACGTCTTGTAATAATGGCCCTCAATAATTAATATATCAATATTCCTATGATGACAATAATTCAATCGAGAGACAGAGTTCAATTCTATTCTTTGTTGCTTCACGTTAAAAAATTTATATCCTAATCTTTGGTAAGATCCACTGGAAGAGAACGCAACCTAATTTGTTATAAGAAAAAAAAATACGGATTCTCTATTTGTGTTCAGGAATATTAATTTTCATGTTTGTGCAATAAATATTTGCCAACGGAAAATCCCCCATTTGTTTGCTCATTTATTTCTATGTTTTCAAATATAAAAAAATACGCCGCTCAATAAATATTATTACCACTCAAGGACTTCAGCTACATGTAACTAACTACAATGTAGTGTATGATGAGTGAAATTGCTAGAGTTGGCTCTATTTTGTTAAATATTTGTTACATGCTAAGTATTTAGTTTTTGGTATGGGTTTACCTGACGTTCAAATACCGACAACGTGCTAGAAATATTTACTTGAAAAGATACATATTAGGCTAAATATGCATCATGGTTTGAGTACAATTAAGTTTAATGTTGTTTGTTTGTTTGCTTTTTTTTAATGAAGACACGTGAAATTCAACTTGCTTGCATATTTATATTTGGCTGATTAATAAATCTCTCACAGAATATTGTGTTTTGCGCTGTCCTAAAAAATTTACATGCTTGTGCTTTTTCAGATTGTGAAACTGAGGAAGCTTTTTCAGATTGTGAAACTGAGGAAACATTGAGTACATTGGATGGATTGCAAGGGATGCTTGATTCTAGATATACAGAGTTTGCACAGACTTTTTTCAATTGTGGAGAGATCGTTCATCATGACATATCAATTTGTAGGTATATTTCATTGTTTTTATTTCCCTTTTCTATGTTGTACTAAGTTGTTACTTTCAATTAATATTTTAAGAATTACTGCATGTCTCCTTGATGGTATGTGTACATTATTCAGGCACGGCGTCTTGGGTGAGTTTAATGTGAACTTATGAAAGGAAAACCGGCGACTTGGCTTGCAATGGCTGTAGGAATACTATACCTAGGCACATACGGCATTATAATATTTGACGAGTTAAGTCGTTTTAAGTTGTTGAAATATGGAATTTTAGGACTAGCTCACTAAAAGCAGGTTTCTTCGGTCCACACCTATAAAAACTACTTTCATTGTACTTTGTAATTCTTTCTTATATTAATTTTTTTAGCCGGATAGATAATGAGCATAGGAAAATGTTTTATAGCTTTGCTAAAGAATTAATATACATTGTTCTTAAACAATTCTTTTAGCGGATGTAGCCCTTATTATTTTTCTCCAGTAAACAAAGTATTTTCTTTCAGTAGTCCTTCTGTTGAATCTGTCCTTGATAGATTCAAAAACTCAACCGAAAAGTGTCTACTTTGCACCCCCATCGGAAAAAGTGAGCAGGTTATCCGTAAGGATGAACCTGAGAAGATTTACACGCTCCTTGAAGATGAATGTGAAGCTGAAAAACTTGCGGCGTTGATCTGAAGAAAATGAAAAAGCTGGAAGAGTCCATGCGCGTGTGCTTTGGGGAGGCTAAAATTGAAGATCATAGTTTGGATCAACTTGAGGCATTCAATGAACTTGCTAGGATCCAAATGAATTATTGCAAGACAAAAATGTCTCAAAAATCTGATCATTTTGATCTAGGCGTTCACTTTTAAAACCCTCAAGGAAAAGTGACTATTTTTATTTTGATTTTATGGGTTTTTCTAAATGATCTTAGTTTAAATTTATCTCTGTAGCCTTTGAAAAGTGAATCACTCAACGTTTTGTATAAACAATTTTAGTATGTTCAAATGCAAGCAAAATTGGAAAATTGGACGGATAGAAAATCACGCCGATTAAAAAAAGAAAACAGTCTTTGGGCTTTCATTATTCTCCCTTCCATACGTGTACGGTTATTTTCTTCTTTACGGAACAACCAAGAAGAAATGGAGTAATTATTCGTGAAGAAAATCCATGAACCGTCCCGCAAAAGTGAATTCAAGCCTCTTTGTCGTAACTCGTAACGAATGATATTTCCGCATGATATTTCAACTCTTTATAAATAATTTGGTATTTTATGTAAAAGTTTTGAAAAACTGTCATATTCATTAATTTTAAATATATTATTGTCTTTCTCCCTCTAGATCCCCCAAAAGAAAAGGGATGGGGTTGATTTTGATCAAGAGTGGTGCGGTGATGTTGTTTGTTTTGTTAGTAACGGGTGTGTTTTTTATTTAAGATTTAAGAATAATAAAAGTCATGTTTTTTTGCATTAAAATGTCTGACTCCACCCCAAAAAAAATATTAATGGTACAAATATATCAGACTTATAGACAAAATAATAACACGTCATTTTTTTGTGATCATCAATGTATTCATATCATTGTCATTAAAGATTTTAGGTAATAAGTATAATTCATAAAAAAAAATTATAATATAGTGTATGAATAATACTTAATAATAAGTTTTTTTTGGATATTTGTTTTTTCACGTTTAGCAGTTGGTTTCATTCTTTAGTCAAAGAGAAACAGAGTGTGTTAAATCAATAAATAAATTCAAGAATGATTAAGACCGCTAGTTTGTTTCTTTCTCATTTTTCAACATCAGCAACGTCATTCAAACCTTAAGAAATTCAAGATTTTTTAGAACCTTCACACTTTTCCACATAATTTCCTACTCATCAATAAACTTCATAAGTATTATTTCTTCTTTTAAAAATTATTTAATTGTCTATATTTTCATTTGTCGAAGTCGCGAGAAATCAAATGTAAGCATTTGGTACGTGATCTCACCTGATAGATGAGCATCTACTACGTGAGTCTTAGAGATCTTCAGATTGACAATGAAAGGGTATTACATGCGATCTTAAAAACAAAGAAGATGAATAAACAAAAATTATGGTTTAATAACATGATTATTTTGAGGCATGTGTCAAAAGATGTGCCTTTTTTCTTTTAAAGAAAACATGTTAATAATTGAATAATTTTAAAGATGAAGTACACTAAAACTGTGATAATTTTCTTAACAAATGTACCTTAAATAAGGACCTTAAAAATGGAGTATGAATTACCATCAAGGTATCGGCCTAACGGGGAGGGAGTGTTGCCAAAGAAATAACTTAATGCATCCGGTGACGGACGCCGGATCTCGGATAGGAGGGGGGGGGGGGGGGGGGGGGGCAATGAGTTTTATAAAGGCAAATAAAAAAATTAAGGGGGATAAACTATATGCACATTTTGTTTTGGATCATGGGGGGCGTTGCTCCCCCTATAGTTTTAAGTAGTTCCACCACCGAATACATCGAATTTTAGTAAGTAACTCAATAGTATATTCGCCGAGAACAACGGGTATTCGCCGAGAACAAAGTTTGTGTCCAAAGGTGAAAAAATCCTTAGCTTATAGAGTTCGTTGCTTTTTGTAGCTCATAGAAAGGCTAATAGTACTACTCGCTCTTTGGTATATCATTCAATAGCAAGTAGAAGCAAAAACTACACAAAGATTTGCTTGCGAACACGTGACTTAAGAAAAACATATACACAATTTTGAAATTTTGTATCCTCTTTGACATGAATTTATTCGACTTTGGTTTTACTAAATGAATAAATTTTTGAAGTTATGTAATTGTAACTATTGATAAATATTATGCGTGTTCTTGACATCAACCAGGGTTCGAATGATCATCCCCTCCCGCAATAAAATCAAAATCATCTTCCCCCCTAAAAGAATAATTTTTTTAAATTGAAAAAAATGTACGCCGTTGAATTAAAATTAATTGATATTCAACATGTAATTTAAAGAATGCACATTATTATATATTTTTCCACATGAAATGGTATAAATGTGAAAAATCTTTAGCTAGAATATAAAATGATAAACACAAAAGGTAACAATCGCATCTTTGACCGTGTGGGACACACTAGAAACAATGGACAAATAACTATAGGTAATAACAAAAAAAGGCGAGAGGGTAGATTAGGAAATGTGCTATGACTAGGGCATTATAACGTAGGAAAAAGCGCCGCCCTACTATTCGACACAAACATAGCAACACCGATTTCATGGAAATGACATCATAAACAAAATTTATTGTGCAAACTATAGAGCAAAAAACAAAGAATGAAAGGAATTACCATCATTTGTGCGTAATAAAATATTTTTGCCTGCAAAATATATAGCAAAAAAAAGGACAATTTTTTAGTCATGAGAATTAACATTATTAACCCATAATAATAAATTGACATTAAATCTACCAAATATAATGAAAAAATAAAATGATAACAAATGAGCGCTTTGGTAATAAAAAAAACCCCACAAATTCACCGTTCCAGGCTTTAAATAGGACACTCCAGCCGCCGTTGTTTGTCAATTCACTTTTTGTCTAAAATCATTCTCTCGGGAAGGACAAAAGGACCGACAACAACACGAGCAAATGAGACACTTGGTTGTAGTTGAATTGTTGTTGTTTTCGAGAGACTTCGACAACAACCGGACATCTCCTTGTAGGTATGTGTATGGAGTTTATTTTATTATTTTTTCATGACTATCCACCAACTTGACACCCAATCGTTTGATTACATCACCCGCAACCTTGTTGTTGTAGTTGTTGTTGTTGTTTTGGAATTGAATAAGTCATCACGATTGTTTGAAAGCGTTAGAATAATTGGTCTCTCCATGATTTCGGTTTGAGTAAAATGATGTTTCTTTCTTATTCTTTCAATGAAAACCCACCAGGACATTAAATAATTCATGGATCATGATAAAAATGATGTTTTATATTTCTTTCTACATGTATGTGTATTAGAAATCGTTGTCTTCGATTCTATGACCTCGAAAGTTATGACAAACTTGCTATTAAAACAATGATGTGGTACGCGCTTGCATCATAAATATGAATTAATGTTTCCTATGGTGACAATAATTCAATTGAGAGACGTGTTGTATTATGTGTGGCTTTACGTTAAGTAATTTATATCCGAATGATCTAAATCTTTGGTAAGATCCACTGGAAGAGAATTCAACTTAATTTGTTACAAGAAAAACATATACGGATTCTCTATTTGTGTTGAAGAATATTAAGTTTCATGTTTGCGCAATAAATATTTGCCAACGGAAAATCCCCCAATTCTTTGCTCATTTATTTCTAAGTTTTCAAATATAAAAATACGCCGCTCATTAAATATTATTACCACTCGAGGACTTCAGCTACATGTAACTAACAACATTGTAGGGTATGATGAGTGAAGTTGCTAAAGTTGGCTCTATTTTCATTTTCGTGGACGTACAAATTCTCTAGATTGTTTGGTCAAGGGTCAAGTTCGAGTCCGAAAATGAAGGGGTTTTTTTTTGCGCGTGTGTGTGTGTGTGTGTGATGTAGGTGGACATTCATCCACTTTTGTTGAGATTTCAATGTCATGATATTTCATGTTCATTATTTATTTGCTTTTCTGAGGTATACGTCTAACTCACTTTTTACTTAATAATTTCACTATTTGTTAGATGTTGATTATTTAGTTTTTGGTATGGGTTTACCTCACGTTCAAATACCAACAACATGCTAGAAATATTTACTAGAAAAGATACATATTAGGCTAAATATGTATCATGGCTTGTGTGCAATTCGGTTTAATGTTGTTTTTTTTTTTTTTTTTTTTTAATGAAGACACGTGAAAGTCAACTTGATTGCATATTTATATTTGGCTGATTTATAAATCTCTCTCACAGAATAATGTGTTTGGCGCTGTCCTAAAAAAATTACATGCTTGTGCGTTTTCATATTGTGAAACTGTGGAAACATTGAGTACATTGGATAGATTGCAAGGGATGCTTGATTCTAGCCATACAGAGTTTGCACAGAATTTTTTCAATTGTGGAAAGATCGTTGATCATGACATATCAATTGGTAGGTATATTTCATTGTTTTTATTTTCCTTTTCTATGTTGTACTAAGTTGTTACTTTCAATTAATATTTCAAGAATTACTGCATGTTTCCGTGACGGTCTGTGTACAATATTCAGGCATAGTGTCTTGGGCGAGTTTAATGTGAACTTATGAAAGGAAAACCGGCGGCTTTGCTTGCAACGCCAGTAGGAATACTAAACCTAGGCATATACAACAAAGTAATATTTGACGAGTTAAGTCGTTTTAAGTTGTTGAAATATGGTATTTTAGCACTAGCTCACTAAAAGTAGGTTTCTTCGGTCCACACCTATAGAAACTACTTTTATTGTACTTTTTAATTCTTTCTTTTATTAATTTTTTTAGCTGGATAGATAATGAGCATAGGAAAATGTTTTATAGCTTTGCTAACGAAATAATATATATTGTTCTTATACAATTCCTGCAGCGGATGTAGCCCTTACTATTTTTTCTCCAGGAAACAAAGTATTTTCTTTCGGTAGCCCTTCTGTTGAATCTATCCTTGATAGATTCAAAAACTCAACCGAAAAGTGATTACTTTGCACTCCCATCGAAAAAAGTGAGCAGGTTATCCGTGAGGATGAACTAGAGAAGATTTACATGGTCCTTGAAGATGAATGTGAAGCTGAAAAAACTTGCGGCGTTGATCTGAAGAAAATGAAAAAGCTGGAAGAGTCCATCCGCATGTGCTTCGGGGACGCTAAAATTGAAGATCTCAGTTTGGATCAACTTGAGGCATTCGATGAACTTGCTAGGATCCAAATCAATTATTGCAGGACAAAAATGTCCCAAAAATCTGATCAACTTGATCTTGGCGTTCACTTTTAAAACTCTAAAGGTAAAGTGACTATTTTAAAAGCATGTGTATGTATGTATTTATGTGTTGGCGTGTGTGTGTGTGTATATATATGGCTACGATGAATTTTAGCTATAAATATGTTTACTTAAGCTAGCTTCTATGTTTGATTTATGTTTCAAGAAATCTAATTGGAACATTCGTACTTTCATTAACCGTCAACAGGTGGAGATCAAGCTCGAAGGACACCATAAATAAATCACAGGACTCACTTTTTCTGACTTTGAATACGTGAGGCCCAAATTCCATGATCCTTACATTTGTACCGCTTGCGTCGCCCCTAATTCATTGATTTTTGTGGTGGATAGAAATAATGATTCAGATCTAGAAAATGTGGGCATAGAAGACTATAGGAAAAAAAAAGAGAATGGAGGATTGGTTTTTTTTTCTCTGCAACGATGATTGTTGCAGTTTTAACGAGGAAGGCTGCTGACGCTCCTTGGGTAATAGCATATGATACGGCTGCATTGGTTGCTCCCGCAAAGAAAGTGGTAATGGAGGCTTTGGAGTATGTGTCAAATGTTCACAAAAATGAAATTTTAAGGGGAATACGAGTGGAGGAATTGGCATCCAATCCAGCCAATTACAGTTGCCGTGGATGTGGTGTTGGTTGTGGTCGTGGTCGTGGCTGCGGTCGTGGTGCGTTGCAGGTTATAGTATTCATGGCCGTGGTGTTGGGGATGATGCGCGGGTTAGTATGCAATTGAAGCTCATACTTTTTCTTGATGTTCCTCCTTAAAGATACCACTTTTTTGTACATGCAAGCTGTTTAATTGCAAGCCGTGTCATGAATGGTCGGAAGACATGCTTGGAACATTCATGTACATTATCACTTCGGGAAAATGAATAGTTTGTTAGTTCTTAGGGCTAGGGGACCTCTAACAAAAAAACTATATATTTGTCAAAGTCGAAGAGTCCTCTAAATCTTTTTATCCGGTGCTAGTTTATATATATATTTTTTAATATGAACAAAAAAGAGAGGACATGCTCAATACATTATACAAGTATATTATATAAAAAGATATGAGAATTATTGATTTGACCGAGCATAGGAACCCCGGCTAGTGGAACAATAGCGGATGTTGGAGCAAAAAACACGAACGGTATGAAAGAAGAGTATCCGATGATCTACCTCCACCGAGAGAATGTCGCATGAGGCAACAAGAGCGTCTTCCATCCATTCTTTGCAATGTTGTAGAAGGTTTATGTATAGAAGGAGAGCCCCAACTTTATCATGCAAGGACACATGCTCATCAATAAACAAAGATCGTGATAATGCATTATGAAACACCTTTTTTGCCTTTGCACTATTTTTGAAAGCTACATTCTTTTTCTTAGAAGTAGATGGCTCTAATGCCCGAGCAGGACTCACGCTTGGTTGATCATCATTTTCATAAAATATTTTCTCTTATACTTTAATAGGCTTATTAGAGTATAATTCCAATCTATGATCTACAACGACCATCATTATAGCTTATGGATAGACGGATTAAAGCCCACTTTATAGACGGTAAATCACTCCACGAGAAATTTTATAATAACCGTTGTAGTAATGTTGTACCAAGTGCATGCGTTATATTCATACATTATCGAACATTATTCAAATAATTGTGTTGTGTAATAATGAACGATAGTAAGAATGGATGAACACATGCATCTATTTGGTACAACCTTCATACGTATAACATGTTGTACGCAAATTTTCTTCGGTAGTGATTCACCCTTTATGAACTGTGTTTCGATATGTTTTTGCACTGCGAATTAATGATAGTGGTCGGAGATCATAAGGTTAGAACTTAGTCTAAGCAAACTATCAAAGTATGTGATAAAATATTGTATGTGTACAAGTATCAGCCAAAGGAAGTCCTGTTTGATCATTAGCGCTATCTGCTTCAAAAAAAAGAATGTTGTTGTTAAAATAAGTGCAGTAAGAAAGTGTGCTTAATGGTTAGTCTTTGTTTGTTATGAATTTTGTGAAAAATGTCACTTTTCACAAAGTGTTGTTTTTTTCTTGCATGTCAGTATAATGCATTTCTTTTATCAACAATGTTTCAGTTGGAGTCTAGTTTAGGCCCCATGTTATTGTTCAAGTCATTTATAAAATTAAAACGGAATGTTGTGCACTAAATATTATACATGTTTAATATTGTGGTACCCTATTTTCTTGTGATACCACTCCGAAAATTGACACACAAAAACCGATTGTGAAAATTGATTTTTCGAAGGTTATTGGTTTAGTGCCGTTAGGCTTAATCACAATAGGTTGTTTGTAGTGTCTTGGGTCGATGACGGTAACAAATATGTGTCATGTTGTTTCGGTTCTTCATCTTGGTGACAAAATTGTGTCATGAAGTTTCATAGTTATCTATAATAAATCTAAAACACACCACAAAAACAATCTTGAGGGGTACATTCATTTTGTCGGCGTCAACCCGTAGAATTTAATTCTTGTTTCGGATTTGATTTCTAACAAATCAACAAATACAACTTATTTCTTCTTTCGGATTTTGCATTTCTAGAAAATGAACAATTATAACAAGATTGAAATGGAAAACAAATTATGGGTGTATTTGAAAGGTTATACTCTCTACGGGACACAAAAAGCTTGAACCTAGCCAACCGTATTTCCAGAGAGGTATTTCTTTTTGTGGGCGTCAAATTGTTGAATTTATTTCTTGTTTTGGATTTAGATTTTAAAAAATCTACAAGTATGACTTGTTTATTATTTTCATTTTGTATTTTTAGCAAATGAACTTATTTCTTGTTTCGGACTAGTTTTCTCACAATCCAACAAATATAGAATATTCTTGCTATAGAGTTTGGATTTCAAGCATAGGAACAAATACATCGGGGTCCAAGTGGGATACGAATTAGAGTTGTATTTGAAAGATTCAAATCTTTACACCCTTGGGTCCACAATAAATGGAATGAGGAGATTTGGGTTTTAAACGTCTTGACATGATGAATATGACTCTCATCGGTAAACTAGTGGAAATTATTAGTTGATGATGATGCCCTATGGGTCAAGATACATGTTTGTAAAGTCGTAGAATTCTCACCCCCATATAAGTGTGAGACATAAGAGTCATTCAATTCGGGTTAGCCCTTTTAGGCAAAACGAGGACGATGGACTAGGTAGTTAATTAGACCATTTATTGCTCAATTAGCACTACTAGACATTGGTTTGATGGCATTCCAAATTGGTATCAAAGCCGACTATCAGACATAAGTTAGTGCCACAGCATAAGAGACGGTGGGGGCCACCTTTATAATCCTCTGGTAAGGAAAAGTGTGAGAATGACCATGGCCAAGTCCTAGAAAGTATGCCGGTTACTTATAAGGGGGAGAATGTAATGTCCCACATAATTAAAGTAGTTTAATTCTAATCCCGTATAAGTGTGAGATATAAAGGTTTTGTCAAATTGGGTTATCCTTTTAAGCCAAGCGAGGACGGTGGTCTAAGTAGTTAAGCGGATCTTTCATGTCTCAATTAGCTCTATCGGACACATGTTTGGGGGCGTTACACAAGTAATTCCTCACTCCACAAATCTTCGTCTTGCTTGTCGTCTAAAGTGTTGTGTGTAGTTATTTATAAATTTTATGAATATTTATTTTTATTTTTTTATAGACAAAAATTGTAAATTTTATTAATATAAGAAAAGAGTTTACAAGGTTTTGGGCACTCCCGGCCTCCTCCGAAAAAATATGTCGTCAATGTACGTCCTCCACCTCCTTAAAACCCTAGTCCGGAAAACCCGATGTGGAAAACCGGGTGCTAGGGAAAGAGCATGAGCCTCCGTGCGGTGAAATAAAAAAAGGACAAAATTAAAAATAAAATCCATGGAGATGCAACTCCAGGAGAAAGAAGAAATTGTAGCGTTATCTAAAAAAGAACTTGCATCCAACTACTTCAAAAAAGGGAGTTCTGAAAGCATTATGGTATTTTCTTTCAAACAGTAAGCTAGCACCCACAACTCCTAACCAACCTTCCAGATTCACTCAGCAAGAGCTATTTTAATGCTGCACCATCTTCTTTTGCAAAGTGGAATTTTTGCTCCCCAAAAAATAACCAAATAATTTAACTATGTATTTTGCTTGTTTGCTTTGGTTTAATATTATATTGATCTTCTTTGGGGGGATGGGGGGATCGAGAGTTAATTCAAGAGCATAAACAACTCATTAAATGTTTAACTATCAAACACAAAATTAACTAATTAAATGTTTAAGTATCATCTCTCCTAAAATTGTGAACTAATGGGGAGGTAGATAACTTTATATTGGGGAAATAGGGGAGAATGACAAAAACAATTCATCAATTAGGGAATACGATAAGTTTTCAAAACTTTTGCATCAAAGAAAAAAAAAAAAATTTAAATTCGAACGCCGTTCCTACCATAAAAAAAACCAACACACTTTATCTCTCATTCATATTTTTTAAACACTTATATCATTCAATCTCAAACAAATTTGAAAATTCTTTCATCAAAATTTTCATTTTTTCATGCTCTTTGTTTTGAGACCACATTCACCATATTCCGGTGTAATTTCCAAAAATCCATTGTCGAAATTCACTTATTTTCGGGATTCACTGTCGGGATTCAACGAGTAAATTTCGACATAGAATCTCACGAAAATGATGTGATTATATCGAACCAAGTCTCAAAATGAAGAGTTTGAAAAAATAAAAAATTCAGTGATATTTTTCATCGCGTTTGGAGATCTAGATCAAATGATATGAGTGTTTGAAAAATTAAGGTAGAAAGAAAAAGAAAAAAACAGTTACACTAAAGCGCGTGTTGGGGTGGTTTTGATTTATTTGTTTGGCCTTGAGGCTATAAAAATTATAGAATTTTTCCTCCTTCTTATAAAAAATATTATCGTGTCATGTTACTTAAAAATATTTCAATATGTGTCCTTCTACCAAATTTTCTATGAAAACATATGGCCGTTTTATTTTTTTGAAAATAAACTTATGAATGTTTGAATAATTTGAATGGTGTAGTACACTAACACTGTGATAGAATGTTTTTATCAAACATACCAGACCATAACAAATGGAATATTGGTTAAATGTCAAATATTAATTGAAAATCGTTCTATTCTTAATTTTTTATGAAAATTGTTTAATATTTAAAATAAGGATAAATATAACATGTCAGTTATGATTTAATTCATATGAATCATTAATGAACCAATTAAGTAACAAATGAGAAGAATAAGATCATTTATAAGAACCGGTATTATTCAACATATCTTTTTTATAAATGTAACGTAAACATGAAACCATGTATAATACTAAACTCAAATATTGTTTTATGTGATGTCTTCGGTTTTCATTTACAATTAAAATTCTACAGTTTTGGTTATAAAATATTAAGGATACAAATATATTATTTTTTATCAAATCAAAACATTTCGCCATCAATCAATGTATTCATATCATTGTCAATAATGATTTTAGATAATACTTATAATTAATGGGATTGAGAAGGAAAAGTATATAATATAGTATATGAACAAAACTTAGCAATAAGTTTTAGTTTTGGACCATTTTCGTTTCACATATGGTAGTTGGTTTCATTTCTTTCTTTAAAAAGGAACACAGTCTGTGTAAATCAATAATTAGATTCCGTAACAGACTAAAACCACTAGTTTGTTTAATCAATAATTAGATTCCGTAACAGACTAAAACCACTAGTTTGTTTCTTCTCTTTATTATACATCAATAGCGTCATTCAAAACTTAAGTAACTGAAGATTCTTAGAGCCTTCACACTATTCAACATAATTTCCTACTCATCAATAAACTATATATGTATTATTTCTTCTTTGAAAATTTTGTTAATCGTCTATATATTCATGTTTTGACGCACGAGAAAGAAAATGTAAGCATTTGGTACTTGAATTTACCATATAGATTAGCATCTATTACATGAGCTTCTCGGAACTGACAGTGAATGGGTATTTTAAATACGATTTTAAAACAAAGAAAATTAAAAAAAAATTTGGTGAAAAAAGCACGATTTTTGGTGGCATAGATAAAAAATTTGATTGGTTTTTGGCCCAAAAAAAAAAAAAAAAAAAAAAAAAAAGACCTTATGAATGATTGAACAATTTTAGTGGTATAGTACTCTAAAACAATGATAGATTTTTCAGTTAATATACCATGAATAAGGACCTTTACATATACTGTATTGGTTAAATGTAAAATACTACCTCCATCCAAAAATTTAAGTCCATTTTGACTTTTAACACGGATTAAGAAAGTGGATAAGTTTCATTAATTTTAATATTAAAAGTCTAGATTACCCTTTGACTCTAGAATCATTGTACAATGTAGATCATATCAATTTGATTGTGATTATATCATGAACAATTATTATTATTTTTATTTAGAAAGAATCAATGTGCAATGTATGAAACCAGTTGTCTATAGATACCCATACATTAATTAGTGCATTTGTAGTATACACTCTAAATCTTTTCAAAACAGTATTTTAGATATTTCAATATTCAGATTTACGAAAAAATTACACCGATACTCTATTTTTTTTACCGTAAAATACGAATTCTGTAAAATTTCTTTTATATATACCGCATCTATCCAAATTCTGTAAATTTTTCATTATGTCTACTGTATTATGTAAAACAAAGAATTGGATTAATTCCATTTTAGATTAAAATTATATAAAATAAAAAAAATTATTGGTAATAGAATGTGGTGTTTTTACATACAAATTGGGGCGTCAAATGACAAAATATGTAAATGCATGCCCGCCATGTGTATGAAGCACAATCACTCCAACCTCTATTTAGGGTGTGAAGCCCTAGCCGCGTTTTCAATCTATCTTTCTCATTCTTAAACAACTCATAGGTGGCGGATAGGAAGCAAGAACACGGCTAACCCGCAAATTCAGCTCAATTTGTGTCTTGGAATAGAAACCGAGCAAATCTCCACTTGCAAATTTGGTGTGTTCTTCCTTTTTTTGAAGTGCGGTCTCCCTTAGATTTGAATTTCAGTAAATGTTTTTTTCTTTCTCAAATTGTATCCAACAAATTCAATTCTCCGGCTCCGGGATGAAAGTTTCAAATATCTGGCACCGAGTTAAATGATCTTTGGTACCCTCATTAGAGTAGAGGATCTGCGCTCAGTATGAAAACTATAATGAAACATTAATTATAAATGTTTTCTAATATGGCCTACAATCGTTAATACATCCGTGGTCCTTTGATGACAATATTTCCGTGATCTCTTTACAGATTCTCTATTACCATTGAATAAAATTACTTTTTAAGTTTGCGTAATAACTATCTGCAAAGGGTAGATACTCATGTTGATTTTATACTTTGCTTTTGCAGATTGAGAGAGAAATATATGCACATGAAAATATGCTTTTGTGGCTTGGTTGTGGTGCATAAGCCAAGATTGAGTATAGTGGATGGATTTCAAAGGATGATTCGTAAAGTAGAGTTGTTTGCACATATTATTTCCAATTGCAGAAAGATCGTTGATCATGACATATCATTTTCTATGGATCTGGCTAGGTATTTTCTATTGTTTTCCCCTTTTTTTATTTTTTTATTTTTTTTATGTTTCACTAGTTGTAATTTCCTCTCAGATTCTTACAGAACTTGAAGTTTGTTTTTAATATTATTTAATCATTGAATAATCACTACTTGTCACGTTTCCGGCTTGTGTTAAAAAATAAAAAATTAATTTGCCACAAATATGCTTCGAATTTCATAAATATATTTTCTCTTGTTATCGTTGATATCCGGTTTCTACTTTGCAGAATATTCAACAAGAACCTGTATTTCATCGAGTGATGAGGCCGTGTCATCATCCACTTGAAACTATAGATTCTCTAAGTTCTAACAACGTAATTTACCTTTTTTTTGTTTTTAAAAAGATACATTTTATGGTAATAATATGGATTTGGAGCTGATTTCCGGTCTATTTCCCATCTTTCTTGAAGGAATTGGACAGTTTGAAAACATTTTCATCACTAAAGGAGAGGTTGAAGCATTTACAGGCATGTAACTAGTCATTGTGCTAATATGTATTCAACAATAAACATAGCCTGCATTCTTCCCTATTGTTGGCTTTCGTTGTTCATTGTTTGATAACCAATGTTTCTTCACTTCTTTTTTCCAGAGGACTGAAAATTTGCAGGTCCGTTTCGGTAAATCTGGCATACATGGAGGGGCTCTTTGCTCGACGAAAGATTCTTGAAGGGGAAATGGTATTGCTTCTTGATTTTAATTGGTATTTTCCATATCAAATTGCTTTTTATAGTTTCTAAGACTCTTTTCCATTTTGCAAGTCATGTCAAAAATGTAAAGAAAGCCTTTCTAGGTGATTTGAAATTAAACTAGCTTACTTATAATCATATTGTGTTTATGAGATTCCCACTCGTGTTTATTAAATTTGTTTTTTCAGATGTTGTATTGATTCTAATATTTATAAGATAATTTTTTTTTTATGATGCTCGAGGGACAATGCGTCTATGCATCATCACACAATGTACATGTTCTTCATCCAAAGCCAACATTTCAAGAACACAAATGGCGATCCAAATGTAGCAATCAACAGTTTATATCTTATAGATGACCCTGAAACACTTCAAAATCATTCTCTTTCACATCAATATTACCACACAAGAATCTTTCCGGATTGAATGCTTCAGAGATTTACCTGCATTCCGGATCTCTTGCAATAGCCCGTTCACTTATATACAAAAACTTGTGTTTTCGCCATAATATTATAACCATCTATTTTGCAATTCTCTCTAGTTTCTCTTGGAACTAAGAGTAGAGTTGGAGGGTACAATCTCATTGTTTCTTTGACTACTGCCTTCAAGTATAAGTCTTTGTAGATCATCTTCATCTATTATGTCATTTCTTTTGATGTTTTCTCTTATTCCGGTTTGCACTCATTTCATTGCGGAAGGCTCCTTCATTAGGGCTGTCAGTTAATAAAGATCATAGAGGTTTCTGTAGGATCTGGTGGATCGAATCAGCAAAGGAAGGCATAAGAGAAATCCCGGAAATATAAAACCAAGTAAAGAGTGACGTGTGGAAAACTCTTTAAGAATCCTGATGGAGGTCGGATTGGCACCTCACCACGTGTCATTCCCACCGTAATCCAACAATAAATAGAGACATAAGGTACATGCTTGGGCTTGTGAAAGCTCGGCTCTATTTTGGGGTGAGGGATCCTGATCGTAGACACTATCTTTTGTCACAATATCAAGCTCGGCTAATTTAATGTTGTCGTGAACATTCCCAAAAGACTCAACATTCCATTGCTTTAAGCGAGAGCGCAGGGATTTAAGCTTTAGCATAAAGCCAAGAATGCCAAACGCGTGTGTGGGTTCATTCCAGCTAGCTACTACAACATCTTTTAGATCCGAGCGTTGTAACCACATTTTCTGAAAACGAAAAGGCTTTGGCCCGGTGAGACTTTCTTTTCCCAAATAAAGAAGAGGCCGATGATCGGAGCAGGTGCGGGCTAAGGATTGAATCTCAAACGATCTATCAGATTGCCACTGAGTGTTAAACAAAATTCTGTCAAGCTTTTTTTGAACATAGCCATTCGGTCTATGTCCAGCCTAGGTGAAATGACCCCCGTAAAGCGTAGATTCTGTAAGCCGCACTCAGAAATAGATGTGTTAGAGTCTTGAATGGCGGCAATATCAGGATGCCCATGTCCCTTGTATTCATCTAAGAAGCGTATAACATTAAAGTCACCTCCAATTAACCAAGGCATATTCAGATTGCAAACCAACCTCAAATCATTCCATAACATCACCCGTTCTGCTCTAGTACATTTGGCATAGATGATCGAAACAATAAAAGGGACACTATCATTGAACTTCAAATGGATACCTTGATTTGAATTAAGAACAATATCCCAGGCAGAGGTAAATTTCCAAAAAAACCAAATTTTGCTGTTTGGATTAGAAATCGTATAACTAAATCACATTTTTAATCGCTCCTTATTTAGGTAGTTAGGAGAATTAACCATCGGTTCCATAATAGCAACAAAAGACAAATTATAGGTACGTACCAATTTTTTCAACCTTCGTATCGAGGAGGGGTTGCCCACACCTCTTATATTCCAAAAGAGACCGTTAAACATCTTTAACTGTTAGATTGGAAGAATCTGAACGGGTTGCAATCCCTTTAGCCATAGCCGCATAGTCTTTTTTATTTTTCCTCCTTTTAGTCACCATTGTAAAATTACCTTCGTAAGCATGGTCATTGGTTGGATTTTGTTCTATGTTGGTCACATCCATGGAGGCCTGCGTCAATTCATCTATAGCTTGAGCTAGAGATTGTGGAGCAAGTGAGTCTTTTTTTTTTGATTTTCTGAAAGATACCCCTGTTCGAGTCGATTTTCTTTCCTATGAACTATCTCGAATCGCTCATTTCTCTCAACAGGTGATTCGACTGAAGTTGGTCTTTGTTGAGTGCCCATTGAATTAGCAATAGGGATGGTCGGAACCTCAAAAGGTGGGTCCGCTCCCCCAAAATTCTTTTTTCGTTTGAGTGACATTATCATTTTTTGGGTCACATTATCCCTTTTTTCTCTCTCGCTGGTCCTTATTATGTTCAACAATGGGAGCCGTTGAGGTATTTTCCAAAGAAACATTTTTCAACTTATACTCCTGCTTCTTTTGTTGCCCGGTGTTAACCTTAGGTTGCTGACGAAGCTCGGGGTGCTTCACAAAGCAGCCATGCTCAGTATGTCGGAGATGCCAACAATGAGTACAATAAGAGGGGATTTCATCTTCCCAAGTGATCGATTGCCAAAAACTATTTCCATCTTCTCTTTGGACCCAAACCCTATTAGGTGGGGGATGTAAAATATCGATTTCGACTTGGACCCTACCAAAGATGGCTTTCGAAGATCAATCGTTGCGGCATCAAGCCGGAGAGGGTGGCCAAACGCAGTTGAATTATAATTAATTGATATTTATTCAACATGCAATTTAAGAATGCACAGTACTATAAATTTTTCCACTTGAAATGGTATAAATGTGAAAAATCTTTAGCTAGAGTATAAAATGATAAACACAAAAAAGGTAACAATCACATCTTTGACTGCATGGGACACACTAGAAACAATGGACGAATAACTATAGGTCATAACAAAAAAAGGAAGAGGGTAGATTAGGAAATGTGCTTTGACTAGGGCATTATAACGTGGAAAAAGCGCCGGCCAACTGTTTGACACACGCATAGCAACACCGATTTCATGTAAATGACATTATAAACAAAATTTATTGTATAGACTACAGGGCAAAAAACACATAATGAAAGGGGTTTTCAATGAAATTAACATCATTTCCGCGTAATAAAATATTTTTGTCTGCAAAATATATAGCAAAAAAAAGAACAATTTTTGGGTCATGAGAATTAACATTATTAACCCATAATAATAAATTGTCATGAATCTACCAAATATAATGAAAAAATAAAATGATAACAATGAGCGTTTTGGTGATAAAAAAAACCCCACAAATTCACCGTTCCGGCCTTTAAATAGGACCCTCCAAACCGCCGTTGTTTGTCTCGACTTTTTGCCTAAAATCATTCTCTAGGAAGGACGAAAGGACTGACAACAACACGAGCAAATGAGATACTGGTTGTAGTTGAATTGTTGTTGTTTTGGAGAGACTTCGACAACAACCGGACATCTCCTTGTAGGTATGTGTATGGAGTTTATTTTATTATTTTTTCAGGCTGATCCGCCAACTTGACACGCAATCGTTTGATCAAATCACATGAAACCTAGTAGTTGTAGTTGTTGTTGTTTTGAAATTGTAAAGGTTATCATGATTGTTTGAAACTGTTAGAATAATTGGTCTCTCCAGGATTTCAGTTTGAGTAAAATGATGTTTCTTTCTTATTCTTTCAATGAAAACCCACCAGGACATTAAATAATTCATGGATCATGATAAAAATGACGTTTTATATTTCTTTCTGCATGTATGTGTATTAGAAAATTCTTTTTTTTTTTTCGATTCTGTGACCTTGAAAGTTATGACAACTTGCTCTTAAAATTATGATGCGGTCCGCCCTTGCATCATAAATATTAATTAATGTTTGACGAGCATGGTTAATGATAGACGTCTTGTAATAATGGCCCTCAATAATTAATATATCAATATTCCTATGATGACAATAATTCAATCGAGAGACGAGTTCTATACTTTGTTGCTTCACGTTAAGAAATTTATATCCTAATCTTTGGTATGATCCACCGGAAGAGAATGCAACCTAATTTCGTTATAAGAAAAACATATACGGATTCTCTATTTGTGTTCAAGAATATTAATTTTCATGTTTGTGCAATAAATATTTGCCAACGGAAAATCCCCCAATTGTTTGCTCATTTATTTCTATGTTTTCAAATATAAAAAAATACGCCGCTCAATAAATATTATTACCACTCGAGGACTTCAGCTACATGTAACTAACTACAATGTAGTGTATGATGAGTGAAATTGCTAGAGTTGGCTCTATTTTGTTAAATATTTGTTACATGCTAAGTATTTAGTTTTTGGTATGGGTTTACCTGACGTTCAAATACCGACAACGTGCTAGAAATATTTACTTGAAAAGATACATATTAGGCTAAATATGCATCATGGTTTGAGTACAATTAAGTTTAATGTTGTTTGTTTGTTTGCTTTTTTTTTAATGAAGACACGTGAAATTCAACTTGCTTGCATATTTATATTTGGCTGATTAATAAATCTCTCACAGAATATTGTGTTTTGCGCTGTCCTAAAAATTTACATGCTTGTGCTTTTTCAGATTGTGAAACTGAGGAAGCTTTTTCAGATTGTGAAACTGAGGAAACATTGAGTACATTGGATGGATTGCAAGGGATGCTTGATTCTAGATATACAGAGTTTGCGCAGACTTTTTTCAATTGTGGAGAGATCGTTCATCATGACATATCAATTTGTAGGTATATTTCATTGTTTTTATTTCCCTTTTCTATGTTGTACTAAGTTGTTACTTTCAATTAATATTTTAAGAATTACTGCATGTCTCCTTGATGGTATGCGTACATTATTCATGCACGGTGTCTTGGGTGAGTTTAATGTGAACTTATGAAAGGAAAACCGGCGGCTTGGCTTGCAACGGCAGTAGGAATACTATACCTAGGCACATACGGCATTATAATATTTGACGAGTTAAGTCGTTTTAAGTTGTTGAAATATGGAATTTTAGGACTAGCTCACTAAAAGCAGGTTTCTTCGGTCCACACCTATAAAAACTACTTTCATTGTACTTTGTAATTCTTTCTTTTATTAATTTTTTTAGCCGGATAGATAATGAGCATAGGAAAATGTTTTATAGCTTTGCTAAAGAATTAATATACATTGTTCTTAAACAATTCTTTTAGCGGATGTAGCCACTTATTATTTTTCTCCAGGAAACAAAGTCTTTTCTTTCGGTAGCCCTTTCCGTTGAATCCGTCCTTAATAGATTCAAAAACTCAACCGAAAAGTGTCTACTTTGCACCCCCATCGAAAAAAGTGAGCAGGTTATCCGTAAGGATGAACCTGAGAAGATTTACACGCTCCTTGAAGATGAATGTGAAGCTGAAAAACTTGCGGCGTTGATCTGAAGAAAATGAAAAAGCCGGAAGAGTCCATGCGCGTGTGCTTTGGGGCAGGGGCGGACGCAGGATCCCGGGTAAGGGGGGGCGATACTATGGGCGAGTGTAAATTTTTAGGGGGGGCAAAAAAAATACACAACATACATAATAGTGTGTTTTCCGGATCTAAGGGGGGGCGCTTGACCCCCCTCCTCTCTTCTTAGATCCGCCCCTGCTTTGGGGAGGTTAAACTTGAAGATCATAGTTTGGATCAACTTGAGGCATTCAATGAACTTGCTAGGATCCAAATGAATTATTGCAAGACAAAAATGTCTCAAAAATCTGATCATTTTGATCTAGGCGTTCACTTTTAAAACCCTCAAGGAAAAGTGACTTTTTTTTTATTTATTTTATGGGTTTTTGTAAATGATCTTAGTTTAAATTTATCTCTGTAGCCTTTGAAAAGTGAATCACTCAACGTTTTGTATAAACAATTTTAGTATGTTCAAATGCAAGCAAAATTGGAAAATTGGACGGATAGAAAATCACGCCGATTAAAAAAAGAAAACAGTCTTTGGGCTTTCATTATTCTCCCTTCCATACGTGTACGGTTATTTTCTTCTTTACGGAACAACCAAGAAGAAATGTAGTAATTATTCGTGAAGAAAATCCATGAACCTGTCCTGCAAAAGTGAATTCAAGCCTCTTTGTCGTAACTCGTAACAACATGATATTTCCGCATGATATTTCAACTCTTTATAAATAATTTGGTATTTTATGTAAAAGTTTTGAAAAACTATCATATTCACTAATTTTAAATATATTATTGTCTTTCTCCCTCTAGATCCCCCAAAAGAAAAGGGATGGGGTTGATTTTGATCAAGAGTGGTGCGGTGATTTTCTTTGTTTTGTTAGTAACGGGTGTGTTTTTTATTTAAGATTTAAGAATAATAAAAGTCTTGTTTTTTTGCATTAAAATGTCTGACTCCACCCCAAAAAAATTATTAATGGTACAAATATATCAGACTTATAGACAAAATAATAACACGTCATTTTTTTGTGATCATCAATGTATTCATATCATTGTCATTAAAGATTTTAGGTAATAAGTATAATTCATAAAAAAAAATTATAATATAGTGTATGAATAATACTTAATAATAAGTTTTTTTTGGATAATTTTTTTTTCACGTTTAGCAGTTGGTTTCATTCTTTAGTCAAAGAGAAACAGAGTGTGTTAAATCAATAAATAAATTCAGTAACAGATTAAGACCGCTAGTTTGTTTCTTTCTCATTTTTCAACATCGCAACGTCATTCAAACCTTAAGAAATTCAAGATTTTTTAGAACCTTCACACTTTTCCACATAATTTCCTACTCATCAATAAACTTCATAAGTATTATTTCTTCTTTTAAAAATTATTTAATTGTCTATATTTTCATTTGTCGAAGTCGCGAGAAATCAAATGTAAGCATTTGGTACGTGATCTCACCTGATAGATGAGCATCTACTACGTGAGTCTTAGAGATCTTCAAATTGACAATGAAAGGGTATTACATGCGATCTTAAAAACAAAGAAGATGAATAAACAAAAATTATGGTTTAATAACATGATTATTTTGAGGCATGTGTCAAAAGATGTGCCTTTTTTCTATTAAAGAAAACATGTTAATAATTGAATAATTTTAAAGATGAAGTACACTAAAACTGTGATAATTTTCTTAACAAATGTACCTTAAATAAGGACCTTAAAAATGGAGTATGAATTACCATCAAGGTATCGGCCTAACAGGAGGGAGTGTTGCCAAAGAAATAACTTAATGCATCCAGTGACGGACGCCGGATCTCGGATAGGAGGGGGGTGGGGGGGGAGGCAATGAGTTTTATAAAGGCAAATAAAAAAATTAAGGGGGATAAACTATATGCACATTTTGTTTTGGATCATGGGGGGCAGTTGCTCCCCCCATAGTTTTAAGTAGTTCCACCACTGAATACATCTGAATTTTAGTAAGTAACTCAATAGTATATTCGCTGAGAACAACGGGTATTCGCTGAGAACAAAGTTTGTGTCCAAAGGTGAAAAAATCCTTAGCTTATAGAGTTCGTTGCTTTTTGTAGCTCATAGAAAGGCTAATAGTACTACTCGCTCTTTGGTATATCATTCAATAGCAGTAGAAGCAAAAACTACACAAAGATTTGCTTGCGAACACGTGACTTAAGAAAAACATATACACAATTTTGAAATTTTGTATCCTCTTTGACATGAATTTATTCGACTTTGGTTTTACTAAATGAATAAATTTTTGAAGTTATGTAATTGTAACTATTGATAAATATTATGCGTGTTCTTGACATCAACCAGGGTTCGAATGATCATCCCCTCCCGCAATAAAATCAAAATCATCTTCCCCCCTAAAAGAATAATTTTTTTAAATTGAAAAAAATGTACGCCGTTGAATTAAAATTAATTGATATTCAACATGTAATTTAAAGAATGCACATTATTATATATTTTTCCACATGAAATGGTATAAATGTGAAAAATCTTTAGCTAGAATATAAAATGATAAACACAAAAGGTAACAATCGCATCTTTGACCGTGTGGGACACACTAGAAACAATGGACAAATAACTATAGGTAATAACAAAAAAAGGCAGAGGGTAGATTAGGAAATGTGCTATGACTAGGGCATTATAACGTAGGAAAAAGCGCCGCCCTACTATTTGACACAAACATAGCAACACCGATTTCATGGAAATGACATCATAAACAAAATTTATTGTGCAAACTATAGAGCAAAAAACAAAGAATGAAAGGAATTACCATCATTTGTGCGTAATAAAATATTTTTGCCTCGAAAAATATATAGCAAAAAAAAGGACAATTTTTTAGTCATGAGAATTAACATTATTAACCCATAATAATAAATTGACATTAAATCTACCAAATATAATGAAAAAATAAAATGATAACAAATGAGCGCTTTGGTAATAAAAAAACCCCACAAATTCACCGTTCCAGGCTTTAAATAGGACACTCCAGCCGCCGTTGTTTGTCAATTCACTTTTTGTCTAAAATCATTCTCTGGGAAGGACAAAAGGACTGACAACAACACGAGCAAATGAGACACTGGTTGTAGTTGAATTGTTGTTGTTTTCGAGAGTCTTCGACAACAACCGGACATCTCCTTGTAGGTATGTGTATGGAGTTTATTTTATTATTTTTTCATGACTATCCACCAACTTGACACCCAATCGTTTGATTACATCACCTGCAACCTTGTTGTTGTAGTTGTTGTTGTTGTTTTGGAATTGAATAAGTCATCACGATTGTTTGAAACTGTTAGAATAATTGGTCTCTCCATGATTTCAGTTTGAGTAAAATGATGTTTCTTTCTTATTCTTTCAATGAAAACCCACCAGGACATTAAATAATTCATGGATCATGATAAAAATGATGTTTTATATTTCTTTCTACATGTATGTGTATTAGAAATCGTTGTCTTCAGATTCTATGACCTCGAAAGTTATGACAGCTTGCTATTAAAACAATGATGTGGTCTGCGCTTGCATCATAAATATGAATTAATGTTTCCTATGGTGACAATAATTCAATTGAGAGACGTGTTGTATTATGTGTGGCTTTACGTTAAGTAATTTATATCCGAATGATCTAAATCTTTGGTAAGATCCACTGGAAGAGAATTCAACTTAATTTGTTACAAGAAAAACATATACGGATTCTCTATTTGTGTTGAAGAATATTAAGTTTCATGTTTGCGCAATAAATATTTGCCAACGGAAAATCCCCCAATTCTTTGCTCATTTATTTCTAAGTTTTCAAATATAAAAATACGCCGCTCATTAAATATTATTACCACTCGAGGACTTCAGCTACATGTAACTAACAACATTGTAGGGTATGATGAGTGAAGTTGCTAAAGTTGGCTCTATTTTCATTTTCGTGGACGTACAAATTCTCTAGATTGTTTGGTCAAGGGTCAAGTTCAGAGTCCGAAAATGAAGGGGTTTTTTTTCTGTGTGCGCGTGCGTGTGTGATGTAGGTGGACATTCATCCACTTTTGTTGAGATTTCAATGTCATGATATTTCATGTTCATTATTTATTTGCTTTTCTGAGGTATACGTCTAACTCACTTTTTACTTAATAATTTCACTATTTGTTAGATGTTGATTATTTAGTTTTTGGTATGGGTTTACCTCACGTTCAAATACCAACAACATGCTAGAAATATTTACTAGAAAAGATACATATTAGGCTAAATATGTATCATGGCTTGTGTGCAATTCAGTTTAATGTTGTTTCTTTTTTTGTTTTTTTTAATGAAGACACGTGAAAGTCAACTTGATTGCATATTTATATTTGGCTGATTTATAAATCTCTCTCACAGAATAATGTGTTTGGCGCTGTCCTAAAAAAATTACATGCTTGTGCGTTTTCATATTGTGAAACTGTGGAAACATTGAGTACATTGGATAGATTGCAAGGGATGCTTGATTCTAGCCATACAGAGTTTGCACAGAATTTTTTCAATTGTGGAAAGATCGTTGATCATGACATATCAATTGGTAGGTATATTTCATTGTTTTTATTTTCCTTTTCTATGTTGTACTAAGTTGTTACTTTCAATTAATATTTCAAGAATTACTGCATGTTTCCGTGACGGTCTGTGTACAATATTCAGGCATAGTGTCTTGGGCGAGTTTAATGTGAACTTATGAAAGGAAAACCGGCGGCTTTGCTTGCAACGCCAGTAGGAATACTAAACCTAGGCATATACAACAAAGTAATATTTGACGAGTTAAGTCGTTTTAAGTTGTTGAAATATGGTATTTTAGCACTAGCTCACTAAAAGTAGGTTTCTTCTGTCCACACCTATAGAAACTACTTTTATTGTACTTTTTAATTCTTTCTTTTATTAATTTTTTTAGCTGGATAGATAATGAGCATAGGAAAATGTTTTATAGCTTTGCTAACGAAATAATATATATTGTTCTTATACAATTCTGCAAGCGGATGTAGCCACTTACTATTTTTTCTCCGGGAAACAAAGTATTTTCTTTCGGTAGCCCTTACGTTGAATCTATCCTTGATAGATTCAAAAACTCAACCGAAAAGTGATTACTTTGCACTCCCATCGAAAAAAGTGAGCGAGGTTATCCGTGAGGATGAACTAGAGAAGATTTACATGGTCCTTGAAGATGAATGTGAATTTGAAAAAACTTGCGGCGTTGATCCGAAGAAAATGAAAAAGGTTTGGAAGAGTCCATCCGCATGTGCTTCGGGGACGCTAAAATTGAAGATCTCGGTTTGGATCAACTTGAGGCATTCGATGAACTTGCTAGGATCCAAATCAATTATTGCGGGACAAAAATGTCCCAAAAATCGATCAACTTGATCTTGGCGTTCACTTTTAAAACTCTAAAGGTAAAGTGACTATTTTAAAAGCATGTGTATGTATGTATTTATGTGTTGGCGTGTGTGTGTGTGTGTATATATGGCTACGATGAATTTTAGCTATAAATATGTTTACTTAAGCTAGCTTCTATGTTTGATTTATGTTTCAAGAAATCTAATTGGAACATTCGTACTTTCATTAACCGTCAACAGGTGGAGATCAAGCTCGAAGGACACCATAAATAAATCACAGGACTCACTTTTTCTGACTTTGAATACGTGAGGCCCAAATTCCATGATCCTTACATTTGTACCGCTTGCGTCGCCCCTAATTCATTGATTTTTGTGGTGGATAGAAATAATGATTCAGATCTAGAAAATGTGGGCATAGAAGACTATAGGAAAAAAAAAAGAGAATGGAGGATTGGTTTTTTTTCTCTCGCAACGATGATTGTTGCGGTTTTTAACGAGGAAAGGCCGCCGACGCTCCTTGGGTAATAGCATATGATACGGTGCATTGGTTGCTCCCGCAAAGAAAGTGGTAATGGAGGCTTTGGAGTATGTGTCAAATGTTCACAAAAATGAAATTTTAAGGGGAATACGAGTGGAGGAATTGGCATCCAATCCAGCCAATTACAGTTGCCGTGGATGTGGTGTTGGTTGTGGTCGTGGTCGTGGCTGCGGTCGTGGTCTGGCTGCAGGTTATAGTATTCATGGCCGTGGTGTTGGGGATGATGCGCGGGTTAGTATGCAATTGAAGCTCATACTTTTTCTTGATGTTCCTCCTTAAAGATACCACTTTTTTGTACATGCAACTGTTTAATTGCAAGCCGTGTCATGAATGGTCGGAAGACATGCTTGGAACATTCATGTACATTATCAGCTTCGGGAAAATGAATAGTTTGTTAGTTCTTAGGGCTAGGGGACCTCTAACAAAAAAACTATATATTTGTCAAAGTCAGAAGAGTCCTCTAAATCTTTTTATCCGGTGCTAGTTTATATATATATTTTTTAATATGAACAAAAAAGAGAGGACATGCTCAATACATTATACAGTATATTATATAAAAAGATATGAGAATTATTGATTTGACCGAGCATAGGAACCCCAGCTAGTGGAACAATAGCAGATGTTGGAGCAAAAAACACAGAACGGTATGAAAGAAGAGTATCTGATGATCTACCTCCACCAGAGAATGTCGCATGAGGCAACAAGAGCAGTCTTCCATCCATTCTTTGCAATGTTGTAGAAGGTTTATGTATAGAAGGAGAGCCCCAACTTTATCATGCAAGGACACATGCTCATCAATAAACAAAGATCAGTGATAATGCATTGTGAAACACCTTTTTTGCTGCACTATTTTTGAAAGCTACATTCTTTTTCTTAGAAGTAGATGGCTCTAATGCCCGAGCAGGACTCACGCTTGGTTGATCATCATTTTCATAAAATATTTTCTCTTATACTTTAATAGGCTTATTAGAGTATAATTCCAATCTATGATCTACAACGACCATCATTATAGCTTATGGATAGACGGATTAAAGCCCACTTTATAGACGGTAAATCACTCCACGAGAAATTTTATAATAACCGTTGTAGTAATGTTGTACCAAGTGCATGCGTTATATTCATACATTATCGAACATTATTCAAATAATTGTGTTGTGTAATAATGAACGATAGTAAGAATGGATGAACACATGCATCTATTTGGTACAACCTTCATACGTATAACATGTTGTACGCAAATTTTCTTCGGTAGTGATTCACCCTTTATGAACTGTGTTTCGATATGTTTTTGCACTGCGAATTAATGATAGTGGTCGGAGATCATAAGGTTAGAACTTAGTCTAAGCAAACTATCAAAGTATGTGATAAAATATTGTATGTGTACAAGTATCAGCCAAAGGAAGTCCTGTTTGATCATTAGCGCTATCTGCTTCAAAAAAAAGAATGTTGTTGTTAAAATAAGTGCAGTAAGAAAGTGTGCTTAATGGTTAGTCTTTGTTTGTTATGAATTTTGTGAAAAATGTCACTTTTCACAAAGTGTTGTTTTTTTCTTGCATGTCAGTATAATGCATTTCTTTTATCAACAATGTTTCAGTTGGAGTCTAGTTTAGGCCCCATGTTATTGTTCAAGTCATTTATAAAATTAAAACGGAATGCTGTGCACTAAATATTATACATGTTTAATATTGTGGTACCCTATTTACTGTGATACCACTCCGAAAATTGACACACAAAAACCGATTGTGAAAATTGATTTTTCTGAAGGTTATTGGTTTAGTGCCGTTAGGCTTAATCACAATAGGTTGTTTGTAGTGTCTTGGGTCGATGACGGTAACAAATATGTGTCATGTTGTTTCGGTTCTTCATGCTGGTGACAAAATTGTGTCATGAAGTTTCATAGTTATCTATAATAAATCTAAAACACACCACAAAAACAATCTTGAGGGGTACATTCATTTTGTCGGCGTCAACCTGTAGAATTTAATTCTTGTTTCGGATTTGATTTCTAACAAATCAACAAATACACCTTATTTCTTCTTTCGGATTTTGCATTTCTAGAAAATGAACAATTATAACAAGATTGAAATGGAAAACAAATTATGGGTGTATTTGAAAGGTTATACTCTCTACGGGACACAAAAAGCTTGAACCTAGCCAACCGTATTTCCAGAGAGGTATTTCTTTTTGTGGGCGTCAAACTGTTGAATTTATTTCTTGTTTTGGATTTAGATTTTAAAAAATCTACAAGTATGACTTGTTTATTATTTTCATTTTGTATTTTTAGCAAATGAACTTATTTCTTGTTTCGGACTAGTTTTCTCACAATCCAACAAATATAGAATATTCTTGCTATAGAGTTTGGATTTCAAGCATAGGAACAAATACATCGGGGTCCAAGTGGGATACGAATTAGAGTTGTATTTGAAAGATTCAAATCTTTACACCCTTGGGTCCACAATAAATGGAATGAGGAGATTTGGGTTTTAAACGTCTTGACATGATGAATATGACTCTCATCGGTAAACTAGTGGAAATTATTAGTTGATGATGATGCCCTATGGGTCAAGATACATGTTTGTAAAGTCGTAGAATTCTCACCCCCATATAAGTGTGAGACATAAGAGTCATTCAATTCGGGTTAGCCCTTTTAGGCAAAACGAGGACGATGGACTAGGTAGTTAATTAGACCATTTATTGCTCAATTAGCACTACTAGACATTGGTTTGATGGCATTCCAAATTGGTATTAAAGCCGACTATCAGACATAAGTTAGTGCCACAGCATAAGAGACGGTGGGGGCCACCTTTATAATCCTCTGGTAAGGAAAAGTGTGAGAACAGCCATGGCCAAGTCCTAGAAAGTATGCCAGTTACTTATAAGGGGGAGAATGTAATGTCCCACATAATTAAAGTAGTTTAATTCTAATCCCTTATAAGTGTGAGATATAAAGGTTTTGTCAAATTGGGTTATCCTTTTAAGCCAAGCGAGGACGGTGGTCTAAGTAGTTAACTGGATCTTTCATGTCTCAATTAGCTCTATCAGACACATGTTTGGGGGCGTTACACAAGTAATTCCTCACTCCACAAATCTTCATCTTGCTTGTCGTCTAAAGTGTTGTGTGTCGTTATTTATAAATTTTATGAATATTTATTTTTATTTTTTTATAGACAAAAATTGTAAATTTTATTAATATAAGAAAAGAGTTTACAAGGTTTTGGGCACTCCCGGCCTCCTCCGAAAAAATATGTCGTCAATGTACGTCCTCCACCTCCTTAAAACCCTAGTCCGGAAAACCCGATGTGGGAAACCAGGTGCTAGGGAAAGAGCATGAGCCTCCGTGCAGTGAAATAAAAAAAGGACAAAATTAAAAATAAAATCCATGGAGATGCAACTCCAGGAGAAAGAAGAAATTGTAGCGTTATCTAAAAAAGAACTTGCATCCAACTACTTCAAAAAAGGGAGTTCTGAAAGCATTATGGTATTTTCTTTCAAACAGTAAGCTAGCACCCACAACTCCTAACCAACCTTCCAGATTCACTCAGCAAGAGCTATTTTAATGCTGCACCATCTTCTTTTGCAATGTGGAATTTTTGCTCCCCAAAAAATAACCAAATAATTTAACTATGTATTTTGCTTGTTTGCTTTGGTTTAATATTATATTGATCTTCTTTGGGGGGATGGGGGGATCGAGAGTTAATTCAAGAGCATAAACAACTCATTAAATGTTTAACTATCAAACACAAAATTAACTAATTAAATGTTTAAGTATCATCTCTCCTAAAATTGTGAACTAATGGGGAGGTAGATAACTTTATATTGGGGAAATAGGGGAGAATGACAAAAACAATTCATCAATTAGGGAATACGATAAGTTTTCAAAACTTTTGCATCAAAGACAAAAAAAAAAAAAATTTAAATTCTGAACGCTGTTCCTACCATAAAAAAAACCAACACACTTTATCTCTCATTCATATTTTTTAAACACATATATCATTCAATCTCAAACAAATTTGAAAATTCTTTCATCAAAATTTTCATTTTTTCATGCTCTTTGTTTTGAGACCACATTCACCATATTCCGGTGTAATTTCCAAAAATCCATTGTCGAAATTCACTTATTTTCGGGATTCGCTGTCGGGATTCAACGAGTAAATTTCGACATAGAATCTCACGAAAAATGATGTGATTATATCGAACCAAGTCTCAAAATGAAGAGTTTGAAAAAATAAAAAATTCAGTGATATTTTTCATCGCGTTTGGAGATCTAGATCAAATGATATGAGTGTTTGAAAAATTAAGGTAGAAAGAAAAAGAAAAAAACAGTTACACTAAAGCGCGTGTTGGGTGGTTTTGATTTATTTGTTTGGCCTTGAGGCTATAAAAATTATAGAATTTTTCCTCCTTCTTATAAAAAATATTATCGTGTCATGTTACTTAAAAATATTTCAATATGTGTCCTTTTACCAAATTTTCTATGAAAACATATGGCTGTTTTATTTTTTTAAAAATAAACTTATGAATGTTTGAATAATTTGAATGGTGTAGTACACTAACACTGTGATAGAATGTTTTTATCAAACATACCAGACCATAACAAATGGAATATTGATTAAATGTCAAATATTAATTGAAAATCGTTCTGAATGGGTATTTTAAATACGATTTTAAAACAAAGAAAATTAAAAAAAAAATTTGGTGAAAAAAGCACGATTTTTGGTGGCATAGATAAAAAATTTGATTGGTTTTTGGCCAAAAAAAAAAAAAAAAAAAAAAAAAAAAGACCTTATGAATGATTGAACAATTTTAGTGGTATAGTACTCTAAAACAATGATAGATTTTTCAGTTAATATACCATGAATAAGGACCTTTACATATATTGTATTGGTTAAATGTAAAATACTACCTCCATCCAAAAATTTAAGTCCATTTTGACTTTTAACACGGATTAAGAAAGTGGATAAGTTTCATTAATTTTAATATTAAAAGTCTAGATTACCCTTTGACTCTAGAATCATTGTACAATGTAGATCATATCAATTTGATTGTGATTATATCATGAACAATTATTATTATTTTTATTTAGAAAGAATCAATGTGCAATGTATGAAACCAGTTGTCTATAGATACCCATACATTAATTAGTGCATTTGTAGTATACACTCTAAATCTTTTCAAAACAAAGTATTTTAGATATTTCAATATTCGATTTACGAAAAAATTACACCGATACTCTATTTTTTTTACCGTAAAATACGAATTCTGTAAAATTTCTTTTATATATACCGCATCTATCCAAATTCTGTAAATTTTTCATTATGTCTACTGTATTATGTAAAACAAAGAATTGGATTAATTCCATTTTAGATTAAAATTATATAAAATAAAAAAAATTATTGGTAATAGAATGTGGTGTTTTTACATACAAATTGGGGCGTCAAATGACAAAATATGTAAATGCATGCCTGCCATGTGTATGAAGCACAATCACTCCAACCTCTATTTAGGGTGTGAAGCCCTAGCCGCGTTTTCAATCTATCTTTCTCATTCTTAAACAACTCATAGGTGGCGGATAGGAAGCAAGAACACAGCTAACCTGCAAATTCAGCTCAATTTGTGTCTTGGAATAGAAACCTGAGCAAATCTCCACTTGCAGCTGGTGTGTTCTTCCTTTTTTTGAAGTGCGGTCTCCCTTAGATTTGAATTTCAGTAAATGTTTTTTTCTTTCTCAAATTGTATCCAACAAATTCAATTCTCCGGCTCCGGGATGAAAGTTTCAAATATCTGGCACCGAGTTAAATGATCTTTGGTACCCTCATTAGAGTAGAGGATCTGCGCTCAGTATGAAAACTATAATGAAACATTAATTATAAATGTTTTCTAATATGGCCTACAATCGTTAATACATCCGTGGTCCTTTGATGACAATATTTCCGTGATCTCTTTACAGATTCTCTATTACCATTGAATAAAATTACTTTTTAAGTTTGCGTAATAACTATCTGCAAAGGGTAGATACTCATGTTGATTTTATACTTTGCTTTTGCAGATTGAGAGAGAAATATATGCACATGAAAATATGCTTTTGTGGCTTGGTTGTGGTGCATAAGCCAAGATTGAGTATAGTGGATGGATTTCAAAGGATGATTCGTAAAGTAGAGTTGTTTGCACATATTATTTCCAATTGCAGAAAGATCGTTGATCATGACATATCATTTTCTATGGATCTGGCTAGGTATTTTCTATTGTTTTCCCCTTTTTTTATTTTTTATTTTTTATGTTTCACTAGTTGTAATTTCCTCTCAGATTCTTACAGAACTTGAAGTTTGTTTTTAATATTATTTAATCATTGAATAATCACTACTTGTCACCTTTCCGGCTTGTGTTAAAAAATAAAAAATTAATTTGCCACAAATATGCTTCGAATTTCATAAATATATTTTCTCTTGTTATCGTTGATATCCGGTTTCTACTTTGCAGAATATTCAACAAGAACCTGTATTTCATCGAGTGATGAGGCCGTGTCATCATCCACTTGAAACTATAGATTCTCTAAGTTCTAACAACGTAATTTACCTTTTTTTGTTTTTAAAAAGATACATTTTATGGTAATAATATGGATTTGGAGCTGATTTCCGGTCTATTTCCCATCTTTCTTGAAGGAATTGGACAAGTTTGAAAACATTTTCATCACTAAAGGAGAGGTTGAAGCATTTACGGGCATGTAACTAGTCATTGTGCTAATATGTATTCAACAATAAACATAGCCTGCATTCTTCCCTATTGTTGGCTTTCGTTGTTCATTGTTTGATAACCAATGTTTCTTCACTTCTTTTTTCCAGAGGACTGAAAATTTGCAGGTCCGTTTCGGTAAAACGGCATACATGGAGGGGCTCTTCGCTCGACGAAAGATTCTTGAAGGGGAAATGGTATTGCTTCTTGATTTTAATTGGTATTTTCCATATCAAATTGCTTTTTATAGTTTCTAAGACTCTTTTCCATTTTGCAAGTCATGTCAAAAATGTAAAGAAAGCCTTTCTAGGTGATTTGAAATTAAACTAGCTTACTTATAATCATATTGTGTTTATGAGATTCCCACTCGTGTTTATTAAATTTGTTTTTTCGATGTTGTATTGATTCTAATATTTATAAGATAATTTTTTTTTTATGATGCTCGAGGGACAATGCGTCTATGCATCATCACACAATGTACATGTTCTTCATCCAAAGCCAACATTTCAAGAACACAAATGGCGATCCAAATGTAGCAATCAACGAGTTTATATCTTATAGATGACCCCGAAACACTTCAAAATCATTCTCTTTCACATCAATATTACCACACAAGAATCTTTCCGGATTGAATGCTTCGAGAGATTTACCCGCATTCCGGATCTCTTGCAATAGCCCGTTCACTTATATACAAAAACTTGTGTTTTCGCCATAATATTATAACCATCTATTTTGCAATTCTCTCTAGTTTCTCTTGGAACTAAGAGTAGAGTTGGAGGGTACAATCTCATTGTTTCTTTGACTACTGCCTTCAAGTATAAGTCTTTGTAGATCATCTTCATCTATTATGTCATTTCTTTTGATGTTTTCTCTTATTCCGGTTTGCACTCATTTCATTGCGGAAGGCTCCTTCATTAGGGCTGTCAGTTAATAAAGATCATAGAGGTTTCTGTAGGATCTGGTGGATCGAATCAGCAAAGGAAGGCATAAGAGAAATCCCGGAAATATAAAACCAAGTAAAGAGTGACGTGTGGAAAACTCTTTAAGAATCCTGATGGAGGTCGGATTGGCACCTCACCACGTGTCATTCCCACCGTAATCCAACAATAAATAGAGACATAAGGTACATGCTTGGGCTTGTGAAAGCTCGGCTCTATTTTGGGGTGAGGGATCCTGATCGTAGACACTCTCTTTTGTCACAATATCAAGCTCGGCTAATTTAATGTTGTCGTGAACATTCCCAAAAGACTCAACATTCCATTGCTTTAAGCGAGAGCGCAGGGATTTAAGCTTTAGCATAAAGCCAAGAATGCCGACGCGTGTGTGGGTTCATTCCGGCCTAGCTACTACAACATCTTTTAGATCCGAGCGTTGTAACCACATTTTCGAAAACGAAAAGGCTTTGGCCCGGTGAGACTTTCTTTTCCCAAATAAAGAAGAGGCCGATGATCGGAGCAGGTGCGGGCTAAGGATTGAATCTCAAACGATCTATCAGATTGCCACTGAGTGTTAAACAAAATTCTGTCAAGCTTTTTTTGAACATAGCCATTCTATCACAGTGTTAGTGTACAGAGAAGTGTTGAAAACCATTTCCGTTCTAGTCATTCTGAGTCTGACAGAGAAGTGGTTAGCCTTAAACCCAAGTGGCCTGATCCAGGTTGACTTGGTTTACTCTGTCAAGCTAATGACATAAAAGAAGCGCTCCTAGGAGGCAGCCTAGTCTTTTAAGTATTTCTTTTTAGTTAAGTTTTTAGGTTAGTAGGAACAAACTTTGGTGAGTTGTGTGTTGGTTATCCTTGTCTTATTTGTGGTTGTTTTATGTGTATACATGTTTACTCATATACCCCGTATACCCCGAGATTATCTGTTATGTCAAGTGTTGCAGATACGTTTGAGCGAGTTTGCAAGTTATTACTTTCAATGTTGTACGTTCTGATTCGAGTGCAGCGGTTTCTTCATGCTCTGGCCTGACCACTGCCAATCTACTGGCCGACAACCATCTTTGGAACCAGCTAAGTATTCTTTTCTTTTATTCGCACATTCTGAGGACATAATGTGATTTAAGTGTGGGGGGTGCAATTCATGCTTTATTTTCGACAGTATGAGTAAATATTTGTGATCTTTGATAAATAATGAAATTTTAAATTTACACTTGGATATTTGTAAATCTTGAGCATGTAATTGAAACAAAGGCTTGCTAGTTGTAGTTTCCTGACAATGATTTTATGTGACTTTGAGAGATAATTATAGCATGCTTTTACTGATTTGAGATAGTATTCATTTCACACTCACGTAAGCCTTTGATATTGAAGCAATAATTTTGAACTGTATCCTTTCACTATTTTAGTGATTTATCTTAGAGAGATTTGTTCTTAATAGTAACAGTGAAGTAACACCTAAGTTCAGAACGTGCACTGTGAATATCTGAAGGTTTGAATGTGATAAGTAACACGTAACTTATTGTCAAATGAAAAAGTTGAGTTTATAATGAATTAATTGGGTGTGTCGGAAGCTGGTTAATGATTGGAGTGCGGTAGGGCATTATCTCGAAATGTCCTATTCCACTATGATGACCAAAAGCTCATGACAGTTAGAAGAAGCTACCTTATGATTTGAGTAAGGTAGGGTGTTATCCCGAAACATCCTATTCTACTATGACGGGTAAGAGCTCATCTTGATGTGCGTCAAAGAAAGAAAAAAGAAAGTGAAGAAAAAAATTTAAGACTTTGTTATCACTCAGTGGCAATCTGATAGTACATTTGGCATAGATGATCGAAACAATAAAAGGGACACTATCATTGAACTTCAAATGGATACCTTGATTTGAATTAAGAACAATATCCCAGGCAGAGGTAAATTTCCAAAAAAACCAAATTTTGCTGTTTGGATTAGAAATCGTATAACTAAATCACATTTTTAATCGCTCCTTATTTAGGTAGTTAGGAGAATTAACCATCGGTTCCATAAAAGCAACAAAAGACAAATTATAGGTACGTACCAATTTTTTCAACCTTCGTATCGAGGAGGGGTTGCCCACACCTCTTATATTCCAAAAGAGACCGTTAAACATCTTTAACTGTTAGATTGGAAGAATCTGAACGGGTTGCAATCCCTTTAGCCATAGCCGCATAGTCTTTTTTATTTTTCCTCCTTTTAGTCACCATTGTAAAATTACCTTCGTAAGCATGGTCATTGGTTGGATTTTGTTCTATGTTGGTCACATCCATGGAGGCCTGCGTCAATTCATCTATAGCTTGAGCTAGAGATTGTGGAGCAAGTGAGTCTTTTTTTTTTATTTTCTGAAAGATACCCCGTTCGAGTCGATTTTCTTTCCTATGAACTATCTCGAATCGCTCATTTCTCTCAACGGGTGATTCGACCGAAGTTGGTCTTTGTTGAGTGCCCATTGAATTAGCAATAGGAATGGTCGGAACCTCAAAAGGTGGGTCTGCTCCCCCAAAATTCTTTTCTGTTTGAGTGACATTATCATATTTTTGGGTCACATTATCCCTTTTTTCTCTCTGCTGGTCCTTATTATGTTCAACAATGGGAGCCGTTGAGGTATTTTCCAAAGAAACATTTTTCAACTTATACTCCTGCTTCTTTTGTTGCCCGGTGTTAACCTTAGGTTGCTGACAAAGCTCGGGGTGCTTCACAAAGCAGCCATGCTCAGTATGTCGGAGATACCAACAATGAGTACAATAAGAGGGGATTTCATCTTCCCAAGTGATCGATTGCCAAAAACTATTTCCATCTTCTCTTTGGACCCAAACCCTATTAGGTGGGGGATGTAAAATATCGATTTCGACTTGGACCCTAGCCAAAGATGGCTTTCGAAGATCAATCGTTGCGGCATCAAGCCGGAGAGGGTGGCCAAACGCAGTTGAATTATAATTAATTGATATTTATTCAACATGCAATTTAAGAATGCACAGTACTATAAATTTTTCCACTTGAAATGGTATAAATGTGAAAAATCTTTAGCTAGAGTATAAAATGATAAACACAAAAAAGGTAACAATCACATCTTTGACTCGCATGGGACACACTAGAAACAATGGACGAATAACTATAGGTCATAACAAAAAAAGGAAGAGGGTAGATTAGGAAATGTGCTTTGACTAGGGCATTATAACGTTGGAAAAAAGCGCCGGCCAACTGTTTGACACACGCATAGCAACACCGATTTCATGTAAATGACATTATAAACAAAATTTATTGTACAGACTACAGGGCAAAAAACACATAATGAAAGGGGTTTTCAATGAAATTAACATCATTTCCGCGTAATAAAATATTTTTGTCTGCAAAATATATAGCAAAAAAAAGAACAATTTTTGGGTCATGAGAATTAACATTATTAACCCATAATAATAAATTGTCATGAATCTACCAAATATAATGAAAAAATAAAATGATAACAATGAGCGTTTTGGTGATAAAAAAAACCCCACAAATTCACCGTTCCAGCCTTTAAATAGGACCCTCCAGCCGCCGTTGTTTGTCTGACTTTTTGCCTAAAATCATTCTCTAGGAAGGACGAAAGGACTGACAACAACACGAGCAAATGAGATACTGGTTGTAGTTGAATTGTTGTTGTTTTGGAGAGACTTCGACAACAACCGGACATCTCCTTGTAGGTATGTGTATGGAGTTTATTTTATTATTTTTTCAGGTTGATCCGCCCACTTGACACGCAATCGTTTGATCAAATCACATGAAACCTAGTAGTTGTAGTTGTTGTTGTTTTGAAATTGTAAAGGTTATCATGATTGTTTGAAACTGTTAGAATAATTGGTCTCTCCAGGATTTCAGTTTGAGTAAAATGATGTTTCTTTCTTATTCTTTCAATGAAAACCCACCAGGACATTAAATAATTCATGGATCATGATAAAAATGACGTTTTATATTTCTTTCTGCATGTATGTGTATTAGAAAATTCTTTTTTTTTTCAGATTCTGTGACCTTGAAAGTTATGACAACTTGCTCTTAAAATTATGATGCGGTCTCGCCCTTGCATCATAAATATTAATTAATGTTTGACGAGCATGGTTAATGATAGACGTCTTGTAATAATGGCCCTCAATAATTAATATATCAATATTCCTATGATGACAATAATTCAATCGAGAGACGAGTTCTATTCTTTGTTGCTTCACGTTAAGAAATTTATATCCTAATCTTTGGTATGATCCACTGGCAGAGAATGCAACCTAATTCGTTATAAGAAAAACATATACGGATTCTCTATTTGTGTTCAAGAATATTAATTTTCATGTTTGTGCAATAAATATTTGCCAACGGAAAATCCCCCAATTGTTTGCTCATTTATTTCTATGTTTTCAAATATAAAAAAATACGCCGCTCAATAAATATTATTACCACTCGAGGACTTCAGCTACATGTAACTAACTACAATGTAGTGTATGATGAGTGAAATTGCTAGAGTTGGCTCTATTTTGTTAAATATTTGTTACATGCTAAGTATTTAGTTTTTGGTATGGGTTTACCTGACGTTCAAATACCGACAACGTGCTAGAAATATTTACTTGAAAAGATACATATTAGGCTAAATATGCATCATGGTTTGAGTACAATTAAGTTTAATGTTGTTTGTTTGTTTGCTTTTTTTTTAATGAAGACACGTGAAATTCAACTTGCTTGCATATTTATATTTGGCCGATTAATAAATCTCTCACGAATATTGTGTTTTGCTTGTCCTAAAAATTTACATGCTTGTGCTTTTTCGATTGTGAAACCGAGGAAGCTTTTTCGTTATTGTGAAAGCGAGGAAACATTGAGTACATTGGATGGATTGCAAGGGATGCTTGATTCTAGATATACGAGTTTGCGCAGACTTTTTTCAATTGTGGAGAGATCGTTCATCATGACATATCAATTTGTAGGTATATTTCATTGTTTTTATTTCCCTTTTCTATGTTGTACTAAGTTGTTACTTTCAATTAATATTTTAAGAATTACTTGCATGTCTCCTTGATGGTATGCGTACATTATTCGTGCACGGTGTCTTGGGTGAGTTTAATGTGAACTTATGAAAGGAAAACCGGCGGCTTGGCTTGCAACGGCGTAGGAATACTATACCTAGGCACATACGGCATTATAATATTTGACGAGTTAAGTCGTTTTAAGTTGTTGAAATATGGAATTTTAGGACTAGCTCACTAAAAGCAGTTTCTTCGGTCCACACCTATAAAAACTACTTTCATTGTACTTTGTAATTCTTTCTTTTATTAATTTTTTTAGCCGGATAGATAATGAGCATAGGAAAATGTTTTATAGCTTTGCTAAAGAATTAATATACATTGTTCTTAAACAATTCTTTTAGCGGATGTAGCCCTTATTATTTTTCTCTAGGAAACAAAGTCTTTTCTTTCGGTAGCCCTTCTGTTGAATCTGTCCTTAATAGATTCAAAAACTCAACCGAAAAGTGTCTACTTTGCACTCCCATCGAAAAAAGTGAGTATGTTATCCGTAAGGATGAACCTGAGAAGATTTACACGCTCCTTGAAGCTGAAAAACTTGCGGCGTTGATCTGAAGAAAATGAAAAAGCCGGAAGAGTCCATGCGCGTGTGCTTTGGGGAGGCTAAACTTGAAGATCATAGTTTGGATCAACTTGAGGCATTCAATGAACTTGCTAGGATCCAAATGAATTATTGCAAGACAAAAATGTCTCAAAAATCTGATCATTTTGATCTAGGCGTTCACTTTTAAAACCCTCAAGGAAAAGTGACTTTTTTTTTAATTTATTTTATGGGTTTTTGTAAATGATCTTAGTTTAATTTTATCTCTGTAGCCTTTGAAAAGTGAATCACTCAACGTTTTATATAAACAATTTTAGTATGTTCAAATGCAAGCAAAATTGGAAAATTGGACGGATAGAAAATCACGCCGATTAAAAAAAGAAAACAGTCTTTGGGCTTTCATTATTCTCCCTTCCATACGTGTACGGTTATTTCTTCTTTTACGGAACAACCAAGAAGAAATGTAGTAATTATTCGTGAAGAAAATCCATGAACCTGTCCTGGAAAAGTGAATTCAAGCCTCTTTGTCGTAACTCGTAACAACATGATATTTCCGCATGATATATCAACTCTTTATAAATAATTTGGTATTTTATGTAAAAGTTTTGAAAAACTATCATATTCACTAATTTTAAATATATTATTGTCTTTCTCCCTCTAGATCCCCCAAAAGAAAAGGGATGGGGTTGATTTTGATCAAGAATGGTGCGGTGATTTTCTTTGTTTTGTTAGTAACGGGTGTGTTTTTTATTTAAGATTTAAGAATAATAAAAGTCTTGTTTTTTTGCATTAAAATGTCTGACTCCACCCCAAAAAAATTATTAATGGTACAAATATATCAGACTTATAGACAAAATAATAACACGTCATTTTTTTGTGATCATCAATGTATTCATATCATTGTCATTAAAGATTTTAGGTAATAAATATAATTCATAAAAAAAATTATAATATAGTGTATGAATAATACTTAATAATAAGTTTTTTTTGGATATTTTTTTTTTCACGTTTAGCAGTTGGTTTCATTTCTTTAGTCAAAGAGAAACAGAGTGTGTTAAATCAATAAATAGATTCGATATGATTAAGACCGCTAGTTTGTTTCTTTCTCATTTTTCAACATCAGCAACGTCATTCAAACCTTAAGAAATTCAAGATTTTTTAGAACCTTCACACTTTTCCACATAATTTCCTACTCATCAATAAACTTCATAAGTATTATTTCTTCTTTTAAAAATTATTTAATTGTCTATATTTTCATTTGTCGAAGTCGAGAGAAATCAAATGTAAGCATTTGGTACGTGATCTCACCTGATAGATGAGCATCTACTACGTGAGTCTTCGAGATCTTCAGATTGACAATGAAAGGGTATTACATGCGATCTTAAAAACAAAGAAGATGAATAAACAAAAATTATGGTTTAATAACATGATTATTTTGAGGCATGTGTCAAAAGATGTGCCTTTTTTTCTTTTAAAGAAAACATGTGAATAATTGAATAATTTTAAAGATGAAGTACACTAAAACTGTGATAATTTTCTTAACAAATGTACCTTAAATAAGGACCTTAAAAATGGAGTATGAATTACCATCAAGGTATCGGCCTAACAGGAGGGAGTGTTGCCAAAGAAATAACTTAATGCATCCAGTGACGGACGCCGGATCTCGGATAGGAGGGGGGGGGGGGGGGGGCAATGAGTTTTATAAAGGCAAATAAAAAAATTAAGGGGGATAAACTATATGCACATTTTGTTTTGGATCATGGGGGGCAGTTGCTCCCCCCTTAGTTTTAAGTAGTTCCACCACTGAATACATCTGAATTTTAGTAAGTAACTCAATAGTATATTCGCTAAGAACAACGGGTATTCGCTGAGAACAAAGTTTGTGTCCAAAGGTGAAAAAATCCTTAGCTTATAGAGTTCGTTGCTTTTTGTAGCTCATAGAAAGGCTAATAGTACTACTCGCTCTTTGGTATATCATTCAATAGCAGTAGAAGCAAAAACTACACAAAGATTTGCTTGCGAACACGTGACTTAAGAAAAACATATACACAATTTTGAAATTTTATATCCTTTTTGACATGAATTTATTCGACTTTGGTTTTACTAAATGAATAAATTTTTGCTAAGTTATGTAATTGTATCTATTGATAAATATTATGCGTGTTCTTGACATCAACCAGGGTCCGAATGATCATCTCCTCCCGCAATAAAATCAAAATCATCTTCCCCCTTAAAAGAATAATTTTTTTAAATTGAAAAAAAATGTACGCCGTTGAATTAAAATTAATTGATATTCAACATGTAATTTAAAGAACGCACATTATTATATATTTTTCCACATGAAATGGTATAAATGTGATAATCTTTAGCTAGAATATAAAATGATAAACACAAAAGGTAATGATGATACGGGGATTCGCTCCTCCACGTGGAATTATCTGATTGGTCCAGCTGGCATGTGGAAAAGTCTGTGTTAGTTATCCACATCGGGTCGATACGAGACGCACCAGTGAAGACCGCAGCTAAGGGGAGATTCTCCAAGTGTCCGAACTCGAACACCGACGTCGATGTCCATCGAGTCGATACCACGTACTTTAGACAAGGCTCCTTGGCCCACACCTGTTCGGAGGATTTTGCATCACTAAACAAAAAGAAAATTTATAAACCCTAACCTATATGCAAAACTAACTCCTAACCGGCCGAATACCGGGTTGTTGATAGTAGAGCGAGATAAGTAAGGGGTCGATCCACAGGGAATTGGGATGTTGAATCTAGTCTTATTAATTCCTTCAATTGCTACTCATGAAAACAAATAAACGAAAGAAAAACATATAAACGAAGATAGAACAACTAAAATAAATCTAACCTCTAACAAACAATAAAAACGACCTAAACTAAAGATACATGGGATCAAACAAAATACAAACCAAGTGATTTCAATCCTAGTTCATCTCATGATTTTAATTCAAATTGTGGTTTCACCTTTACACGAGATACAAGTTCCTAATCTCTTAGTGAATCTATTTCTCAAGCTATGAATTCCTAATCCCTTAGTGAATTCAATTACCGATCTCTCCTCTTCCGAATGTTGAGACCAATTTCCATACAAAACGAAGGTGTAGATTCGAGTTAACTCTCGTATTTTAGAATCTAACAACCTAGATAATTAATCCATTAATTTGTCACGAATTAACGATTAAAGATCCTATCTTTCTATGGTGATCTAGTTTACGCAACTTCCGTATGTTGTAAACATATCAATTAGTAAACAAATCTTTCGATATGAGTTCACACAATAGCATCATAATCATAGAACAATACAAAATAAATCAAAAATCATGAAGATAAACGAAGCTTGAATAAATCAAAAAGATGAACTCACATAGTTTATACAATGGATGATCCATGAATTGAAAACGAAAAAACGATCCTAATCTAACCTCGGATCACCCGAGCACAAGGCTCGGGTGACCGGCCTTGAGACTCCCAAAGTGCGGCTGCTCCTCTAGGTTTTAGTGTATGAGAAATTATGTATGAAAAGGTATGATTTAGGGTTTGGGGCGCTGCTGCTTAAATAGGAAAATAAGTCGGCTAGGTCAAAAACTAGGTCGGTTGCGCTTCAGTCGGCCGTGGACGCCCGTCCGTTTTGGGTGGACGCCCGTCCAATGCGCTTTGGACTCAAGGGCGGACGCTCGTCCAAACAACGTCCAAACTCTCGAATCACTTTTCCTCTTACGGACGCCCGTCCGGCTTTTCAAACGCTCGTCCACCATGGACGCTCGTCAATCCTCAAACGGACGCCGGTTCGAAATTTGGATCAATCAACTTGATTTCTTTCCTTAAATCTTCTATTCTTCCATAAATGTGATTGATTCCTTTCCAACTTCGAATTTGGCTCTCTAAAATCCTTTTTTCCATCATCAATGAGTATCTACAATTAAGGGAAAACATACCAAAGCGTAACACAATTCCAAAATCATATAAAATCATCATTTAAGCACATAATTCGTTACGTTTTGCAAATTAACTAATAAAAACACCATTTGCTCAATATTTCAATATAAAACTCGATATCTATGAAAATAATACGAATATGGGGGAAATTGATATAAAATATATCATACAATTTAACCCCGAACAAAAACGGAGTTCTTGGATAAGGAGGCAAGGCCCATTAAAGGGTATTTATGTCAATAACCCTAAACTTAGGGCGGAAGAAAGACATGTGCCTATAAATAGCTCATTCCGGGAACTACGTAAAGCTTGATTCTTGGACATTACACAGGATACGTAGGCAATCCAAGATACATTCTTGGACTCAGCCATAAAACACCTAAAAACACTACCTTTCCAACAAGTTACAGCCATTCGATCCCCTTACAGCTCACCCTTAGATTACACGTGGCCCTGTTATTCCGGTGGTGCGTCGTTCAGCATCATCATTTGGCGCTAGAAGGAGGGCCTTCTACCGGTGAGTTGGTAAAGAAATCGCAATGGCACCACCAGCAAGGAAGAAACCGACGAGCAGTAATAACGTGCAGATCGAAGAGCACACGGATATAGATCCAGCAGGGGTTCCATCCCGATTCAAGAAGTCCCCACTTCGGATCTAGACCCGCAGTTGCAGATCCACACAAGCCTCAGCTTCCTTCCCAGCTGCAGGATATGGCAGATCACTTAGCGTCTTTAGATGAAGATGCCCTGAAGAGGGTGGTGGCTTCGGCATTCATAGGCAAAGGAATCTGTAATCCCCCTGAGGAACACCAGCTAGACCCACTGGGTCGTAAAGGGATTGAGAATTCCAGGGGGAAGAGGCCTGTCGATCCTCAAGAGGAGTGTGAGGAAGGCGCAATCGAAATCAGTGTGACTAACGCCCACAGACGTCCTGAACAAGAAAGGCAGCAGCGCCAGGTCGAGGAAAGTATACGAAATGAGTTCAATCGCATAGTAGGGAAGGAACAGGTCACAGAATGGCTCGAATCGCCATTTAGTCCCGAGATAGAGATATACACGATGCCTGAGTCATTCAAACCATCCAAGATGGAACCTTATGACGGTACCACGGACCCAGAGGACCATCTGTATCGATATATATCGTTGATGAGGTTGAGGAACGCAAATGATGCCATGAAGTGTCGCGCTTTCGACACGTTGCTCACAGGTCGAGCTCGGGAGTGGTTTCATAAGCTGCGGCCCGGGTCGATCTCAAGCTTTTTACAGTTGGGATAGAAGTTTAGAGGCGCTTTTATCGGGAACAAGAAGTTCCACCTTAGTGCTACCCACCTTATGAACATCAAGCAGGAGAAAGGAGAATCCACTATTGATTTTATGAGGCGCTTTAATCTCGAAGCCATGAAAGTGCATAATGCCAGTGATGCACTGCAGGTTAACGCTTTTGTTGGAGGTCTGCGAAATATGAAGTTGTATGACAAATTGTCTAAAAAGATGCCGAATGATATGGACGAATGTGTGAACATAGTCCATAAGTTTTGCCAAGGTGAAGAGGCAGTGCGTTTGCACACCATTTCACTTGGCCTCAATTCGATGAACGACTCCCGAAGCCGGGCCAAGGGTCAGCCTAGGGGTCGGAACGAGGAAAGCAAGACCAACGTTTTTGATCGATTGACAGCTCCGATCTCAGATCGGCTTGGAAAGAAAGGGAATCTGAAAGAACGAGATTTTATACCCCTCAATCGATCTCGGGGGGAGGTGTTGGCGATTATGATCAAGAAGAATATTGCACGAACACCTAAGCCGATGTCCAAGGACCCAGAGAAAAGAAAAAATACTCACAAGTATTGCGACTATCACAGAGATGTGGGGCACGACACGGAGGAATGTTTCGATTTGAAGAGAGATATCGACGCCTGTATTCAAGAGGGTCGATTGGATGAGGTGATTGACAGGTTAGAAAAGGACGAGCCAAAGGGCCGTCGAGAGTACAAGAGGAAAACTTATAATGGAAAGAAGGACCGATCTCCACGTCGTGACAATCGGAATCGTCGAGACAGGTCATCCGAGCCGACATACAGGGACAATCGTCGGGATGACCATCAAGAAGATCAGAACCGAGACCCTCATCGGGATAATCGCGTCGGATACGACGTTAACACGATCGTAGTAGAGCACGAGTCGGATCGCCCTCGATCCAGTCGGCAATCATCGGACAGATCGAGGGAGTCAAAGAAGATCAGGTTTACAACGGAGGTGGGTTATGGACCCAAGGATGACGTTCCGAGTTCCCACAGTCATAGCGAAGGATTAGTAATCGAGGCGGTGATAAGCCGGGGTCGAATAAAAAGAGTTTGTGTCGACAGTGGGAGCGCCGTTAATATCCTTTATTACCCAGCCTTCAAAGCCATGAGGTTGAAGGATGAAGACATTATTCCATTATCTACCCCTTTATTTGGGTTTACAGGGCAGGCCATTCACCCTGTCGGGTCGATAAATTTGTTGACTACGGTTGGAGACGGAGATAAGGGTCGAACAATGGAAATGACCTATGTTGTAGTTAAGGCCCCTTCAGGGTACAACGTGATATTAGGTCGACCAGCTTTATATGATCTCAGAGCCATCATCTCGACATTCCACAACAGCATGAAATTCCCCACCTGGTACGGGAGCCATGAAGTCAATGGAGACGTCGAGGTAGCCAGGAACTGTAGCCTGGTTACGATTAAAGGAAAAGGGGTGGGACAGGTGCTGGTTGAGGAATTGATACCTGAGGAAGAGGAGGATCGGAGCTGGGTGTCCGCCGACCCGACAGAGGAGGTTCGAGTGTGGAAGGAGGAAGAAGGCCAAGGGGTCCACATCGGGAAGTGGATGCCACACCCCGACATGAAAGCCTTGGTTGACCTCCTAGTTGAGTATCGAGACGTTTTTTGCATGGAAGGCGGATGACATGCCTGGCCTGTCGGCGGACATAGCGGTACATAGACTCAACGTCGACCCAAAAAAGAAGCCGATACGGCAAAAGAAGAGAAACCTTGCCCCAGAGAGGAAGGAAGCAGGAAGGAAGGAAGTTGACAAGTTGTTAGCCGCTGGAATAGTGAAAGAGGTATTCTATCCGGATTGGTTAGCTAATCCAGTGTTGGTTAAGAAACCAGATCAGAGCTGGCGAATGTGCGTCGACTTTACGGATCTCAACAAAGCGTGCCCTAAAGATTCATATCCACTTCCAAAAATTGATCAACTAGTCGATTCGACACTGGGCTTCGAAGTGTTCGGTTTTCTCGATGCGTACAGGGGGTATTATCAGATCTTCATGGACCCCCAGGACTCGGAAAAAACCGCTTTTATCACAGAATTTGGTACGTTTTGCTTTGTAACAATGCCGTTTGGCCTAAAGAACGCGGGCGCCACCTATCAGAGAGCCTTCAATAAGATTTTTGAGGAGCAGATAGGTCGAAATATGGAAGTTTACGCTGATGATTTATTGATCAAGAGCAAGTCAATGGGACAGTTTCTTGTCGATGTTAGAGAGGTCTTCGAGGTGCTGCGAGCTGCGAACATGAAGCTCAACCCAAATAAATGCATGTTTGGAGTCCGATCGGGGAAGTTTCTAGGGTATATGATATCAAGAGACGGGATTAGAGCTAAAGGAAGTATAACGGTTGACAGGTCGGATGGCAGCCCTCAATCGTTTCTTGTCGATATCAGCACAAAGGGCCCTACCATTCTTCAAGATATTAAAGAAAGCGAGTCAATTCCAGTGGGATGAGATGTGTCAAAAAGCCTTCGATGATTTGAAGGAGTATCTATCTGATTTACCCACGCTGTCCTCACCTCGAGAAGGAGAGAAACTCCTGGTTTAGCTAGCGATCTGTGAAGAGGCAGTGAGTGCCGTATTGGTTCGAGATGGAGACCAGGGACAGATCCCAGTGTATTTCGTAAGCAAGGCATTGCATGGACCAGAGATCAGGTACACGCCAGCTGAAAAAATGGCATTAAGTCTAGTTCATGCATCGAGGAAATTGAAACCCTACTTTCAAGCACACCCCATCTCTGTGGTCACCGAGCCCCTAAAACAGATTTTAACAAAGCCCGAGACATCGGGTCGATTGGCCAAATGGGTTGTCGAGCAAGCGAGTATGATATCGAGTTTCTACCTCGCACAGCCATTAAGGGTCAAGCTCTAGCAGACTTCATAGCAGAAGGATTGTCAATTCAGTTGGAACAGGATAAACAGTCATCAGATGAGCAGTGGACCATCCATGTTGATGGTGCCTCGAGCAGGGAAGGAGCTGGGGCTGGGCTTTTATTGGTCGGTCCTAAGGGAGAAGAGTTTCCTTATGCGCTGCGGTTCGAATTCAAAGCTACAAACAACGAAGCCGAGTATGAGGCAATGATCACGGGTCTAAAGCTGGCTTTGAAATTGGGGGTCGAGAACCTCCTAGTTTACAGTGACTCTCAACTCGTAGTGAATCACATACGAGGCGAGTATGAGGCCAAGGAAGAATCTATGAAGAATTATTTGAGAGTGGTTCAGGGACTAATGTCCAAGTTCAAAACGGTTCGTATAAATCAGATACCCCGAAGTGAGAACAAACGGGCCGATGCGTTGTCTAAACTCGCATCGAATTTCAAGTCGAAGAGGAAAGTTCTGGTGGAAATGCTAGCGGAGCGAAGCTATAACGAGGTCGATGTGCAACCAGTGGTTCAAGGATCGACATGGATGGATCCGATAGCGTTATTCTTAAAGGACGGAATTCTCCCGTCTGATAAGTCTCAGGCCAGAAAAATCAGGCTACAAGCCTCGAGGTATGCTCTATTCGACTATGTGCTATATCGAAAATTGTTCGTAACACCTTGGATGCGATGCGCATCGGAAGACGAGGTGGCTTATCTACTCGAAGAGATACATCGAGGAGTTTGTGGTAACCATTGCGGAGCTCGGATGTTGGCAAGAAAATGCAAGCTAGCAGGCTATTTTTGGCCGACAATGCAAAAGGACGCCAATCGGTTGGTGATGAGGTGCAGGGCTTGCCAGGTACACGATGTAGTGACCCATCAACAGGCGCAAGAGATGAACGCCATCGAGTCGGTATGGCCGTTCGATGAGTGGGGGGGTTGATATAGTCGGACCTTTGCCTCGAGCTCCGGGTAATTTCAAGTATGTTGTGGTCGCGGTTGATTATTTCACGAAATGGGTCGAAGCCAAAGCTCTAACTGACATCAGAGCTCAGACCATCAAGAAGTTTCTGTGGGAAAACATTTTGTGCAGGTTTGGAATTCCCAAGTATCTAATATCGGATAATGGGACTCAATTTCTAGATGACCGCGTGCAGGATTGGCTCAAAGAGTTCAAGATCGAACATAGAACGACATCGGTGGCCCGACCTCAGTCCAATGGACAGGTCGAGCAGACAAACAGGCAAATCAAGTTTGGATTGAAGAAACGGTTGGAAGACGAGGGTCGAGATTGGGCAGCTCAGTTACCCAGCATACTGTGGTCGTATCGAACAGCACCCAATTCAGCTACCCAGGAGACTCCTTTCCCTATGGCTTATGGATGCGAAGCGATGATACCGCGGAGATCGGACGGCCTCACCTCGAGTTCGGCATATAACGTTGAAACAAACGCCACCGATCTGCTTCAAGAGAAGGATAACGTCGAAGAGAAGAGAGAGGTTACGGCATATCGAATGGCCAATTATAAAAGAAAGATATCACAGTATTATAACGCGAGGGTAAAGTACAAATTTTTCCAAGTGGGGGACCTCGTGTTGAGGAAGAACGAAGCCAGCAGGCAGGACCCAATAGGAAAGCTCGAGCCGAATTGGGAAGGACCATATAAAATTCTGAAGGTGCACCCAAAAGGGTCGTATCAGCTGGGGAGATCGGACGGCAAAGCACGGTGCCCCGGACGTGGCACGCCACCAATCTCCGGAAATACTACGTTTAATTCGTTTTTTCAATTTATGACATTCGCAACTTCAATTGTTAGTTACTTGTAATATGTCGATGTGACAGTTGCTTTTAATGCCTTTTATTCAAGTAATTTTCTTTTCTAAATTGTGCTTAACATACACGCTCATGTAAAAAAAAAGGAGGCTGGAAGAAAAAAGACAAAAAATCAACTCCAACAAGAGACCTCGACACGACAGAGTCGTAGCAGTACGGTGTATAAAGCCAAGTCACTGACAATGCTTATATCACCTCCAACCTGCAATACCTCGACACGAAGGAGTTCAAACGGAAAAGTGAATAAAGCCAAGTCACTGACAATGCTTAAATCACTTCCGAGCTGCTTACCATCGACTCGATGGAGTTATAGCAAAATAGTGAAAAAGCCAAGTCACTGACGGTGCTTATATCACTCCCGACCTGCCAATAAGCCACGGTGCAAGGCAGACGGAAGATCCCACGATGGATACCCAACTCGACCAGATCATAAGCGCCACGATGTGCGACGGTCGAGTATGGACTTCTTAATTCGATGTCCATATAAGCCTGACAAGGCAGGATAATCGAAACGAGCTCCGACCGGATGGCCAAGTCAAGCCAGGAAGGCAGTACAATGCTAGGTCGACTCATATTCAAGTGTACCACGAGTCGCGTACTCATACTACACTTCAAGGGGCCAGCAGGGGAATTAAGTCCAAAAGACTACACCCCATAAGGCAGTATTTGAAAGGGAATTAAGTCCAAAGGACTACACCCTAGATGAATGATCAACAAAAGACAAGATATTCAAGTGAAAAGCAAAGATTTAATCAAAATACAAGTTTGATTTAGTCAAAATGCAAATTGAAATGTCAAAGTTTACAGGGTCGAATCGATAAAAGACAAGTTCAGACAAATAAAAGCATAAAAGTTATTACAACCAAATCGAATCAAGTCGCTTAAAAAGACAGAGGAAATAGCATCAGGTTGCAGGCTAGTTTGAGGTCGAAGCATTGGGATCGGCTTGTTCTTCCGGCTCGATGTCCTCAGTTCCATCTCCCTCCAGGGCAGGGGTCACGTACTTCTCGTATAGGGAAACGCCGGCTTTGAACTCATTGAAATACCGCCCGTAACGAGGAACGGCCTCTGGATCATATAGGTAGGGTTTCGAAATGGCAGACACGTCAAAGTTCGGATCGACCTCTTTGACTTGGTCATGGCCATGGTAAATCCCCCCTTCATGCCCTGGGTCATAAGCAACGTGAGGTCATCTTCGAGCTCTCTTGAGGCCAAGAAGTCCCACTTGGCGGTTTCCGCCCGAGTCGTTAAATCATCGAGGAGGGACTGGACGTTGGTGCGAGCCTTGACTGCTTCCGCCAGATCGGTTTTTGTCCCCTCGAGCTCCGACTTCACATGCGCCAGCTCCGACTTCACCTTCGCCAACTCAGAATCTCTAACGGATATATCTTTGCGGGCTTTCGACAATTCATCTCGGGAGGCAGCCCAATCAGATTCAAGCTTGGCACGCCGTTCATCCAGCTTGTTGATTTTAGACTTATGCTTCTCGATGTCGGAAATCAGTTTGGCTATGGCCTCTTTTTGCTCCTCCATAACGGCAGATGGGGAATCGATCTTACTGATAGCCACCTTGGTCGTCAACCGAGCCTAAAAGACAGTAAGGTTAATTCGAGATCCAAAATTGACAAAAAGTTCAAGAAACTGCATGAAAGAATAAAGACTTACCGCTCGAATGATCTTCAAGTGATACTCACTAAGCTCCTCCGGAGTCATGGCCTCCAACTCGGCGAGGCTCATGGCAGGGAGAGCCTCTACCCCACCTGAAGTCTGAGGCGGAAGAATTCGAGCCTCTTTTCCGATCCCATGCCTGACATCAGTCATTTTCTGTCGTTTCCTCAGGACGAGGTCCGCATCAGTCTGCTCTGTCACCTGAGCATCGTCGGGTTGACCCCTCAGAATATCCGACGTCGATACAGGAGTGGGATCTTGAGCTGGAGTTCCCTGACCTCCAGAAACCACTTTGCCAGATACAGAAGCCTGAGCCGGAGCCTTTGACCTGATGCCGGCTAATTCCTGGATTTTCTTCGGGTCTGTCTTCTTGGGGTCGGGCATTTTGCCTAGAGCGTCCATTTTTGAGAAATATTCCACTGTGAACAGAGAAAGTTCGACATCAGAATGCAGTTAAAAAGAAATAGAAGAAAAATGCAAAACACATAATTGTAACAGCTCGACAGAGTAAATAAGTGTCCTACGCAACACTCGAACATCTTCATTGAGCTCCAGATAAGCGCCCGGGCCAGCTGTGTCGATATCAGCATAGGGATACAGTGAATGCAGGTTTCGAGTGGCGATGTCGGGATGAGCGATCTCGATAGCCCCACACCCGTCAGGGGTATCGGGGCCGAGCCTGTCATGCCATTTCTGGGGCCTGTTATACCAAGTGTAGACATCGATGTCCACCAACCCGTGTCGGATAAAGAAAAACTGGGGCTTCCACTCACCCTGAGACGAAGTCACCTTCCTCACAAATTCCGACGTGAGAGGACGCTTCTGAAAAGTATACCATCCCACATCTGGTAGACTTTGGATGGCGTAGTATTGACGGAATAATCGAACCGAGAACTCGACCTTGGCGATTCGATACGCCAGCACAAATCCCATAACGCTCCTGACCCCGTTTGGAGCGAGTTGTGGGACGCTGATTTTATAATGTCGAAGAACTTCTATGAGACACGGGTCGAAGGGGAACCTCAACCCCTCCTTCAATTGCGCCTCGTATATAGCGTAGAATCCGGGAGGAGGGTCACAAGCAAACTGAAACTGACCATGCGATACCATGATGTTTGAAGAAGAATAGGGTATGCCATATCGTAGGCAGATGGTTTTGGCTTTCTCCGGGATTAGACTGGAGATGCACCCGTACGGACCTTGGCCTCTCATCCTCGTTTGACGTTTGGTGGCGGGTTGAGGAGACGATTCTTCTTCTCCTCTTCTTCTTCTCCGGTAGCTCTCTCACCAGAGGCAGATGGACGCTCAGAAACTGTTTCCTCAGAGGATTCCTCTTCCACAACAATTTCCTCTCTATTTTGTGAATCACTATCACTACTAGACATGGAATCAATAAGAGATGCAGAAAATAAAAGACAAAAAGAGTTTGAATAGATTGGGGCTTACTTACGTTTTTCTGATGAAACTGAGACAAATAATGGCAAATGAGAGAGTGCAAAGTCTTGGGCTCCTTTTATGCTAAGAAAATCTCCAAATGATTTGAAAGGGTAGGATTTTGGGGCAGTTATAGAAGCCAAAGCGCGAGAATCAAGGGCCAAGTCTACACGCGTCCCAATAAGAGACGCTTCGTTTCCTGCACCAATTAATATTGTCAGTATGACGTCACCCTATGACAGCCTATACCTGCAGAGAGCGACATCTGTGTTCCCGCTTAAAGAAGACCACGTGTCGAAAGGGTTATTCAAATTTTCAGATCCGATCTCAGCTCCCGAGATGAGCTTCCCTCCGATCTGGGGGGCTTATGATGATACGGGGATTCGGTCCTCCATGTGGAATTATCTGATTGGTCCAGCTGGCATGTGGAAAAGTCTGTGTTAGTTATCCACATCGGGTCGATACGAGACGCACCAGTGAAGACCGCAGCTAAGGGGAGATTCTCCAAGTGTCCGAACTCGAACACCGACGTCGATGTCCATCGAGTCGATACCACGTACTTTAGACAAGGCTCCTTGGCCCACACCCAATAGGTTACTTGGATAAGGAGGCAAGGCCCATTAAAGGGTATTTATGTCAATAGACCTAACCGCCCTAAACTTAGGGCAGAAGAAGGACATGTGCCTATAAATAGCTCATTCCAGGAACTACGTAAGGCTTGATTCCTGGACATTACACAGGATACGTAGGCAATCCAAGATACATTCTTGGACTCAGCCATAAAACACCCAAAAACACTACCTTTCCAACAAGTTACAGCCATTCGATCCCCTTACAGCTCACCCTTAGATTACACGTGGCCCTGTTATTCCGGTGGTGCGTCGTTTAGCATCATCAGGTAACAATCGCATCTTTGACCGTGTGGGACACACTAGAAACAATGGACAAATAACTATAGGTAATAACAAAAAAAGGCAGAGGGTAGATTAGGAAATGTGCTATGACTAGGGCATTATAACGTTGGAAAAAGCGCCGCCCTACTATTTGACACAAACATAGCAACACCGATTTCATGGAAATGACATCATAAACAAAATTTATTGTGCAAACTATAGAGCAAAAAACAAAGAATGAAAGGAATTACCATCATTTGCACGTAATAAAATATTTTTGCCTGCAAAATATATAGCAAAAAAAAGATCAATTTTTTAGTCATGAGAATTAACATATTAACCCATAATAATAAATTGACATTAAATCTACCAAATATAATGAAAAAATAAAATGATAACAAATGAGCGCTTTGGTAATAAAAAAAAACCCCACAAATTCACCGTTCCAGGCTTTAAATAGGACACTCCAGCCGCCGTTGTTTGTCAATTCACTTTTTGTCTAAAATCATTCTCTGGGAAGGACGAAAGGACTGACAACAACACGAGCAAATGAGACACTGGTTGTAGTTGAATTGTTGTTCTTTTGGAGAGACTTCGACAACAACCGGACATCTCCTTGTAGGTATGTGTATGGAGTTTATTTTATTATTTTTTCATGACTATCCACCAACTTGACACCCAATCATTTGATCAAATCACCTGCAACCTTGTTGTTGTAGTTGTTGTTGTTGTTTTGGAATTGAATAAGTCATCACGATTGTTTAAAACTGTTAGAATAATTGGTCTCTCCATGATTTCAGTTTGAGTAAAATGATGTTTCTTTCTTATTCTTTCAATGAAAACCCACCAGGACATTAAATAATTCATGGATCATGATAAAAATGATGTTTTATATTTCTTTCTACATGTATGTGTATTAGAAATCGTTGTCTTCAGATTCTATGACCTCGAAAGTTATGACAGCTTGCTATTAAAACAATGATGTGGTCTGCGCTTGCATCATAAATATGAATTAATGTTTCCTATGGTGACAATAATTCAATTGAGAGACGTGTTGTATTATGTGTGGCTTTACGTTAAGTAATTTATATCCGAATGATCTAAATCTTTGGTAAGATCCCTTTGGAAGAGAATTCAACCTAATTTGTTACAAGAAAAACATATACGGATTCTCTATTTGTGTTGAAGAATATTAAGTTTCATGTTTGCGCAATAAATATTTGCCAACGGAAAATCCCCCAATTCTTTGCTCATTTATTTCTAAGTTTTCAAATATAAAAATAAGCCGCTCATTAAATATTATTACCACTCGAGGACTTCAGCTACATGTAACTAACAACATTGTAGGGTATGATGAGTGAAGTTGCTAAAGTTGGCTCTATTTTCATTTTCATGGACATACAAATTCTCTAGATTGTTTGGTCAAGGATCAAGTTCAGAGTCCGGAAATGAAGGGGTTTTTTTTTCTGTGTGCGCGTGCGTGTGTGTATGTGTGTGTGATGTAGGTGGACATTCATCCACTTTTGTTGAGATTTCAATGTCATGATATTTCATGTTCATTATTTATTTGCTTTTCTGAGTTATACGTCTAACTCACTTTTTACTTAAAAATTTCACTATTTGTTAAATGTTGAGTATTTAGTTTTTGGTATGGGTTTACCTCACGTTCAAATACCAACAACATGCTAGAAATATTTACTAGAAAAAAATACATATTAGGCTAAATATGCATCATGGCTTGTGTGCAATTCAGTTTAATGTTGTTTCTTTTTTTGTTTTTTTTAATGAAGACACGTGAAAGTCAACTTGCTTGCATATTTATATTTGGCTGATTTATAAATCTCTATCACAGAATAATGTGTTTGGCGCTGTCCTAAAAAAATTACATGCTTGTGCGTTTTCAGATTGTGAAACTGTGGAAACATTGAGTACATTGGATAGATTGCAAGGGATGCTTGATTCTAGCTATACAGAGTTTTCACACAATTTTTTCAATTGTGGAAAGATCGTTGATCATGACATATCAATTGGTAGGTATATTTCATTGTTTTTATTTTCCTTTTCTATGTTGTACTAAGTTGTTACTTTCAATTAATATTTCAAGAATTACTGCATGTTTCCGTGACGGTCTGTGTACAATATTCAGGCATAGTGTCTTGGGCGAGTTTAATGTGAACTTATGAAAGGAAAACCGGCGGCTTTTCTTGCAACGCCATTAGGAACTAATACTAAACCTAGGCACATACAACATTGTAATATTTGACGAGTTAAGTCGTTTTAAGTTGTTGAAATATGGTATTTTAGCACTAGCTCCCTAAAAGTAGGTTTCTTCAGTCCACACCTATAGAAACTACTTTTATTGTACTTTTTAATTCTTTCTTTTATTAATTTTTTTTAGCTGGATAGATAATGAGCATAGGAAAATGTTTTATAGCTTTGCTAACGAATTAATATACCTTGTTCTTATACAATTCTTGCGGCGGATGAAGCCCTTATTATTTTTTCTCCGGGAAACACAAGTATTTTCTTTCGGTAGCCCTTACGTTGAATCTATCCTTGATAGATTCAAAAACTCAACCGAAAAGTGATTACTTTGCACTCCCATCCAAAAAAGTGAGCAGGTTATCCGTAAGGATGAACTAGAGAAGATTTACATGCTCCTTGAAGATGAATGTGAAGCTGAAAAAACTTGCGGCGTTGATCTGAAGAAAATGAAAAAGCTGGAAGAGTCCATCTGCATGTGCTTCGGGGACGCTAAAATTGAAGATCTCAGTTTGGATCAACATGAGGCATTCGATGAACTTGCTAGGATCCAAATGAATTATTGCAGGACAAAAATGTCCCAAAAATCTGATCAACTTGATATTGGCGATCACTTTTTTTTTAAATTTTTATTTTATGGGTTTTTGTAATTGATCCTAGTTCAATTTTATCCTTGTATCCTTTGAAAAGTGAATCACTCAACGTTTTTTTATAACAATTTTAGCATGTTCAGATGCAAGCAAAATTGGAAAATTGGACGGATAGAAAAGCACGCCAATTAAAAAAAGAAAACAGTCTTTGGGGCTTTCATTATTTTCTATTCCATACGTGTACGGTTATTTTCTTCTTAACGGAACAACCGAGAAGAAACGGAGTAATTATTCATGAAGAAAATCCCCGAACCTAACCCGGAAAAGTGAATTCAAGCCTCTTTGTCGTAACTCGTAACAACATGATATTTCAACATCATATCAAAGAACGAGGTCATGAATTCCAGCCTCTTTGTCTTCACTCTTAACCTCCACCTAGGATTTTTATGGAGCCTTGTTGGCCTAGGTTATTTAAATAAGATCCACAATTGATGTGTCATGATGAAGTACACTTGATGCAGTAATTTAACAATGACTCTCTTATAATAGAAGACGTTTTAAAAGCATGTGTATGTATGTATTTATGTGTTGGCGTGTGTGTGTATATATATGGCTACAATGAATTTTGGCTGTAAATATGTTTAAGTTTCAAGAAATCTAATTGAACATTCGTACTTTCATTAACCGTCAATAGGTGGAGATCAAGCTCGAAGGACACCATAAATAAATCACAGGACTCACTTTTTCTGATTTTGAATACGTGAGGCCCAAATCCCCTGATCCTTACATTTGTACCGCTTGCGTCGCCCCTAATTCATTGATTTTTGTGGTGGATAGAAATAATGATTCAGATCTAGAAAATGTGGGCATAGAAGACTATAGGAAAAAAATAAGAGAATGGAGGATTGGTTTTTTTTTCTCTACAACGATGATTGTTGCGGTTTTAACGAGGAAGGCTGCTGACGCTCCTACGGTAATAGCATATGATACGGCTGCATTGGTTGCTCCCGCAAAGAAAGAGGTAATGGAGGCTTAGGAGTATGTGTCCAATGTTCACAAAAATGAAAATTTAAGGGGAATACTAGTGGATGAGTTGGCATCCAATCCAGCCAATTACAGTTGCAGTGGATGTGGTGTTGGTTGTGGTCGTGGTCGTGGCTGCGGTCGTGGTCAGGCTGCAGGTTATAGTATTCATGGCCGTGGTGTTGGGGATGATGCGCAGGTTAGTATGCAATTGAAGCTCATACTTTTTCTTGATGTTCCTCCTTAAAGTCACCCACTTTTTTGTACATGCAACTGTTTAATTGCAAGCAGAGTCATGAATGGTCGGAAGACATGCTTGGAACATTCATGTACATTATCAGCTTTGGGAAAATGAATAGTTTGTTAGTTCTTAGGGCTAGGGGACCTCTAACAAAAAAAACTATATATTTGTCAAAGTCAGAAGAGTCCTCTAAATCTTTTTATCCGGTGCTAGTTTATATATATATTTTTTAATATGAACAAAAAAGAGGGGACATGCTCAATACATTATACAATATATTATATAAAATGATATGAGAATTATTGATTTGACCGAGCATAGGATCCCCGAGTTAGTGGAACAATAAGAGATCTTTGGAGCAAAAAACACGAACGGTATGAAAGAAAAGTATCTGATGATCTACCACCACCAGAGATTGTCGTTTGAGGCAACAATCTTCCATCCATTCTTTGCAATGTTGTAGAAGGTTTATGTATTGAAGGAGAGCCCCAACTTTATCATGCAAGGACACATGCTCATCAATAAACAAAGATCAGTGATAATGCATTATGAAACACCTTTTTTGCTGCACTATTATTGAAAGCTACATTCTTTTTCTTAGAAGTAGATGACTCTAATGCCCGAGCAGGACTCGCCCTTGGTTGATCATCATTTTCATAAAATATTTTCTCTTATACTTTAATAGGCTTATTAGAGTATAATTCAAATCTATGATCTACAACCACCATCATTATTGCTTATGGATAGATGGATTAAATCCCACTTTATAGACGGTAAATCACTCCACGAGAAATTTTATAATAACCGTTGTAGTAATGTTGTACCAACTGCATGCGTTATATTCATACATTATCTAACATTATTCAAATAATTGTGTTGTGTAAGAATGAACGATAGTAAGAATGGATGAACTTAGTAGTGATTCACCCTTTATGAATTGTGTTTTGATATGTTTTTGCACTGCGAATTAATGATATGTTTTTGTTTGACCATTAGCGCTATCTGCTTCAAAGAAAAAGAAAAAAAAAAAGAATGTTGTTGTTAAAATAAGTGCAGTAAGAAAGTGTGCTTAATGGTTAGTCTTTGTTTGTTATGAATTTTGTGAAAAATGTCACTTTTCACAAAGTGTTGTTTTTTTCTTTTATCAACAATGTTTTAGTTGGAGTCTAGTTTAGGCCCCATGTTATTGTTCAAGTCATTTATAAAATTAAAACGGAATGTTGTGCACTAAATATTATACATGTTTAATATTGTGGTACCCTATTTACTGTGATACCACTCCGAAAATTGACACACAAAAACCGATTGTGAAAATTGATTTTTCTGAAGGTTATTGGTTTAGTGCCGTTAGGCTTAATCACAATAGGTTGTTTGTAGTGTCTTGGGTCGATGACGGTAACAAATATGTGTCATGTTGTTTCGGTTCTTCATGCTGGTGACAAAATTGTGTCATGAAGTTTCATAGTTATCTATAATAAATCTAAAACACACCACAAAAACAATCTTGAGGGGTACATTCATTTTGTCGGCGTCAACCCGTAGAATTTAATTCTTGTTTCGGATTTGATTTCTAACAAATCAACAAATACAACTTATTTCTTCTTTCGGATTTTGCATTTCTAGAAAATGAACAATTATAACAAGATTGAAATGGAAAACAAATTATGGGTGTATTTGAAAGGTTATACTCTCTACGGGACACAAAAAGCTTGAACCTAGCCAACCGTATTTCCAGAGAGAGGTATTTCTTTTTGTGGGCGTCAAACTGTTGAATTTATTTCTTGTTTTGGATTTAGATTTTAAAAAATCTACAAGTATGACTTGTTTATTATTTTCATTTTGTATTTTTAGCAAATGAACTTATTTCTTGTTTCGGACTAGTTTTCTCACAATCCAACAAATATAGAATATTCTTGCTATAGAGTTTGGATTTCAAGCATAGGAACAAATACATCGGGGTCCAAGTGGGATACGAATTAGAGTTGTATTTGAAAGATTCAAATCTTTACACCCTTGGGTCCACAATAAATGGAATGAGGAGATTTGGGTTTTAAACGTCTTGACATGATGAATATGACTCTCATCGGTAAACTAGTGGAAATTATTAGTTGATGATGATGCCTATGGGTCAAGATACATGTTTGTAACGTCGTAGAATTCTCACCCCCATATAAGTGTGAGACATAAGAGTCATTCAATTCGGGTTAGCCCTTTTAGGCAAAACGAGGACGATGGACTAGGTAGTTAATTAGACCATTTATTGCTCAATTAGCACTACTAGACATTGGTTTGATGGCATTTCAAATTGGTATCAAAGCCGACTATCAGACATAAGTTAGTGCCACAGCATAAGAGACGGTGGGGGCCACCTTTATAATCCTCTGGTAAGGAAAAGTGTGAGAACAGCCATGGCCAAGTCCTAGAAAGTATGCCAGTTACTTATAAGGGGGAGAATGTAATGTCCCACATAATTAAAGTAGTTTAATTCTAATCCCGTATAAGTGTGAGATATAAAGGTTTTGTCAAATTGGGTTATCCTTTTAAGCCAAGCGAGGACGGTGGTCTAAGTAGTTAACTGGATCTTTCATGTCTCAATTAGCTCTATCAGACACATGTTTGGGGGCGTTACACAAGTAATTCCTCACTCCACAAATCTTCGTCTTGCTTGTCGTCTAAAGTGTTGTGTGTAGTTATTTATAAATTTTATGAATATTTATTTTTATTTTTTTATAGACAAAAATTGTAAATTTTATTAATATAAGAAAAGAGTTTACAAGGTTTTGGGCACTCCCGGCCTCCTCCGAAAAAATATGTCGTCAATGTACGTCCTCCACCTCCTTAAAACCCTAGTCCGGAAAACCCGATGTGGGAAACCAGGTGCTAGGGAAAGAGCATGAGCCTCCGTGCAGTGAAATAAAAAAAAGGACAAAATTAAAAATAAAATCCATGGAGATGCAACTCCAGGAGAAAGAAGAAATTGTAGCGTTATCTAAAAAAGAACTTGCATCCAACTACTTCAAAAAAGGGAGTTCTGAAAGCATTATGGTATTTTCTTTCAAACAGTAAGCTAGCACCCACAACTCCTAACCAACCTTCCAGATTCACTCAGCAAGAGCTATTTTAATGCTGCACCATCTTCTTTTGCAAAGTGGAATTTTTGCTCCCCAAAAAATAACCAAATAATTTAACTATGTATTTTGCTTGTTTGCTTTGGTTTAATATTATATTGATCTTCTTTGGGGGGATGGGGGGATCGAGAGTTAATTCAAGAGCATAAACAACTCATTAAATGTTTAACTATCAAACACAAAATTAACTAATTAAATGTTTAAGTATCATCTCTCCTAAAATTGTGAACTAATGGGGAGGTAGATAACTTTATATTGGGGAAATAGGGGAGAATGACAAAAACAATTCATCAATTAGGGAATACGATAAGTTTTCAAAACTTTTGCATCAAAGACAAAAAAAAAAAAAAAATTAAATTCTGAACGCTGTTCCTACCATAAAAAAAACCAACACACTTTATCTCTCATTCATATTTTTTAAACACTTATATCATTCAATCTCAAACAAATTTGAAAATTCTTTCATCAAAATTTTCATTTTTTCATGCTCTTTGTTTTGAGACCACATTCACCATATTCCGGTGTAATTTCCAAAAATCCATTGTCGAAATTCACTTATTTTCGGGATTATTTGTCGGGATTCAACGAGTAAATTTCGACATTGAATCTCACGAAAAATGATGTGATTATATCGAACCAAGTCTCAAAATGAAGAGTTTGAAAAAATAAAAAATTCAGTGATATTTTTCATCGCGTTTGGAGATCTAGATCAAATGATATGAGTGTTTGAAAAATTAAGGTAGAAAGAAAAAGAAAAAAACAGTTACACTAAAGCGCGTGTTGGGGTGGTTTTGATTTATTTGTTTGGCCTTGAGGCTATAAAAATTATAGAATTTTTCCTCCTTCTTATAAAAGATATTATCGTGTCATTTACTTAAAAATATTTCAATATGTGACCTTTTACCAAATTTTCTATGAAAACATATGGCTGTTCTATTTTTTTGAAAATAAACTTATGAATGTTTGAATAATTTGAATGGTGTAGTACACTAACACTGTGATAGAATGTTTTTATCAAACATACCAGACCATAACAAATGGAATTTTGGTTAAATGTCAAATATTAATTGAAAATCGTTCTATTCTAATTTTTTATGAAAATTGTTTAATATTTAAAATAAGGATAAATATAACATGTCAGTTATGATTTAATTCATATGAATCATTAATGAACCAATTAAGTAACAAATGAGAAGAATAAGATCATTTATAAGAACCGGTATTATTCAACATATCTTTTTTATAAATGTAACGTAAACATGAAACCATGTATAATACTAAACTCAAATATTGTTTTATGTGATGTCTTCGGTTTTCATTTACAATTAAAATTCTACAGTTTTGGTTATAAAATATTAAGGATACAAATATATTATTTTTTATCAAATCAAAACATTTCGCCATCAATCAATGTATTCATATCATTGTCAATAATGATTTTAGATAATACGTATAATTAATGGGATTGAGAAGGAAAAGTATATAATTTAGTATATGAACAAAACTTAGCAATAAGTTTTAGTTTTGGACCATTTTCGTTTCACATATGGCAGTTGGTTTCATTTCTTTCTTTATAAAGGAACACAGTCTGTGTAAATCAATAATTAGATTCCGTAACAGACTAAAACCACTAGTTTGTTTCTTCTCTTTATTATACATCAATAGCGTCATTCAAAACTTAAGTAACTGAAGATTCTTAGAGCCTTCACACTATTCAACATAATTTCCTACTCATCAATAAACTATATATGTATTATTTCTTCTTTGAAAATTTTGTTAATCGTCTATATATTCATGTTTTGACGCACGAGAAAGAAAATGTAAGCATTTGGTACTTGAATTTACCATATAGATTAGCATCTATTACATGAGCTTCTCGGAACTGACAGTGAATGGGTATTTTAAATACGATTTTAAAACAAAGAAAATTAAAAAAAAAATTTGGTGAAAAAAGCACGATTTTTGGTGGCATAGATAAAAAATTTGATTGGTTTTTGGCCAAAAAAAAAAAAAAAAAAAAAAAAAAAAAAAAAGACCTTATGAATGATTGAACAATTTTAGTGGTATAGTACTCTAAAACAATGATAGATTTTTCAGTTAATATACCATGAATAAGGACCTTTACATATACTGTATTGGTTAAATGTAAAATACTACCTCCATCCAAAAATTTAAGTCCATTTTGACTTTTAACACGGATTAAGAAAGTGGATAAGTTTCATTAATTTTAATATTAAAAGTCTAGATTACCCTTTGACTCTAGAATCATTGTACAATGTAGATCATATCAATTTGATTGTGATTATATCATGAACAATTATTATTATTTTTATTTAGAAAGAATCAATGTGCAATGTATGAAACCAGTTGTCTATAGATACCCATACATTAATTAGTGCATTTGTAGTATACACTCTAAATCTTTTCAAAACAGTATTTTAGATATTTCAATATTCAGATTTACGAAAAAATTACACCGATACTCTATTTTTTTTACCGTAAAATACGAATTCTGTAAAATTTCTTTTACATATACCGCATCTATCCAAATTCTGTAAATTTTTCATTATGTCTACTGTATTATGTAAAACAAAGAATTGGATTAATTCCATTTTAGATTAAAATTATATAAAATAAAAAAAATTATTGGTAACAGAATGTGGTGTTTTACATACAAATTGGGGCGTCAAATGACAAAATATGTAAATGCATGCCTGCCATGTGTATGAAGCACAATCACTCCAACCTCTATTTAGGGTGTGAAGCCCTAGCCGCGTTTTCAATCTATCTTTCTCATTCTTAAACAACTCATAGGCGGCGGATAGGAAGCAAGAACACAGCTAACCTGCAAATTCGACTCGGGCAAATTCAGCTCAATTTCAGCTAACCTGCAAAGTCCTGTTTGATCATTAGCGCTATCTGCTTCAAAAAAAAGAATGTTGTTGTTAAAATAAGTGCAGTAAGAAAGTGTGCTTAATGGTTAGTCTTTGTTTGTTATGAATTTTGTGAAAAATATCACTTTTCACAAAGTGTTGTTTTTTTCTTGCATGTCAGTATAATGCATTTCTTTTATCAACAATGTTTCAGTTGGAGTCTAGTTTAGGCCCCATGTTATTGTTAAAGTATCCCACATTGGGAACTTGTGATTGTGTAACCCACCATATTAAGAGATTGACTTCCCTCACCTCACAACCTAGGTTTTGGGGATGAGGCCCCTCCTCTTATATGGGTTTGGGCTTAGTTTTCTACATGGTAGCAGAACCATCCCTTTATTGTGCAAGTGTTGGGCCTATTTGTTGGCCTTGAGAATGCCCAGGCCCACACTTGAGGGGGCATGTTAAAGTATCCCACATTGGGAACTTGTGATTGTGTAACCCACCATATTAAGAGATGGACTTCCCTCACCTCACAACCTAAGTTTTGGGGACGAGGCCCCTCCTCTTATATGGGTTTGGGCTTAGTTTTCTACAGTTATTGTTCAAGTCATTTATAAAATTAAAACGGAATGTTGTGCACTAAATATTATACATGTTTAATATTGTGGTACCCTATTTCTTGTGATACCACTCCGAAAATTGACACACAAAACCGATTGTGAAAATTGATTTTTCGAAGTTGGTTATTGGTTTAGTGCCGTTAGGCTTAATCACAATAGGTTGTTTGTTGTGTCTTGGGTCGATGACGGTAACAAATATGTGTCATGTTGTTTCGGTTCTTCATGCCGGTGACAAAATTGTGTCATGAAGTTTCATAGTTATCTATAATAAATCTAAAACACACCACAAAAACAATCTTGAGGGGTACATTCATTTTGTCAGCGTCAACCCGTAGAATTTAATTCTTGTTTCGGATTTGATTTCTAACAAATCAACAAATAACACTTATTTCTTCTTTCCGATTTTGCATTTCTAGAAAATGAACAATTATAACAGGATTGAAATGAAAAACAAATTAAGGGTGTATTTGAAAGGTTATACTCTCTACGGGACACAAAAAGCTTGAACCTAGCCAACCATATTTCCTGAGAGGTATTTCTTTTTGTGGGCGTCAAACTGTTGAATTTATTTCTTGTTTTGGATTTAGATTTTAAAAAATCCACAAGTATGACTTATTTATTATTTTCATTTTTTATTTTTAGCAAATGAACAGGTTGAACTTATAGAATATTCTTGAATTTATTGTTTCGGACTAGTTTTCTCACAATCCAACAAATATAGAATATTCTTGTTATAGAGTTTGGATTTCTAGCATAGGAACAAATACATCGGCGTCCAAATGGGATACGAATTAGAGTTGTATTTGAAAGATTCAAATCTTTACACCCTTGGGTCCACAATAAATGGAAAGAGGAAGATTTGGGTTTTAAACATCTTGACATGATGAATATGACTCTCATCGGTAAACTAGTGGAAATTATTAGTTGATGATGATGCCCTATGGGTCAAGATACATGTTTGTAAAGTCGTAGAATTCTCACCCCCATATAATTGTGAGACATAAGAGTCATGTCAATTCGGGTTAGCCCTTTTAGGCAAAACGAGGACGATGGACTAGGTAGTTAATTAGATCATTTATTGCTCAATTAGCACTACTAGACACGGGTTTGATGGCATTCCAAATTGGTACCAAAGCCGACTATCAGACATAAGTTAATGCTACAGCGTGAGAGACGGTGGGGGCCACCTTTAAAATCCTCTGGTAAGGACAAGTGGGAGAACAACCATGGCCAAGTGCTAGAAAGTATGCCAGTTACTTATAAGGGGGAGAATGTAATGTCCCACATAATTAAAGTAGTTGAATTCTCATCCCATATAAGTGTTAGATATAAAGGTGTAAAACCCCGAATTTTCAGAAAGGGTAAAATGGTAATTGGGTATGTGTACTATGACCTAATTATTATTTAACATATTTATTTAATTATAAAGGATTTAATTAAAAGGATTTATTTTTATAGATTTTAATTAATGGGTATAAAAAGGAACCATTACCTAAATTACACATTAGTTTTTACACGGCAATATTTCTTTCTGCAAAATTGTAGAGGTGACGCTGTACAAGAAAAACAAATAGGGGTCGGACACTGTTTTCCAAATTCGGAGTCTAACGGTTGATTTTCGGAGCAGACCATTGTAGAAGAAACTGATCACCGCGAGGAGGCGATCGTTTCGATACTAACCGTTCTTTTTCCGGTAAGTTTTCCTTTTTAGCCCTAAATCTAGATCCGTTTATGTTCTTGAGATATACCTGTGATTTTATAGATTAGAAAGGTTGCCTAATCGTAGTAATGGTCAATTATCGTAGGTGATTCGTAGAAGTTGTTGGAATCGAGGATTGAAGCTTTTTACTATCCGTTTTCTCTTTCAATCACTTTTGAAATTGCTAAGGTAAGGGGTGTTTTTAACGGGATTTGGATGTTCAATCGTTTATAGTTATGTGTTTAACTATTTATTATTGTTGTTGGTTCTTTATTTTTATTTTTATTTTATTGCCGGTGAGTTCATCACTGTTGTTGAAGAAAATAGGACTAATCCTATTGCTGTTGCTATGTGTTCTGGTGACATGCCGTAAGGAATTTGGTTTTGAGATGCGGACCTGGGAGTAAAAGAAAAAAATGCCGACCCTTTAATGTAGGAAGCTTTCTACGTAGTCAAATATTAGATACTTAATTGTCTATTTGGTATATATGACTTGGTTTTGGGTAAATGATTTGTGGTTCATTTGCTGAACTTGCAATTTTAGCAGCATGCGTAATATTTAATTAATAAATATAGAAAAGCAATAGTTGCAGCAAATAATGGTATCATGACTTTACTTGATAGAGATGGTAATAATAATTGGTTGCATTATAATATTTCTGGTATAATAATTGTTTAATTGTCATAGTATTCAATGATCTTTTTACAACATGCTAGGTAGCGTAACTAGATGTCTAAGACTAGATGTCCTTAGGAAGCCTTTTTGTGAATGAACCAGGTGGTTAGAACTTAACTCGTAAATACATATGTGGTTGTCTAAAAGCTAAAACATCAATGTCATTGGTAAGGCACGTTTCTAAATCGAAGAATGGGAATCTTGCAACCCTTTTGAGTTATGTGTCAAGGCACAACGTGTAACTTCCCACATGGAGACCTAAGTCTATGCCCTCTTGAGAGGTGCTTAATATGTCTCGGAGCATTCTCACCATGCACAGTGTCCTTTGGTATTGATGTAACAAATCTTATTTGTGTGAGGTTATACTACGGAGCTAGTAGAGGGTGAGAGAGCTCTACTATTACAACATATGTGTTAGTGATTGTAGATGATGCCATGTTCTATGTATCTTCCTTTATTGATATATATTGTACCGTTCTTCTACCCCTTACTAAGTACGTATGTACTTACCCCCTCTTCTCTCTTGTCCCCACCCCGAGAAGGTGGTGCATTTGTAGGTGTTTTCGAGGCCATTAAGGAGTGACCCGGAGATGGTGAAGATGAAGTCTTTTGTTCTTTATTTTCCATTGTAAACTGGTATAGATTCTTTTATCCTTGTATTGATAGAAACTGAAGAATTGAGTTTATGGTTATCAAGTTGTTATGGACATACTGTATTTAATGGTTAAAGATAGTCTTAGTGATGTAATAATTGCAGCCTGTGTTACTTTCGATCGTGTATTAGTCTTTTCAGTTGCCCGAGTCAGTCGTTTTGTCTTCCGCTTGTTCTCTGATTTCCGCTTACGTAAGGCTTACATTTATAATTAGATTAAATTTTTAATTATATGTGTGCCGGGCGTTCTTTTCCGGATAAGGACTCGGTATCCGGGACAGGGGTGTCACAGTTGGTATCAGAGCGGCAAGTAACACCGCTGCATAGGACGTAAACTCTTAAGACTTGGTCTAGTTGTGTTTAGAAACGTAAGATGGGAATCTTGGAGTTAGATCTTTTAGGTTTAGACCCTCTTAAGTTAGTCCGCTAAACAATGAACCCCATAAGGTTGAAGTCTCTAAGCCAAACCATTTCACCTAGGATTAAGTGAAACCTCTTTTAAATAAGGCTTTAGGATCATAGTCTTATGCCTACACCTAAGTTGAGGTCCTATTGGTTGAATTTTCTTTACATTCCCTATTGTGATCTCTCCGTTTTTCCTTACACCTTGATATCAAAGTCTACTTTTGACTTGGCCAACCTTTGTAGAGTACGATATCTGATTCAACTCTACAAATCCTCCAATTTCTCCTTCCACTTTTACTTGCTTTGTTGCTTATGAAAATTCTTTGACCATTCTTTGCTCGATATGGGTTCCACACGAACTCCATATACAGTTCTATCCTTTCCAAATGTTTCTCATTCAATCAATCACCGGTGTTAAAGGTTTCTTGCTTTAATACATGGTTTTCATCATCCTTGGAGTTAACTTTATCCAACACGGGCGAATGTTTGTGTTCCTGTGTTTTCCTTTCATGTAAAACAGTTTCCCTTGCTCCGAAAATTCTGAAAATTTTCAGAATGGTAGATCACTGCATTTTCTACAACTTCTCTTTTTACATCAACTCGATAATGATTATGGTTTGCTCAGAAAATTCATGTTAATGCCGGACACTCTGTCCAGAAAATCTGCAGCAGCACTTTCACTTCTTATTCTGTTTTGAACAGGTTAAGCATATTCAAATGACCTGAATTTTTGATATATTGCAGACAACAATTTTATCTACAACTTTCCTCTTGGAATCAAGTTCAAATTCCTTTTATTTTGACCACAATCTACAATTTAAGTCAGTGTTTACCAATCTGGAAATTCTGACAGCTTGTGTATTCGGTAGAAATAATTGTTTTTGACCAACTCCCTCTCATTCAAAAATTCTAATATTTTTTTTATGTCACTTAGGAAACTACAGTATCTAAATATTTTATCTTTGAATCGTGCTCAAATACCTTTTCATTTGGGCTGTACAAATTGATAATGTCAGATCCGGAGTAATATCATACACATCAACCTAAAAGGAATCCTCACCTCTTTGACTTAGGGTTGGGCTAAGAGAGTAGTAAGTTATGATTATTATGTTCTAGAAGTTTTCCTGAAGTTTGATCTCCCTCCGGGTTGAATCTTGTATTAGGATGCTTGTGAGTTAACTGTTGTTTCTTTTGCAGCTATAAACAAGCACCATGACGTTACCTTCCTGGTATGCCACACTTGAAGTTCAAATCCTTTTATGCCTTCCTTCAACCATACGTTTTCTAGTAAATTACTTCCCAATTGATTCCTTACTCGAGATCCTTGAATTCTGCAACTACCCACCATCTTTTGTCATGAGTTACCTCAAAAGCATATCTCCTTAAGTCTTTCTTCTGAACAAGTTCACGCCTTTTTACTTTTAAATTAATGAAGCAAGCACTCCTACCCTTCCTTTCTTATCCATAATTGATTAAAAGTTCTAATGTCAAAACATTCATCTTACTTGTGTTCATTCTCGGCTTCCCTCCTAAGGGTAGTGTTGATTTTGTATCTTCCTCTCTTAATGCTACCTGTTCTTTCAAGGTATGCACCCCATATTTTACCAGATAGATCATTATGACTACCATGACATCCATGTTCAATTACTTGTCTTTAACTTTTTGCCAAATTATGCTAACTCAATTTCGGGCAGAAGGTAGTCGCTTACCAAGGTGTCTTACGGACCCTTTTTCCGGTCAACATTTGAACTCCAAAATTTTATTAACTTCAATCCAGGTTAATACATCTGGTGCCTAGCCTTTTCAACTTTAAATCTCTTTCAGGCCATTTAGAGCCATGAACCACGGGACACACCTTTGACATTCTCTCTTCAGTCTTGGTGTTTTTATAACAATTTTGTTACACCAAAGTCAAAATGTCTGTTCCGTTTTATCCTTCTTATTCCCTCATAAGGAATAACATTGAGCGCTTATTCTTTGGCATTGTACAATTCCTCTGGAGTAGTGCAACCTTGAACCCTTGAATTTGGCCGTCAATGATCTTTTACACCTCTTTTGGAAGTTTGAATTAATTCTATAAAATCAAACTTTATCCGTCATTTCTTAAGTATCTTTCATCCTTCACACAAAAGCTTGTCTATCATAGACTCATTTTCAAAACTTTTGATTCTCCTTCACATTACATTGAGGAAATTTCTAAACCCTTTAAATCTTGGAATAACCTCTCTTTGACTAATACAAACTTCGACACTTCTTGACAAGTGTTTATTTCATCCTGAGACCTTTGGTGTACTCGTTTTGTCTCCATAGCTCCTTCATGTTGAGACTCTTGCTCTCTTATTGATTTCTCAGTTGTGTAGCCTTTTTAGGTGCACGACCTTGCACTTTTAATTTTTCTGTAGAAGAATGATCCCTTGAAGCATTCATGCGAACCGAGAACCTTTTAGTTCGCCAACATCCATTTTTTTATCATATCCTTGACGATTAAGGTCACTTGCCAAGTAATCTCAAGTCCAATCTTCTTTTTCCTTCTGCATTAAATGTCTCAAAGACCATCATGTGATGTTTCTCTTAACGTCCCCACTTTTTAAGGGCTTATGTAAAAGCTCATTATCTTCCTTTCAGACGGTCAGAGTTCCTTTGCAGACTATCGTATGTTGCAGAATTCCACTCTCTCAAAAGAATCTTATCTGCAAGATTTTATTTTGTTTTTTTTCTTTTGGTGGCTATCTTTTGTATTATGATACAATGCTTCATTCTCCAGTTTGGGACCAACTTCAACTTTCCTCAACACGGAATCACCATGTTTTGTTTATAACCCGTAAAACCTCACTGGTTTTCAGAACTTACTGCCGTTTCTTCTGTTTACCATGTTGACATACCACTGTGGTACCCAACTTGTCACTATTCAACTTCATTTGTTTTCCAAGCTAACCCTTATTGGCATAAGAATTGGATCAGAATATCAGAGAGAAAGTATAACAAGTCCGTGCTTCTCTTTCCTGAGAAGACTCAAAAACCCTTCAGCAATAATCCTTAAGTTTTACAGAAAGCTTGTGCCACAGTGATAGAACCTGAGATCAAAATGAGTCAATTGTGTCAAGAGTTGCGGATCAGTAGGAAAGTTCAAGCAATCTTGTTTCAGTCAACAAACGGAAGTAAAATGTGTTGTACCATTGATTGCAAGATTCGAGGCAGTTGATGAAATCACGAAGAAGCAAAATGAAGATGCGGTTGTTGTCAGTTACAAGTGAGTGGTCGGGATCAAACCAGTCAGTGGTCACGAGTTGGATGAAGATGGCAACCTTCAGCGTCAAGGATCGGCTTCGTGTTCCGGATGTGGAAGATTTGAGGAAGGCAGTGACGGATGAAGCCCACACGATGGAAATTGCAGTTCACCCTAGAGCAACCAGGACGTGTAGAAAGTTGAAACGGCACTGCCGGCCACTTTCTGTGAAGATAGAGATAGCAGAGTTGCCTATAACACCAGTTAACACGCCAGCATCTTGAAGTCACCGTTTGAGGCCCTATATGGAAGGAAGTTTAGGATGCTAGTCATTTAGGATAAGCGGAACAGTAACAAACTACAAGACCAAAGTGGATACATCAAGCCAGGGAGAATGCTGAAGTGGACCGTCGCAACCTCGAGATGGCTCGAGACATGCAGAAGAGTTAGGAAGATGGAATAAGAAGACTGTTAGAGTTTGAAGTTGAAAATAGAATCCATCTACAGGCGTCCTCAACAATAGAAGCAAGATGGATTGGGCAGACATGCAAGATAAGCCCTAGATATGAAGGCTCTTACGTGATAGTGGCTAAATTAGGACCTTTAGCTTATCCAAGTGGAGTTACCAAACTCCCGTCACGGGTGTATGACGTTCTACATGTGACAATGATAAGGAAATGGTTAGCTGATGTTGATGTGAGTCAAGCTTCGACCTTGAAACGGTTGAAGAGACCTTGACCTATGTGGAAGAATCAAGTGCACTTCGAGAGCGGAAGAAGAAGAAAGTTAAGAAGGAATACGTACAACTAGTCTGGGGTCAGTCAAGTGGTCACGCCGACAGAGGCAACAAGAGTTATAAAAGACAAGGCATTTTGTGCAGTTCCAGAGTTCAAGTACCCCCCATATATGTTCAGTTTCGAGGACGAAACTTGACTTAAGGGGGAGGGATGTAAAACCCCGAATTTTCAGAAAGGGTAAAATGGTAATTGGGTATGTGTACTATGACCTAATTATTATTTAACCTATTTATTTAATTATAAAGGATTTATTTTAAGTGCAAATTAGTTATAAGGCCGTCGTTAGAGAATTAATGATCATTTAGGACACTCCGAAATCTTATTTAATTATAAGGACATTCTAATTTTAAGAAGGAAACTTATTTAGTTATAAGGACATTCTAATTTCAAGTGGATAAAGAAGAAAAAGGAAGGAAGGAAGGAAAAAAAAAAGAAAAAAAAACTGAAGCGCTGGGAAAAAAAAAGCGCTGTAAGAAAAAAAAAACGCTGGAAGAAAAAAAAAACGCTGGTGACATTGAATTTTTTTTTTATAAAAATGCAGTGACATTGATGACTTATGCAGTGACATTGATTCGAAGCAGTGACATTGATGACTTATGCAGTGACATTGATGTCCGATGCAGTGACATTGATGAATGATGCAGGGACATTAAGCTAAACATTCAAGATCGTGTTAAAGAATTGAGGGATTCCACAATGAATCCAATTATCAGGAGGGCACAAACAACGTGTGGCTATTACAAGAGTCATAGTGAAGAGTCTTTGTAGTTTCACCAAACTTGTACTTCTATCCATATTAAAAGCTCCACATTTGGAGAAATGCAAAACAAGAGCAGAGCTGACTGATGCAGTTGTTAGGTTTTATGCAGTGACATTGACGACTTATGCAGTGACATTGACGACTTTTGCGGTGACATTGATGTCGAAGCGGTGACATTGATGACTTATGCGGTGACATTGATGTCCGAGCGCGGTGACATTGATGATTTCGTATTTACAATTAGATAAGCGATGCAATGATATTGATGTCACTGCATATACAACTTGATACACACATTTGATAACTTTGTAAAGTAACTTTATTTCTTTGTTATCTTTAAATATTTGATTGATGTTGGTTTATTTGATTAGTGTTGGTTTAAATTTTCGATAACTTTGTAAAATAACTGTATTTATTTTGTTTTTGTTTAAATGCATATTTTTACAACCAAAGGTATACATAAATTGTTACAATAACACGTCACTACATAAATCGTTACAATAACACGTCACTGCATAATTCGATACAATAGGACATCACTGCATAGATCGCTACAATAAGAAGTCACTGCATAAATCGCTACAATGAGACGTCATTGCATAAATCGCTACAATGAGATGTCACTGATCAAGGTTGCCAATGGATCGCGGCGGTCAATACATCATGGTAGCCAATGAATCGCGGCGGTGAATGAATCGGGGTGGTTAATGGATCCCGGTGGCCAATGCATCCGGGTAGGTGGTCAATGCATGACGGTGATCAATACGTCACGTCGATTTTTATGAAGAAAAAAATTGATTTTATGAAATTTATTCAGAAAAATATCAAATTTGATTTTAGAATAAAGAAGACGAAAAAATATGAATTTTAGTAAAAAAATTATGATGATCCGAGTTTTAGATCAAAATATATGACATTTAGAATACGGTGAATTAAAAAAAAAAAAAACAACAACAACTTCAGCGCTTCTTTTTTTTTTCCCTTGTTTTTTTTTTCCTTCTTCCTCTTTATCCACTTGAAATTAGAATGTCCTTATAACTAAATAAGATTTTGGAGTGTCCTATTACCCCTAATAAGTTGAAAATCAGACCTTTTAAATAATTGGCCCATATTTTAATAGATTTTAATTAATGGGTATAAAAGGTAACCATTACCTAAATTACACATTAGTTTTTACACGGCAATATTTCTTTCTGCAAAATTGGAGAGGTTTTACGCTGTACAAGAAAAACAAATAGGGGTCTGACACTGTTTTCCAAATTCGGAGTCTAACGGTTGATTTTCGGAGCAGACCATAGTAGAAGAAACTTATCACCGCAATAATTAATGGGACACTTTTTTTTCCCTTGTTTTTTTTCCTTCTACCTCTTTATCCATTTGAAAGTAGAATGTCCTTATAAGTAAATAAGATTTCGGAGTGTCCTATTACCCCTAATAAGTTGAAAATCAGTCCTTTTAAATAATTGACCCATATTTTAATAGATTTTAATTAATGGGTATAAAAGGGAACCATTACCTAAATTACACATTAGTTTTTACACGGCAATATTTCTTTCTGCAAAATTGGAGAGGTTTTACGCTGTACAAGAAAAACAAATAGGGGTCGGACACTGTTTTCCAAATTCGGAGTCTAACGGTTGATTTTCGGAGCAGACCATAGTAGAAGAAAGTGATCACCGCAAGGAGGCGATCGTTTCGATACTAACCGTTCTTTTTTCGGTAAGTTTTCCTTTTTAGGCCTAAATCTAGATCCGTTTACATTCTTGAGATAAAAGCTTGAACCTAGCCAACCGTATTTCCAGAGAGGTATTTCTTTTTGTGGGCGTCAAACTGTTGAATTTATTTCTTGATTTGGATTTAGATTTTAAAAAATCTACAAGTATGACTTATTTATTATTTTCATTTTTTATTTTTAGCAAATGAACTTATTTCTTGTTTCGGACTAATTTTCTCACAATCCAACAAATATAGAATATTCTTGTTATAGAGTTTGGATTTCTAGCATAGGAACAAATACATCGGGGTCCAAGTGGGATACGAATTAGAGTTTTATTTGAAAGATTCAAATCTTTACACCCTTGGGTCCACAATAAATGGAAAGAGGAGATTTGGGTTTTAAACGTCTTGACATGATGAATACGACTCTCATCGGTAAACTAGTGGAAATTATTAGTTGATGATGATGCCCTATGGGTCAAGATACATGTTTGTAAAGTCGTAGAATTCTCACCCCCATATAAGTGTGAGACATAAGAGTCATTCAATTCGGGTTAGCCCTTTTAGGCAAAACGAGGACGATGGACTAGGTAGTTAATTAGACCATTTATTGCTCAATTAGCACTACTGTTAGACATGGGTTTGATGGCATTCCAAATTGGTATCAAAGCCGACTATCGAACATAAGTTAGTGCCACAAGATGAGAGACGGTGGGGGCCACCTTTATAATCCTCGGTAAGGAAAAGTGTGAGAACGACCATGGCCAAGTCCTAGAAAGTATGCCGTTACTTATAAGGGGGAGAATGTAATGTCCCACATAATTAAAGTAGTTTAATTCTAATCCCGTATAAGTGTGAGATATAAAGGTTTTGTCAATTTGGGTTATCCTTTTAAGCCAAGCGAGGACGGTGGTCTAAGTAGTTAACTGGATTTGTCATGTCTCAATTAGCGCTATCAGACACATGTTTGGGGGCGTTACACAAGTAATTCCTCACTCCACAAATCTTCGTCTTGCTTGTGGTCTAAAGTGTTGTGTGTAGTTATTTATAAATTTTATGAATATTTATTTTTATTTTTTTTATAGACAAAAATTGTAAATTTTATTAATATAAGAAAAGAGTTTACAAGGTTTTGGGCACTCCCGGCCTCCTCCGAAAAAATATGTCGTCAATGTACGTCCTCCACCTCCTTAAAGCCCTAGTCCGGAAAACCCGATGTGGGAAACCAGGTGCTAGGGAAAGAGCATGAGCCTCCGTGCAGTGAAATAAAAAAAGGACAAAATTAAAAATAAAATCCATGGAGATGCAACTCCAGGAGAAAGAAGAAATTGTAGCGTTATCTAAAAAAGAACTTGCATCCAACTACTTCAAAAAAGGGAGTTCTGAAAGCATGATGGTATTTTCTTTCAAACAGTAAGCTAGCACCCACAAAAAAGGGAGTTCTGAAAGCATGATGGTATTTTCTTTCGACATTGAATCTCATGAAAAATGATGTGATTATATCGAACCAAGTCTCAAAATGAAGAGTTTGAAAAAATAAAAAATTCAGTGATATTTTTCATCGCGTTTGGAGATCTAGATCAAATGATATGAGTGTTTTAAAAAATAAGGTAGAAAGAAAAAGAAAAAAACAGTTACACTAAAGCGCGTGTTGGGGTGGTTTTGATTTATTTGTTTGGCCTTGAGGTATAAAAATTATAGAATTTTTCCTCCTTCTTATAAAAAATATTATTGTCGTGTTATTCTTAAAAATATTCCAATATGTGTCCTTTTACCAAATTTTCTATAAAAACATATGGCTGTTTTATTTTTTTTGAAAATAAACTTATGAATGTTTGAATAATTTGAATGGTGTAGTACACTAACACTGTGATAGAATGTTTTTATCAAACATACCAGACCATAACAAATGGAATATTGGTTAAATGTCAAATATTAATTGAAAATCGTTCTATTCTTAATTTTTTATGAAAATTGTTTAATATTTAAAATAAGGATAAATATAACATGTCAGTTATGATTTAATTCATATGAATCATTAATGAACCAATTAAGTAACAAATGAGAAGAATAAGATCATTTATAAGAACCGGTATTATTCAACATATCTTTTTTATAAATGTAACGTAAACATGAAACCATGTATAATACTAAACTCAAATATTGTTTTATGTGATGTCTTCGGTTTTCATTTACAATTAAAATTCTACAGTTTTGGTTATAAAATATTAAGGATACAAATATATTATTTTTTATCAAATCAAAACATTTCGCCATCAATCAATGTATTCATATCATTGTCAATAATGATTTTAGATAATACGTATAATTCATGGGATTGAGAAGGAAAAGTACATAATATAGTATATGAACAAAACTTAGCAATAAGTTTTAGTTTTGGACCATTTTCGTTTCACATATGGCAGTTGGTTTCATTTCTTTCTTTAAAAAGGAACACAGTCTGTGTAAATCAATAATTAGATTCCGTAACAGACTAAAACCACTAGTTTGTTTCTTCTCTTTATTATACATCAACAGCGTCATTCAAAACTTAAGTAACTGAAGATTCTTAGAGCCTTCACACTATTCAACATAATTTCCTACCCATCAATAAACTATATATGTATTATTTCTTCTTTGAAAATTTTGTTAATCGTCTATATATTCATTTTTTGACGCACGAGAAAGAAAATCTAAGCATTTGGTACTTGAATTTACCATATAGATTAGCATCTATTACATGAGCTTCTCGGAAGTGACAGTGAATGGGTATTTTCAATATGATTTTAAAACAAAGAAAATTAAAATAAAGATTTGGTGAAAAAAGCACGATTTTTGGTGGCATAGATAAAAAATTTGATTGGTTTTTGGCCAAAAAACAAAAAAAAAAAAAAAAAAAAAAAACCTAATGAATGATTGAACAATTTTAGTGGTATAGTACTCTAAAACAATGATAGATTTTTCAGTTAATATACCATGAATAAGGACCTTTACATATACTGTATTGGTTAAATGTAAAATACTACCTCCATCCAAAAATTTAAGTCCATTTTGACTTTTAACACGGATTAAGAAAGTGGATAAGTTTCATTAATTTTAATATTAAAAGTCTAGATTACCCTTTGACTCTAGAATCATTGTACAATGTAGATCATATCAATTTGATTGTGATTATATCATGAACAATTATTATTATTTTCATTTAGAAAGAATCAATGTGCAATGTATGAAACCAGTTGTCTATAGATACCCATACATTAATTAGTGCATTTGTAGTATACACTCTAAATCTTTTCAAAACAGTATTTTAGATATTTCAATATTCAGATTTACGAAAAAATTACACCGATACTCTATTTTTTTACCGTAAAATACGAATTCTGTAAAATTTCTTTTATATATACCGCATCTATCCAAATTCTGTAAATTTTTCTTTATGTCTACTGTATTATATAAAACAAAGAATTGGATTAATTCCATTTTAGATTAAAATTATATAAATAAAAAAAATTATTGGTAACAGAATGTGGTGTTTTTACATACAAATTGGGGCGTCAAATGACAAAATATGTAAATGCATGCCTGCCATGTGTATGAAGCACAATCACTCCAACCTCTATTTAGGGTGTGAAGCCCTAGCCGCGTTTTCAATCTATCTTTCTCATTCTTAAACAACTCATAGGTGGCGGATAGGAAGCAAGAACACGACTAACCCGCAAATTCAGCTCAATTTGTGTCTTGGAATAGAAACACGAGCAAATCTCCACTTGCAAATTTGGTGTGTTCTTCCTTTTTTGAAGTGCGGTCTCCCTTAGATTTGAATTTCATTAAATGTTTTTTTCTTTCTCAAATTGTATCCAACAAATTCAATTCTCCGGCACCGGGATGAAAGTTTCAAATATCTGGCACCGAGTTAAATGATCTTTGGTACCCTCATTAGAGTAGAGGATCTGCGCTCAGTATGAAAACTATAATGAAACATTTATTATAAATGTTTTCTAATATGGCCTACAATCGTTAATACATCCGTGGTTCTTTGATGACAATATTTCCGTGATCTCTTTACAGATTCTCTATTACCATTGAATAAAATTACTTTTTAAGTTTGCGTAATAACTATCCGCAAAGGGTAGATACTCATGTTGATTTTATACTTTGCTTTTGCAGATTGAGAGAGAAATACATGCACATGAAAATATGCTTTTGTGGCTTGGTTGTGGTGCATAAGCCAAGATTGAGTACAGTGGATGGATTTCAAAGGATGATTCGTAAAGTAGAGTTGTTTGCACATATTATTTCCAATTGCAGAAAGATCGTTGATCATGACATATCATTTTCTATGGATCTGGCTAGGTATTTTCTATTGTTTTCTCCTTTTTTTTTTTATGTTTCACTAGTTGTAATGTCCTCTCAGATTCTTACAGAACTTGAAGTTCGTTTTTAATATTATTTAATCATTGAATAATCACTACCTGTCACCTTTCCGGCTTGTGTTAAAAAAATAAAAAATTAATTTGCCACAAATATGCTTCGAATTTCATAAATATATTTTCTCTTGTTATCGTTGATATCCGGTTTCTACTTTGCAGAATATTCAACAAGAACTCGTATTTCATCGAGTGATGAGGCCGTGTCATCATCCACTTGAAACTATAGATTCTCTAAGTTCTAACAACGTAATTTACCTTTTTTTGTTTTTAAAAAGATACATTTTATGGTAATAATATGGATTTGGAGCTGATTTCCGGTCTATTTCCCATCTTTCCTGAAGGAATTGGACAGTTTGAAAACATTTTCATCACTAAAGGAGAGGTTGAAGCATTTACAGGCATGTAACTAGTCATTGTGCTAATATGTATTCAACAATAAACATAGCCTGCATTCTTCCCTATTGTTGGCTTTCGTTGTTCATTGTTTGATGACCAATGTTTCTTCACTTCTTTTTTCCAGAGGACTGAAAATTTGCAGGTCCATTTCGGTAAATCTGGCATACATGGAGGGGCTCTTTGCTCGACGAAAGATTCTTGAAGGGGAAATGGTATTGCTTCTTGATTTTAATTGGTATTTTCCATATCAAATTGCTTTTTATAGTTTCTAAGACTCTTTTCCATTTTGCAAGTCATGTCAAAAATGTAAAGAAAGCCTTTCTAGGTGATTTGAAATTAAACTAGCTTACTTATAATCATATTGTGTTTATGAGATTCCCACTCGTGTTTATTAAATTTATTTTTTCAGATGTTGTATTGATTCTAATATTTATAAGATAATTTTTTTTTATGATGCTCGAGGGACAATGCGTCTATGCATCATCACACAATGTACATGTTCTTCATCCAAAGCCATCATTTCAAGAACACAAATGGCGATCCAAATGTAGCAATCAACAAGTTTATATCTTATAGATGACCACGAAACACTTCAAAATCATTCTCTTTCACATCAATATTACCACACAAGAATCTTTACGGGTTGAATGCTTCGAGAGATTTACCCGCATTCCGGATCTCTTGCAATAGCCCGTTCACTTATATACAAAAACTTGTGTTTTCGCCATAATATTATAACCATCTATTTTGCAATTCTCTCTAGTTTCTCTTGGAACTAAGAGTAGAGTTGGTGGGTACAATCTCATTGTTTCTTTGACTACTGCCTTCAAGTATAAGTCTTTGTAGATCATCTTATTATGTCATTTCTTTTGATGTTTTCTCTTATTCCGGTTTGCACTCATTTCATTGCGGAAGGCTCCTTCATCAGGGCTGTCAGTTAATAAAGATCACAGAGGTTTCTGTAGGATCTGGTGGATCGAATCAGCAAAGGAAGGCATAAGAGAAATCCCGGAAATATAAAACCAAGTAAAGAGTGACGTGTGGAAAACTCTTTAAGAATCCTGATGGAGGTCGGATTGGCACCTCACCACGTGTCATTCCCACCGTAATCCAACAATAAATAGAGACATAAGGTCCATGCTTGGGCTTGTGAAAGCTTGGGTCTATTTTGGGGCGAGGGATCCTAATCGTAGACACTCTCTTTTGTCACAATATCAAGCTCGGCTAATTTAATGTTGTCGTGAACATTCCCAAAAGACTCAACATTCCATTGCTTTAAGCGAGAGCGCAGGGATTTAAGCTTTAGCATAAAGCCAAGAATGCCGACGCGTGTGTGGGTTCATTCCCTAGCTACTACAACATCTTTTAGATCCGAGCGGTGTAACCACATTTTTCGAAAACGAAAAGGCTTTGGCCCGGTGAGACTTTCTTTTCCCAAATAAAGAAGAGGCCGATGATCGGAGCGAGGTGCGGGCTAAGGATTGAATCTCAAACGATCTATCGATTGCCACCGAGTGTTAAACAAAATTCGTCAAGCTTTTTTTGAACATAGCCATTCGGCCTATGTCCGGCCTAGGTGAAATGACCCCGTAAACCGTAGATTCCCGTAAGCCGCACTCGAAATAGATGTGTTAAAGTCTTGCATGGCGGCAATATCGGGATGCCCATGTCCCTTGTATTCATCTAAGAAGCGTATAACATTAAAGTCACCTCCAATTAACCAAGGCATATTCGGATTGCAAACCAACCTCAAATCATTCCATAACATCACCCGTTCGCTCTAGTACATTTGGCATAGATGATCGAAACAATAAAAGGGACACTATCATTGAACTTCAAATGGATACCTTGATTTGAATTAAGAACAATATCCCAGGCAGAGGTAAAATTCCAAAAAACCAAATTTTGCTGTTTGGATTAGAAATCGTATAACTAAATCCCATTTTTAATCGCTCCTTATTAAGGTAGTTAGGAGAATTAACCATCGGTTCCATAATAGCAACAAAAGACAAATTATAGGTACGTACCAATTTTTTCAACCTTCGTATCGAAGAGGGGTTGCCCACATTATATTCCAAAAGAGACCATTAAACATCTTTAACTGTTAGATTGGAAGAATCTGAACGGGTTGCAATCCTTTTAGCCATAGCCGCATAGTCTTTTCTACTTTTCCTCCTTTTAGTCACCATTGTAAAATTACCTTCGTAAGCATGGTCATTGGTTGGATTTTGTTCTATGTTGGTCACATCCATGGAGGCCTGCGTCAATTCATCTATAGCTTGAGCTAGAGATTGTGGAGCAAGTGAGTCTTTTTTTGATTTTCTGAAAGATACCCCTGTTCGAGTCGATTTTCTTTCCTATGAACTATCTCGAATCGCTCATTTCTCTCAACAGGTGATTCGACTGAAGTTGGTCTTTGTTGAGTGCCCATTGAATTAGCAATAGGAATGGTCGGAACCTCAAAAGGTGGGTCTGCTCCCCCAAAATTCTTTTCTGTTTGAGTGACATTATCATTTTTTTGGGTCACATTATCCCTTTTTTCTCTCTGCTGGTCCTTATTATGTTCAACAATGGGAGCCGTTGAGGTATTTTCCAAAGAAACATTTTTCAACTTATACTCCTGCTTCTTTTGTTGGCCGGTGTTAACCTTAGGTTGCTGACGAAGCTCGGGGTGCTTCACAAAGTAGCCATGCTCAGTATGTTGGAGATGCCAACAATGAGTACAATAAGAGGGGATTTCATCTTCCCAAGTGATCGATTGCCAAAAACTATTTCCATCTTCTCTTTGGACCCAAACCCTATTAGGTGGGGGATGTAAAATATCGATTTCGACTTGGACCCTAGCCAAAGATGGCTTTCGAAGATCAATCGTTGCGGCATCAAGCCGGAGAGGGTGGCCAAACGCAGTTGAATTATAATTAATTGATATTTATTCAACATGCAATTAAAGAATGCACAGTATTATTAATTTTTCCACGTGAAATGGTATAAATGTGAAAAATCTTTAGCTAGAGTATAAAATGATAAACACAAAAAAGGTAACAATCACATCTTTGACTGCATGGGCCACACTAGAAACAATGGACGAATAACTATAGGTCATAACAAAAAAAGGAAGAGGGTAGATTAGGAAATGTGCTTTGACTAGGGCATTATAACGTTTGAAAAAAGCGCCGGCCAACTGTTTGACACACGCATAGCAACACCGATTTCATGTAAATGACATTATAAACAAAATTTATTGTACAGACTACATGGCAAAAAACACATAATGAAAGGGGTTATCAATGAAATTAACATCATTTCCGCGTAAAAAAATATTTTTGTCTGCAAAATATATAGCAAAAAAAAAGAACAATTTTTGGGTCATGAGAATTAACATTATTAACCCATAATAATAAATTGTCATGAATCTACCAAATATAATGAAAAAATAAAATGATAACAATGAGCGTTTTGGTGATAAAAAAAACCCCACAAATTCACCATTCCAGCCTTTAAATAGGACCCTCCAGCTGCCGTTGTTTGTCTCACTTTTTGCCTAAAATCATTCTCTAGGAAGGACGAAAGGACTGACAACAACACGAGAAAATGAGATACTGGTTATAGTTGAATTGTTGTTGTTTTGGAGAGACTTCGACAATAACCGGACATCTCCTTGTAGGTATGTGTATGGAGTTTATTTTATTATTTTTTCAGGCTGATCCGCCAACTTGACACGCAATCGTTTGATCAAATCACATGAAACCTAGTAGTTGTAGTTGTTGTTGTTTTGAAATTGAATAAGTTATCATGATTGTTTGAAACTGTTAGAATAATTGGTCTCTCCAGGATTTCAGTTTGAGTAAAATGATGTTTCTTTCTTATTCTTTCAATGAAAACCCACCAGGACATTAAATAATTCATGGATCATGATAAAAATGACGTTTTATATTTCTTTATGCATGTATGTGTATTAGAAAATTCTTTTTTTTTTTTTTCGATTCTGTGACCTTGAAAGTTATGACAACTTGCTCTTAAAATTATGATGTCGGTCTGCCCTTGCATCATAAATATTAATTAATGTTTGACGAGCATGGTTAATGATAGACGTCTTGTAATAATGGCCCTCAATAATTAATATATCAATATTCCTATGATGACAATAATTCAATCGAGAGACAGAGTTCTATTCTTTGTTGCTTCACGTTAAGAAATTTATATCCTAATCTTTGGTAAGATCCACTGGAAGAGAATGCAACCTAATTTGTTATAAGAAAACATATACGGATTCTTTATTTGTGTTCAAGAATATTAATTTTCATGTTTGTGCAATAAATATTTGCCAACGGAAAATCCCCCAATTGTTTGCTCATTTATTTCTATGTTTTCAAATATAAAAAAATACGCCGCTCAATAAATATTATTACCACTCGAGGACTTCAGCTACATGTAACTAACTACAATGTAGTGTATGATGAGTGAAATTGCTAGAGTTGGCTCTATTTTGTTAAATATTTGTTACATGCTAAGTATTTAGTTTTTGGTATGGGTTTACCTGACGTTCAAATACCGACAACGTGCTAGAAATATTTACTTGAAAAGATACATATTAGTCTAAATATGCATCATGGTTTAATTACAATTAAGTTTAATGTTGTTTGTTTGTTTGCTTTTTTTTAATGAAGACACGTGAAATTCAACTTGCTTGCATATTTATATTTGGCTGATTAATAAATCTCTCACAGAATATTGTGTTTTGCGCTGTCCTAAAAAATTTACATGCTTGTGCTTTTTCAGATTGTGAAACTGAGGAAGCTTTTTCAGATTGTGAAACTGAGGAAACATTGAGTACATTGGATGGATTGCAAGGGATGCTTGATTCTAGATATACAGAGTTTGCGCAGACTTTTTTCAATTGTGGAGAGATCGTTCATCATGACATATCAATTTGTAGGTATATTTCATTGTTTTTATTTCCCTTTTCTATGTTGTACTAAGTTGTTACTTTCAATTAATATTTTAAAAATTACTGCATGTCTCCTTGATGGTATGCGTACATTATTCGAGCACGGTGTCTTGGGTGAGTTTAATGTGAACTTATGAAAGGAAAACCGGCGGCTTGGCTTGCAACGGCAGTAGGAATACTATACCTAGGCACATACGGCATTATAATATTTGACGAGTTAAGTCGTTTTAAGTTGTTGAAATATGGAATTTTAGGACTAGCTCACTAAAAGCAGGTTTCTTCGGTCCACACCTATAAAAACTACTTTCATTGTACTTTGTAATTCTTTCTTTTATTAATTTTTTTAGCCGGATAGATAATGAGCAGAGGAAAATGTTTTATAGCTTTGCTAAAGAATTAATATACATTGTTCTTAAACAATTCTTTTAGTGGATGTAGCCCTTATTATTTTTCTCCAGGAAACAAAGTCTTTTCTTTCGGTAGCCCTTCTGTTGAATCGTCCTTGATAGATTCAAAAACTCAACCGAAAAGTGTCTACTTTGCACTCCCATCGAAAAAAGTGAGCAGGTTATCCGTAAGGATGAACCTGAGAAGATTTACACGCTCCTTGAAGCTGAATGTGAAGCTGAAAAACTTGCGGCGTTGATCTGAAGAAAATGAAAAAGCTGGAAGAGTCCATGCGCGTGTGCTTTGGGGAGGCTAAAATTGAAGATCATAGTTTGGATCAACTTGAGGCATTCAATGAACTTGCTAGGATCCAAATGAATTATTGCAAGACAAAAATGTCTCAAAAATCTGATCATTTTGATCTAGGCGTTCACTTTTAAAACCCTCAAGGAAAAGTGACTTTTTTTTTTTTTTTTTTTTTTTTTTTTTTTTTTTTTGATTTTATGGGTTTTTTAAATGATCTTAGTTTAATTTTATCTCTGTAGCCTTTGAAAAGTGAATCACTCAACGTTTTGTATAAACAATTTTAGTATGTTCAAATGCAAGCAAAATTGGAAAATCGGACGGATAGAAAATCACGCCGATTAAAAAAAGAAAACAGTCTTTGGGCTTTCATTATTCTCCCTTCCATACGTGTACGGTTATTTTCTTCTTTACGGAACAACCAAGAAGAAATGTAGTAATTATTCGTGAAGAAAATCCATGAACCTGTCCTGGAAAAGTGAATTCAAGCCTCTTTGTCGTAACTCGTAACAGCATGATATTTCCGCATGATATTTCAACTCTTTATAAATAATTTGGTATTTTATGTAAAAGTTTTGAAAAACTGTCATATTCACTAATTTTAAATATATTATTGTCTTTCTCCCTCTAGATCCCCCAAAAGAAAAGGGATGGGGTTGATTTTGATCAAGAGTGGTGCGGTGATTTTGTTTGTTTTGTTAGTAACGGGTGTGTTTTTTATTTAAGATTTAAGAATAATAAAAGTCATGTTTTTTTGCATTAAAATGTCTGACTCCACCCCAAAAAAATTATTAATGGTACAAATATATCAGACTTATAGACAAAATAATAACATGTCATTTTTTTGTGATCATCAATGTATTCATATCATTGTCATTAAAGATTTTAGGTAATAAGTATAATTCATAAAAAAAATTATAATATAGTGTATGAATAATACTTAAAAATAAGTTTTTTTTGGATATTTTTTTTTCACGTTTAGCAGTTGGTTTCATTTCTTTAGTCAAAGAGAAACAGAGTGTGTTAAATCAATAAATAGATTCAGTAACAAATTAAGACCGCTAGTTTGTTTCTTTCTCATTTTTCAACATCAGCAACGTCATTCAAACCTTAAGAAATTCAAGATTTTTTAGAACCTTCACACTTTTCCACATAATTTCCTACTCATCAATAAACTTCATAAGTATTATTTCTTCTTTTAAAAATTATTTAATTGTCTATATTTTCATTTGTCGAAGTCGAGAGAAATCAAATGTAAGCATTTGGTACGTGATCTCCCCTGATAGATGAGCATCTACTACGTGAGTCTTCGAGATCTTCAGATTGACAATGAAAGGGTATTACATGCGATCTTAAAAACAAAGAAGATGAATAAACAAAAATTATGGTTTAATAACATGATTATTTTGAGGCATGTGTCAAAAGATGTGCCTTTTTTTCTTTTAAAGAAAACATGTGAATAATTTTATAATTTTAAAGATGAAGTACACTAAAACTGTGATAATTTTCTTAACAAATGTACCTTAAATAAGGACCTTAAAAATGGAGTATGAATTACCATCAAGGTATCGGCCTAACAGGAGGGAGTGTTGCCAAAGAAATAACTTAATGCATCGGTGACGGACGCGGATCTCGGATAGAAGGGAAGGGAGGGGGGGGGGGGGGGGGGGGGGGGGCAATGAGTTTTATAAAGGCAAATAAAAAATTTAAGGGGGATAAACTATATGCACATTTTGTTTTGGATCATGGGGGGCGATTGCTCCCCCTTAGTTTTAAGTAGTTCCACCACTGAATACATCTGAATTTTAGTAAGTAACTCAATAGTATATTCGCTAAGAACAACGGGTATTCGCTGAGAACAAAGTTTGTGTCCAAAGGTGAAAAAATCCTTAGCTTATAGAGTTCGTTGCTTTTTGTAGCTCATAGAAAGGGTAATAGTACTACTCGCTCTTTGGTATATCATTCAATAGCAGTAGAAGCAAAAACTACACAAAGATTTGCTTGCGAACACATGACTTAAGAAAAACATATACACAATTTTGAAATTTTATATCCTTTTTGACATGAATTTATTCGACTTTGGTTTTACTAAATGAATAAATTTTTGCTAAGTTATGTAATTGTATCTATTGATAAATATTATGCGTGTTCTTGACATCAACCAGGGTCCGAATGATCATCTCCTCCCGCAATAAAATCAAAATCATCTTCCCCCTTAAAAGAATAATTTTTTTAAATTGAAAAAAATGTACGCCGTTGAATTAAAATTAATTGATATTCAACATGTAATTTAAAGAACGCACATTATTATATACTTTTCCACATGAAATGGTATAAATGTGAAAATCTTTAGCTAGAATATAAAATGATAAACACAAAAGGTAATGATGATACGGGGGATTCGCTCCTCCACGCGTGGAATTATACGATTGGTCGGTGGCATGTGGAAAATTTCGTGTTAGTTATCCACATCGGGTCGATACGAGACGCACCGGTGAAGACCGCGACTAAGGAGAGATTCTCCAAGTGTCCGAACTCGAACACCGACGTCGATGTCCATCGAGTCGATACCACGTACTTTAGACAAGGCTCCTTGGCCCACACCCAATAGGCTACTTGGATAAGGAGCGCAAGCGCCCATTAAAGGGTATTTATGTCGATAGACCTAACCGCCCTAAACTTAGGGCGAGAAGAAGGACATGTGCCTATAAATAGCTCATTCGGGAACTACGTAAGGCGATTCCTGGACATTACACAGATACGTAGGCAATCAAGATACATTCTGGACTCGGCCATAAAACACCCAAAAACACTACCTTTCCAACAAGTTACAGCCATTCGATCCCCTTACAGCACTACAAGAAAATCGACTTTTAATGAGGGGAATTCTCATCATTAAAAGTCCTTTTCTCGTCATTAACGACTTTTAATGAGGGAAATCTCCCCTCATCTCCCCCTCATTGTCGCCTCTCTAGTTAAAGATAAATAATGAGGAGAAAAAGGCTCCCCTCATTAATTATAAGACACATTTAATGACCATATATTCCCGTCATTAAAAAATAATTTTAATGATGACTATTCTCCTCATTATAAGTTCATTTACTGCTCACTAAATCATGATTTAATGACCACACATTCCCTCGTTATAGGGTCATTTTCCCTCATTAAATCACAAATTAATGACAGCACCTCCCCTCATTTACTCACGAATTAGTGTCGGCACAAACCCTCATTATAAGGTCATTTGTTCCTCGTTAAATCACGAATTAACTAAAACATAAGATGTGTACAATAAATTGTGAAACATCTTAATCATCAACTGTTAAAGTGAAACTTCAATAAAAAAAGTTTAAGAAAATGAAAGAGAGGATGTCAATGAATGCATCAATGCCTTTGAGAAAAAAGAATGCATCGAATAATCATAAAATGCCAAGTAAGCAATGAACTTGTTTACTAATTTTCAAAGTTTATGCAACTGTCTAACAAACTACACAAATATGATATTCTTTCTTAAAAAAATACTATCAAATTAGCCTTAATGTAATATAAGCATAATGATTTTAGATAGTTCTACCTCCAAGTCATACATACAAGCTTGTTTATTGTTGATTCAAATATTGCTTGCTCATCTTTGTTCTTCGTATTCAGCTGAACACCTTTTAGCTCGAACAAAGAAACTAAACCATCAAATCTGAAGGAAATATATCAGCCATGGATACCGCATTAGCTCAAACAAATATACTGCAAGAAAAAGAAAATTACAACCAATAAATTTAGAACATACATAAAGCAGTTCTTGACCATCGGCATCAAGATTTTATACCGAAAGTATCAAGATTTCATAGCATTGTCACTACATCCTTTAATAAAAAAAATGATTAAAGTTCCACCACAAACATGCTACTGTTTGTTAGACAAAAAATAATAATAAATTTCACTACGTCAGGTACACGGTGAAATGAACTTCATTTTCATCTTTGTAAGCCACTTTAGAAATACAGAAAAATAAGGAATTCATTAGTTGTAATAACATTTCAACTCAAGATAACATATTTCATATTGCATAAATGAAAATTTGATCAAGCATTTCCTAAGATGCACATTTTCATGTAGCATACACCAAGACAAGATCCAGTCATCCAGTCTCAGATCAACATGCTAGACAAGTCTTGGACTTGTATGGATATGTTCTAGACAGTACTGGGCAAGTCATGGACAAACCCAATGGCACTTAGCGCATAACAAACCAGAATTTCAAATCACATCCAAGAACTGCACACTATCATGTAGCATACACCAATACAAGATCTAGACTCAAATAACAATGTTGGACAAGTCTTGGACATGTTCTGGACATTCCTGGACATGTCTGTACATGTTTTGGACATTCCTGGACATGTCCTGGACAAACCCTGACACTCAGCACACAACAAACCAGACTTTCAAATCAAATCCAAGACCTGCTACAAACGGAACACCAAACAGACTCAGACCTAGACATAACAACAGGAACTCAAACTCAAGGACATACCTCAAGAACAAACCACAAGCAAACTGAGCTTACCTATACATACCAGACCAGACTGATCAGAGGACATCATAAGTCTCAAACCAAGTTTACAAGACCCAGCAGACATGACTCAATCACATAACATAAGTTGAACAAGACCTGATGCAAGGTAAACAACCTGATACAAGGACATGACCTGGAACAAAACTAAATGCAGATAGGTCTAGGGTAAATTGCAGACTGCTACAAACAGATGCACACAGTCTGGACATGCACTAAGGATGCAAACCAGACTGATAAAAACAAGAGTGCAGACCTGGAAAGACACTTGGATCATCAATGTATATCACAAAATATACCACAAACAGGATCATCAAATTAAAGTTCTCACCTTTGTTGATTTGCAGTAGAGGTTTCATTAGCTTTTAAACCTTTGTCCAAGTATAAGCATCTTTAAATATAAAGTCCATAGCAAAAAAAAACAATTGGAAACATCAACAAATATAGGATTGTACTATACTAATACTAATGTCTCTCTTGTATAAGCAGCTTGCTTCAAGTGGGTATACACCATGTGCCTCATAAGGGTCAACTTTAATTACATGCACCCAAAAAACTCAAATAATATCATGTATAGTGCACATTCTCTTGATGATTATCATTTCACTATGCATTATATCCATGAAATATGACTTGTACGTAATAGATAAAGACTAAAAATCCAGTGCGAAACTAAGAGATATATACGTATTTTATATTATCAAATCTTCCTAGAATTCTGAGTCAGATATAGTGTGCAGACTCTCATAATGAAATCAATCAAAAAACAATGATATAAGGGGGATAAGCAAGTTAATTTAGATTTATATTGACACACTCATTTGGGCAGCATATTTACAAGAAAGAATGAGAAAAATTATCTTATAAGTCAAGCCTACACACCTACTTACCTCATGCACTACAACATAGTCTTAATGCGACCGAGTTCCCACTTTTGAGTGCTTGACACTTCATTCTTGAAGAAAGCAACCGTGGGAAATTATGGAATCCACAATCTGGGAAAAAGATCAATATAATCTTATTAGATAGGCAAAGATTATGAAGCTTTAAGCAAATACATGTAAGCTTACCATAATACCTTAATTTTTCTACTTTGTGGAAGGAAAAATCAAAGAGAGGTATAAAAAGAGCTTTTGGGTGATTCACGTTAAACTTTAGAGGCTGTTAAAGGAACATTTCATTTGAAAAATAACATAATAACGTCTAAGTATATAAATATACTACAATCGTTTCTTACCAAAATGTGCTTGTTGGCACTACAAAAATATATATTGCATAAAGGTTAGGACAACACCAAAGCCACAAAATGCAAAAAGCCCATGTTCATTGTCTTTGATTCTTTCTAATTCTCAAGTATTTATCATTTACTAAATAACATAGCTAAGAGAAGGACTACATCACTAACTTGTTATATTTAGTAGATGAAGAACCACAAAAAAATACATTGCAAGAAATAAGTCAATTACATGCTCTGTCATGGCCAAATTTGCATCAAATAATGACTTCATGGTTCCCATACCTAAGAGAAGAAAATAATTAGATGAATGGTATATTCTCAGAACGGTGAGTTCATTGTTGTATATATGATTCGATAAGCACAACACTTGGAAACACATTAGAGACATTAACTGAATACTTAATTATCTAATATATTCAGTTGCATATACGCATGAGTGCACTGTATGCAGTTTGAAACTACACACCATATGCTAACAAGGTGAACCATATATATATGAGAGAATCCACGTACTTCAGTAGCTCTGTGTCCATATATGAATAATGGTCTATTCTGTATCACTTTCTCTAATTAGGTTTTTATTGAAAAACAAAGCCTATCATCAGTGACAACTTTTGGACTCCAAAGTTATTGATGTTTATTAGCACATTCCACTTAGACATTGAACATGAAAGCATTTATGAACAAAAAAAAATCCCCTTTCAACAAGCAAAATTAGCACACTCATATAATACACTTTTAAGGAAAGTGAACATGTTGTAATTTTCACACCCAACATAAATTCGAGATGCACATGAGTGGGAGGCATTTCATCACAACAAGGCAATCCTAATATAACACAAAAATTGGTCATAACAAAATACCATATAATAGTTGATTCCTTTAAAGTGAAAATGTGAATGCAAGGAGTAGCAATTATCACCTATGTTCTGTTCAGGGTGCTGTTGAAGCTTTAAACAAGTAAATATAAGGAAAAAGAATCATATTGCAGCCTTTATATATGTAATAGAGTAATATATTCTTTGATGTAATTAATACTTTTTTACATTACCCAATCACCTAATAAATAATAGCTTACATGTCAAAACTTACAATAAATATTGTCTTCATGTTTCAAACAACAAATAAAAAGGAACAAATATGTATCCATAAAACAACAATTAAAAGGGAACATATATAGGAAGTAAAAGACACAATGATCTGGAATGCAAATAAGACTGGGTACAGTACAACACATGAAAAGCTTCAAACATATCAAGCCAAAATATAGATAATAACATTGGGTACAAGTACAACACAACAATATATGCTCCAACATTCCAACATACCAGCCAATGAATCAGACAATAAAATAAGGTTAGGAGGAGAAACGCATTGATTGAAGGAAATAATCACCAGTAATCCCAAGTGCTAGTAGTCCTGAACATCACTACTTCAACCAACAGACAACAAAATTTGTGAGCAACAACACCAAACGGTTAAAAGTACCATATTTATTCATTTGCATCACTAGAAGCAGGACAAGTGACCCAAAGGCTCTTGAATAGCTTACATTTGATGTCCAATACTCTAATATTTCAGTAGACCTATCAATAACCCTCCAAAAATAATATCTTTAATATTATCTCTGAATGGAAAGTCCAGGAAGTAAATCAGTAAGGGATTAAAACACAAAAAAATGCAAGAAATAAGAATTTGAACCACCTTTCACAGCGCAAGAAAATGCATAGGCAACAGTTGAGCAGACATTTTCTCTGAATCAAGAAACTCAATCTGAAGGTATCTTCTAAACTTTGTGTCAGATTTTTGAACTTTGAAGGAAACATACACTTCGACTAATGGCGGTGCCTCGCCGGAAGATCAAAGGTTCATCGGAGAAGAGAGAGGTGGAAGAGGGGAAAAAGGTGGAAGAGGGGAAGAGGCAGAAGACGCGGAAGACGGCGGAGTGATTTTTGGATCTGAGTATTTGGGGTTGGGGGTCGGGGTGTTTAAGATGAAGATATTATTCTTATGGTTAGTATATTTTTTGAGTAGGTATATATTGTTTATTAAAAGCAATTTTATGATAGTAGATTTTAAGAAAAATAATATTAATTTTATGAAATAATGAGAAGATTCCTTTTTTTGATATCATAATGAGGGGGATTTTGCATCTACAATGACGAGAAATGATAGTTGGTCATCAAAATTTCTCCCATAAAAAAAAATACAATTTAATGACCATATTTTCCTCCCGTCATTAAATTCTCATCATTAATATCCCTTTTTCTTGTAGTGCAGCTCACCCTTAGATTACACGTGGCCCTGTTATTCCGGTGGTGCGTCGTTTAGCATCATCATTTGGCGCTAGAAGGAGGGCCTTCTACCGGTGAGTTGGTAAAGAAATCGCAATGGCACCACCAGTAAGGAAGAAACCGACGAGCAGTAAGAACGCGCAGATCGAAGAGCACACAGATATAGATCCAGCAGGGGTTCCATCCCAGATTCAAGAAGTCCCCACTGGATCTAGACCCGCAGTTGCAGATCCACACAGGCCTAAGCTTCCTCCCCAGCTGCAGGATATGGCAGATCACTTGGCGTCTTTAGATGAAGACGCCCGAAAGGGTGGTGGCTTCGGCATTCATAGGCAAAGGAATCCGTAATCCCCCGAGGAACACCAGCTAGACCCACTGGATCGTAAAGGGATTGAGAATTCCAGGGGGAAGAGGCCTGTCGATCCTCAAGAGGAGTGTGAGGAAGGCGCAATCGAAATCAGTGTGACTAACGCCCACGGACGTCCTAAACAAGAAAGGCAGCAGCGCAGGTCGAGGAAAGTATACGAAATGAGTTCAATCGCATAGTAGGGAAGGAACGAGGTCACGAGAATGGCTCGAATCGCCATTTAGTCCCGAGATAGAGATATACACGATGCCCGAGTCATTCAAACCACCCAAGATGGAACCTTATGACGGTACCACGGACCCAGAGGACCATCTGTATCGATATATATCGTTGATGAGGTTGAGGAACGCAAATGATGCCATGAAGTGTCGCGCTTTCGACACGTTGCTCACAGGTCGAGCTCGGGAGTGGTTTCATAAGCTGCGGCCCGGGTCGATCTCAAGCTTTTTACAATTGGGGCAGAAGTTTAGAGGCGCTTTTATCGGGAACAAGAAGTTCCACCTTAGTGCTACCAACCTTATGAACATCAAGCAGGAGAAAGGAGAATCCACTATTGATTTTATGAGGCGCTTTAATCTCGAAGCCATGAAAGTGCATAATGCCAGCGATGCACTACAGGTTAACGCTTTTGTTGGAGGTCTGCGAAATATGAAGTTGTATGACAAATTGTCTAAAAAGATGCCGAATGATATGGACGAATGTGTGAACATAGTCCATAAGTTTTGCCAAGGTGAAGAGGCAGTGCGTTTGCACACCATTTCACTTGGCCTCAATTCGATGAACGACTCCTGAAGCCAGGCCAAGGGTCAGCATAGGGGTCGGAACGAGGAAAGCAAGACCAACGTTTTTGATCGATTGACAGCTCCGATCTCAGATCGGCTTGGAAAGAAAGGGAATCTGAAAGAACGAGATTTTATACCCCTCAATCGATCTCGGGGGGAGGTGTTGGTGATTATGATCAAGAAGAATATTGCACGAACACCTAAGCCGATGTCCAAGGACCCAGAGAAAAGAAAAAATACTCATAAGTATTGCGACTATCACAGAGATGTGGGGCACGACACGAATGAATGTTCCGATTTGAAGAGAGATATCGACGCCTGTATTCAAGAGGGTCGATTGGATGAGGTGATTGACAGGTCAGAAAAGGACGAGCCAAAGGGCCGTCGAGAGTACAAGAGGAAAACTTATAATGGAAAGAAGGACCGATCTCCACGTCGTGACAATCGGAATCGTCGAGACAGGTCATCCGAGCCGACATACAGGGACAATCGTCGGAATGACCATCGAGAAGATCAGAACCGAGACCCTCATCGGGATAATCGCGTCGGATACGACGTTAACACGATCGTAGCAGAGCACGAGTCGGATCGCCCTCGATCCAGTCGGCAATCATCGGACAGATCGAGGGAGTCAAAGAAGATCAGGTTTACGACAGAGGTGGGTTATGGACCCAAGGATGACGTTCCGAGTTCCCACAGTCATAGCGAAGGATTAGTAATCGAGGCGGTGATAAGCCGGGGTCGAATAAAAAGAGTTTGTGTCGACAGTGGGAGCGCCGTTAATATCCTTTATTACTCAGCCTTCAAAGCCATGAGGTTGAATGATGAAGACATTATTCCATTATCTACCCCTTTATTTGGGTTTACAGGGCAGGACATTCACCCTGTCGGGTCGATCAATTTGTTGACTATGGTTGGAGACGGAGATAAGGGTCGAACAATGGAAATGACCTATGTCGTAGTTAAGGCCCCTTCAGGGTACAACGCGATATTAGGTCGACCAGCTTTATATGATCTCAGAGCCATCATCTCGACATTCCACAACAAAGCATGAAATTCCCCCACGGTACGGGACCCATGAAGTCAAAGGAGACGTCGAGGTAGCCAGGAACTGTAGCCTGGTTACGATTAAAGGAAAAGGGGTGGGACAGGTGCTGGTTGAGGAATTGATACCTGAGGAAGAGGAGGATCGGAGGTGGGTGTCCGCCGACCCGACAGAGGAGGTTCGAGTGTGGAAGGAGGAAGAAGGCCAAGGGGTCCAGATCGGGAAGTGGATGCCACACCCCGACATGAAAGCCTTGGTTGACCTCCTAGTTGAGTATCGAGACGTTTTTTGCATGGAAGGCGGATGACATGCCTGGCCTGTCGGCGGACATAGCGGTACATCGACTCAACGTCGACCCAAAAAAGAAGCCGATACGGCAAAAGAAGAGAAACCTTGCCCCAGAGAGGAAGGAAGCAGTAAGGAAGGAAGTTGACAAGTTGTTAGCCGCTGGAATAGTGAAAGAGGTATTCTATCCGGATTGGTTAGCCAATCCAGTGTTGGTTAAGAAACCAGATCAGAGCTGGCGAATGTGCGTCGACTTTACGGATCTCAACAAAGCGTGCCCTAAAGATTCATATCCACTTCGAAAAATTGATCAACTAGTCGATTCGACACTGGGCTTCGAAGTGTTCGATTTTCTCGATGCGTACAGGGGGTATTATCAGATCTTCATGGACCCCCAGGACTCGGAAAAAACCGCTTTTATCACAGAATTTGGTACGTTTTGCTTTGTAACAATGCCGTTTGGCCTAAAGAACGCAGGCGCCACCTATCACAGAGCCGTCAATAAGATTTTTGAGGAGCAGATAGGTCAAAATATGGAAGTTTACGTTGATGATTTATTGATCAAGAGCAAGTCAATGGGACAGTTTCTTGTCGATGTCAGAGAGGTCTTCGAGGTGCTGCGAGCTGCGAACATGAAGCTCAACCCATAGAAATGCATGTTTGGAGTCCGATCGGGGAAGTTTCTAGGGTATATGATATCAAGAGACGGGATTAGAGCTAATCCAGATAAGATCGAGGCCCTGAGGAACATGCCCACGCCTCGTAACGTAAAGGAAGTACAAAGGTTGACAGGTCGGATGGCAGCCCTCAATCGTTTCTTGTCGATATCAGCACAAAGGGCCCTACCATTCTTCAAGATATTAAAGAAAGCGAGTCCATTCCAGTGGGATGAGAAGTGTCAAAAAGCCTTCGATGATTTGAAGGAGTATCTATCTGATCTACCCACGCTGTCCTCACCTCGAGAAGGAGAGAAACTCCTGGTTTATCTAGCGATCTGTGAAGAGGCAGTGAGTGCCGTATTGGTTCGAGATGGAGACCAGGGACAGATCCCAGTGTATTTCGTAAGCAAGGCATTGCATGGACCAGAGATCAGGTACACGCCAGCTGAAAAACGGCATTAAGTCTAGTTCATGCATCGAGGAAATTGAAACCCTACTTTCAAGCACACCTCATCTCTGTGGTCACCGAGCAGCCCCTAAAACAGATTTTAACAAAGCCCGAGACATCGGGTCGATTGGCCAAATGGGTTGTCGAGCTAGCTGAGTATGATATCGAGTTTCTACCTCGCACAGCCATTAAGGGTCAAGCTCTAGCAGACTTCATAGCAGAAGGATTGTCAATTCAGTTGGAACGGGATAAGCGTCATCTCGTTGAGCGGTGGACCATCCATGTTGATGGTGCCTCGAGCGAGGGGAAGGAGCTGGGGGCTGGGCTTTTATTGGTCGATCCTAAGGGAGAAGAGTTTCTAATACGTCTGCAGTTCGAATTCAAAGCTACAAACAACGAAGCCGAGTATGAGGCAATGATCACGGGTCTAAAGGCGGCTTTGAAATTGGGGGTCGAGAACCTCCTAGTTTACAGTGACTCTCAACTCGTAGTGAATCACATACGAGGCGAGTATGAGGCCAAGGAAGAATCTATGAAGAATTATTTGAGAGTGGTTCAGGGACTGATGTCAAAGTTCAAAACGGTTCGTATAGATCAGGTACCCCGAAGTGAGAACAAACGGGCCGATGCGTTGTCTAAACTCGCATCGAATTTCAAGTCGAAGAGGAAAGTTCTGGTGGAAATGCTAGCGGAGCGAAGCTATAACGAGGTCGATGTGCAACCAGTGGTTCAAGGATCGACATGGATGGATCCGATAGCGTTATTCTTAAAGGACAGAATTCTCCCGTCTGATAAGTCTCAGGCCAGAAAAATCAGGCTACAAGCCTCGAGGTACGCTCTATTCGACTATGTGCTATATCAAAAATCGTTCGTAACACCTTGGATGCGATGCGCATCGGAAGACGAGGTGACTTATCTACTCGAAGAGATACATCGAGGAGTTTGTGGTAACCATTGCGGAGCTCGGATGTTGGCAAGAAAATGCAAGCTAGCAGGCTATTTTTGGCCGACAATGCAAAAGGACGCCAATCGGTTGGTGATGAGGTACATGGCTTGCCAGGTACACGATGTAGTGACCCATCAACACAGGCGCAAGAGATGAACGCCATCGAGTCGGTATGGCCGTTCGATGAGTGGGGGGTTGATATAGTCGGACCTTTGCCTCGAGCTCCGGGTAATTTCAAGTATGTTGTGGTCGCGGTTGATTATTTCATGAAATGGGTCGAAGCCAAAGCTCTAACTGACATCAGAGCTCAGACCATCAAGAATTTTCTGTGGGAAAACATTTTGTGCAGGTTTGGAATTCCCAAGTATCTGATATCGGATAATAGGACTCAATTTCTAGATGACCGCGTGCAGGATTGGCTCAAAGAGTTCAAGGTCGAACATAGAACGACATCGGTGGTCCGACCTCAGTCCAATGGACAGATCGAGCAGACAAACAGGCAAATCAAGTTTGGATTGAAGAAACGGTTGGAAGACGAGGGTCGAGATTGGGCAGCTCAGTTACCCGATACATCGTGGTCGTATCGAAAAGACCCAATTCGGCTACCCGGGAGACTCCTTTCGCTATGGCTTATGGATGCGAAGCAGTGATACCTGCGGAGATCGGACTGGCCTCACCTCGAGTTCTGGCATATAACGTTGAAACAAACGCCACCGATCTGCTTCAAGAGAAGGATAACGTCGAAGAGAAAAGAGAGGTTGCGGCATATCGAATGGCCAACTATAAAAGAAAGATATCACAGTATTATAACGTGAGGGTAAAGTACAAATATTTCCAAGTGGGGGACCTCGTGTTGAGGAAGAACGAAGCCAGCAGGCAGGACCCAATAGGAAAGCTCGAGCCAAATTGGGAAGGACCATATAAAATTCTGAAGGTGCACCCAAAAGGGTCGTATCAGCTGGGGAGATCGGACGGCAGCACAGTGCCCCGGACGTGGAACGCCACCAATCTCCGGAAATACTACGTTTAAGCTGTTTATTCAATTTATGACATTCACAACTTCAATTTTTAGTTACTTGTAATATGTCGATGTGACAGTTGCTTTTAATGCCTTTTATTCAAGTAATTTTCTTTTCTAAATTGTGCTTAACATACACGCTCATGTAAAAAAAAGGAGGCTGGAAGAAAAAAGACAAAAAATCAACTCCAACAAGAGACCTCGACACGACAGAGTCGAAGCAGTACGGTGTATAAAGCCAAGTCACTGACAATGCTTATATCACCTCCAACCTGCAATACCTCGACGCGAAGGAGTTAAAACGGAAAAGTGAATAAAGCCAAGTCACTGACAATGCTTAAATCACTTCCGAGCTGCTTACAATCGACTCGATGGAGTTATAGCAAAATAGTGAAAAAGCCAAGTCACTGACGGTGCTTACATCACTCCCGACCTGCCAATAAGCCACGGTGCAAGGCAGACGGAAGATCCCACAATGGATACCCAACTCGACCAGATCATAAGCGCCACGATGTGCGACGGTCGAGTATGGACTTCTTAATTCGATGTCCATATAAGCCTGACAAGGTAGGATAATCGAAACGAGCTCCGACCAGATGGCCAAGTCAAGCGGTAAGGCGGTACAATGCTAGGTCGACTCATATTCAAGTGTACCACGAGTCGCGTACTCATACTACACTTCGAGGGGCCAGCAGGGGAATTAAGTCCAAAAGACTACACCCCATAAGGCAGTATTTGAAAGGGAATTAAGTCCAAAGGACTACACCCTAGACGAATGATCAACAAAAGACAAGATATTCAAGTGAAAAGCAAAGATTTAATCAAAATACAAGTTTGATTTAGTCAAAATGCAAATTGAAATGTCAAAGTTTACGGTGGTCGAATCGATAAAAGACAAGTTCGGACAAATAAAAGCATAAAAGTTATTACAACCAAATCGAATCAAGTCGCTTAAAAAGACGAGAGGAAATAGCATCGGGTTGCGAAAGGCTGGTTTGAGGTCGAAGCATTGGGATCGGCTTGTTCTTCCGGCTCGACGTCCTCAGTTCCATCTCCCTCCAGGGCAGGGGTCACGTACTTCTCGTACAGGGAAACGCCGGCTTTGAACTCATTGAAATACCGCCCGTAACGAGGAACGGCCTCTGGATCATATAGGTAGGGTTTCGAAATGGCAGACACGTCAATGTTCGGATCGACCTCTTTGACTTGGTCAATGGCCATGGTAAATCCCCGCTTCATGCCCTGGGTCATAAGCAACGTCAGGTCATCTTCGAGCTCTCTTGAGGCCAAGAAGTCCCGCTTGGCGGTTTCCGCCCGAGTCGTTAAATCATCGAGGAGGGACTGGACGTTGGTGCGAGCCTTGACTGCTTCTGCCAGATCGGTTTTTGTCCCCTCGAGGTCCGACTTCACATGCACCAGCTCCGACTTCACCTTAACCAACTCAGAATCTCTAACGGATATATCTTTGCGGGCTTTCGACAATTCATCTCGGGAGGCAGCCAAATCAGATTCAAGCTTGGCACGCCGTTCATCCAGCTTGTTGATTTTAGCCTTATGCTTCTCGATGTCGGAAGTCAGTTTGACTATGGTCTCTTTTTGCTCCTCCATAACGGCAGATGGGGACTCGATCTTACTGATAGCCACCTTGGTCGTCAACCGAGCCTAAAAGACAGTAAGGTTAATTCGAGATCCAAAATCGACAAAAAGTTCAAGAAACCGCATGAAAGAATAAAGACTTACCGCTCGAATGATCTTCAAGTGATACTCACTAAGCTCCTCCGGAGTCATGGCCTCCAACTCGGCGAGGCTCGGCGGGGAGAGCCTCGACCCCACCTGAAGTCTGAGGCGGAAGAATTCGAGCCTCTTTCCCGATCCCATGCCTGACAGTAGTCGTTTTCTGTCGTTTCCTCGGGACGAGGTCCGCATCAGTCTGCTCTGTCACCTGAGCATCGTCGAGTTGACCCCTCAGAATATCCGACGTCGATACAGGAGTGGGAGCTCGAGCTGGAGTTCCCTGACCTCCAGAAACCACTTTGCCAGATACAGAAGCCTGAGCCGGAGCCTTCGACCTGATGCCGGCTAATTCCTGGATTTTCTTCGGGTCTGTCTTCTTGGGGTCGGGCATTTTGCCTAGAGCGTCCATTTTTGAGAAATATTCCACTGTGAACAGAGAAAGTTCGACATCAGAATGCAGTTAAAAAGAAATAGAAGAAAAAATGCAAAACACATAAGTGTAACAGCTCGACAGAGTAAATAAGTGTCATACGCAACACTCGAACATCTTCATCGAGCTCCAGATAAGCGCCCGGGCCAGCTGTCTCGATATCAGCATAGGGATACAGTGAATGCAGGTTTCGAGTGGCGATGTCGGGATGAGCGATCTCGATAGCCCCACACCCGTCAGGGGTATCGGGGCCGAGCATGTCATGCCATTTCTGGGGCCTGTTATACCAAGTGTAGACATTGATGTCCACCAACCCGTGTCGGATAAAGAAAAACTGGGGCTTCCACTCACCCTGAGACGAAGCCACCTTCCTCACAAATTCCGACGTGAGAGGACGCTTCTGAATATTATACCATCCCACATCTGGTAGACTTTTGATGGCGTAGTATTGACGGAATAATCGAACCGAGAACTCGACCTTGGCGATTCGAAACGCCAGCACAAATCCCATAACGCTCCTGACCCTGTTTGGAGCGAGTTGTGGGGCGCTGATTTTATAATGTCGAAGAACTTCTATGAGACACGGGTCGAAGGGGAACCTCAACCCCTCCTTCAATTGGACCTTGTATATAGCGCAGAATCCGGGAGGAGGGTCACAAGCAAACTGAAACTGACCATGCGATACCATGATGTTTGAAGAAGAATAGGGTATGCCATATCGTAGGCAGATGGTTTTGGCTTTCTCCGGGGTTAGACTGGAGATGCACCCGTACGGCCCTTGGCCTCTCATCCTCGTTTGACGTTTGGTGGCGGGTCGAGGAGACGATTCTTCTTCTCCTCCCTCTTCTTCTTCTCCGGTAGCTCTCTCACCGGAGCGGATGGACGCTCGTAAGCTTGTTTCCTCGAGGATTCCTCTTCCACAACAATTTCCTCTCTATTTTGTGAATCACTATCGCTACTAGACATGGAATCAATAAGAGATGCAGAAAATAAAAGACAAAAAGAGTTTGAATAGATTGGGGCTTACTTGCGTTTTTTCGATGAAACTGAGACAAATAATGGCAAATGAGAGAGTGCAAAGTCTTGGGCTCCTTTTATGCTAAGAAAATCTCCAAATGATTTGAAAGGGTGGGATTTTGGGGCAGTTATAGAAGCCAAAGCGCGAGAATCAAGGGCCAAGTCTACACGCGGCCCAATAAGAGACGCTTCGTTTCCTACACCAATTAATACCGTCAGTATGACGTCACCCTATGACAGCCTATACCTGTAGAGAGCGACAGCTGTGTTCCCGCTTAAAGAAGACCACGTGTCGAAAGGGTTATTCAAATTTTCAGATCCGATCTCAGCTCCCGAGATGAGCTTCCCTCCGATCTGGGGGGCTTATGATGATACGGGGATTCGCTCCTCCATGTGGAATTATCTGATTGGTCCAGCTGGCATGTGGAAAAGTCTATGTTAGTTATCCACATCGGGTCGATACGAGACGCACCAGTGAAGACCGCAGCTAAGGTGAGATTCTCCAAGTGTCCGAACTCGAACACCGACGTCGATGTCCATCGAGTCGATACCACGTACTTTAGACAAGGCTCATTGGCCCACACCCAACAGGTTACTTGGATAAGGAGGCAAGGCCCATTAAAGGGTATTTATGTCAATAGACCTAACCGCCCTAAACTTAGGGCAGAAGAAGGACATGTGCTTATAAATAGCTCATTCCAGGAACTACGTAAGGCTTGATTCCTGGACATTACACAGGATACGTGGGCAATCCAAGATACATTCTTGGACTCGGCCATAAAACACCCAAAAACACTACCTTTCCAACAAGTTACGACCATTCGATCCCCTTACTGACTCACCCTTAGATTACACGTGGCCCCGTTATTCCGGTGGTGCGTCGTTTAGCATCATCAGGTAACAATCGCATCTTTGACCGTGTGGGACACACTAGAAACAATTGACAAATAACTATAGGTAATAACAAAAAAAGGCAGAGGGTAGATTAGGAAATGTGCTATGACTAGGGCATTATAACGTTGGAAAAAGCGCCGCCCTACTATTTGACACAAACATAGCAACACCGATTTCATGGAAATGACATCATAAACAAAATTTATTGTGCAAACTATAGAGAAAAAACAAAGAATGAAAGGAATTACCATCATTTGCGCGTAATAAAATATTTTTGCCTGCAAAATATATAGCAAAAAAAAGAACAATTTTTTAGTCATGAGAATTAACATTATTAACCCATAATAATAAATTGACATTAAATCTACCAAATATAATGAAAAAATAAAATGATAACAAATGAGCGCTTTGGTAATAAAAAAAAACCCCACAAATTCACCGTTCCAGGCTTTAAATAGGACACTCCAGCCGCCGTTGTTTGTCAATTCACTTTTTGTCTAAAATCATTCTCGGGAAGGACGAAAGGACCGACAACAACACGAGCAAATGAGACACTGGTTGTAGTTGAATTGTTGTTGTTTTGGAGAGACTTCGACAACAACCGGACATCTCCTTGTAGGTATGTGTATGGAGTTTATTTTATTATTTTTTCATGACTATCCACCAACTTGACACCCAATCGTTTGATCAAATCACCTGCAACCTTGTTGTTGTAGTTGTTGTTGTTGTTTTGGAACTGAATAAGTCATCACGATTGTTTAAAACTATTAGAATAATTGGTCTCTCCATGATTTCAGTTTGAGTAAAATGATGTTTCTTTCTTATTCTTTCAATGAAAACCCACCAGGACATTAAATAATTCATGGATCATGATAAAAATGATGTTTTACATTTCTTTCTACATGTATGTGTATTAGAAATCCTTGTCTTCAGATTCTATGACCTTGAAAGTTATGACGACTTGCTATTAAAACAATGATGTGGTCTCGCGCTTGCATCATAAATATGAATTAATGTTTCCTATGATGACAATAATTCAATTGAGAGACGTGTTGTATTATGTGTGGCTTTACGTTAAGTAATTTATATCCGAATGATCTAAATCTTTGGTAAGATCCACTGGAAGAGAATTCAACCTAATTTGTTACAAGAAAAACATATACGGATTCTCTATTTGTGTTGAAGAATATTAAGTTTCATGTTTGCGCAATAAATATTTGCCAACGGAAAATCCCCCAATTCTTTGCTCATTTATTTCTAAGTTTTCAAATATAAAAATAAGCCGCTCATTAAATATTATTACCACTCGAGGACTTCAGCTACATGTAACTAGCAACATTGTAGGGTATGATGAGTGAAGTTGCTAAAGTTGGCTCTATTTTCATTTTCGTGGACATTCAAATTCTCTAGATTGTTTGGTCAAGGGTCAAGTTCAGAGTCCGGAAATGAAGGGGTTTTTTTTTTCTGTGTGCGCGTGCGTGTGTGTATGTGTGTGTGATGTAGGTGGACATTGATCCACTTTTGTTGAGATTTCAATGTCATGATATTTCATGTTCATTATTTATTTGCTTTTCTGAGTTATACGTCTAACTCACTTTTTACTTAAAAATTTCACTATTTGTTAAATGTTGAGTATTTAGTTTTTGGTATGGGTTTACCTCACGTTCAAATACCAACAACATGCTAGAAATATTTACTAGAAAAAAATACATATTAGGCTAAATATGCATCATGGCTTGTGTGCAATTCGGTTTAATGTTGTTTCTTTTTTTGTTTTTTTTAATGAAGACACGTGAAAGTCAACTTGCTTGCATATTTATATTTGGCGATTTATAAATCTCTATCACGAATAATGTGTTTGGCGTATTTGTCCTAAAAAAATTACATGCTTGTGCGTTTTCGGATTGTGAAGCTGTGGAAACATTGAGTACATTGGATAGATTGCAAGGGATGCTTGATTCTAGCTATACAGAGTTTTCACACAATTTTTTCAATTGTGGAAAGATCGTTGATCATGACATATCAATTGGTAGGTATATTTCATTGTTTTTATTTTCCTTTTCTATGTTGTACTAAGTTGTTACTTTCAATTAATATTTCAAGAATTACTGCATGTTTCCGTGACGGTCTGTGTACAATATTCATGCATAGTGTCTTGGGCGAGTTTAATGTGAACTTATGAAAGGAAAACCGGCGGCTTTTCTTGCAACGCCATTAGGAATTAATACTAAACCTAGGCACATACAACACTGTAATATTTGACGAGTTAAGTCGTTTTAAGTTGTTGAAATATGGTATTTTAGCACTAGCTCACTAAAAGTAGGGTTCTTCAGTCCACACCTATAGAAACTACTTTTATTGTACTTTTTAATTCTTTTTTTTATTAAATTTTTTAGCTGGATAGATAATGAGCATAGGAAAATGTTTTATAGCTTTGCTAACGAATTAATATACCTTGTTCTTATACAATTCTTGCAGCGGATGAAGCCCTTATTATTTTTTCTCCAGGAAACACAGTATTTTCTTTCGGTAGCCCTTCTGTTGAATCTATCCTTGATAGATTCAAAAACTCAACCGAAAAGTGATTACTTTGCACTCCCATCAAAAAAAGTGAGCAGGTTATCCGTAAGGATGAACTAGAGAAGATTTACATGCTCCTTGAAGATGAATGTGAAGCTGAAAAAACTTGCGGCGTTGATCTGAAGAAAATGAAAAAGCTGGAAGAGTCCATCCGCATGTGCTTCGGGGACGCTAAAATTGAAGATCTCAGTTTGGATCAACATGAGGCATTCGATGAACTTGCTAGGATCCAAATGAATTATTGCGGGACAAAAATGTCCCAAAAATCTGATCAACTTGATCTTGGCGTTCACTTTTTTTTTAAAAATTTTATTTTATGGGTTTTTGTAATTGATCCTAGTTCAATTTTATCCCTGTATCCTTTGAAAAGTGAATCACTCAACATTTTTTTATTACAATTTTAGCATTTTCAGATGCAAGCAAAATTGGAAAATGGGACGGATAGAAAAGCACGCCGATTAAAAAAAGAAAACAGTCTTTGGGGCTTTCATTATTTTCTATTCCATACGTGTACGGTTATTTTCTTCTTAACGGAACAACCGAGAAGAAACGGAGTAATTATTCGTGAAGAAAATCCCTGAACCTAATGTAAAATCCCACATCGGGAAATTTGCAGAAAGCTCACCTCCATATAAGTGTGAGACATAAAATATCTTGTCAACTCGGGTTAGCCCTTTTAGACCAAGCGAGGACGACGGTCTAAGCAATTGACCGGACAATTTATGGCTCATGTAGCGTTACCAGGCGCCAGGTCTGGGGGCGTTACAGAATGGTATCAGAGCCGACTATCAGACGGCCCTAAGCGCTGCACCGTATTAGAAAGATGGTGTAGTTGCCTCTGGTAGGGACGATCCAGGACCAGTCTTGGCCGTCCTGGCGAGGACGCCAGTCCCTTCTAAGGGGTGAGAATGTAAAATCCCACATCGGGAAATTTGCAGAAAGCTCACCTCCATATAAGTGTGAGACATAAAATATCTTGTCAACTCGGGTTAGCCCTTTTAGACCAAGCGAGGACGACGGTCTAAGCAGTTGACCGGACAATTTATGGCTCATGTAGCGTTACCAGGCGCCAGGTCTGGGGGCGTTACACCTAACCCGGAAAAGTGAATTCAAGCCTCTTTGTCGTAACTCGTAACAACATGATATTTCAACATCATATCAAAGAACGAGGTCATGAATTCCAGCCTCTTTGTCTTCACTCTTAACCTCCACCTAGGATTTTTATCGAGCCTTGTTGGCCTAGGTTATTTAAATAAGATCCACAATTGATGTGTCTTGATGAAGTACACTTGATGCAGTAATTTAACAATGACTCTCTTATAATAGAAGACGTTTTAAAAGCATGTGTATGTATGTATTTATGTGTTGGCGTGTGTGTGTGTATATAGATGGCTACAATGAATTTTGGCTGTAAATATGTTTAAGTTTCAAGAAATCTAATTGAACATTCGTACTTTCATTAACCGTCAAAAGGTGGAGATCAAGCTCGAAGGACACCATAAATAAATCACAGGAGTCACTTTTTCTGATTTTCAATACGTGAGGCCCAAATCCCCTGATCCTTACATTTGTACCGCTTGCGTAGCCCCTAATTCATTGATTTTTGTGGTGGATAGAAATAATGATTCAGATCTAGAAAATGTGGGCATAGAAGACTATAGGAAAATAAATAAGAGAATGGAGGATTGGTTTTTTTTCTCTACAACGATGATTGTTGCAGTTTTAACGAGGAAGGCTGCTGACGCTCCTACGGTAATAGCATATGATACGGCTGCATTGGTTGCTCCCGCAAAGAAAGAGGTAATGGAGGCTTAGGAGTATGTGTCCAATGTTCACAAAAATGAAAATTTAAGGGGAATACTAGTGGATGAGTTGGCATCCAATCCAGCCAATTACGGTTGCCGTGGATGTGGTGTTGGTTGTGGTCGTGGTCGTGGTCGTGGCCGCGGTCGTGGTCGTCGCTGCGGGTTATAGTATTCATGGCCGTGGTGTTGGGGATGATGCGCGAGTTAGTATGCAATTGAAGCTCATACTTTTTCTTGATGTTCCTCCTTAAAGTCACCCACTTTTTTGTACATGCAATCGTTTAATTGCAAGCGAGTCATGAATGGTCGGAAGACATGCTTGGAACATTCATGTACATTATCGTTTGCTTTGGGAAAATGAATAGTTTGTTAGTTCTTAGGGCTAGGGGACCTCTAACAAAAAAAACTATATATTTGTCAAAGTCGAAGAGTCCTCTAAATCTTTTTATCCGGTGCTAGTTTATATATATATTTTTTAATATGAACAAAAAAGAGGGGACATGCTCAATACATTATACAAGTATATTATATAAAATGATATGAGAATTATTGATTTGACCGAGCATAGGATCCCCGTTAGTTAGTGGAACAATAGCGAAGATCTAAATCTTTTTGCCGGAGCAAAAAACACGAACGGTATGAAAGAAAAGTATCTGATGATCTACCACCACCAGAGAATGTCGCTTGAGGCAACAATCTTCCATCCATTCTTTGCAATGTTGTAGAAGGTTTATGTATTGAAGGAGAGCCCCAACTTTATCATGCAAGGACACATGCTCATCAATAAACAAAGATCAGTGATAATGCATTATGAAACACCTTTTTTGCTGCACTATTATTGAAAGCTACATTCTTTTTCTTAGAAGTAGATGACTCTAATGCCCGAGCAGGACTCGCCCTTGGTTGATCATCATTTTCATAAATATTTTCTCTTATACTTTAATAGGCTTATTAGAGTATAATTCAAATCTATGATCTACAACCACCATCATTATAGCTTATGGATAGACGGATTAAATCACACTTTATAGACGGTAAATCACTCCACGAGAAATTTTATAATAACCGTGGTAGTAATGTTGTACCAAGTGCATGCGTTATATTCATACATTATCTAACATTATTCAAATAATTGTGTAAGAATGAACGATAGTAAGAATGGATGAACACATGCATCTATTTGGTACAACCTTCATACGTATAACATGTTGTACGCAAATTTTCTTCGGTAGTGATTGTGTAACCCACCATATTAAGAGATTGACTTCCCTCACCTCACAACCTAGGTTTTGGGGATGAGGCGCCACCTCTTATATGGGTTTGGGCTTAGTTTTCTACATGGTAGCAGAACCATCCCTTTATTGTGCAAGTGTTGGGCCTCTTTGTTGGCCTTGAGAGTGCCCAGGCCCACACTTGAGGGGGCATGTTAAAGTATCCCACATTGGGAACTTGTGATTGTGTAACCCACCATATTAAGAGATGGACTTCCCTCACCTCACAACCTAAGTTTTGGGGATGAGGCCCCTCCTCTTATATGGGTTTGGGCTTAGTTTTCTACAGTTATTGTTCAAGTCATTTATAAAATTAAAATGGAATGTTGTGCACTAAATATTATACATGTTTAATATTGTGGTACCCTATTTACTATGATACCACTCCGAAAATTGACACACAAAAACTGATTGTGAAAATTGATTTTTCAGAAGTTGGTTATTGGTTTAGTGCCGTTAGGCTTAATCACAATAGGTTGTTTGTTGTGTCTTGGGTCGATGACGGTAACAAATATGTGTCATGTTGTTTCGGTTCTTCATGCCGGTGACAAAATTGTGTCATGAAGTTTCATAGTTATCTATAATAAATCTAAAACACACCACAAAAACAATCTTGAGGGGTACATTCATTTTGTCAGCGTCAACCCGTAGAATTTAATTCTTGTTTCGGATTTGATTTCTAACAAATCAACAAATAACACTTATTTCTTCTTTCCGATTTTGCATTTCTAGAAAATGAACAATTATAACAGGATTGAAATGAAAAACAAATTAAGGGTGTATTTGAAAGGTTATACTCTCTATGGGACACAAAAAGCTTGAACCTAGCCAACCGTATATCCTGAGAGGTATTTCTTTTTGTGGGCGTCAAACTGTTGAATTTATTTCTTGTTTTGGATTTAGATTTTAAAAAATCCACAAGTATGACTTATTTATTATTTTCATTTTTTATTTTTAGCAAATGAACAGGTTGAACTTATTTCTTGTTTCGGACTAGTTTTCTCACAATCCAACAAATATAGAATTTTCTTGTTATAGAGTTTGGTTTTCTAGCATAGGAACAAATACATCGGCGTCCAAATGGGATACGAATTAGAGTTGTATTTGGAAGATTCAAATCTTTACACCCTTGGGTCCACAATAAATGGAAAGAGGAAGATTTGGGTTTTAAACGTCTTGACATGATGAATATGACTCTCATCGGTAAACTAGTGGAAATTATTATTTGATGATGATGCCCTATGGGTCAAGATACATGTTTGTAAAGTCGTAGAATTCTCACCCCCATATAAGTGTGAGACATAAGAGTCATGTCAATTCGGGTTAGCCCTTTTAGGCAAAACGAGGACGATGGACTAGGTAGTTAATTAGATCATTTATTGCTCAATTAGCACTACTAGACACGGGTTTGATGGCATTCCAAATTGGTACCAAAGCCGACTATCAGACATAAGTTAATGCCACAGCGTGAGAGACGGTGGGGCCACCTTTATAATCCTCTGGTAAGGACAAGTGGGAGAATGTGACCATGGCCAAGTGCTAGAAAGTATGCCGGTTACTTATAAGGGGAGAATGTAATGTCCCACATAATTAAAGTAGTTGAATTCTCATCCCATATAAGTGTTAGATATAAAGGTGTAAAACCCCGAATTTTCAGAAAGGGTAAAATGGTAATTGGGTATGTGTACTATGACCTAATTATTATTTAACCTATTTATTTAATTATAAAGGATTTAATTAAAAAGATTTATTTTCATAGATTTTAATTAATGGGTGTAAAAAGGAACCATTACCTAAATTACACATTAGTTTTTACACGGCAATATTTCTTTCGCAAAATTGTAGAGGTGATTTGTACAAGAAAAACAAATAGGGGTCGGACACTTGTTTTCCAAATTCGGAGTCTAACGGTTGATTTTCGGAGCGAGACCATTGTAGAAGAAACTGATCACCGCGAGGAGGCGATCGTTTCGATACTAACCGTTCTTTTTCCGGTAAGTTTTCCTTTTTAGCCCTAAATCTAGATCCGTTTATGTTCTTGAGATATACCTGTGATTTTATAGATTAGAAAGGTTGCCTAATCGTAGTAATGGTCAATTATCGTAGGTGATTCGTAGAAGTTGTTGGAATCGAGGATTAAAGCTTTTTACTATCCGTTATCTCTTTCAATCACTTTTAAAATTGCTAAGGTAAGGGGTGTTTGGATTTTGGTGTTCAATCGTTTATAGTTATGTGTTTAACTATTTATTATTGTTGTTGGTTCTTTATTTTTATTTTTATTTTATTGCCGGTGAGTTCATCACTGTTGTTGAAGAAAATAGGACTAATCCTATTGCTGTTGCTATGTGTTCTGGTGACATGCCGTAATGTAGGAAGCTTTCTACGTAGTCAAATATTAGATACTTAATTGTCTATTTGGTATATATGACTTGGTTTTGGGTAAATGATTTGTGGTTCATTTGCTGAACTTGCAATTTTAGCAGCATGCGTAATATTTAATTAATAAATATAGAAAAGCAATAGTTGCAGCAAATAATGGTATCATGACTTTACTTGATAGAGATGGTAATAATAATTGGTTGCTTTGTTTAGGTCTTGTGGGACGTTGACTTAGTATTCAATGATCTTTTTACAACGTGCTAGGTAGCGTAACTAGAGGTCTAAGACTAGATGTCCTTAGGAAGCCTTTTTGTGAATGAATCAGGTAGTTAGAACTTAACTCGTAAATACATATGTGGTTGTCTAAAAGCTAAAACATCAATGTCATTGGTAAGGCACGTTTCTAAATCGAAGAATGGGAATCTTGCAACCCTTTTGAGTTATATGTCAAGGCACAACGTGTAACTTCCCACATGGAGACCTAAGTCTATGCCCTCTTGAGAGGTGCTTAATATGTCTCGGTGCATTCTCACCATGCACAGTGTCCTTTGGTATTGATGTAATAAATCTTATTTGTGTGAGGTTATACTACGGAGCTAGTAGAGGGTGAGAGAGCTCTACTATTACAACATATGTGTTAGTGATTGTAGATGATGCCATGTTCTATGTATCTGCCTTTATTGCTATATATTGTACCGTTCTTCTACCCCTTACTAAGTACGTATGTACTTACCCCCTCTTCTCTCTTGTCCCCACCCCGAGAAGGTGGTGCATTTGTAGGTGTTTTCGAGGCCACTAAGGAGTGACCCGGAGATGGTGCAGATGAAGTCTTTTGTTCTTTATTTTCCATTGTAAACTGGTATAGATTCGTTTATCCTTGTATTGATAGAAACTGAAGAATTGAGTTTATGGTTATCAAGTTGTTATGGACATACTGTATTTAATGGTTAAAGATAGTCTTGGTGATGTAATAATTGCACTGTGTTACTTTCGATCGTGTATTAGTCTTTTCGGTTGCCCGAGTCGGTCGTTTTGTCTTCCGCTTGTTTCTCGATTTCCGCTTACGTAAGGCTTACATTTATAATTAGATTAAAATTTTAATTATATGTGTGCCGGGCGTTCTTTTCCGGATAAGGACTCGGTATCCGGGACGGGGGTGTCACGATTGGTATCGAGCGGCAAGTAACACCGCCGCATAGGACGTAAACTCTTAAGACTTGGTCTAGTTGTGTTTAGAAACGTAAGATGGGAATATTGGAGTTAGATCTTTTAGGTGTAGACCCTCTTAAGTTAGTCCGCTAAACAATGAACCCCATAAGGTTGAAGTCTCTAAGCCAAACCATTTCACCTAGGATTAAGTGAAACCTCTTTTAAATAAGGCTTTAGGATCATAGTCTTATGCCTACACCTAAGTTGAGGTCCTATTGGTTGAATTTTCTTTACATTCCCTATTGTGATCTCTCCGTTTTTCCTTACACCTTGATATCAAAGTCTACTTTTGACTTGGCCAACCTTTGTAGAGTACGATATCTGATTCAACTCTACAAATCCTCCAATTTCTCCTTCCACTTTTACTTGCTTTGTTGCTTATGAAAATTCTTTGACCATTCTTTGCTCGATATGGGTTCCACACGAACTCCATATACAGTTCTATCCTTTCCAAGTGTTTCTAATTCAATCAATCACCGGTGTTAAAGGTTTCTTGCTTTAATACATGGTTTTCATCATCCTTGGAGTTAACTTTATCCAACACGGGCGAATGTTTGTGTTCCTGTGTTTTCCTTTCATGTAAAACAGCTTCCCTTGCTTCGAAAATTCTGAAAATTTTCAGAATGGTAGATCACTGCTTTTTCTACAACTTCTATTTTTACATCAAGTCGATAATGATTATGGTTTGCTCAGAAAATTCATGTTAATGCCGGACACTCTGTCCAGAAAATCTGCAGCAGCACTTTCACTTCTTATTCTGTTTTGAACAGGTTAAGCATATTCAAATGACCTGAATTTTTGATATATTGCAGACAACAATTTTATCTACAACTTTCCTCTTGAAATCAAGTTCAAATTCCTTTTATTTTGACCACAATCTACAATTTAAGTCAGTGTTTACCAATCTGGAAATTCTGACAGCTTGTGTATTCGGTAGAAATAATTGTTTTTGACCAACTCCCTCTCATTCAAAAATTCTAATTTTTTTTTATGTCACTTAGGAAACTACATTATCAAAATATTTTATCTTTGAATCGTGCTCAAATTCCTTTTCATTTGGGCTGTACAAATTGATAATGTCAGATCCGGAGTAAATATCATACACATCAACCTAAAAGGAATCCTCACCTCTTTGACTTAGGGTTGGGCTAAGAGAGTAGTAAGTTATGATTATTATGTTCTAGAAGTTCTCCTGAAGTTTGATCTCCCTCTAGGTTGAATCTTGTATTAGGATGCTTGTGAGTTAACTGTTGTTTCTTTTGCAGCTATAAACAAGCACCATGACGTTACCTTCCCGGTATGCCACACTTGAAGTTCAAATCCTTTTATGCCTTCCTTCAACCATACGTTTTCTAGTAAATTACTTCCCAATTGATTCCTTACTCGAGATCCTTGAATTCTGCAACTACCCACCATCTTTTGTCATGAGTTACCTCAAAAGCATATCTCCTTAAGTCTTTCTTCTGAACAAGTTCACGCCTTTTTACTTTTAAATTAATGAAGCAAGCACTCCTACCCTTCCTTTCTTATCCATAATTGATTAAAAGTTCTAATGTCAAAACATTCATCTTACTTGTGTTCATTCTCGGCTTCCCTCCTAAGGGTAGTGTTGATTTTGTATCTTCCTCTCTTAATGCTACCTGTTCTTTCAAGGTATGCTCCCCATCTTTTACCAGATAGATCATTATGACTACCATGACATCCATGTTCAATTACTTGTCTTTAAATTTTTGCCAAATTATGCTAACTCAATTTCGGGCAGAAGGTAGTCGCTTACCAAGGTGTCTTACGGACCCTTTTTCCGGTCAACATTTGAACTCCAAAATTTTATTAACTTCAATCCAGGTTAATACATCTTGTGCCTAGCCTTTTCAACTTTAAATCTCTTTCAGGCCATTTAGAGCCATGAACCACGGGACACACCTTTGACATTCTCTCTTCAGTCTTGGTGTTTTTATAACAATTTTGTTACACCAGTCAAAATGTCTGTTCCGTTTTATCCTTCTTATTCCCTCATAAGGAATAACATTGAGCGCTTATTCTTTGGCATTGTACAATTCCTCTGGAGTAGTGCAACCTTGAACCCTTGAATTTGGCCGTCAATGATCTTTTACACCTCTTTTGGAAGTTCGAATTAATTATATAAAATCAAACTTTATCTGTCATTTCTTAAGTATCTTTCATCCTTCACACAAAAGCTTGTCTATCATAGACTCATTTTCAAAACTTTTGATTCTCCTTCACATTACATTGAGGAAATTTCTAAACCCTTTAAATCTTGGAATAACCTCTCTTTGACTAATACAAACTTCGACACTTCTTGACAAGTGTTTATTTCATCCCGAGACCTTTGTCGTACTCGTTTTGTCTCAATAGCTCCTTCATGTTGAGACTCTTGCTCTCTTATTGATTTCTCGTTGTGTAGCCTTTTTAGGTGCTCGACCTTGCACTTTTAATTTTTCTGTAGAAGAATGATCCCTTGAAGCATTCATGCGAACTGAGAACCTTTTTAGTTCGCCAACATCCATTTTTTTTATCATATCCTTGACGATTAAGGTCACTTGCCAAGTAATCTCAAGTCCAATCTTCTTTTTCCTTCTGCATTAAATGTCTCAAAGACCATCATGTGTTGTTTCTCTTAACGTCCCCACTTTTTAAGGGCTTATGTAAAAGCTCATTATCTTCCTTTCAGACGGTCAGAGTTCCTTTGCAGACTATCGTATATTGCAGAATTCCACTCTCTCAAAAGAATCTTATCTGCAAGATTTTATTTTGTTTTTTTTCTTTTGGTGGCTATCTTTTGTATTATGATACAATGCTTCATTCTCCAGTTTGGGACCAACTTCAACTTTCCTCAACACGGAATCACCATGTTTTGTTTATAACCCCTAAAACCTCACTGGTTTTGAGAACTTACTGCCGTTTCTTCTGTTTACCATGTTGACATACCACTCTGGTACCCAACTTGTCACTATTCAACTTCATTTGTTTTCCAAGCTAACCCTTATTGGCATAAGAATTGGATCAGAATATCAGAGAGAAAGTATAACAAGTCCGTGCTTCTCTTTCCTGAGAAGACTCAAAAACCCTTCAGCAATAATCCTTAAGTTTTACAGAAAGCTTGTGCCACAGTGATAGAAGCTGAGATCAAAATGAGTCAATTGTGTCAAGAGTTGCGGATCAGTTGGAAAGTTCAAGCTATCTTGTTTCAGTCAGCAAACGGAAGTAAAATGTGTTGTACCATTGATTGCAAGATTCGAGGCAGTTGATGAAATCACGAAGAAGCAAAATGAAGATGCGGTTGTTGTCAGTTACAAGTGAGTGGTCGGGATCAAACCAGTCAGTGGTCACGAGTTGGATGAAGATGGCAACCTTCAGCGTCAAGGATCGGCTTCGTGTTCCGGATGTGGAAGATTTGAGGAAGACAGTGATGGATGAAGCCCACACGATGGAAATTGCAGTTCACCCTGGAGCAACCAGGACGTGTAGAAAGTTGAAACGGCACTGCCGGCCACTTTCTGTGAAGATAGAGATAGCAGAGTTGCCTATAACACCGGTTAACATGCCAAAGCATCTAGAAGTCACCGTTTGAGGCCCTATATGGAAGGACGTTTAGGATGCTAGTCATCTAGGATAAGCGGAACAAGAACAAACTACAAGACCAAAGTGGATACATCAAGCCGGGGAGAATCTTTGAAGTGGACCGTCGCAACCTCGAGATGGCTCGAGACATGCAGAAGAGTTAGGAAGATGGAATAAGAAGACTGTTAGAGTTTGAAGTTGAAAATAGAATGCATCTACAGGCGTCCTCAACAATAGAAGCAAGATGGATTGGGCAGACATGCAAGATAAGCCCTAGATATGAAGGCTCTTACGTGATAGTGGCTAAATTAGGACCTTTAGCTTATCCAAGTGGAGTTACCAAACTCCCGTCACGGGTGAATGACGTTCTACATGTGACAATGATAAGGAAATGGTTAGCTGATTTTGATGTGAGTCAAGCTTCGACCTTGAAACGGTTGGAGAGACCTTGACCTATGTGGAAGAATCAAGTGCACTTCAGAGCGGAAGAAGAAGAAAGTTATGAAGGAATACGTACAACTAGTCTGGGGTCAGTCAAGTGGTCACGCCGACAGAGTCAACAAGAGTTATAAAAGACAAGGCATTTTGTGCAGTTCCAGAGTTCAAGTACCCCCCATATATGTTCAGTTTCGAGGACGAAACTTGACTTAAGGGGGGAGGGATGTAAAACCCCGAATTTTCAGAAAGGGTAAAATGGTAATTGGGTATGTGTACTATGACCTAATTATTATTTAACCTATTTATTTAATTATAAAAGGATTTAATTAAAAGGATTTATTTTAAGTGCAAATTAGTTATAAGGCCGTCGTTAGAGAATTAATGATCATTTAGGACACTCCGAAATCTTATTTAGTTATAAGGACATTCTAATTTTAAGAAGGAAACTTATTTAGTTATAAGAACATTCTAATTTCAAGTGGATAAAGAAGAAAAAGGAAGGAAGGAAAAAAAAAAAGAAAAAAAAACGAAGCGCTGGAAAAAAAAAGCGCTGTAAGAAAAAAAAACGCTGGTGACATTGATTTTTTTTTTTTAAGATGCAGTGACATTGATGTCTGAAGCAGTGACATTGATGACTTATGCAGTGACATTGATTTCTGAAGCAGTGACATTGATGACTTATGCAGTGACATTGATGTCCGATGCAGTGACATTGATGTCCGATGCAGTGACATTGATGTCCGATGCAGTGACATTGATGTCCGATGCAGTGACATTGATGAATGATGCAGGGACATTAAGCTAAACATTCAAGATCGTGTTAAAGAATTGAGGGATTCCACAATGAATCCAATTATCAGGAGGGCACAAACAACGTGTGGCTATTACAAGAGTCATAGTGAAGAGTCTTTGTAGTTTCACCAAACTTGTACTTCTATCCATATTAAAAGCTCCACATTTGGAGAAATGCAAAACAAGAGCAGTAGCCGATCGATGCGATTGTTAGGTTTTATGCAAGTGACATTGACGACTTATGCGCAAAGTGACATTGACGACTTTTGCAGTGACATTGATGTCTGAAGCAGTGACATTGATGACTTATGCAGTGACATTGATGACTGTATTTACAATTAGATAACTGATGCAATGATATTGATGTCACTGCATATACGACTTGATACACACATTTGGTAACTTTGTAAAGTAACTTTATTTCTTTGTTATCTTTAAATATTTGATTGATGTTGGTTTATTTGATTAGTGTTGGTTTAAATTTTCGATAACTTTGTAAAATAACTGTATTTATTTTGTTTTTTTTTTGTTTAAATGCATATTTTTACAACCAAAGGTATACATAAATTGTTACAATAACACGTCACTGCATAAATCGTTACAATAACACGTCACTGCATAATTCGATACAATAAGACATCACTGCAATGATCGCTACAATAAGAAGTCACTGCATAAATCGCTACAATGAGACGTCATTGCATAAATCGCTACAATGAGATGTCACTGATCAAGGTTGCCAATGGATCGTGGCGGTCAATACATCATGGTAGCCAATGAATCGCGGCGGTGAATGCATCGGGGTGGTTAATGGATCCCGGTGGCCAATGCATCCGGGTAGGTGGTCAATGCATGACGGTGATCAATACATCACGTCGATTTTTATGAAGAAAAAAATTGATTTTATGAAATTTATTCGGAAAAATATCAAATTTGATTTTAGAATAAAGAAGACGAAAAAATATGATTTTAGTAAAAAAATTATGATGATCCGAGTTTTAGATCAAAATATATGACATTTAGAATATGGTGAATTAAAAAAAAAAAAAAAACAACAACAACAACTTCAGCGCTTTTTTTTTTCCCTTGTTTTTTTTTCCTTCTTCCTCTTTATCCACTTGAAATTAGAATGTCCTTATAACTAAATAATATTTCGGAGTGTCCTATTACCCCTAATAAGTTGAAAATCAGTCCTTTTAAATAATTGGCCCATATTTTAATAGATTTTAATTAATGGGTATAAAAGGGAACCATTACCTAAATTACACATTAGTTTTTACACGGCAATATTTCTTTCTGCAAAATTGGAGAGGTTTTACGCTGTACAAGAAAAACAAATAGGGGTCGGACACTGTTTTCCAAATTCGGAGTCTAACGGTTGATTTTCGGAGCAGACCATAGTAGAAGAAACTGATCACCGCAATAATTAATGGGACACTTTTTTTTTTTCCTTCTTCCTCTTTATCCAGTTGAAAGTAGAATGTCCTTATAACTAAATAAGATTTCGGAGTGTCCTATTACCCCTAATAAGTTGAAAATCAGTCCTTTCAAATAATTGGCCCATATTTTAATAGATTTTAATTAATGGGTATAAAAGGGAACCATTACCTAAATTACACATTAGTTTTTACACGGCAATATTTCTTTCTGCAAAATTGGAGAGGGGGAAGGGGCCACAAGGACAAAAAAATTAATAAATGGGTCTGGAAGGACAAAAATCACAATTGTTATTTTAAAATTGTTACTTCACGTGTTAATGTTACTTTGTGTTTCACAATTGTTACTTCATATTTACTGTATTCCACATTTGTTACTTCATATTTGTTACTTCATAATTGTTACTTTTGTCCTTATTAAATTAGAGTTTCCTTCAATCCCGATTTTTTGAAAATTTTGTCCTTCTGGACAAAAATCTAAATTGGAGAGGTTTTACGCTGTACAAGAAAAACAAATAGGGGTCGGACACTGTTTTCCAAATTCGGAGTCTAACGGTTGATTTTCGGAGCAGACCTTAGTAGAAGAAACTGATCACCGCAAGGAGGCGATCGTTTCGATACTAACCGTTCTTTTTTCGGTAATTTTTCCTTTTTAGGCCTAAATCTAGATCCGTTTACATTCTTGAGATATACCTGCGTTTTTATAGATTAGAAAGGTTGCCTAATCGTAGTAATGATCAATTATCGTAGGTGATTCGTAGAAGTTGTTGGAATCGAGGATTGAAGCTTTTTACTATCCGTTTCTCTTTCAATCACTTTTGAAATTGCTAAGGTAAGGTGTTTTTAACGGGATTTGGGTGTTCAATCGTTTATAGTTATGTGTTTAACTATTTATTATTGCTGTTGGTTCTTTATTTTTATTTTTATTTTATTTCCGGTGAGTTCATCACTGTTGTTGAAGAAAATAGGACTAATCCTATTGCTGTTGCTATGTGTTCTGGTGACATGCTATGAGGAATTTGGTTTTGAGATGCGGACCTGGGAGTAAAAGAAAAAAATGCAGATACTTAATTGTCTATTTGGTATATATGATGTGCACTTGGTTTTGGGTAAACGATTTGTGGTTCTGTGAGTATAATTTGCTGAACTTGCAATTTTAGCAGCATGCGTAATATTTAATTAATAAATATAGAAAAGCAATAGTTGCAGCAGATAATGGTATCATGACTTTACTTGATAGAGATGGTAATAATAATTGGTTGCATTATAATATTTCTGGTACAATAATTGTTTAATTGTCATAGTAAAAGTGTGGTATATATTACATTAAAAGTGTATTATTTCAATTTTGTGTTTTTACGTGTATTACACGATACGATGTGGATTGTATGTTCCTATGGAACATTATATGTTAATTTGCATTGTCTAACTACGACTTCGGTAGCCTTGGTATCAAATCGTACCACAACCGAGACCCCTACATGGGGAGAAGGTGGGAGCACCGGAAGGCTTTGTTTAGGCCTTGTGGGACGTTGACTTAGTAGTCAATGATCTTTTTAGAACGTGCTAGGTAGCGTAACTAGAGGTCTAAGACTAGATGTCCTTAGGAAGCCTTTTTGTGAATGAACCAGGTGGTTAGAACTTAACTCGTAAATACATATGTGGTTGTCTAAAAGCTAAAACGTCAATGTCATTGGTAAAGCACGTTTCTAAATTGAAGCATGGGAATCTTGCAACCCTTTTGAGTTATGTGTCAAGGGACAACGTGTAACTTCCCACATGGAGACCTAAGTCCATGCCCCCTTGAGAGGTGCTTAACACTACAAAAAAACTGGGCTTTTTGCGACGGAAGGTTATCGTCGCAAACTAGGCTTATTCCGTCGCAAATCCTAATTTGCGACGGATTTGCGACGGTTTTTATTTGTCGCATTTTTTAGTCGCAAAACCGAGTTTTTGCGACGGTTTATCTGTCGCAAATTATTTGCGACGAATGTTGCGACGGATAATAACGTATTTTATTTTTTTAAAAAAATATAGTTTCCGTCGCAAAACAATGTAAAATCCGTCGCAAACAATTGTATAATCCGTCGCAAAAATATATAATCCGTCGCAAAAAATTTATAATCCGTCGCACAAATTTATAAACCGTCGCAAATATTTTTTATTAAATATTTTTTTTATTTTTAGATCCTTACATATCCGTCGCAAATACACTTTTCCGTCGCAAAAAACAACTTTGCGACGGAATATGTCCGTCGCAAAAGTTAAAATTAATCAGAAAATTATGGCTGTTTTGCAGCAGCCGGCCAAACCACCGCCGCAAAACAGCCATAATTTTCCCCGGTAGCATTACAATTGCTACCGGCTATCAACAACAACAATATAAAAGGGGATACGATACCAAAATAAATAAAACGATATGTCAATGGGATATGTCAAAGGGGATATGTCAAAGGGGATAAAACGATATGTCAAAGGGGATACGATAAGCCAAAATAAATAAAAATGTATAAAGCAATATGTCACCCGGTCGGACCCGGTGTACTACCTAAACCCATGTCACTTCCTCCTCCAGGGTCCGTGATCGATCGGTAATCTCTGTCCGCCTCGTACCCGGGTTGCATCCCTCCGGAGGAATGCCGCCTAACCGCCGGGTAATCCACTCCTCCATCCGCGCTAGTAGTCCGTCTTCCCCGACGCTTTTCGTCTCTCTCTAGCTCCTCCAAACCTCGCCTGTGTTTCTGCATTAATCTGTCTTTCTCTCGCCATCTCCTGGGTGAGACGGGTGAGTATGCCCGGAGAGTATGTCTCAGCGGATGAGTGTCGAGTAGTATCAGGCCTGTCGTAGTACATGGAGGCAGCTGACCCCATGCCAAAAACTCTCCCTTTCTTGTCGTAACCACCGGCGGCTTCGTAATAAAGACGCGACTCGTCGATAGGGGTGTCGAGTCGCGTCTCCGGGCTTTCGCCTTCTTCGAGGTGAAGACGTCCCGTAAAGTATGATATAAATTTGTTAGTAACAATAATTACATGATATATATATAATGTATATATAATATTTAGAATACATAACGTACCAAGATTTTCTCAAACTTCCTCGAGACGAAGTTGCCCGACTTCTTCTTCTTCGAACTAGTCACCGGATCTCCGACCGATAGGGGCACTTCTCTATTGTCCTCCATGGCCCGAGCGAAATCGATAACGCCGCGTACGCCCATAGCATGTGTCCCGGGGATCTTCCCTTCCTCACCGGATCCGAAGCTCGGTTTATCTTCTTTTTCGCGAGATGTTTCCTTGAATGCCTATTCCGACATAAGATAAACAAGTTAGTACATACATATATATATAAAACACAAGTATTATTAATTAAATATTGAATAATTGCTTACGGGACTCCCAATCCACTCCTCGAACTGACGGAGAATATCCGGGGTCATCCAAAGCCGAGCACGGGGGTTTGTTTGAGCCCGATACATATAATCACGGACCCCGTTGATAGCATACCGCTCAAAAGCTTCCCTAACCGGGCGCTCGTGGCGTAACTCGAAGCCGAAATGAGCACGCAACATAGTTATATATATGTTATATATATAGTTATAATTATAGTTATATTTATATATAGTTATATTTATATGAACGACGTACCCTAAATGCGTGCCACCACCTTTCCCGTCGCTCCCGGGCGGCATTATGCCACGTGGTGGCAAAAGTGTTGAAGCCGCCGATTATGGCGGTCTTGGCCATTTTCTTGACATAGTTGTCGGTAAACCCGTCATATTGAAAACAATAAGTTGTTAATATATTTGGTTAATCAAAATATAAATAAAAATACAAACAAATTAAAGCAAGATATGTATTAACTTACCATCTCCCCTCGGGATCCAAAACCGGCAATCCAAGGTCACCATTGACAATGACACCCAAATCCTCCCCGGTCATCTGGTGTATCTCATCATCCAAACCGTGAGTCTGTGTGGAGGAAGACGCTCCGGGGAGGGGGAACTACCCCTACCGCGTCTACCTCTACCTCTACCTCTACCTGACATCTATTTGACACGAAAATGACGTTTATACTAATCTAAATGCAATTATAATAAAAAGGCGTTTATACTAATTAATAATAAATTACAATGTTTAATACATTATTATTCAGCAATGATGACAAAATAAAATATTTAATACATTATTATTCACTATCACTACTAGAATGGAAGAGTTCTTCCTCCTCTTCATCGATATCTAGATCATCAACCGATTCTTCTTCCTCTCCATCTTCTTGTTGAATGAAATCCGCCATCTCATCATCATCCAAGTCATTATCCCCAACATCGGAGTCAACATCGACATCAAGATCTTGGTGGACAATGTTAAGAGGATCAGATAATCGGGAAACATCATTGATCACTTGTTCTTGGAAAACGGTTTCCTCGACGGGAGCATCGATAGTCGATCTTGCCTTTGTTTTGAAAACAACCGACCATTGATCTTTGTCTTTTTTCAAACTTGGATATAGAGCATAGTAGACTTGCTCGACTTGATAAGCCAGAACAAATGGATCATAAGCGCCATATTTCCTACCACGATGAACTTCAACTATCTTATAATCTTTATGCACATTCATGCCCCGTTCAGAATTATCAAACTAATCACATTTGAACAATACGGCTTTGTAGACAGTCGAAGCTCCATAATACACCAACTCAATGATTTCATTTAAAGTGCCATAATAGTCGGCACCTTCCGTGGAACTGACACAAAACCGTTGTTGACTGAAGATTTACCAATATCAGTTGCCCGGTTGAATGTCCGAAAGTTGTAGCCGTTAATCGAATAACGTTTCCAAGTTTTGACTTGACGAGAAGGACCACTTGCCAAAGCTTTTAGCAAATCATCATTCAACAATGATGCTTGTTGTGCAAACCATTTGGTAAATTCATTTTCATGTTTATTCCAAATATCCGTCGAGGTCAATTGAGGTTGTTGAACACGAATAAATTGCTCGAACAATCTAAGAATGAATCATTTTGTCGTTAATGTATATTTGTTCGAAAAAACTGTTAAGCATTGTATATATGTAGTAATGAGGTACTTACAAGTTCATACGGTTTCATGATTTCGCAGTTAGACAATACGTACTTGTGCACAAAGTCATATTCTTTATTATCCAAGAACCTCGTCTTGCACTTCCCGAGTTGTTGTACCATTATGATCACGGAATAACTCGGGTAAATCGAAACGATTGCCGATGCCGAAGTCTCACCAACAAGAAGATTCTTTGCTTTTGTTTCAATATGATCATCGTAATACATAGAACGAAGTTTGAAATCTCTTCCAACAAATACGCATTGCATATTGATTCCTCTACGAAAGCTTTGTTACCAATCTTTTGTTTTAAGTGATTCAAAAACCTTTCGAATGGATACATCCATCGATATTGCACGGGACCACCAAATCGACCTCATACGGCAAGTGTACCGGTAAATGCTCCATCGAGTTAAAAAACGCCGGAGGCAAAATCTTCTCTAACTTGCAAATAATCTCGGCAATGTTATTCTCTAAACGAATCACGTCTTCTATTTTTAGGGTAGCGACACACAAGTCTCGAAAGAATTGACTTATCTCGGTCAATGCATTCCACTCATTTTTCGGAATCAATTCTCGAAGGGCAAGCGGCAACAAACGTTCGTACAAATTCCCATATGATGTGATCGAAGATGAGACGTTTTGGCTTGGAGTCCACTTACGTTATCATTTATCCCACATTGTTTCCGTGGAAGATTTTATTAGAATTTATTAGTATTTATTTCTTTTATTGGTGTTTTTATTTCTGTTAAATAAGTTTGTCCCACATTGATTTGGGAGTAGTTTATTTATTTTATTCTAGCCTATAATAAGGCTTTAGTTGTAATCTTTTTTAGCAGACAAATTTTGATATATTATATTTGAAGCTTTAAGCTTTGGTGAGTTTTCTCACGTTGGTTTTGGTGGATTCCAACACCGTTGTTTGGTGGATTCCAAACGGAACTTATCAAGGTTCTGAGCAGACCTTGTGGCGTTCGTATACCAAGGTTCTTAGATACGGGTTATCTAAGGGTTGAGGTCATACCAAGGTTCTTAGTTACGAGTTAGCTAAGGGTCGCGGTGCTCGTTTTATTGGTGCCTTCAGTCGGTCCTTCGGAAATTTCGGATCTGATTCGGCTACGGATCACATCAGTTGGTATCAGAGACACAGTCACTGACGGTATCCAAATATCCCTTTTTATTTTCTTTTCTTTCATGCGTGTCCCTTTTCATTATAAATAAAAAAAAATCCAGTTTCTTGATCTTGTCTTGTTCCTCCGTTGTTGTCCTTTCAATCTCAAAAACAAAAAAAGAAAAATCAAATTTTCTTCTCGTTTCGTTGTTGATCTAAAAAAAAAAATTAATATATATTTTTTTTTCAGCCCTCTTGCATCTCTTTACACGGCATATGTATCCCAGTATCTATTTTTCTTGCGTCTCATATATATATATCCCAACATCTATAGTTTTTCCTATTGCGTCCATCTTAAAAAAAATATACTGTATCACCGATTTGTCCCAAGCCGCAAAGTTTGATCTTGTCCTCCAATCAGATCCTTTTAAAAAAAAAAAAAAAAAATTTCCAGCCATTTATTTTTTGTTCCTACGTCTCCTATTCCGAAAAAAAACAAAAAAAAACCTGATCCTTTATTGAAGTTGTGCCGTGTTAACTTTTGTGCACCAAATTGATCCTTTTGTTTGCGTCGTTGAATAAAAAAAAATCACTTCCGAATATTCTTGTTTGATTATTGAATAATGTCAAAAGAGAGTCTTGCGGATGTCTATTTTCGGAATTTTGAAGATATGATGAATCGGAATTTGGAAAAAATAGAACAACGTTTTGATGATATGATGGATGAGATGAAGAATATGTTAAAGGGAGTAACTAAGCAATCTAACCGTGGTGGTAGATATAACCGCAGTGGTAGAAGTAATCATGGTGGTAGAGGTAACCGTGGTGGTACAGATATGGTTAAGAAAAATTCTATAGAGGTGTTTTCAGTATTTTGCGGTCATTGTAAAGGGAGTGGTCATCACTATTATGATTGCCCTGATTTATTGCAAGAACTACGTAGAATCGACGAGGAAGCTCGTTTGAAACATGAATCAGCACGAGAAAAAGACTTGGTTGAAGCGAAAAACGAAGAGATTGTTAACACTCGAGAAGAAGAGTTGAAAAACAATGAAGATAAGAGTGTGGCGGGGATACATGTTGCACAAGAATGTGATGTTGAGAAGAAGAATGATGTTGTTGGAGCAGAATTGGTGGAGGTAGTCCAAGAGTCGATCGTGGCAGGGGCGATCTCCGAGGCAAAGGGTGAAGTTGGTCCTACTTCACCGACTACTTGCTTGAGTTTTATTGTGTCTTCTTTTCAGGCACATGATGATCATCCAGTTGAGGTCCACCCTGAGTTATTTGATCTGCCCACTCCAGGCCCTACATTGCCTATGGATGTTCTTGTTCCGGTAGACATTGGTGGCAAACCGGAGCACACTTTCATTGATCCTTTTGCGGTTTATCCAGATTCTCATCCCTATGATTATGTTGCTGCTCCAGAGAACATTATTTGCATTGAGCACTCACGACATTACTATGCATTGGTTTCCTTGGTGATGTATTCATCATCATATCGACGCTCTATTGATTTGAAGCCGTATTTACGCCTTGTATTTGATCCTGGCATCTCATTGGTGTTTGTTATTGGTTCGGCCTGTTTTGTCCTTGTTGCTACTTTCTACGACATCCTTCTGATTCGAGGTCGAATCCTTTCCAACCGGGAGGGAATGATGTGATCGAAGATGAGACGTTTTGGCTTGGAGTCCACTTACGTTATCATTTATCCCACATTGTTTCCGTGGAAGATTTTATTAGAATTTATTAGTATTTATTTCTTTTATTGGTGTTTTTATTTCTGTTAAATAAGTTTGTCCCACATTGATTTGGGAGTAGTTTATTTATTTTATTCTAGCCTATAATAAGGCTTTAGTTGTAATCTTTTTTTAGCAGACAAATTTTGATATATTATATTTGAAGCTTTAAGCTTTGGTGAGTTTTCTCACGTTGGTTTTGGTGGATTCCAAACCAAGGTTTTTGGTACGAGTTGTTCGGTGGATTCCAAACGGGACGATTTATCAAGGTTCTCACCAGATCTACGGGGTGGAGTCGGTGTTCAGGTTATACCAAGGTTCTTAGTTACGAAAAGTTGGTCTAAGGGTTTACCAAAAGGTGCAAAACCGTCCGTGCAAAGTCCTAACCGCACATTTCTAGGCTCCTTAGCAAACTCGGGGTGCATTTGGTCAAAATGCTTCCAAGCTTCGAGCGTCACTTGGGTGGGCCATTATACCGCTTGTCCCGGGGTTTTCCGCGTGCCACCTCATTTCCTTGCCTATATGTTTCGTGGCGTACAACCTTTGGAGTCTAGGTCCAATCGGGAAATAAGTCATCACTTTGTTAGGCACACGTTGACCTCTTGCGTTCGTTTTTGGTTTATATCGATCATGGTCACACTTCCGACACTTGTCCGGATTCGCGTCCTCCTCCCAAAATAACATACACCCCGCGGGACACACGTGTATTTTCTCATGGGGTAGCTCTAATGCCTTTAACAACTTTTTGGTTTGATAGAAGTTCGAGGTCATTAAGTTATTCTTCGGAAGAATATCTCCTATCAAACCGGTAACCCCGTCAACGCATTTGTGAGAGAGGTTGTGATCACATTTCAAAGTGAGCAACCTAGAAGCCGCTTGCGTACGGAGACACTACTTCCATCACATACGGAGTTCCTCTGCGTTTTTCAAAGCATTTCAAAAAACGATGCAACTTCGGGGTTTGGAGTCTCATTGTTCTCCTCTTGGTTAAGAAATTCTTCTCTTACGTGATCAATCCTATCACGTAATGCGTCATTAACCATGTCCCGATAAGGGTTCACATTCCGTTCTTGCCGAACGTTGATCGGAATGGGAAACTCTTCACCATGACACACCCAATCATAGTAGTTTGCGCAAAACCCATATTTAGTTAAATGTAATCTCACGTCATGTTCGATCGAAAATTTAGTGTTCTTACACTTACTACATGGACACTTCATCATTCCATTATTTGCCCGAAACGAATCTAACTCGCTTTGCATGTTTTATGAATTCCTCCACACCATTCACAAATACCGGGTTAAATTTCTTGTTAGCATCCAACCTCTCGTACATCCAACTACGTTCTATTCTCTTCATTTTCAATCCTACACATCATATCATACAAAATATGAGATTAACAATAGTCTTTGAAGGTTGTCTCAACACTTTTGCAAACTCGGGTTTTACTCAACTTACTATGAAACTAACAACACTATAACCTAAATTTTCGATTCATGGTCAAAGGTTCGACGTCAAAATAATTCGGAGGCTTTGCCGGATAACAAAGTACCCCCAGGTACCATTTTCCAAACGGGTAGGAACAAGCACCCTTTGAGGACCTTATGTATGTTATGCTTATCATGTAAGCACATACTTATCATCATTTCAATCCAAATTCAACAAACCAATTCAACCAACATCCGGTTTCTAAACTAAGCATTTTCAACCAACATCCGGCTTTGCACATACTTAAGCATTCAACAAACCAATTCAACAAACCAATTCAACCAATTCAACCAACATCCGGCTTTGCACATACTTAAGCATTTTCCTAACTTATCTAACTAACACACATAAGTAAGCATTTTCTAACTTATAATTACTACACATATATATCTATAAATCTATACTACATATGATACACTATATAAAAAAACATTTAAAAAAAAACATAAAAAAAACGGAAAAAATAAAAAAAACGAAAAAATATATTACATACTACAATATACAAAAATTACATACTACAATATATATATACAATATAAATTGAAAAAAATATATATATATATAAAAAAAAAAAAACTGTACATACATATACATATACAATAAATATATACATATACATACATACATATATATATATATATATATATATATATATATATATATATATATATATATATATATATATATATATATATATATATATATATAATATAAAAAAAAAAATATATATATATATATACATACATATATATACGCGGCGGGGGAGGGGGGAGGGGGAGGGGGGGAATCGGGTGCGGGGGAGAGGGGGTGGGAGGGGGAGGGAAGAGCATACTGTGGGTGGGGGCGCGGCGGTGGTGGGAGGAGGCGGCGCCGGAAGAGCTTCAAGCGGGGGGGGGGGGGGGGGGGCGGCGGGTGAGAAGAGGGGGAATGAAGAAGAGAAATGAGGAAGAAAATGGATGCCTTCGACTGATATCCGCCGTTTTGCGACGGAATTTAATGTCCGTCGCAAAATAACCCTAATTCCGTCGCAAACATATACATTCAGAATAATAAAATAATTTTATAAAATTTTATTAAAAATTCTGTCGCAAATTAATAAAAATTCCGTCGCAAAATTGCCCGCCAAGTGGAAAAATTGGTCCCGCCAAATGTCCCGTCGCAAACAATAAAACATCCGTCGCAAACTTAAATTTGCGACGGAAATAAAGTCCGTCGCAAAAATTCCGTCGCAAAACTGCTGTTTTTTTGTAGTGTAATATGTCTCGGTGCATTCTCACCATGCACAGTGTCCTTTGGTATTGATGTAACAAATCTTATTTGTGTGAGGTTATACTACGGAACTAGTAGAGGGTGAGAGAGCTCTACTATTACAACATATGTGTTAGTGATTGTTGATGATGCCATGTTCTATGTATCTGCCTTTATTGCTATATATTGTACCGTTCTTCTACCACTTACTAAGTACGTATGTACTTACCCCCTCTTCTCTCTTGTCCCCACCCCGAGAATGTGGTGCATTTGTAGGTGTTTTCGAGGCCACTAAGGAGTGACCCGAAGATGGTGCAGATGAAGTCTTTTGTTCTTTATTTTCCATTGTAATCTGGTATAGATTCTTTTATCCTTGTATTGATAGAAACTGAAGAATTGAGTTTATGGTTATCAAGTTGTTATCCGCATACTGTATGTAATGGTTAAAGATAGTCTTGGTGATGTAATAGTTGCAGCCTGTGTTACTTTCGATCGTGTATTAGTCGTTTCAGTTGCCCGAGTCAGTCGTTTTGTCTTCCGCTTGTTCTCTGATGTCAACTTACGTAAGGCTTACATGGTATTTTCTTTCAAACAGCAAGCTAGCATCCACAACTCCTTACCAACCTTCCAGATTCACTCAGAAAGAGCTATTTTAATGCTGCACCATCTTCTTTTGCAAAGTGGAATTTTTGCTCCCCAAAAAATAACCAAATAATTTAACTATGTATTTTGCTTGTTTGCTTATGTTTAATATTATATTGATCTTCTTTGGGGGGATGGGGGGTGGGGGGATCGAGACTTAATTCAAGAGCATAAATAACTCATTACATGTAACGAGTATAAATAACTCATTAAATGTTTAACTATCAAACACAAAATTAACTAATTAAATGTTTAAGTATCATCTCTCCCAAATTCGTGAACTAATGGGAAGGTAGATAACTATATATTGGGGAAATTGGGGAGAATGACAAAAACAATTCATCAATTAAGGAATACGACATGTTTTCAAAACTTTTGCATCAAAGACAAAATTTATTTTTTTTTTTTTTTAAATTCTGAACGCTGTTCCTACCATAAAAAAAACCAACACACTTTATCTCTCATTCATATTTTTTAAACACTTATATCATTCAATCTATAACAAATTTGAAAATTCTTTCATCAAAATTTTTATTTTTTCATGCTCTTTGTTTTGAGACCACATTCACCATATTCCGGTGTAATTTCCTAAAATCCATTGTCGAAATTCACTTATTTTTGGGATTCGCTGTCGGGATTCAACGAGTAAATTTCGACATTGAATCTCACGAAAAATGATGTGTTTATATCGAACCAAGTCTGAAAATGAAGAGTTTGAAAAAATCAAAAATTCAGTGATATTTTGCATCGCGTTTGAAGATCTAGATCAAATGATATGAGTGTTTGAAAATTAAGGTAGAAAGAAAAAGAAAAAAACAGTTACACTAAAGCGCGTGTTGGGGTGGTTTTGATTTATTTGTTTGGCCTTGAGGCTATAAAAATTATAGAATTTGTCCTTCTTCTTATAAAAAATATTGTCGCGTCCTGTTAATTAAAAATATTCCAATATGTGTAATTTTACCAAATTTTCTATAAAAAACATATGGCTGTTTTATTTTTTTGAAAATAAACTTATGAATGTTTGAATAATTTGAATGGTGTAGTGCACTAACACTGTGATAGAATGTTTTTATCAAACATACCAGGACCATAACAAATGGAATATTGGTTAAATGTCAAATATTAATTGAAAATCGTTCTATTCTTCATTTTTTATGAAAATTGTTTAATATTTAAAATAAGGATAAATATAACATGTCGAGTTATGATTTAATTCATATGAATCATTAATGAACCAATTAAGTAACAAATGAGAAGAATAAGATCATTTATAAGAACCGGTATTATTCAACATATCTTTTTCATAAATGTAACGTAAACATGAAACCATGTAAAATACTAAACTCAAATATTGTTTTATGTGATGTCTTCGGTTTTCATTTACAATTAAAATTCTACAGTTTTGGTTATAAAATATTAAGGATACAAATATATTATTGTTTATCAAATCAAAACATTTCGCCATCAATCAATGTATTCATATCATTGTCAATAATGATTTTAGATAATACGTATAATTCATGGGATTGAGAAGGAAAAGTATATAACATAGTATATGAACAAAACATAGCAATAAGTTTTAGTTTTGGACCAATTTTCGTTTCACATATGGCGGTTGGTTTCATTTCTTTCTTTAAAAAGGAAACACGATCGTGTAAATCAATAATTAGATTCCGTAACGAGACTAAAATCACTAGTTTGTTTCTTCTCTTTATTATACATCAACGGCGTCATTCAAAACTTAAGTAACTGAAGATTCTTAGAGTCTTCACACTATTCAACATAATTTCCTACTCATCAATAAACTATATATGTATTATTTCTTCTTTGAAACTTTTGTTAATCGTCTATATATTCATTTTTTTACGCACGAGAAAGAAAATATAAGCATTTGGTACCTGAATTTACCATATAGATTGATGATACCAAATACATCGCCTCCAGTGGGGCCGCGCCTAGGAGGCTGCGACCACATATACGGCGACGCCAAAAGGTATTAAGAGCAAGGCCGCCGCCCACAGCCCCTCTTAAAGTCTCGTCAAAGCTAGGGGGCCGATGGGCGATAAAAAATATAATGCTCTTTAAGGGAGCCGCGCAAGACTTAAGAAGAAACAGGGGATGAAGGCCAGACGATGAAGCTGGCGACCCTGGCGACCATGAGGGGTCGCCGCCACGGATATTACTTCCACTTGCTACTAGATATTTAACCCACTTGATGACATATATTTAGTATTTACTTAGTCGCTAAGACTAGTGACTAAGTACGCTCGCACCGCCGATCTTTACTTCACCCCTAAGTTTATTCTTCCTATAAAAGGAAGTCTTGTCTAACCTAACCAGATATATAATAAAAAAAGCAAGCTAAAGCTCTGCAAAAAATACTCTCTATCGCCGCCGCCTACCTCCGGCCAGCCGGCACTAAAATAACTCGCCTATAAGCCAGATATCCACTAAACATTGATACAAATATCTATGATACAATCCTAAGTATTTATTTTATATTTAAGGTTAAATAAAATCTGAAAATCCTACTCAAATTTTCGCCACTTTTTCAGCCTAAGGAATCTAGATACATTGAACTTGAAGCATTAATGATTCAAGCAAAGTGCATTGTACTTAGATGTTTCATTCATGGCTGATCTTGGTACACTAATTGGCGCCTTCCTTGGAAGGAGTTTCTAGGAAGTCCTTTCTTATTTCTAGGTAGTCTTTAATGTTAATTCATGTATCTCAATTCGAATTCAGCCTATAAAAGGCGTGGCATCTTCATTGTAAACTAGAGAGATTTCAACTTTGAGTGAATTATATAAAATATTGTGAGTTTATCTTGTTACCTTGTTGATTAGGTAATTCGATTGACTTGAGAATTTATCAAGGATCTGAGCAATCCTTGTGCGGCGTTCTCAACTTAGTTTTTCGAAGTGTGATTCCGAGAAAAACTAAGTCCTTGCTCGTTGTTTTCCTTCTTTCTTCTTCGTTTCCTTCGTATTTTCTTCATTGCATCCTTAATCTAGATCCCGAATCGTATCAAACATCCACCGCTGCGCCACCGTGATGATTTCTGCATCATCAGTTGGCTCCGTTACCGGGAAAGACGGTGCGAAAATCACCTAAAGCTCATGTCGAAGAAGAGGTAATCTTGCAAAGAAAACCCTCAAACTGCCTTCGTTTCCTTCCTTTAGCAAAGAAATCATTCAAAAGGTGACATTTTTACATCGAAAGCTTATACCCAGAAAAGCCCTTATTAAAACAAAGTCCTTTTAGCAAATCGCTTTCCTGGGGTTAACACACACAAATAACCATTCTTGCCGCTATTCTTCCCCTAAAAAGCCACCCCACAGAGATGGCAGGAAGTAAAGGACACTTAACACCCTAAACCCCTGCAAAAGGTGTTATGCTACATCAGACTCGTGTAGAGGGCGTAGGAGAAACGCTTGACAATCTCCCCCCGAGGGAGAGAGATCGCAAAGAGGGGCCCTGGCACCTAGCGACGCTCGAAATGTCATCAATCAAAAGGCCAAGTCAAAGGAGGCTATTGCTACTCTTGATGAGGCTCGCAGAGAACGAGAAAGGTCGCAAGGGAGCCTAAGGCCGACCCCTGAGGGACGACCAGGTTTTCAGGAGGATCCGGAGATAGCAGAAATGAGAGAGTATGCGAGGTATGCAGAAACCATGTATCTCACCAACTCTCGTTTAGTGGCTAAGGGCCAGGCCCCAATGTCGATTCGACCCCCGAATCCTCCCAGAAATGAAATCGCTCCTGCGGTCTTAGATAAAGGTCGCCAGAGTCAGATCCAGCAGATCGATATAGAGGAAAGTGTACACTCATCGGGTCGCAAAGGGCCGAGGAAGGAGAACCCGCAAAACTCGACCCCCCTAGAGCGTGATCACCAAAGAGGAAAAACAGTTGAAAAAGGCTCGGCTTTCAGAAGGTTAGGTGAGAAGGACAAGGCTTCGGCCCCAAGTCGTCTCAGCCTTCTGGGGGGAGGAGTACCCCCCCAACAAGACGAGGAGCGCGCAAGATGCTCGCACAATTATCGAGAGAAAAAAGGGCCCGCCAGAGGGATCACGAGAGCATAGGGAGTCGGAGCATCGAGCGGAGCGAGCTGATACGCAAGCACCGTCACGACCCAGGCCCGAACCTATCTTGGCTGAACAGATGGAAGTAATGAGAAGAGAGCTCGTAGAACTCAAATAGGCGAGACCTGTCGAGAAGGTCGCTCCAATCTCAGGGATCGATGTGCTCGCTAAAGGGATTGCGAAACGTTGCCTCCCGGCGAGAGAAAAGGTTAGTTATCCCGTTACAACTATTACAATGGGAATTCATGCCCGAACGACTGGCTCACCGCCTTCCAGGGTCGCATCACCCTTGCCACACAAAATAAATCCGCATGGTTCATCGCATTAGTCGGCAGCATGCAGGACAGGGCTGCGTCCTGGATACGTGGGCTTCCTCGCGGCTCAGTTGAAAGTTGGGAAGATTTATCGGAAAAGTTCGTCAGAGAGTTTGAATCGGCGAGCAGACCGAAGAAAACAATTGAGGACTTATATGAGGTTCGTATGGGAGGGCATGAGTCCGGAAAGGAATATTACGAACGGTTCATCAAAATATATGACCAGACAAGAAACATTCCGGACGATGCAGTCATAACGTGCTTCATCACCGGAATCGCCAAAGGCCCGATGAAAAGTGAATTCAACCTGCGACCCCCCAAAGCGGGTCTCCGGGAGATGTTAGAAAGGGCCAGAATGATGGGGGTCAGCGAGGCGCCATCCTCAGGGAAAGCAAAACCTAAGGCAGAGCCACGTTCACTAAAGGAGGATCGCATGGATGAGCGTAAAAAGGAAAAGGGTCGAGATGCTAATCGTGATCGTGAGGTAAAGAAACCGTACATATTCAGCGAGGATAACTTCACCCCGCTCAACACCAAAGCATCCCAAATACTGTTTGAGATTCGCGAACATTTTGACAAACCCAAGCCTATGAGAGGCGACCCTGACAGTCGTGATAAATCCAAATACTGTGATTATCACAAGGACCATGGCCATATCACCGATGAATGCTTCACCCTGAGACGCGAGATAGAAAGGCTGATCCGTGAGGGACCAGCGAATAAATATAAGCGCGAGGGGAACAACGCCCCCAGTCAGGGACGCCAACCTCGCGTCTATCAGAAAGAGGTTCAGGTCATCCACGGGAATATTCCCAGCAACCATCAACTGAAATCTCAGATAAATCAAATTAATACCCGCGGCTTCGAAAAGCAGATAGTGTTGGGAGAGAATGAGAAAGGAATCATATTTACAAAAAGTGAGCTGACAACAGTCAACGGCCCTATGGAAATACCCCTCATTCTAAAAGTAGGAGTGAACGACAAGCACGGCGTCAACCGAGTAATGGTCGACACAGGGGCTGGCCACGATGTCATCTATCTCGACTGTTTGAAACAGATCGGGTTTGGGGAGGCCAAGTTAAAACCACCTTGGGGTGCTCGAGGGCTTTACCAACGACACGGTGCGGGTCAAAGGCACGATCGACCTTAACATCACTTTAGGCGACTATGAGCCCCTGTCGGGCGAGGTGATAACTTTCTTGGTCATTGACCTCCCCTCCTATTACAACATGATTTTGGGGATGCCAGCTATGAAAAAGTTTCAGATGGTGGCATCTGTTCCCCACCAAAGGGTCAATTTCCATATAGGGGATGAAATTGGGGTCGCCACAAGTCGGCCCGGATTTTTCCTCGAATATATGACCAAAAATAGGGTCGACTCTAAGCGATCCCGAGTGGAGGGATTCAACCTGGCTACGAATCAGATCGCCACGATAAAAGAAGTCCCAGAGGGAACAGTAGAGGTTGAAACGTTGCAGATCCGGGACGAACCCGATTTCACTGCTGAGGATGAGCTGGTCGAGGTCGTCATAAACGACAAACACCCAGATCAGAAGATAAAGATAGGGTCGCAAACAACCCAGAAAGATAGGGAAGGACTGATCGAGCTTCTGAAGGCAAACTTGGACGCCTTCGCCTGGGAGGTAACCGATATGAGAGGGGTGGAGTCGGAGGTCGCCTTACATTATCTAAGTGTCGATCCCAACTTCAGGCCAATACAATAGAGGGCATGTCAATTCTCTACAGAAAAAGAGGTCGCAATAAAAATTGAGGTCGAGAAACTTTTAGCTGCGGGCATAATCAAGGAACTTCAATACCCCACCTGGCTGGCAAACGTGGTAATGGTGAAAAAACACAACGGCAAGTGGCGGATGTGCGTCGACTTCACCGATCTAAACAAAGCTTGCCCAAAGGACCCTTACGCGCGCCCCGAATTGATAAAATGGTCGATGGGATCGCGGGGTTTGAAACCCTAAGCTTTACAGACGCCTACTCCGGTTATCACCGGGTCAAAATGGCGAGACGAAGACAAGGAGTTGACGGCCTTCGGGGCCGCCGGCGGTCTATATTACTATGAGATGATGCCGTTTGGTCTAAAGAACGCAGTTCAACCTATCGAGAGAATGGTGAACGAGTTTTTAGCACACGGATAGGCAAGAACATGGAGGCTTACATTGATGACATGGTCGTGAAATCGAGTCTCCAGGATCACCTGGTGGACCTTCGCGAAACCTTCGCAAATGTGAAAAATCATTCGATGAAGCTAAAACCCGCCAAATGCACCTTTGGGGTCCAGGCAGGGAAATTTTTGGGCTTCATGGTGAGTCAAAGGGGGATTGAGCCCAACCCCGAGAAAATCGAGGCACTAATCAATATGAGCGAGCCAACTAGCATCAAGGAAGTACGAGAGGTGAACGGAAGGGTAATAGCCTTGGGAAGGTTCATTTCAAAATCCGCGGAGAAGAGCCTACCTTTCTTCAAAATCCTAAAGGGAATAAAACCTTCTCGTGGACGAGAGGAGTGCTCGCGAGGATTTCAACGAGCTCAAGGCTTATCTCTCAAGTCCGCCGCGCTTACTAGCCCCGCGGTCGGAGATGTTCTACTACTATACCTAGTCGCCTCAAATAGGGCCGTCGCCGCAGCACTTATCAAGGAGGAGGGTACCTTGCAAAGGCCTGTTTATTATGTTTCTAAGGCTTTAAGCCCTGTAGAATGCCGTTATTTTAATATCGAAAAGTTAGCCTACTGCGTTGTCATAGCTGCCCGAAAATTGAGGGCTTACTTTTCATCACATTCAATTACAGTATTGTCAGACGCGCCGCTACGGCAGGTCCTCCACAAGCCAGAACTGTCAGGTCGTCTGTTACGTTGGGCCATCGAGCTCACCGAATTCGATATCCGCTACGAACCTCGAAAGGCTATCAAAGCACAGGCGTTGCCCGATTTTATCACCGAAACAAGCTTCAACGAAAATATCCAGGAGCACGTCGATACGGATAATAGCCTCGACAAAAGTACCGCAGCGGACGAGCCTAAACGACCAAGTCACCGTTGGCGCCTACGTCGATGGCGCCGCCAACCTTAAAGGTTGCGGTGCGGGGATCATCTTACTAGAGCACGGAACCTCGAAGAGATTGAGAAGACCCCTAAGGTTTAACTTCACCGCATCAAACAACCGGGCGAGTATGAGGCGGTCATCGCAGGACTTGAGCTCGCCAGAGCAATGAAAGTAGAAAATGTGCAAGTTTTCTGTGATTCGCAGTTAGTAGTAAATCAAGTGACTGGATCATTTGGCATCCATTGCGAGATTCTACAAAAATATATAAATCTCGTCAAGAAACTCGAAAGCGGCTTTAAATACTGCGAGTTCACCAACATCCCTCGAGAGGACAATCATAGAGCTGACTATTTATCTAAGCTGACCAGCGAGGACGAAACTAGCAACCCATCGATCATGGTAGAGTACCTGTCAGCGCCCACCATCGACAGGGTCGAGGTAATGGACGTACAACTCAGAAACCCCTGTTGGATTGATATCATAAAGGACTATTTCGATTCCGGAAAACTCCCTGATGATCCAAACGAGGCAAAATCCCGGGTAAGAAGAGCTGCTAGATACATCATCTTAAGCGACGTTTTATATCGGCGATCGTTCTGTAAACCTTTACTAAGATGTGTACGAACTGAAGAGGTCGATGGAATTCTCACAGAGCTGCATAAGGGAGCATGTGGTGGTCACCCGGCTAGCCGCACCCTTGCACAAAAGATTTTGCTGGCCGGATATTATTGGCCTAAAATCGCCGAGGACGCCAGAGCATATGCCAAGGCATGCGATGTATGTCAAAAATTTGCGGACATCCCCAGGCAACCGTCAGTCGAGCAAAGCATCGTCGTCGCCGCTTGGCCGTTCGACATGTGGGCCATCGACCTCATTGGGCAGTTAAAAAAGGGCCGCTCCGGATGCGAATACGTGGTGGTCGCCGTCGACTACTTCACCAAGTGGATCGAGGCCAAGGCCTTGGTAAAAATCAGCACCAAGGACATAACCTATTTTTTACTCGATCAAGTATGGACTGGGTTTGGCGTCCCCAGAGTAATAGTATCGGACCACGGACCCCAATTCAGAGAGGAGTTCGACACATTCTACGGAGAGAACAACGTCAAGCATTGGAAATCGTCAGTATGTTATCCACAGGGAAATGGTCAGGCTGAAAACGCAAACAAACAGGTACTCAGCGTGCTGAAGAAGAGCTTGGGCGAAAAAGCGGGTAAATGGCCTGATCACCTCCCCGCGGCCTTATTGGCTCTCAGAGCGTCGCGAAAAACGACTACGGGGGAGACCCCGTTTGCTTTAACCTATGGATCCGAAGCTATAGCACCAGTGGAAATGGCCCTACCAAGTTTAAGGGTCGCGCATTTCAGCGAGACAGACAACCCGCTCAAGAGAAAGCTCGATCTTGATTTGGCTGAGGAACGGCGAATTGAATCGTATGGCCGTCTGCTCAATTGCAAACAAGCCGCCAAGCGTCACCATGACAAGCACATTCGAGGTCATCACTTCACCGTGGGAGATTATGTTTTGCGAAAGAGGCAGGCTACCGGCCACGAGGCCAAGAAAGGAAAATTATTGGAAAATTGGGAGGGACCAGTAAGGATCGCTCGAATAGTCAAAAAAGGAACTTACACGCTAAGTGATAACCAAGGCCGCGAATACAACCGACCTTGCCATGCAGATAATGTAAAAAAATATTATATGTAAAGATAACATCTGCTGCATGCGAGCAGGGCACTTGGAGAATGAAATCAAAATAAAAGAACATCTTCATTCGTAAAGAGGGAGTACAATTGTTTCTAGAAAATCTGCGGCCTACATCGCCCTTCGATCTAGCCAAAAACAAGGGGCTCACTTCGTCAAAAAAAAAAAAAAAAAAAAAAGGGGGGCCTAATGGGTGTATCTAGTACGATCCAGTGAGTACCCTGGCACCCCAGCTAAACTACACAGCTTGGTTATCAGCGAAGCAAAAGGGAAGCGGCGATTACGTTCCATGGAAACCGCAAAACTAATCGCCTCACGGTGAATCAGGATCCCCCAATCAATGTCAACATGGTGATCGCGAATGGCGTGCAAAAGGAGAGCTTCTTCTTCACGAACAGCCTCGCGGTCCATGGTTGGAAGGGCGCGTGAGTTAATAAATTTTTTCCACTCGCGATTGCTGCGAGACAAATCGGATGAGGGTCCCAATACACGAGGCCGTTCAGAATCTGGAAAAAGCTCACGGATGGCCCGACGCAGGCGTGCTTGCTTATTCGACTCATCGCCAAGGCCCCAAGCGACCTCATAATGGGATGAGGGGTCGATAGCAGGTATACCCAGGGCACCATTGATAGCTTCCGCGGTAAAAGAAACCGCGACGCCACGAAGGGTAACACAGCTAACAGTCCTTTCAGATGCGGCTTCAGATAAAATAGAATAGAACTCCCTCACCATTGTAAGATTGGGAGGTATTGAGGAAGGTGGCATGACGAAATCTGTCCACCCGGAGAAACGTACCCGCAACAGAGAACCATCACCCTCAACCTTGCTCTGATTCAAGCCCCTCTCCCTCGCGGGCTCGACCCCTTCAAAATAGCGCCAAAAATTATCTTTGGCAACTGGGGAAGCAGTGAGGAAGAAGGGGGATACATCTCGCATTGGCCGGGCTTTCCACACTTGCACCCTACCATCTCCAGAGGAAAGAGACATGGCTCCAACGCCAAAGAAATACTCAAAAGAATGAAAGAGGAATGAAAATAAGGTTAGGCTTGCCCCTCCTTTTATAGCAGAGATTAACAAATGGAAGGGCCAAGATCATTTAGATCCTACGGCCAGGCATGACGCGGTTTATCTGAAATTCGAAATTCAAAGGACACATTTAATACCTGTCAGTTATCTGCCCAAGATTCTAGGCTATATATATGCGCAGTTACTAGCACGAGATTTTAGGCCGTTTTAAACATGCATGCACGGTCAGTAAGCCGTCAAATCGGTTCAAACCCCTGGATTCCCGGAAAACACGACAGTCGAGAAAGGTTAGTTTAGTCCAATCGGCTGAGTTCCCAAGTTTCAAGCGAGCCTCTGCTCTGCCTCAAACTTAGGGGGCCGCAGACAGAAAAATTCAAACATCAACTCAGATAAATCACGGATCATCCTCAGCAAGGGGGCCGTAGCGACCATCACCGTTTACAACAAAGTCCGCAACAACAAAGAGCTACAGGATCCTGCGACGATGATGCCGATTACTACTACAAGATGATTTGTTTCGCTCAAGCCTCTCTGCGCCTCACCCAAAACAAGGGGGGATGGGAAATTTTAAAAGCACAACTTGAATTTTTCGATCATCTATCAGCTCGTCAGCCTTATTTATTTTCGTGAGCTCCACAAACCTCGCCAAAATAAAGGGGGCCGCATACAGTACAATACAAGACATGGGAATCGAATCAAAGAAACAAGTGCAAATATATAAAGGAAAGCCAAAGGCGGCCACAAACCAAATCCAACAGGCCAAACGCGGCCGCAATGTCAATGCAAAAAGTAAAGATAAACTAAGTTATTACAATCATCAAATGAGGACACCAAATAGTTCAAAAGAAACAAAGTTATTATTACGAGCCGCGAGAAATATAAATTGTTTCAAAGCAAAAGCACAAGGCATTCGGACGGAGCCAGGGGGAGTGTCGATGTACTCATCACCAGGTTGATCACTTGCAGGAGGGTTGTTCAAAATCGCAAAATTGACAGGATTGATTGGAGAAGGATCCCACACGGGGTCGCCGCGCTGTATCTGATTAGTTTGAATGGCGACAATGTGATCTGCGGCGTAAGGGATATCCGGGTGGATGGCCAACAGGTCGGGAGATCGCTGGGACATGTTAACCCAACGGAGAATCTCCTCAAGAGTGATGCTCTCCCGGCCATGATAAGCCCAAAGATAGCAAGCGAGATGATTAAAACCTTGGTCGAAGCTGGCCTCCTGATAATCGCCGAACTCATCAGAAAGCTTAAAGGCCTCCACAGCTGCTGGACCCGCCTCCTCTGCGGCCTTCTCTGCAGCAGCGAGTTTCTCTTTTAAACTGGCGATCTCCTCGCGCGCAGCCACTAACCCTTCAGCAGATTGGCGGGTTTCCTCCCTCAGAGCTTGCACCTTCTTCTTCAGCTCCACATCCAGTTTGGTGCTCTTCGCCATAGCTTTTTTCATCCGATCAACCTCAGCGAGCGCCGTCGCATTTTTGCTTTCAGAACTGATCCTGGCTTTCTCCGAGGCCCCAAGTGCCGCCGTCACTTTCTTCAGTTCAGCTTTGCGCGTCTCAGCGGCCTCGATCGCCTTGTTTATGCGAGTCCCGAGCTAAAAAGAGACAAGATTGTAAGCCCGGCAAAAACGCAAAGTATGAGAGGAAGGAAAAAATACAAGATAAACAAAAGCTTACCATTGAGGCAGCGATTCCAAACTGGCCTGAGAGATCTTTGAGTTCGGCGACCTCATCGCCGGCCGGGCGTCATCCCGAATCACGACGCGAGAGGTGATGCCCTCCCGATCTCAAGTTGAACACCGTGCGGCGAGTCCCATGCCAGGCGACCCAAGGGGATAACGTCAGCAATGGCCTCTCTTATCTGGCTCGCCTTGTTCATATCAAGGCTTTGAGTGAAATTGGGGTCCAACCACACAACCTCTTTCCCTTTGTAACCACGGGGCAGTATCCCAGACGGCAGCGGCTCCACCTCCTCAAGGACCTCTTCAACGATAGACTCAGGCCGCACAGAGCCCTTGTCAGCAGCCCGCTTATCCGTGCGATCAGGTCCTTTATCAACGCCGCCAGCCGTTTTGGCTTTCTCAATCCGGGATCGTTTCTGGCCTTGGGTCTCTTTCACGGATTCCTCAGCTTGTGTTCTCTTTTGGCCTACAGTCTGGCTCGAGCCCGCACCCGTGGACGTCGCTCCGACCCGAGTAGGATCATATGCCTCATCAACAACAGTAGCGTCCACTGTGCGGGGTACTTTCCCCAGAGCTTGTTTCAAGGTCGCCTGTCGGGTCTTAGCTCGCTCCTCGGCAAGCCTCTGCTTTTGAGCTCGACGTTCGGTTGCGTCCATACCTGCAAAACGGGTTCGTTAAAAACGGATCCAAAGGAAAGGGCAACGCATGAAAGAATAAAGCAACTTATGAAAAGAACAGATAAATGCAAGAAAATTTACAGGGCGGTCTTCTTTCCGGGTCGCCTCTACATACGGGGCACTCAGACGGAAAGCATTGGCCTATATGGCAATCCCCTACCCAATCAGGATCGCTCTCCTCAGGGGCCACAACAACTAACGGTTCCACATCACCCGGACCCACAATGCCGGCCTTGCGCCCAAATTGAAGGGCCAAGTCAAGAAAATCAACCCAAGAGACATTCCTCAAGGAAGCTTCGATTCCATCAGATTGTATAAGTGTCATGAGTCCTTTCACCAAGCGCTGCTCCGTAACTAAAGGCTCGCCAATCAACAGGGTGGATTTAATCTTGCGCTTCGCGGCCATAGGAAAAGGCCAGCCGACCTTGGATTCCACCTTAAGGATCCGCTCATGCCATCTGTGAATCTTATTTGGCAGCAAGAATAACAAGCGAGGCGTTTTGGTCCTCAGAGATATTTTTCCCGGGATGCTCGTCCCATAGAACCCGTAGAATTGGCCCAGCAAGGTTAGCGACTCTATCTTCATTGTTCGGCACATCACAATGAATGCCATAATCTGAATAATGGCGCCAATGGCAAAATCAGAGGGCAAGGCCCCCATAAGCTCGCAAATCCTAGTGAAGAAAGGGTCGAAGGGAGGTCGGAGCCCCGCATAAAAATGGTCAAAGTGTAAGATTAGGGTGTCATCTGACCGGCGAGCACAGACGTAATCCTCGCGGTCCCCAGGTTTGAACTTGTCCTCCTCCTTCTCATAGTCGAGCAGAGAAAACCGGTATACACTTGTATCAATTTTAAATCGGCGACGGATGAACCAGTTAAGATCGTCGCTATCACGAAGCTTCGCCCACTTTTTCTCCAAATCCTTCTCATACTCAGCTTGGATCGCAAATTCCCTTAACTCTTCGGGATTATTGGGCGCATGTTTCTTAGTCTTGGCAGCGGCCTCTCCCACAGTTGTTTTGGGTTCCCTCTTCCTCTTTGGTTTTTTGGGAAGCTCCCAAATGATCTGGCGAGGTAAGGGGGCGTTTTCATCCTCACTAGAGCCCATCAGCTCGTGAAGGGCGGCATCCTCCCGATAAGCCTCGTCATGATCAGCGGCGCCACTGGGACTGGGATTAGCGGTCTGTTCTTCCATATCAGAAATCCCTCTTTCGCCGGCTCCGCTAGTGCTTGCCCCTTGGGCCCGCGCCATTTCCTTGCGGCTCTTCTTACGTTGCGGGGCGGGATCGGGGAACAGAGAATCTAAGTCAAAGGGATCGCCGCCTACTCGAGCTGCGGTCTCCCCGCCGGTTATCTCATCCAGCAGGTCGTCCCCGACGGACATTTCAGGACTAGAGGAATAGTCGCCCTCTTCATCCTAGGCATAATCGAAGGCCTCCCGCTCTTCATCGGAGTCGCCTCTTAAGGAATGATCACCGTCAGACATCCTGCAAAAACAAGAGGAAAAGGTGGAGCTTTCAGACCTGGGATAATAAGAATTAAACCAGGGAAGGTAATCGCACCCATCTCGACGCCCTCCCCTCCGTTTTTACAGGAGAAATGGAAAGCAAAATTGCCAGAAAGGGAAATACAAATTCCAAAGGCAAACACGATAAGAAATGAGAGTTTCTAGGCCAAACCGCCCAATTCTCCCCCTCTGCCCTTTTTCCAAAAAGAACCACCCCCACAATAAGAGCACCAACCCAAAAAAAAAAAAACAAAACAAAACTTAAACTTTTCTCAAAAAAAAAAAACATATTACATCCAAACACATTGCCCAAACAGTGGATCAAATACCACGAAAAAGTTCAAAAAACAGACAAAAGTGGAGGAAAAGGGGGTAAGAGGGGAAGAATTTACCTGTTTACGCAAAGAGGATGAAGAAAAACAGCCTTAGGAGCACGCCGGAATCTTCAACTCTGGCCGGAAACTTCAAAATTCGCTTCAACCACTACCGAATCCTCGCCGCTACCCTTCGCCGGAAACCCTTTGCTAATCCCAGAAAGAGGAGAGAGCTTAACAAGAAAACTGTGGAGAATTAGAAGAGTGAAAAGTGAAGAGGTGTGAAAGAAGTCAGCCTTATATAGGCAACTGAGTTTCAATCGTGCGGCCGGGAGTTAATCCATCCAACGGTTGAGATTTGCGCGGTCGATTCGAATTCCAAAATTCGAAAACCGCAATCATTATGGAGGCTAACTGGTATCCACGTGTCTGCTCGGGCAGTTACCAAGGGCATCACTACCCACGAAGTTGCTGTTATCAAGAGGGCTGACGCCAGCCACGATCTGACCAATCAACTGCCCCAATGATCCCTGAGCGGGTAAATAGCCTCGCAAAACAGACCCAGAGTCGCTTCGAAGGCCGTATGCTTTGAAAGCACGGTCCTTAGTGAACAAGTCGCATCAGACGACGAGGTCGCAAAACAGGCCCAGAGTCGCTTCGAAGGCCGCATGGTTTGAAAGCACGGTCCTTAGTGAACAAGTCGCATCAGACGACAAGGTCGCAAAAAACAGGCCCAGAGTTCCTTCGAAGGCCGCTTGCTTTTAAAGCACGGCCCTTAGTGAACAAGTCGCATCAGACGACAAGGTCGCAAAAAACAGGCCCAGAGTTGCTTCGAAGGCCGCTTGCTTTTAAAGCACGGCCCTTAGTGAACAAGTCGCATCAGACGACAAGGTCGCAAAAAATAGGCCCAGAGTTTCTTCGAAGGCCGCTTGCTTTTAAAGTACGGCCCTTAGTGAACAAGTCGCATCAGACGACAAGGTCGCAAAAAACAGGCCCAGAGTTGCTTCGAAGGCCGCTTGCTTTTAAAGTACGGCCCTTAGTGAACAAGTCGCATCAGACGACAAGGTCGCAAAAAACAGGCCCAGAGTTGCTTCGAAGGCCGCTTGCTTTTAAAGTACGGCCCTTAGTGAACAAGTCGCATCAGACGACAAGGTCACAAAAAACAGGCCCAGAGTTGCTTCGAAGGCCGCTTGCTTTCAAAGTACGGCCCTTAGTGAACAAGTCGCATCAGACGACAAGGTCGCACGTACCCCATCTAAAAATTTCATTACTCCACACTCGATATCTTCCCGAAGAATAATCAAGATATGGAGTAGGGGGCCATTGATGATACCAAATATATCGCCTCCAGTGGGGCCGCGCCTAGGAGGCTGCGACCACATATACGGCGACGCCAAAAGGTATTAAGAGCAAGGCCGCCGCCCACAGCCCCTCTTAAAGTCTCGTCAAAGCTAGGGGGCCGATGGGCGATCAAAAATATAATGCTCTTTAAGGGAGCCGCGCAAGACTTAAGAAGAAACAGGGGATGAAGGCCAGACGACGAAGCTGGCGACCATGGAGACCACGAGGGGTCGCCGCCTGGATATTACTTCCACTTGCTACTAGATATTTAACCTACTTGATGACAAATATTTAGTATTTACTTAGCTGCTAAGACTAGTGACTAAGCTGCTTCTGCACCGCCAGTCTTTACTTCACCCCTAAGTTTATTCTTCCTATAAAAGGAAGTCTTGTGTAACCTAACCAGATATATAATAAAAAAAGCAAGCTAAAGCTCTGCAAAAAATACTCTCTATCGCCGCCGCCTACCTCCGGCTAGCCGGCACTAAAATAACTCGCCTATAAGCCAGATATCCACTAAACATCCACCGCTGCGCCACCGTGATGATTTCTGCATCATCATAGATTAGCGTCTATTACATGAGCTTCTCGGAACTGACAGTGAATGGGTATTTTAAAAACGATTTTAAAACAAAGAAAATGAAAAAAAAAATTTGGTGAAAAAAGCACGATTTTTGGTGGCATAGATAAAAAATTTGATTGGTTTTTGGCAAAAAAAAAAACAATAATAATTATGAATGATTGAACAATTTTAGTGGTATAGTACTCTAAAACAGTGATAGATTTTTCAGTTAATATACAATGAATAAGGACCTTTACATATACTGTATTGGTTAAATGTAAAATACTACCTCCATCCAGTTATCTATATTCTATAGAGTTCAGTTTCGGGTTTATGATGGTGTAATCCCCGAATTAATAGGTTGGATATAATTATTCTGTCTGATGAATAATTTTGTTCGATTTATTATAGCTACTGAATATGGTTCCATGGTCCCCGACGTGGCTCCCAAAATAGCATATTAGATTTCTCGTTGTTTCACCTCAATTCTAATTAAATAGTGCATTGGGCTATTTAATTTGTTATGTGGATTAATTGTTTAGTTGGACTAGATAATTAAATACATGAAAAATACATTTTTCGTGGACTCGGCCCAAGGTGTGGAAAAATGGCCTTATTTTTTATTAGGGTGGGGCGCATGTTATTATTAATTAGTTATCAAGGAATTAGTTTTCATGGATAATTATTTAATGTGTGATTAATCTTTTATTTGTTAATTGATAATTCATGGAATATTAGATAATAATATTATTTATCCTAATTTGTTTGGGATATTTATTTTATTTATCTTTTATTTGGAATAAGGATTAATCTAATAATTATCTCTTAATTATTAAATCCTTGGAGGACAAAGATTACTCTGCTATATAAAGAGAGTTCTCCCAAGCCTTTTGACAATCACATAACACGCATATTTGAGAGTATTATAGCTTGGAATTTTCGGCTATAATACTAGGGTTTCGAGTTGGGATAATCTTCGGGATTATTCCGGTAGCATATCAAGGAGGTCCGGCGGCGGGAAACACCATCCACCTGGTGTTGCTGGGAGACACACATTGGAAGGCTGAGGCTTCTCAACTTGCGTGGATACTACCTTTTGATCTTGGAGTTAAGCACCATAAAAAGGTAAAATACAAACCCCCTTGTAGTTTGATCTTTAATTTGTGTTCTTTGTTTCGTTTAGATCTAGATCGATGCATTCCGTCATTGCGTAATCGGGTCAATCTATGATTGATCCGACGATATTACATCTAACAAGTGGTAGCAGAGCCTTTGATGTAATGATCAAAGTATATGAATTTTAGATCTTGGAGTGGAAAAGCATGTTTTTAGATGTTTTTAGTTCGTTTTTTTGTTAAATTCGAATTTTTGTCATGATGCATCAGATCTAGATCTAAACGTAGATCTATTTTGTAGCTCGTAGATCTATTTTGTAGCTCCTTTGTTTAGTAACAATTGAGCATAGGATTTGTATTTTTTTATGTCCTTTTTCGAAATTCCATGTAAAAGTAGCATCTTTTATTGAAATTTTGGTGTTCCGGGCTCGAAAAGATTAAGATCTTGAAGAAAAGCTGAAGATCAAGGCGAAACTCAAGGAATGAACGAGGAGAAACGGCTAAATACCTCGTTTTTTAATAAAAATTCGCGCTACGGGACTTTCGCGACGCGAAAATCGTCGCTATAAGTACGCTTCTTAAAAAACCAAAGCATGCGGCTAGGGTTTATTCTTCCAGCGGCTGCATCAATTTTTTTGTTTTTGTTTTTGTTTTGTCATCAAATTTTCTTTATACAATCGGCGTATTGGCAGAAAATAAAAATAAAAAAAAAATTCTGGAATATTTTTTTTAATTCAGCCGCATAAGAAAAAAAAATTAAAAAATTTATTAAAAAGGTTTTATTTAATTATAATAAATTGGTTTTATTTGATTAGCCATTTCTCCTCTCGGGTGTTTGTGGTTCGTGATCCGGCGGTTCGAGTTCAAGATTCCAAGATCAAGACTCGAAGACATAGATTAAGTTTTACTTTTCCTTAGAAAATAGTTAGTCGGGGGTACCAACGGTCCATCTCGGTGTTTACTTTTCGGTATAATTTTGTGTTTGATCAAGATTACGTGCTTAAAACCGGAAAATTGCCATGACTTGCATCTTCATGATTCCACTCCAATGCATGCACGTAGTTTTTTAATTTCGAATTAAAATAGACGTGTATAACTCGAATAATTAGTATGAATGCTTATTAATTTAATATGTGGTAGTTAAGTAATAAGTACCTAATTATAAAAACCGAGGAACCGGGTTTTGTCAATCGTTACGATTTTAGTGATGGATTCTCGGTGAATCCCACTTAGATAAATCGTTGAGTTTTTGGTGAACCTACCTTAAACAGAAACGAGATTACGCTTTGGTTGATAATTTAGAAATCGGAAAATCTTAGTACATGGGTTCGGAAATGGTCTAACCATGGTTGGGCGAGTTCAACCGAGCTTCGGCTCAATCGACTCCCCTCCACGTGTGATGTACGTTACAGTAGTTCGACAAGACTTAGCATAGCCGATAAGCCTTTGGGCTAAACGGGGCTTCTCTTGCCGGATTGGCCTGAACTGTCACATTTGTTCCAACGAATAAGACAGCATAAGCTTTCCTACATAACCGACCCTGTTCGGAGTACTTTGATTTATTGTTTCTTATTGTCAAATCCGAAACCGTAATTAGTAAACCCACCACTTTTTCAAATTATTGAGTGGGAGCGGGAAAGGCGACAACCAACCCCACAGCCTCTACTATAAATGCAAGCACGTGAGAGAAGGGTGACACCTCGAGCCGTTATGATTCCGTCCCCCTGCGGGTGGTGTTCACCCCTATCAAAATTCAACGCTTGGTTTCCGAAAGGATAGGATTTCGGGTACTCGTTGAGTCATTGACCGACCTTACGGCCGCACACTCGGGGCATACTTTGAGATCTGATATAGTAGGTCCCACTCTTTATAGATATTTTTGAAATATCTAGGCTAGAAAAATGAAGGTAATCAATGAGTAAGACCCGGGATGTCCGATTCCCACAAGATGTTCGATTCTCGAAGCTTAATCATTGAGAGAGATTGTCTCGGTTTAATCATCACCTCTTTGGTGACCTGCGGCGGCACCGAGGTGTGAGACTAAATCCTTGGAATGGTAGGATAGACTTTATATAAGTTTATTATTCCTAAAATAAAAATTATAGTAGTGTATATTTGATTAAATTTCGTCATTTTATTTACAAGCACCATGTCTTCGCAAATTCAAACTTTCCGAACGATAAGCTAAATGGCGACAATTTTACTAAGTGGAAAAGTAACGTAAACGTGGTACTCATATTTGAGAATGTGCAATTTGTTTTGACTGAGGAGTGCCATGTTCTCCCTCCTCAAAATCCGTCTAAACGCATTTGCGATCAACATAAAAAATGGACAGAGGTGAATAATAAGGCAAGAGGCATCTTCTTAGCCTCAGTGTCAGAGGTCATTCAGAACGAAATTGAGGGTTTTAATACTGCACGAGAAATCTTGCTGTATTTAACCACCATGTTTGGCAAACCGTCTGATCATGCAAGACACGAGGCCATGAGGAAGGCTGTCAATGCCAAGATGAGGCGAGGTCAGTCGGTTACTGGTCATGTGATGAACATGATTAGTTACTTCACTGAAGCAGAAACTCATCGTGCGACTATAGACGATGCTACCCAAGTGTCAGTGATTCTCGAATCTTTGACACCTGATTTCCTAACGTTCAGGACTAGCTACGTCATGACTAAGGCTCACCTTTCCTTGACGGAGTTGATCAACGAACTTCAAGTCTTTGATGGTCTTTATTCAAAAGATAAATCCCAAGAGCAGGAAAAGAAGGCTAAGGCCAATATGGTCGTAGCCAAGGCGTCTAAGTCAAACCAGCAGGGTAAGCCGAAGAATAAGAAACAAACTGCGCCGGCGCCTAAACCTATGAAGAAGAAGGCTAAGCCGAATGCACCATCCAAGACCAAGGGCAAGTGCTTTTACTGCAATGAGATAGGGCACTGGCGTCGTCATTGCCCCGTATATCTCAAAGATGTAAAGGATAGGGAAGGCTAAGGCTAGCAATGGGAAAGATAAGAAAGGTAATCCAAAATTACTTGTCTTAGAATCTTTTAATGTAGCTAGCCTTGGAAAGAATCAAACGACTGGCTAAGGGTGATTCCTTAAAAGAGTTATCTGTTGACTCGTTGCCGGTCTGCGAATCTTGCCTATAGGGAAAAATGACTAAGCGTCATTTCTCGTCAAAAGGGAATAGGGCCAAAGAACCTCTAGAGTTAGTACATTTAGACCTTTGTGGTCCGATGAATGTGCAAGCTAGAGGCGGATTCAAGTATTTTGTTACTTTCATCGATGACTACTCGAGGTTCGGATATGTTTATCTGCTGCGTCGAATATCCAAGACTTTTGGCAAGTTTAAGGAATTCCAAGCAGAAGCCGAAAGGCGATTAGGCAAGTTCTAACAGAGGCCGATGATGATCGACCTACGAGCAGTGATTTCCCCGGCCCACATCAGTTTGAAACTCCCCACCGCAAAAGGATGGATAGAAATAAAAGGGGACCTAGAGGTGGCTAAAAGCTGCTACGCGGACACAATCAAGAGCAAGGGAGTGTGACCTTGGCTTGAGGAGCTTGGAAAGTTCCTTACACTTGTTATTTCCCATTCAAGCAACTTTGTTATATTTGTTATTTTCCTTCAATGTCATTATCAGTCCTTTTTGCATTGGAAACGATGTCTGAATAAATCACGCTCAAAAGCACCTAGTTTTTCATTTCTGTGATATGATCATTTTTATCGTGTATGCCTTATCTTGCTATTATAAACAATTATAAGTCCATAAGGACTAATTAACCGATCTCTCCAAGTCGGCACGCATTAATGCTAGAAGTCGGTCCACTTTGGCCCGATTCACCATAAACTTAATGCGAGAAGTCAGTCCAATCTGGCCCGGCTCACCAAAAAACTTAATGCAAGATGTCAGTCCAATCCAACCTGGCTCGCTATAAACTTAACGTGTGAAGTCAGTCCAATCTGGCTCTGCTCGCCGAAAAACTTTATTCGAGAAGTCAGTCAAATCTGGCCTGGCTCACTGAAAAACTTAATGCTAGATTTCAGTCCAATCTGGCCTGGCTCACCATAAACTTAACGCGAGAAGTCGGTCAATGCGGCCCGGCTCACCGAAAAACTTAATGCAAGAAGTACGTCCAATGTCGGCTCGGCTCGCCGAAAAACATAATGTGAGAAGTCGAGCAATCGACCCGGCTCGCCATAAACTTAACGCGCAATGTCATTCCAATCGCCACTCACCGAAAACTCAATGCGAGGAGTCGGTCCAATCTGGCATGGCTTTCCGAAAAGCTTAAATCAAAAAGACATTCGAATCTGGCTCAGCTCGCTGAAAAATGTATCCGAGAAGTCAGTCCAATCTGGCCTAGCTCGCCATAAACATAATGCGAGAGGTCAGTCTCATATGACCAAGGTCACCAAAATTCGATTGCCGACCTATGTCAGGTCGGACTCAGCAAAGGCAAAGTCAGCAAAATATTTGTCTCCAAAACCGCGGATAGGACTCGAACGGGGCATGACATGCTATGACAGTCTGATCCAAAGACAAGCAATTATCCGAGCCCCGCAGGTTGGGCTCGGTAAATTTGTCCAAAACGGACAACAAGATAAATATTCCATCCAAAACCGTTGGTTAATGCATGGCATACTGGGGGCAAGACACCCCACCAAGCTAAGTGCTTAAGTAAATACTCAAAAATAATTTTTTTCCAAAAGGAATTCCAATTACCAATGAAAATATTACAATTAGTTTGAAATAAAAAATTTCAATACAGAAATCTAAAAACCCTACTGAGCTAAGTTTTGTGTCTCTGGAGAGTACTTGGACACAATGTCCACTCCTGCCTTAAAATCTCTTATGCCCTCGTCACAGACCTTGCTCATCCCTTGTTTATAATAAACCTTCTTAGGAAGGTTTTCTACGATAAGGGCCTGAAATTAGGAAGGTTTCTACGATAAGGTTTCTTCTTAGGAAGGTTTTCTACGATAAGGGCCTCGCCCGCACCTTGAGGTGTAACCATGGTTTAAGACAGGGATGAGCAGTAGCTTCAAAGATATGCCAACAACCGGACATCTTCTTGTAGGTATGTGTATGGAGTTTATTTTATTATTTTTTCAGGCTGATCCGCAAACTTGACACGCAATCGTTTGATCAAATCACATGAAACCTAGTAGTTGTAGTTGTTGTTGTTTTGAAATTGAATAAGTTATCATGATTGTTTGAAACTGTTAGAATAATTGGTCTCTCCAGGATTTCAGTTTGAGTAAAATGATGTTTCTTTCTTATTCTTTCAATGAAAACCCACCAGGACATTAAATAATTCATGGATCATGATAAAAATGACGTTTTATATTTCTTTCTGCATGTATGTGTATTAGAAAATTTTTTTTTTTTTTTTCAGATTTTGTGACCTTGAAAGTTATGACAACTTGCTCTTAAAATTATGATGCGGTCTGCCCTTGCATAATAAATATTAATTAATGTTTGAGGAGCATGGTTAATGATAGACGTCTTGTAATAATGGCCCTCAATAATTAATATATCAATATTCCTATGATGACAATAATTCAATCGAGAGACAGAGTTCTATTCTTTGTTGCTTCACGTTAAGAAATTTATATCCTAATCTTTGGTAAGATCCACTTTGGAAGAGAATGCAACCTAATTTATTATAAGAAAAACATATACGGATTCTCTATTTGTGTTCAAGAATATTAATTTTCATGTTTGTGCAATAAATATTTGCCAACGGAAAATCCCCCAATTGTTTGCTCATTTATTTCTATGTTTTCAAATATAAAAAAATACGCCGCTCAATAAATATTATTACCACTCGAGGACTTCAGCTACATGTAACTAACTACAATGTAGTGTATGATGAGTGAAATTGCTAGAGTTGGCTCTATTTTGTTAAATATTTGTTACTTGCTAAGTATTTAGTTTTTGGTATGGGTTTACCTGACGTTCAAATACCGACAACGTGCTAGAAATATTTACTTGAAAAGATACATATTTGGCTAAATATACATCATGGTTTGAGTACAATTAAGTTTAATGTTGTTTGTTTGTTTGCTTTTTTTTTTTAATGAAGACACGTGAAATTCAACTTGCTTGCATATTTATATTTGGTGATTAATAAATCTCTCACGAATATTGTGTTTTGCGCTCGTCCTAAAAATTTTACATGCTTGTGCTTTTTCGATTGTGAAGCGAGGAAGCTTTTTCGGATTGTGAACCGAGGAAACATTGAGTACATTGGATGGATTGCAAGGGATGCTTGATTTAGATATACGAGTTTGCACGAGACTTTTTTCAATTGTGGAGAGATCGTTCATCATGACATATCAATTTGTAGGTATATTTCATTGTTTTTATTTCCCTTTTCTATGTTGTACTAAGTTGTTACTTTCAATTAATATTTTAAGAATTACTGCATGTCTCCTTGATGGTATGGGTACATTATTCAGGCACGGCGTCTTGGGTCAGTTTAATGTGAACTTATGAAAGGAAAACCGAAGGCTTGGCATGCAACGGCTGTAGGAATACTATACCTAGGCACATACGGCATTAAAATATTTGACGAGTTAAGTCGTTTTAAGTTGTTGAAATATGGAATTTTAGGACTAGCTCACTAAAAGCAGGTTTCTACGGTCCACACCTATAAAAACTACTTTCATTGTACTTTGTAATTCTTTCTTTTACTCCCTCCGTCCCATAATATAAGGCATTTTGGTCATTTCACACAGTTTAAGAAACATAATAAATGAGTTATTTTTTAATATTTCAATGTAAAATATTGTATTGTTTTCTGGGACTGACTAATAATACTGCATTGTTTAGTGTGAAAATGAAGACTATGCATTTAATATTGTATTGGAATGTGAGAAAGACTTATATTTTGGGACACCACAAAAAAGTTAAAAAGACTTATATTACGGGACGGAGGGAGTATTAATTTTTTTAGCCGGATAGATAATGAGCATAGGAAAATGTTTTATAGCTTTGTGTCTCGGATTTTATCTAATGAAAATAACAAGTAATAATATTTATAAATCCGGTATTCCCCAAGTGCAGGGATCGTAGTATAGTGACTAATACCGGAGTCGATCTCAGGGAATCGAGGTTGTTTAATCTAGTTTATTACTTCTTCCAATTTGCTACTACTAAAACAAACTAAACACGAAAACAAAACAGATAAACCGGACGAGAGGGTTGTCAATCCAAAGCCAGGAAAATATAGTTGCGAACCAATTTAAACTAAACTAAACCTAATATGCAATAAAAAGACTAACTAAGCTCAACAATTCAAGTTCGAGGGATTTTAATCAATAATTTACGAACGAACAAGCAATTGATCCACCTATCCTACAACTATCAATTCCGATCTAGATCATCTCATGATTTCTAACCAAGTTGTGATTCACCAAATCAAAGGCATGAACTCCTAATTTCTTAGAAAAGTTCGTTTTCTAATCTTCTATCTCTCAATTTTAAAGATTATTACTTTCAAAGCAAAGGTGTAAGATTTCTCAATCTAGTTATCTAGAAATTCAACCTAATTAACTCTTGTTATTTTATAGGTTAAAAATCTAATCTTTATTATGTTGATTCTAGGGTTTAACAAGATTTTCATCCAAATCAAACAAACAATCAATCATGCAACGATCTATCGATATAATTGCAATAAACAATGATGAACGATAATAAAGATACAACTTGAATAAAATACTCACACGATAATCCGGAAACGAAATCAATATGTTGATGGATGGCTTCACAACGCTCGTTCAAGGAAGCCTTAGCCTCTAAACATCACTCGAGTTGCTTGAATTGTTGAAGAAAAGAACATAAAATTAACTAATTTAATCTAGAATTTGAGTGCATAAAACTGAAGGAAAACTAAGGAAAAACGCAGCCTGAGCCGCCCCTAGGGTTTATGGTTCGAATATGTGATGCTTTGTGTGAGAAAAACGCGACTATATATAGAGAAATAAGTCGGTTCCAGCAAAGTCGGCCGTGGACGCCCGTCTGGACATCCTGGACGCCAGTCCACTGCTTGGAACGCTAGGGCAGACGCTCGTCCATGCAACGTCCAAACTCTCTGAATGTAAAAACTCCTCCTGGACGCCAGTCCACTTATTTGGACGCCAGTCCACTCTAGACGGGACTTGGACGCTCGTCCAATGTGATCCAAATTCGAAATCTTCAATTTTATCTCTTTTCTTCTAGCCAATTCCATCCTTATCTCTTTCTCATCAATTAAATCCGACTTGATCATCTTTTGAATCGAAAATATGCATCTACAAGTCATTAAAACATCGCAAAAATGTAATATAATCCAAATAAACATAAAACCATCATTAAAACGCATAATTTAGCCAATTTTGCGAATAAACCATTTAAAACCTCACTTGCTCAATAAACCAGTTAAACGCTCATTTTCTATGCAAATTATACAAATGTGAGGGAAATTATTACAAAATATAACGATATAAATCATATAAAATCACCCTTAACAACTCCCCCACACTTATCTTTTGCTCGTCCCGAGCAAAACAAAACAAGATAAAGGCTCGAGAAAAGATAGACATCTCAGCACATATAACACATATTCAATAACTTAGAGGTTCACCCCGGTGTGTGCAAAGCCATAACAAACTTCCACTAAGTCCAAACTTGAAAATTTCAAAGCAAAACTAGCTAATACCCCCTTCAAACTAGCGATAAATGACACTCATAAGATGCACCCTACAAAACGTGATATATCCCGAAAAGGATGATCGAATATATCTAGGGCCTTTCTGAAATACTCAGAGGATAATCCCTACAGCATATCTATCAGTTTCTACTGGGGATAAGGTAGACGATAACTTAGTCTTATATTCATTTCATAACAATTCTTTAGTTGATTTAACAATTTCACTTTAAACACACATCAGAATGAGCTATTGCCCTGTCATAGCAGAATAGGATATTCGAGATATACCCTACCTTACTCAAATCATAAGGCGACTTTTCGATTTGTCGTGAGCTTTTAGTCATCATAGTGGATATAGGACATACGTGGTATACCCTATCGCACTCAAATCATCGACTAGCTTTCGACACGCCCATTTTAATTCATTATAAACTCAACTTTTTCATTTGACAATAAGTTACGTGTTACTTATCACATTCAAACCTTCGGATATTCACGGTATAACATACTTCGGATCTAAATACAAACTATCATAAATCTCAAGATATATACGTAGAACTAAGCACATGACTTATAAGAAATTCAAAAATCACTCGTCGAAAAGGGGTATAACTTTATAAAATAGCTCATCATTCACTATGGCTCGTGAAGAATAGATCGGGTGAAACAACTAACTTATCAAACATATGATATATAGCTTGGATGACTATAAAAATAACGAACATAGAATTGAATTGCCTACTCGAGACAAAACAAAAAACAAAAATGTCGAAATTTTTTGAAAATTCTAGCTCATTTTTGCATAGAAACATAATAAATCAAGCAAATGATATGTAGATACACCAAACCATTCCCCTCCCCCACACTTAAAGATCAACATGTCCTCATTTTGTGCAGAATTAAAAAAAAAAGATAAAGAACTTAGCTGATTGTATTTCGAAGGTGGCAAGTCTGGAAGTGATCGTCATCGAATCCGGGAATGCCCGAGGAAATCAATAGGCTTGTGGACCATCCACCGGAAAGCGATATCATCGAAAAGCTCACAATCGCTATCAAAAATACCCTGCACACTTGAAAAACAAGACAAGATCTCGGGGAACAAAGGGGGAATATAACATGGCAAAATAGAGATAAAGAGAAGGAAAAGGTGAAATCGAATCAACCGACAAGGCGAGTCCACAATTACCCTAATTAGACTTATACGGAACAAATAAATCAAAGAAAAGAAATAACATAAAAGAGAGTCCTAATATAATAAGGGATATCTAGGACACCTCCTAGTGGCGCTCTTGGTTAATGTCGTTAGCTCGACACGGTTTAAGCTCGGCTGGATCGGGCCATTTGACTTTTACGCCGACCCACTACCTCGTGTAGGCTTTGATTAGTAGTGTGGCTGCGTAGAAACAACATCTAACACATGGGGTCAAATCTTTTAATAGCTTTCCAAACACGCTTAAACTTCCCCATGGTTGACCTTTTCCTCTTCGATTCCTTCGATGACGTTTCAAACGACGCTCCCTCTCAAGTTCTTCCATGTCCCAACTACCTGCTAGAACTTCTTCGGATCGACCACTACCGCCATCTTCGAAAACATGTCGGGTGAAAACTCATCGAATTCTTCGACTTCCGTAGCACCACACCCGAGGATATCGAGGCAACGGACAGTCAAAGACTTTTCTTTAGGTTCACCAATATAATGCTTGCACCTTTGACCATTCACTCGAAACGGTTGGTCACCATAACCTCGTAGTTCTAGTACGCCTCCGGGAATAATTTGGAGAATTTCGAAGGGACCGGACCAACGTGTCCTCAACTTTCCGGGAAACGAGATGTAACCTAGAATTGTATAGAAGAACTTGTTCGCCGACTTGAAATTCTCTCTTCTTAATCTTAGCATCGTGGAGTAGTTTCATCTTATCTTTACTAATCCTGGCACTTTCATAGGCACGGAGTACGAATTCGTCTAACTCATGTAAGCTGCTGCGGTCGATGTTTTCCACATGATTGGGAATCAAAGTTCGAAACTTTGTTGCCCAATAAGCTCTATGCTCTAACTCGACGGGCGAGATGACACGGCTTCCATAGACCATTTGATATGGAGATGTACCCATAGGGGTTTTATAGGCGGTTCTATATGCCCATAGTACATCATCCAACTTCAAACTCCGGTCTTTTCTATGACTATTAACCGTCTTTTCAGGATTTTTTAATGCTTTGGTTGCTCCTTTCAACGACCACTAGTCATCGGGTGATATGGTGTGCCTGTCTTGTGACGAACACCATACTTTTCAAGGACTTTCTCTAGGGGTCGGTTGCGAAATGCGTCCCTTCATCAGCGATCAAGGCGCGTGGACATCCGAACCTCACGAAGATATTCTTCTTTAGAAATTTCATGACCGTTTTATGATCATTGTGAGGAGTGGCTTGAGCCTCCACCCATTTAGACACGTAGTCTACGCAGACTAAGATGTATTTATTACCGCAAGATGATGGGAATGATCCCATAAAATCGATACCCCATACATCAAAGACTTCGCATTCGAGGATGGGTTTCAAAGGCATGTCAAAACGCCTTGTCAGAGTACCGGTCCTTTGGCACCTATCACAAGCTTTACAGAAAGCTTTTGTGTCCTTAAAGATCGTGGGCCAATAGAAACCGGATTGGAAGATCTTAGCAACGGTTTTCCACGGACCAAAGTGACCTCCGAGTGGGTCCCCGTGGCATTGCTCAATGATATCACGTTGCTCGGATTCGGGAACACATCTTCTAAGCAAACCATCTTTACAAATCTTGAAAAGATAAGGTTCATCCCAAACGAAATATTTCAAATCAGAGAAGAACTTTTTCTTCTCCTGATAAGACATTTATGGGTCGAGATATCGGGCATGAAGGTAGTTTACAATGGAAGAATACCATGGAACATCAGGAGGACAACCGTCGATCAACATAATGTTTTCCAGAGGAAAGTAAAGATCTATATCATCCGGATCATTCCTTTCCCTCACTTAACATTCTACACACGTGATCAGCCACTACGTTTTCCTTACTTTTGTCCTTAATTTGAACGTCAAACTCTTGTAGGGTCAGTATCCAACGCAGTAGGCATGGTTTAGCCTCTTTCTTAGTCATCAGATAACGCAAAGCAGCGTGATCAGTCCACACAACTACTTGAGCTCCTAACAAGTAACTACGAAACTTGTCCATAGCAAAGACTACGGCCAGTAGTTCCTTTTCAGTAGTAGTATAGTTAACTTGAGAAGGATTCAATGTGTGACTGGCGTAATAGATAGGCTGGAATTTCCCGTTAAGCCTTTGTCCTAAGACCGCACCAACAGCATAGTTTGATGCGTCGCACATAAGTTCAAAAGGTAAGTTCCAGTCAGGCGATATAAGAATTGGAGCAGAGATTAAACGGTTCTTAAGCTCCTCAAACGCTTGCTTGCAGCTCTCATCAAAATTGAATTCAACGTCTTCCTTAAGTAAAGTAGACAGGGGCTTGGCTATCTTGGAGAAGTCCTGAATGAATCTTCTGTAGAAACCGACATGTCCAAGAAAACCTCTCACTTCACGCACATTCTTCGGATAGCTCATCTTCTCGATAGCTTCTACTTTCGCCTGTCAACTTCTATACCTTTGGCGGAGATCTTGTGGCCAAGAACTATTCCCTCATCTACCATGAAATGGCATTTCTCCCAATTAAGTACTAAGTTCTTTTCCACACATCGGATAACACTTGGTCAAGGTTGTCAAGACAATCATCAAAAGATCGACCAAAGACCAAAAAATCGTCCATAAAGACTTCCATACACTTTTCTACAAGCCCGTCAAAAATAGCCAACATACATCTTTGAAAAGTGGCAGGGCATTGCGAGAGACCAAATGGCATTCGCCAATAAGCGAATGTACCATAAGAAGCGAGGTGAAAGTGGTCTTTTCTTGGTCAAGTTTGGATCGATGGGTATACGAAATATCACGAATATCCATCCGGAAGCGGTAGAATGCGTGTCCCGCCGGACGCTCAAGCATCGGTCAATGAATGGAAGGGGAAAGTGATCTTTCATGGTTACTTCATTGAGCTTTCTATAATCGATACAGACTCTGTAACCAGTGACAAGTCTCAATGCTATTTCCTCTCCCTTCTCATTCTTCTCAATTGTAATTCCACCTTTCTTGGGAACTACTTGAGTTGGGGAAACCATTCACTATCGGCGATTGCATAGATAATTCCCGTGTCTAGAAGTTTGATGATTTCTTTCTTAACTACTTCTTGCATATGAGGGTTGAGCCTCCTGCAGGGCTGTCTCACACATTTCGCACCCTCATTTGTCTTGATCTTATGCATACGGATGTCCGGAGATATCCCTCGATATCTCCTACTTGCCATCCAAAGGCTTTTTCATTCTTCTTCAAGACGTTGATTAATTTCATCTCTTTCTAGTCGAGACAACTTAGCGGATATGATTAACGGAAGCTTGTCACCTTCTCTTAGAAACACATACTTAAGATGTTTAGGCAACGGCTTCAACACCAAATCTGCGGGGGGTCTTCTAAACTTGATTTAAGATCTCCACTTTTCAACTCAATATCAATGAGTTTACTTAGCGGTCCCACTTTGCCAAAGCTTCTCCTCTCAACAACTCATCCTCGAAATCGGCTTCTAACTGCTCTAGACTCACCACACCATGATTATTCAAATTATCAACCAATCGCTCATATTCGGTTGCTTGACCATGACTTGCTTTTCCATGAAATCATCGAAGTCATCGAGACTTATCCTCAATGGAAAAACCGGTTGGAGGACCGAGAAGGTACTTGAATGGATCTTGAGACATTATAGCTTACTTCTTGATCACCAACTCGTATCGTCACTCGCCCACCATCGCGATCGATGAGGGCTCTAGTTGTAGACAAAAAGGTCTTCCAAGTATCAGGGGGACATTTTCATCCTTTGCAATGTCTAGGACGTACCAGTCAACGGGAAAAGTAAATTTATCGATTTGAACTAGGACGTCTTTCAGGATTCCCGCTGCTTTCTTAGAAGATCTATCAGCGAATTGAAGGTTCATGGTAGTGGGTTCTAGAAGATCAATTAAACCAAGGTTTGTTTGCACACGGACAATGGCATTAGGCTTATGGATGCACCCGGGTCGCACAAAGAGTTAGGGAAGACTAAGCCTCCCATTAGTAATGTGAGCACGAACTTTCCCGGGGTCACCTCTCTTGGTTGGTAAGTTTTCATAATTGATCATTGAACAATCCTCACCAATCAACCTTTCCATGTCGACAACTTCCGTTTTGGGAAACAACATCCTTGATAAATTTTGTATACTTAGGCATCTCAACCAAGACCTCGATAATGGAAGATTCACACGAGTATTTTCAAAAGATTTAGCACCTTTTCATACTTCTTATCTTCACTAAAGGGATGTTGCTCTTTCTCGGTGGAAATGGAAGCTTTTTCAATCATTCTCGAAAAGACTTTCTTCGAGGATGCAGTGACAGCTTTGTCTTCCAAATCCTTCCACCTTACAACTTTTTCAGTCTTTCTATTAGTCAGGGGATCAGCCTCCTGACTTCCACTTGATTCTTCACTCCTCAGGGGTTCGGCCACACGAGGACTTTCAACTCTTTCACCTCTCAGGGGATCAGCCACCTGAGTTTTCTCTTGCAACAGAGGGGGGTGTAGGTGCTCAGCTTCCCCTCCTGCCCTATCTCTGGCAGGAGGGGCTAGTGGTTTCCCTGGTGAGGGGAACCACTCGGTTGAGTACCGGACCTTAAATTCATTGGACCGGCCTCTTCTCCACCGTAAGGAATGAGGGAACCGGGTCGGTGCATTGGCCGTAATTCAAATCGGTTTGAGTTATCGACCAACCTTTTGCCCTTCTTTGCCTCTCAAGATTCTTGATTGTATTCAGCAACAATTGGAAATTATTATTTTGCTCTTTCTGATAGGATTGGAAATCATCTTTTAGCTCCTTCTTATAGGAGTCCACTTTAGCTTCAAGATCATTAAAGTGCGAGGAGCCTTGAGAGTTACGAAAGTTACGCGGGAAAGATTGGTGGAACTATTCGAAACGCGAGGATTTGAATTGTTTGTCCAATTTTGATTGAACCTCGATTAGAATTGGAAAAATTATTATTTTGGTTATGAGGAAAACCGGGGTTTCTATTGAAGTTTTGATTCGATTGAAATTAGAATTTGGATTGAAACTTGAAAGGCGATTGAACCCTTGGTTTTGGAGATTGCCTTGGCCGAGAGAACTATTATTGAATCTTCGATTACGTTGGCCATTAAAAGCATTGATTTACGCATTTTTGTCCAATCATGGGACGAGAAACGAGCGATGTGCCCCATATCATCACATACCGGCATGTGATTGGATTATCTTGTCCATGATTACGGACAACGTTGACTTGATAGGTCGATGGGGAAATGAATTGACATTGGCCAACCATGTGGCCAGTTTGACAGCAATTGTCACAATACAGAACTTGAGAGTTCTGTGGGAATGAAGGAGTCTGATAACTCGGCTTTGGAGACGTGGTAAGAGTAGCCAGCTGCTGTTTCAGCATGGCGATTTCATTCTGCATGTTCACCTCCTCGATCCTAGGAGGAGGAGGTGGTGCTTGAATAGCTTGATACGAGGGGGCATAATTGTATTTGGCAATATCCTCGAATAATGCTCACCCTCTTCGGGTGTTTTCCTTAAAAATGCCCCACGAGAAGAACTATTGACCATGCCCTTCGTGAGCTCGGTCAATCCGGCGAAAAACGTGTTGACTTGCCTCGCAAGTCCACACCGTGGTGGGGACATTTACGAAGAAGAGCCTTGAATCTCTTCCATGCCTCAAAGAATGACTCGTGTTCCGTCGATAAAAATTAAATATTTCTCTTAGGCGGAAATTTTGTCTTGGAAGGTGGGAAATATTGGCTTAGGAACTCTTTTTTCGAGTCTAGCCCGGTGGTAATGGATTCAGCGGGGAGAGAGATGTACCACTCTTTTGCCTCTCCCTTCAAGGAAAACGGAAAAAGTTTCAACTTTATGGCGTCCTCACTGACTCCTTGGATGCGAGTCGTACCACATATCTCCCGAAATGTGTGTACGTGTGTATGAGGATTTTCGAAGGAAAACCATGAAAGATTGATGCTTCTTTGCATCATTTGAATGAGCCCGGGTTTGAGCTCGAAGGTATGTGCATTTATGGTTGGTAAGACGATAGCCGGGTTGACTTTGACTTCGCCGGGCATGGCGTAGTCGGCCAACGTACGTCTATCTTCTGCGGCCATAATGATAAGTTTCCGAATTCCTCGGCTAACCGATCCTCAAGCACAACTATAACTAAAAACTAAAGGTTAAACTAAGAACGAAAGGTTAAGACCTATGAAAAGAAATTAAAATAAAATAAAAAGAGGCGGACGGGCGTCCAAGGTCTGGACGGGCGTACGTACGGGAGGATGAAGCGGACGGGCGTCGGATAACCCGAACGCTCGTCGGACGAAGAAGGCGGACGGACGTCCAAATTGGATGGACGCTCGTCCGACAAGTTAAAAATGATTCGAGTCGAGAAATTTAGGCGGACGGGCGTCCACGGTCTAGACGCCCGTTTGGTTTCAATCGAAAAACGAAGCGGGAACATAGAAAAACGGTAGGAAAAGATGGGGAACTAAAACACAAAAGACGGAAAAAGATAGAAAGGAAAAACTAATCACAAGGGAACTATAAAATAAGACCAAAACTAACTAAAACCCTAATTACCTAATTAAAATCTACCTACGAAAAATTTAAAACAGAAAAAAAACTAAGACGGTAAAAAAAAACGTGTTGAAATCTTCTGGGGCCAAAATGGAAGGGAAAACAGCAGATTTTGACCTCGAAAACGGTGCCAAATACCGGACACTCGAGCCGAAAGTCACGTCGTCGGTGTCGGAACGAGCTTTCCGAATTGGGGTCCTGCGTTCCAAACGGACACTCGAGCCAAAAGTTACGGCCAAAATACTACAATGTGCCCTAACGAACCCTTCTATCCCAACTTATAACAAAAAAAAATCAGAAAAATCAATAAACTAGACAACCGTACCGATTCCCCGGCAACGGCGCCAAAAACTTGTCTCGGATTTTATCTAATGAAAATAACAAGTAATAATATTTATAAATCCGGTATTCCCCAAGTGCAGGGATCGTAGTATAGTGACTAATACCGGAGTCGATCTCAGGGAATCGAGGTTGTTTAATCTAGTTTATTACTTCTTCCAATTTGCTACTACTAAAACAAACTAAACACGAAAACAAAACGAGATAAATTTGGACATAGGGTTGTCAATCCAAAGCCAGGAAAATATAGTTGCGAACCAATTTAAACTAAACTAAACCTAATATGCAATAAAAAGACTAACTAAGCTCAACAATTCAAGTTCGAGGGATTTTAATCAATAATTTACGAAACGAACAAGCAATTGATCCACCTATCCTACAACTATCAATTCCGATCTAGATTATCTCGTGATTTCTAACCAAGTTGTGATTCACCAAATCAAAGGCATGAACTCTAATTTCTTAGAAAAGTTCGTTTTTAATCTTATCTCTCAATTTTAAAGATTATTACTTTCAAAGCAAAGGTGTAAGATTTCTCAATCTAGTTATCTAGAAATTCAACCTAATTAACTCTTGTTATTTTATAGGTTAAAAATCTAATCTTTATTATGTTGATTCTAGGGTTTAACAAGATTTTCATCCAAATCAAACAAACAATCAATCATGCAACGATCTATCGATATAATTGCAATAAACAATGATGAACGATAATAAAGATACAACTTGAATAAAATACTCACACGATAATCCGGAAACGAAATCAATATGTTGATGGATGGCTTCACAACGCTCGTTCAAGGAAGCCTTAGCCTCTAAACATCACTCGAGTTGCTTGAATTGTTGAAGAAAAGAACATAAAATTAACTAATTTAATCTAGAATTTGAGTGCATAAAAGCGAAGGAAAACTAAGGAAAAACGCAGCACGAGCCGCCCCTAGGGTTTATGGTTCGAATATGTGATGCTTTGTGTGAGAAAAACGCGACTATATATAGAGAAATAAGTCGGTTCCAGCAAAGTCGGCCGTGGACGCCCGTCTGGACATCCTGGACGCCAGTCCACTGCTTGGAACGCTAGGGCAGACGCTCGTCCATGCAACGTCCAAACTCTCTGAATGTAAAAACTCCTCCTGGACGCCAGTCCACTTATTTGGACGCCAGTCCACTCTAGACGGGACTTGGACGCTCGTCCAATGTGATCCAAATTCGAAATCTTCAATTTTATCTCTTTTCTTCTAGCCAATTCCATCCTTATCTCTTTCTCATCAATTAAATCCGACTTGATCATCTTTTGAATCGAAAATATGCATCTACAAGTCATTAAAACATCGCAAAAATGTAATATAATCCAAATAAACATAAAACCATCATTAAAACGCATAATTTAGCCAATTTTGCGAATAAACCATTTAAAACCTCACTTGCTCAATAAACCGGTTAAACGCTCATTTTCTATGCAAATTATACAAATGTGAGGGAAATTATTACAAAATATAACGATATAAATCATATAAAATCACCCTTAACAACTCCCCCACACTTATCTTTTGCTCGTCCCGAGCAAAACAAAACAAGATAAAGGCTCGAGAAAAGATAGACATCTCAGCACATATAACACATATTCAATAACTTAGAGGTTCACCCCGGTGTGTGCAAAGCCATAACAAACTTCCACTAAGTCCAAACTTGAAAATTTCAAAGCAAAACTAGCTAATACCCCCTTCAAACTAGCGATAAATGACACTCATAAGATGCACCCTACAAAACGTGATATATCCCGAAAAGGATGATCGAATATATCTAGGGCCTTTACGAAATACTCAGAGGATAATCCCTACAGCATATCTATCAGTTTCTACTGGGGATAAGGTAGACGATAACTTAGTCTTATATTCATTTCATAACAATTCTTTAGTTGATTTAACAATTTCACTTTAAACACACATCAGAATGAGCTATTGCCCTGTCATAGCAGAATAGGATATTCGAGATATACCCTACCTTACTCCAATCATAAGGCAGCTTTTCCTGACTGTCGTGAGCTTTTAGTCATCATAGTGGTATAGGACATACGTGGTATACCCTATCGCACTCAAATCATCGACTAGCTTTCGACACGCCCATTTTACTTCATTATAAACTCAACTTTTTCATTTGACAATAAGTTACGTGTTACTTATCACATTCAAACCTTCAGATATTCACAGTATAACATACTTCGGATCTAAATACAAACTATCATAAATCTCAAGATATATACGTAGCACTAAGCACATGACTTATAAGAAATTCAAAAATCACTCGTCCAAAAGGGGTATAACTTTATAAAATAGCTCATCATTCACTATGGCTCGTGAAGAATAGATCAGGTGAAACAACTAACTTATCAAACATATGATATATAGCTTGGATGACTATAAAAATAACGAACATAGAATTGAATTGCCTACTCGAGACAAAACAAAAAACAAAAATGTCGAAAATTTTTGAAAATTCTAGCTCATTTTTGCATAGAAACATAATAAATCAAGCAAATGATATGTAGATACACCAAACCATTCCCCTCCCCCACACTTAAAGATCAACATGTCCTCATTTTGTGCAGAATTAAAAAAAAAAGATAAAGAACTTAGCTGATTGTATTTCGAAGGTGGCAAGTCTGGAAGTGATCGTCATCAGATCCAGGAATGCCTGAGGAAATCGATAGACTGTGGACCATCCACCGGAAAAGCGATATCATCCGAAAGCGACGGTTGCTATCGCAAATACCCCTGCACACTTGAAAAACAAGACAAGATCTCGGGGAACAAAGGGGGAATATAACATGGCAAAATAGAGATAAAGAGAAGGATAAGGTGAAATCGAATCAACCGACAAGGCGAGAGTCCACAATTACCCTAATTAGACTTAAACGGAACAAATAAATCAAAGAAAAGAAATAACATAAAAGAGAGTCCTAATATAATAAGGGATATCTAGGATGACTCCTAGTGGCGCTTGGTTAATGTCGTTAGCTCGACACTGTTTAAGCTCAGCCTGGATCAGGCCATTTAACTTTTCTGCCAGCCACTACCTCGTGTAGGCTTCGATCAGTAGTGTGGCTGCAGAAACAACATCTAACACATGGGGTCAAACTTTTAATAGCTTTCCAAACACGCTTAAACTTCCCCATGGTTGACTTTTTCATTCTCTGAGCCTTCTGATGACGCTTCAAACGACGCTCCCTCTCAAGTTCTTCCATGTCCCAACTACCAGCTAGAACTTCTTCAGTTTGACCACTACCGCCATCTTCTGAAAACATGTCGGGTGAAAACTCATCGAATTCTTCGACTTTCGTAGCACCACACCCGAGGATATCGAGGCAACGGACAGTCAAAGACTTTTCTTTAGGTTCACCAATATAATGCTTGCACCTTTGACCATTCACTCGAAACGGTTGGTCACCATAACCTCGTAGTTCTAGTACGCCTCCAGGAATAATTTGGAGAATTTCGAAGGGACCGGACCAACGTGTCCTCAACTTTCCAGGAAACAGATGTAACCTAGAATTGTATAGAAGAACTTGTTCGCCGACTTGAAATTCTCTCTTCTTAATCTTAGCATCGTGGAGTAGCTTCATCTTATCTTTACTAATCCGGCACTTTCATAGGCACGGAGTACGAATTCGTCTAACTCATGTAAGCTCTTTGCTTTGCGGTCGATGCTTTCCACAAGATTGGGAATCAAAGTTCGAAACTTTGTTGCCCAATAAGCTCTATGCTCTAACTCGACAGCGAGATGACACGGCTTCCTATAGACCATTTGATATGGAGATGTACCCATAGGGGTTTTATAGGCGGTTCTATATGCCCATAGTACATCATCCAACTTCAAACTCCGGTCTTTCTGTGTTGTTAACCGTCTTTTCCGGGATCTTTTTAATGCTTTGGTTGCTCCTTTCAACCTCGACCACTAGTCATCGGGTGATATGGTGTGCCGATTTTGTGACGAACACCATACTTTTCAAGGACTTTCTCTAGGGGTCGGTTGCGAAATGCGTCCCTTCATCACTGATCAAGGCGCGTGGACATCCGAACCTCACGAAGATATTCTTCTTTAGAAATTTCATGACCGTTTTATGATCATTGTGAGGAGTGGCTTGAGCCTCCACCCATTTAGACACGTAGTCTACGCAGACTAAGATGTATTTATTACCGCAAGATGATGGGAATGATCCCATAAAATCGATACCCCATACATCAAAGACTTCGCATTCGAGGATGGGTTTCAAAGGCATGTCAAAACGCCTTGTCAGAGTACCGGTCCTTTGGCACCTATCACAAGCTTTACAGAAAGCTTTTGTGTCCTTAAAGATCGTAGGCCAATAGAAACCGGATTGGAAGATCTTAGCAACAGTTTTCCACGGACCAAAGTGACCCCCAGTGGGTCCACTGTGGCACTGCTCAATGATATCACGTTGCTCAGATTCAGGAACACATCTTCTTAGCAAACCATCTTTACAGATCTTAAAAAGATAAGGTTCATCCCAAACGAAATATTTCAAATCAGAGAAGAACTTTTTCTTCTCTTGATAAGACATTTCCGGGTCTAGATATACGGCATGAAGGTAATTTACAATGGAAGAATACCATGGGACATCAGGAGGACAACCGTCTATCAACATAATGTTTTCCAGAGGAAAGTAGAGATCTATATCATCTGGATCATTCTTTTCCTCACTTAACATTCTACACACGTGATCAGCCACTACGTTTTCACTGCCCTTTTTGTCCTTAATTTGAACGTCAAACTCTTGTAGGGTCAGTATCCAACGTAGTAGGCGCGGTTTGGCCTCTTTCTTAGTCATCAGATAACGCAAAGCAGCGTGATCAGTCCACACAACTACTTGAGCTCCTAACAAGTAACTACGAAACTTGTCCATAGCAAAGACTACGGCCAGTAGTTCCTTTTCAGTAGTAGTATAGTTAACTTGAGAAGGATTCAATGTGTGACTGGCGTAATAGATAGGCTGGAATTTCCCGTTAAGCCTTTGTCCTAAGACCGCACCAACAGCATAGTTTGATGCGTCGCACATAAGTTCAAAAGGTAAGTTCCAGTCAGGCGATATAAGAATTGGAGCAGAGATTAAACGGTTCTTAAGCTCCTCAAACGCTTGCTTGCAGCTCTCATCAAAATTGAATTCAACGTCTTCCTTAAGTAAAGTAGACAGGGGCTTGGCTATCTTGGAGAAGTCCTGAATGAATCTTCTGTAGAAACCGACATGTCCAAGAAAACCTCTCACTTCACGCACATTCTTCGGATAGCTCATCTTCTCGATAGCTTCTACTTTCGCCCTGTCAACTTCTATACCTTTGGCGGAGATCTTGTGGCCAAGAACTATTCCCTCATCTACCATGAAATGGCATTTCTCCCAATTAAGTACTAAGTTCTTTTCCACACATCTGGATAACACTTGATCTAGGTTGTCAAGACAGTCGTCAAAAGACTGACCAAAGACCAAAAAATCGTCCATAAAGACTTCCATACACTTTTCTACAAGCCCGTCAAAAATAGCCAGCATACATCTTTGAAAAGTGGCTGGGGCATTGCAGAGACCAAATGGCATTCGCCAATAAGCGAATGTACCATAAGGGCAGGTAAAAGTGGTCTTTTCTTGGTCAAGTTTGGATCGATGGGTATCGGAAATATCCACGAATATCCATCCGGGAAGCGTAGAATGCGTGCCCCGCCGGACGCTCAAGCATCCGGTCAATGAATGGAAGGGGAAAGTGATCTTTCATGGTTACTTCATTGAGCTTTCTATAATCGATACGAGACTACGTAACCGGTGACAAGTCTCAATGCTATTTCCTCTCCCTTCTCATTCTTCTCAATTGTAATTCCACCTTTCTTGGGAACTACCGAGTCGGGGAAACCCATTCACTATCGGCGATGGCATAGATAATTCCCATGTCCGAAGTTTGATGATTTCTTTCTTAACTACTTCTTGCATATGAGGGTTGAGCCTCTCTCGGGGCTGTCTCACACATTTCGCACCCTCATTTGTCTTGATCTTATGCATACGGATGTCCGGAGATATCCCTCGATATCTCCTACTTGCCATCCAAAGGCTTTTTCATTCTTCTTCAAGACGTTGATTAATTTCATCTCTTCTAGTCGAGACGACTTAGCGGATATGATTAACGGAAGCTTGTCACCTTCTCTTAGAAACACATACTTCGGATGTTTAGGCAACGGCTTCGGTACCGGATCGCGGGGGGTCTTTAAACTTGATTTAAGATCTCCACTTTTCAACTCAATATCGCCGAGTTTACTTAGCGGTCCCACCGCCAAAGCTTCTCCTCTCAACAACTCATCCTCGAATTCGGCTTCTAAGCTGCTCTAGACTCACCACACCATGATTATTCAAATTATCAACCAATCGCTCATATTCTGTTGCAACAGCCATGACTTGCTTTTCCATGAAATCATCGAAGTCATCAGACTTATCTTCAATGGAAAAACCGGTTGGAGGACCAGAAGGTACCTGAATGGATCTTGAGACATTATAGCTTACTTCTTGATCACCAACTCGTATCGTCACTCGCCCACCATCGCAGTCGATGAGGGCTCTAGCTGTAGACAGAAAAGGTCTTCCAAGTATCAGGGGGACATTTTCATCCTTTTCAATGTCTAGGACGTACCAGTCAACGGGAAAAGTAAATTTATCGATTTGAACTAGGACGTCTTTCAGGATTCCCGCTGCTTTCTTAGAAGATCTATCGTCGGCGAAGGTTCATGGTGGTGGGTTCTAGAAGATCAATTAATCCCAGTTTGTTTGCACACGGACAATGGCATTAGGCTTATGGATGCACCCGGGTCGCACAAAGAGTTAGGGAAGACCGGGCCTCCCATTAACACGGTAAGCACGAACTTTCCGGGGTCACCTCTCTTGGTTGGTAAGTTTTCATAATTGATCATTGAACAATCCTCACCAATCGGCCTTTCCATGTCGACAACTTCCGTTTTGAGGAAACAACATCCTTGATAAATTTTGTATACTTAGGCATCTCAACCAAGACTTCGATAATGGAAGATTCACACGAGTATTCTTCAAAAGATTTAGCACTTTTTCATACTTCTTATCTTCACTTAAAGGGATGTTGCTCTTTCTCGGTGGAAATGGAAGCTTTTTCGGATCATTCTCGAAAAGACTTTCTTCGAGGATGAGCGAGAGCTTTGTCCTCCAAATCCTTCCACCTTACAACTTTTCGGTCTTTCTATTAGTCGGGGATCGGCCTCCTGACTTCCATTTGACTCTTCACTCCTCAGGGGTTCAGCCACCTGAGGACTTTCAACTCTTTCACCTCTCAGGGGATCAGCCACCTGAGTTTTCTCTTGCAACGAGAGGGGGTGTAGGTGCTCGGCTTCCCCTCCGCCCTATCTCGGCGGGGAGGGGCTAGTGGTTTCCCTGGTGAGGGGAACCACTCAGTTGAGTACCAGACCTTAAATTCATTGCACTGGCCTCTTCTCCACCGTAAGGAATTGAGGGAACCAGGTCAGTGCATTGGCCGTAATTCAAATCAGTTTGAGTTATCTGACCAACCTTTTGCCCTTGCTGCCTCTCAAGATTCTTGATTGTATTCAGCAACAATTGGAAATTATTATTTTGCTCTTTTTGATAGGATTGGAAATCATCTTTTAGCTCCTTCTTATAGGAGTCCACTTTAGCTTCAAGATCATTAAAGTGCGAGGAGCCTTGAGAGTTCTGAAAGTTCTGCGGGAAAGATTGGCTGGAACTATTCTGAAACGCAGGATTTGAATTGTTTGTCCAATTTTGATTGAACCTCTGATTAGAATTGGAAAAATTATTATTTTGGTTATGAGGAAAACCAGGGTTTCTATTGAAGTTTTGATTCGATTGAAATTAGAATTTGGATTGAAACTTGAAGGCGATTGAACCCTTGGTTTTGGAGATTGCCTTGGCAGAGAACTATTATTGAATCTCTCGATTACGTTGGCCATTAAAAGCATTGACTTCGCATTTGTCCAATCATGGGACGAAACGAGCGATGTGCCCCATATCATCACATACCGGCATGTGATTGGATTGTCTTGTCCATGATTACGGGACGGCATTGACTTGATAGGTCGATGGGGAAATGAATTGACATTGGCCAACCATGTGGCAGTTTGACAAAGCAATTGTCACAATACGAACTTGAGAGTTACGCGGGAATGAAGGAGTCGATAACTCGGCTTTGGAGACGTGGTAAGAGTAGCCATTTCTTGTTTCGGCATGGCGATTTCATTTACGCATGTTCACCTCCTCGATCCTAGGAGGAGGAGGTGGTGCTTGAATAGCTTGATACGAGGGGGCATAATTGTATTTGGCAATATCCTCGAATAATGCTCACCCCTCTTCAGGTGTTTTCCTTAAAAATGCCCCACCAGAAGTACTATTGACCATGCCCTTAGTGAGCTCGGTCAATCCGCTGAAAAATGTGTTGACTTGCCTCTGCAAGTCCACACCATGGTGGGGACATTTACGAAGAAGAGCCTTGAATCTCTTCCATGCCTCAAAGAATGACTCGTTTTCCGTCTGATAAAAATTAAATATTTCTCTTAGGCACTGGGCTGCCTTGGAAGGTGGGAAATATTGGCTTAGGAACTCTTTTTCGAGTCTAGCCCAGGTGGTAATGGATTCAGCAGGGAGAGAGCTGTACCACTCTTTTGCCTCTCCCTTCAAGGAAAACGGAAAAAGTTTCAACTTTATGGCGTCCTCACTGACTCCTTGGATGCGAGTCGTACCACATATCTCCAGAAATGTGTGTACGTGTGTATGAGGATTTTCAGAAGGAAAACCATGAAAGATTGATGCTTGCTGCATCATTTGAATGAGCCCGGGTTTGAGCTCGAAGGTATGTGCATTTATGGTTGGTAAGACGATAGCCGGGTTGACTTTGACTTCGCCAGGCATGGCGTAGTCAGCCAACGTACGTCTATCTTCTGCAGCCATAATGATGAAGTTTCCGAATTCCTCGGCTAACCGATCCTCAAGCACACTATAACTAAAAACTAAAGGTTAAACTAAGAACGAAAGGTTAAGACCTATGAAAAGAAATTAAAATAAAATGAAAGAGGGCAGACGGGCGTCCAAGGTCCTGGACGGGCGTCCGCACGGGAGGATGAGCTTGGACGGGCGTACGGATAACCCGAACGCTCGTCCGGATAAGCCGAAGAAGCGGACGGACGTCCAAATTAGATGGACGCTCGTCCGACAAGTTAAAAATGATTCAGAGTCGAGAAATTTAGAACAGACGGGCGTCCACTGGTCTAGACGCCCGTTTGGAAGCAGAAAAACGAAGCAGGAACATAGAAAAACAGTAGGAAAAGATGGGGAGAAAAAAACAGAAAGACGGAAAACAGATAGAAAGGAAAAACTAATCACAAGGGAACTATAAAGAGAAGACCTTAAACCCTAACTAAAACCCTAATTACCTAATTAAAATCTACCTACGAAAAATTTAAAACAGAAAAAAAAACTAAGACGGTAAAAAAAAACGTGTTGAAATCTTCTGGGGCCAAAATGGAAGGGAAAACAGCAGATTTTGACCTCGAAAACGGTGCCAAATACCGGACACTCGAGCCGAAAGTCACGTCGTCGGTGTCGGAACGAGCTTTCCGAATTGGGGTCCTGCGTTCCAAACGGACACTCGAGCCAAAAGTTACGGCCAAAATACTACAATGTGCCCTAACGAACCCTTCTATCCCAACTTATAACAAAAAAAAATCAGAAAAATCAATAAACTAGACAACCGTACCGATTCCCCGGCAACGGCGCCAAAAACTTGTCTCGGATTTTATCTAATGAAAATAACAAGTAATAATATTTATAAATCCGGTATTCCCCAAGTGCAGGGATCGTAGTATAGTGACTAATACCGGAGTCGATCTCAGGGAATCGAGGTTGTTTAATCTAGTTTATTACTTCTTCCAATTTGCTACTACTAAAACAAACTAAACACGAAAACAAAACGGATATTTGGACATAGGGTTGTCAATCCAAAGCCGGGAAAATATAGTTGCGAACCAATTTAAACTAAACTAAACCTAATATGCAATAAAAAGACTAACTAAGCTCAACAATTCAAGTTCGAGGGATTTTAATCAATAATTTACGAACGAACAAGCAATTGATCCACCTATCCTACAACTATCAATTCCGATCTAGATTATCTCGTGATTTCTAACCAAGTTGTGATTCACCAAATCAAAGGCATGAACTCCTAATTTCTTAGAAAAGTTCGTTTTCTAATCTTCTATCTCTCAATTTTAAAGATTATTACTTTCAAAGCAAAGGTGTAAGATTTCTCAATCTAGTTATCTAGAAATTCAACCTAATTAACTCTTGTTATTTTATAGGTTAAAAATCTAATCTTTATTATGTTGATTCTAGGGTTTAACAAGATTTTCATCCAAATCAAACAAACAATCAATCATGCAACGATCTATCGATATAATTGCAATAAACAATGATGAACGATAATAAAGATACAACTTGAATAAAATACTCACACGATAATCCGGAAACGAAATCAATATGTTGATGGATGGCTTCACAACGCTCGTTCAAGGAAGCCTTAGCCTCTAAACATCACTCGAGTTGCTTGAATTGTTGAAGAAAAGAACATAAAATTAACTAATTTAATCTAGAATTTGAGTGCATAAAGCGAAGGAAAACTAAGGAAAAACGCAGCTGAGCCGCCCCTAGGGTTTAGGGTTCGAATATGTGATGCTTTGTGTGAGAAAAACGCGACTATATATAGAGAAATAAGTCGGTTCCGGCAAAGTCGGCCGCGGACGCCCGTACGGACATCCTGGACGCGATCCCCTTTGCTTGGGACGCTAGGGCGGACGCTCGTCCATGCAACGTCCAAACTCTCGAATGTAAAAACTCCTCCCGGACGCCGGTCCACTTATTTGGACGCCGGTCCACTACGGACGGGACTTGGACGCTCGTCCAATGTGATCCAAATTCGAAATCTTCAATTTTATCTCTTTTCTTCTAGCCAATTCCATCCTTATCTCTTTCTCATCAATTAAATCCGACTTGATCATCTTTTGAATCGAAAATATGCATCTACAAGTCATTAAAACATCGCAAAAATGTAATATAATCCAAATAAACATAAAACCATCATTAAAACGCATAATTTAGCCAATTTTGCGAATAAACCATTTAAAACCTCACTTGCTCAATAAACCAGTTAAACGCTCATTTTCTATGCAAATTATACAAATGTGAGGGAAATTATTACAAAATATAACGATATAAATCATATAAAATCACCCTTAACACTTTGCTAAAGAATTAATATACATTGTTCTTAAACAATTCTTTTAGCGGATGTAGCCCTTATTATTTTTCTCCAGGAAACAAAGTCTTTTCTTTCGGTAGCCCTTCTGTTGAATCGTCCTTGATAGATTCAAAAACTCAACCGGAAAGTGTCTACTTTACACTCCCATCGAAAAAGTGAGCGAGGTTATCCGTAAGGATGAACCGAGAAGATTTACACGCTCCTTGAAGATGAATGTGAAGCCGAAAAACTTGCGGCGTTGATGCGAAGAAAATGAAAAAGCTAGAAGAGTCCATGCGCGTGTGCTTTGGGGAGGCTAAAATTGAAGATCATAGTTTGGATCAACTTGAGGCATTCAATGAACTTGCTAGGATCCAAATGAATTATTGCAAGACAAAAAAGTCTCAAAAATCTGATCATTTTGATCTAGGCGTTCACTTTTAAAACCCTCAAGGAAAAGTGACTATTTTTATTTTGATTTTATGGGTTTTTGTAAATGATCTTAGTTTAAATTTATCTCTGTAGCCTTTGAAAAGTGAATCACTCAACGTTTTGTATAAACAATTTTAGTATGTTCAAATGCAAGCAAAATTGGAAAATTGGACGGATAGAAAATCATGCCGATTAAAAAAAGAAAACAGTCTTTGGGCTTTCATTATTCTCCCTTCCATACATGTACGGTTATTTTCTTCTTTACGGAACAACCAAGAAGAAATGGAGTAATTATTCGTGAAGAAAATCCATGAACTGTCCTGGAAAAGTGAATTCAAGCCTCTTTGTCGTAACTCGTAATGCATGATATTTCCGCATGATATTTCAACTCTTTATAAATAATTTGGTATTTTATGTAAAAGTTTTGAAAAACTCGTCATATTCACTAATTTTAAATATATTATTGTATTGCTCCCTCTAGATCCCCCAAAAGAAAAGGGATGGGGTTGATTTTGATCAAGAGTGGTGCGGTGATTTTGTTTGTTTTGTTAGTAACGGGTGTGTTTTTTATTTAAGATTTAAGAATAATAAAAGTCATGTTTTTTTGCATTAAAATGTCTGACTCCACCCCAAAAAAGTTATTAATGGTACAAATATATCAGACTTATAGACAAAATAATAACACGTCATTTTTTTGTGATCATCAATGTATTCATATCATTGTCATTAAAGATTTTAGGTAATAAGTATAATTCATAAAAAAAATTATAATATAGTGTATGAATAATACTTAATAATAAGTTTTTTTTGGATATTTTTTTTTACGTTTAGCAGTTGGTTTCATTCTTTAGTCAAAGAGAAACAGAGTGTGTTAAATCAATAAATAGATTCAAGAATGATTAAGACCGCTAGTTTGTTTCTTTCTCATTTTTCAACATCAAGCAACGTCATTCAAACCTTAAGAAATTCAAGATTTTTTAGAACCTTCACACTTTTCCACATAATTTCCTACTCATCAATAAACTTCATAAGTATTATTTCTTCTTTTAAAAATTATTTAATTGTCTATATTTTCATTTGTCGAAGTCACGAGAAATCAAATGTAAGCATTTGGTACGTGATCTCACCTGATAGATGAGCATCTACTACGTGAGTCTTCGAGATCTTCAGATTGACAATGAAAGGGTATTACATGCGATCTTAAAAACAAAGAAGATGAATAAACAAAAATTATGGTTTAATAACATGATTATTTAGAGGCATGTGTCAAAAGATGTGCCTTTTTTCTTTTAAAGAAAACATGTGAATAATTGAATAATTTTAAAGATGAAGTACACTAAAACTGTGATAATTTTCTTAACAAATGTACCTTAAATAAGGACCTTAAAAATGGAGTATGAATTACCATCAAGGTATCGGCCTAACAGGAGTGAGTGTTGCCAAAGAAATAACTTAATGCATCCAGTGACGGACGCCGGATCTCGGATAGGAGGGGGGTGGGGGGGTGGGGGGGCAATGAGTTTTATAAAGGCAAATAAAACAATTAAGGGGGATAAACTACATGCTTGTGCGTTTTCAGATTGTGAAACTGTGGAAACATTGAGTACATTGGATAGATTGCAAGGGAAGCTTGATTCTAGCTATACAGAGTTTGCACAGAATTTTTTCAATTGTGGAAAGATCGTTGATCATGACATATCAATTTGTAGGTATATTTCATTGTTTTTATTTTCCTTTTCTATGTTGTACTAAGTTGTTACCTTCAATTAATATTTCAAGAATTACTGCATGTTTCCATGACGGTCTGTGTACAATATTCAGGCATAGTGTCTTGGGCGAGTTTAATGTGAACTTATGAAAGGAAAACCGGCGGCTTTGCTTGCAACGCCAGTAGGAATATTAAACCTAGGCACATACAACAATGTAATATTTGACGAGTTAAGTCGTTTTAAGTTGTTGAAATATGGTATTTTAGCACTAGCTCACTAAAAGTAGGTTTCTTCGGTCCACACCTATAGAAACTACTTTTTTTGTACTTTTTAATTCTTTCTTTTATTATTTTTTTTAGCTGGATATATAATGAGCATAGGAAAATGTTTTATAGCTTTGCTAACGAATTAATATATATTGTTCTTATACAATTCTTGCAGCGGATGTAGCCCTTATTATTTTTTCTCCAGGAAACAAAGTATTTTCTTTTGGTAGCCCTTCTGTTGAATCTATCCTTGATAGATTCAAAAACTCAACCGAAAAGTGATTACTTTGCAATCCCATCGAAAAAAGTGAGCAGGTTATCCGTGAGGATGAACTAGAGAAGATTTACATGCTCCTTGAAGAAGAATGTGAAGCTGAAAAAACTTGCGGCGTTGATCTGAAGAAAATGAAAAAGCTGGAAGAGTCCATCCGCATGTGCTTCGGGGACGCTAAAATTGAAGATCTCAGTTTGGATCAACTTGATGCATTCGATGAACTTGCTAGGATCCAAATCAATTATTGCGGGACAAAAATGTCCCAAAAATCTGATCAACTTGATCTTGGCATTCACTTTTAAAACTCTCAAGGTAAAGTGACTTTTTTAAAAGCATGTGTATGTATGTATTTATGTGTTGGCGTGTGTGTGTGTGTATATATATGGCTACGATGAATTTTGGCTATAAATATGTTTACTTAAGCTAGCTTCTATGTTTGATTTAGGTTTCAAGAAATCTAATTGGAACATTCGTACTTTCATTAACCGTCAACAGGTGGAGATCAAGCTCGAAGGACACCATAAATAAATCACAGGACTCACTTTATCTGACTTTGAATACGTGAGGCCCAAATCCCCTGATCCTTACATTTGTACTGCTTGCGTCGCCCCTAATTCATTGATTTTTGTGGTGGATAGAAATATTGATTCAGATCTAGAGAATGTGGGCATAGAAGACTATTGGAAAAAAAAGAGAATGGAGGATTCGTTTTTTTTCTCTGCAACGATGATTGTTGCAGTTTTAACGAGGAAGGCTGCTGACGCTCCTTGAGTAATAGCATATGATACGGTTGCATTGGTTGCTCCCGCAAAGAAAGAGGTAATGGAGGCTTTGGAGTATGTGTCAAATGTTCACAAAAATGAAAATTTAAGGGGAATACGAGTGGAGGAGTTGGCATCCAATCCAGCCAATTACAGTTGCCGTGGATGTGGTGTTGGTTGTGGTCGTGGTCGTGGCTGCGGTCGTGGTTGGCTGCAGGTTATAGTATTCATGGCCGTGGTGTTGGGGATGATGCGCCGGTTAGTATGCTTGAAGCTCATACTTTTTCTAGATGTTCCTCCTTAAAGATACCCACTTTTTTGTACATGCAACTATTTAATTGCAAGCAGTGTCATGAATGGTCGGAAGACATGCTTGGAACATTCATGTACATTATCAGCTTCGGGAAAATGAATAGTTTGTTAGTTTTTAGGGCTAGGGGACCTCTAACAAAAAAACTATATATTTGTCAAAGTCAGAAGAGTCCTCTAAATCTTTTTATCCGGTGCTAGTTTGTATATATATTTTTTAATATGAAGAAAAAAGAGAGGACATGCTCAATACATTATACAGTATATTATATAAAAAGATATGAGAATTATTGATTTGACCGAGCATAGGATCCCCAGCTAGTGGAACAATAGCAGAAGTTGGAGCAAAAAACACAGATGGGTATGAAAGAAGAGTATCTGATGATCTACCTCCACCAGAGAATGTCGCATGAGGCAACAAGACCAGTCTTCCATCCATTCTTTGCAATGTTGTAGAAGGTTTATGTATAGAAGAAGAGCCCCAACTTTATCATGCAAGGACACATGCTCATCAATAAACAAAGATCAGTGATAATGCATTATGAAACACCTTTTTTGCTGCACTATTTTTGAAAGCTACATTCTTTTTCTTAGAAGAAGATGGCACTATTTTTGAAAGCTACATTTTCATAAAATATTTTCTCTTATACTTTAATAGGCTTATGAACTGTGTTTCGATATCATAAGGTTAGAACTTAGTCTAAGCAAACTATCAAAGTATGTGATAAAATATTGTATGTGTACAAGTATCAGCCAAAGGATGTCCTGTTTGACCATTAGCGCTATCTGCTTCAAAAAAAAAAAAAAGAATGTTGTTGTTAAAATAAGTGCAGTAAGAAAGTGTGCTTAATGGTTAGTCTTTGTTTGTTATGAATTTTGTGAAAAATGTCACTTTTCACAAAGTCTTGTTTTTTTCTTCCATGTCAGTATAATGCATTTCTTTTATCAACAATGTTTCAGTTGGAGTCTAGTTTAGGCCCCATGTTATTGTTCAAGTCATTTATAAAATTAAAACGGAATGTTGTGCACTAAATATTATACATGTTTAATATTGTGGTACCCAATTTACTGTGATCACTCCGAAAATTGACACACAAAAACTGATTGTGAAAATTGATTTTTCTGAAGGTTATTGGTTTAGTGCCGTTAGGCTTAATCACAATAGGTTGTTTGTAGTGTCTTGGGTCGATGACGATAACAAATATGTGTCATGTTGTTTCGGTTCTTCATGCTGGTGACAAAATTGTGTCATGAAGTTTCATAGTTATCTATAATAAATCTAAAACACACCACAAAAACAATCTTGAGGGGTACATTCATTTTGTCGGCGTCAACCCGTAGAATTTAATTCTTGTTTCGGATTTGATTTCTAACAAACCAACAAATACAACTTATTTCTTCTTTCGGATTTTGCATTTCTAGAAAATGAACAATTATAACAGGATTGAAATGGAAAACAAATTAAGGGTGTATTTGAAAGGTTATACTCTCTACGGGACACAAAAAGCTTGAACCTAGGCGGCCGTATTTCCGAGAGGTATTTCTTTTTGTGGGCGTCAAACTGTTGAATTTATTTCTTGTTTTGGATTTAGATTTTAAAAAATCTACAAGTATGACTTATTTATTATTTTCATTTTTTATTTTTAGCAAATGAACTTATTTCTTCTGTCGGACTAGTTTTCTCACAATCCAACAAATATAGAATATTCTTGTTATAGAGTTTGGATTTCTAGCATAGGAACAAATACATCGGGGTCCAAGTGGGATACGAATTAGAGTTGTATTTGAAAGATTCAAATCTTTACACCCTTGGGTCCACAATAAATGGAAAGAGGAGTTTGGGTTTTAAACGTCTTGACATGATGAATATGACTCTCATCGGTAAACTAGTGGAAATTATTAGTTGATGATGATGCCCTATGGGTCAAGATACATGTTTTTAAAGTCGTAGAATTCTCACCCCCATATAAGTTTGAGACATAAGAGTCATTCAATTCGGGTTAGCCCTTTTAGGCAAAACGAGGACGATGGACTAGGTAGTTAATTAGATCATTTATTGCTCAATTAGCACTACTAGACATGGGTTTGATGGCATTCCAAATTGGTATCAAAGCCGACTATCAGACATAAGTTAGTGCCACAGCGTGAGAGACGGTGGGGGCCACCTTTATAATCCTCTGGTAAGGAAAAGTGTGAGAACAGCCATGGCCAAGTCCTAGAAAGTATGCCAGTTACTTATAAGGGGGAGAATGTAATGTCCCACATAATTAAAGTAGTTGAATTCTAATCCCATATAAGTGTGAGATATAAAGGTTTTGTCAATTTGGGTTATCCTTTTAAGCCAAGCGAGGACGGTGGTCTAAGTAGTTAACTGGATCTTTCATGTCTCAATTAGCGCTATCAGACACATGTTTGGGGGCATAACACAAGTAATTCCTCACTCCACAAATCTTCGTCTTGCTTGTGGTCTAAAGTGTTGTGTGTAGTTATTTATTAATTTTATGAATATTTATTTTTAATTTTTTTATAGACAAAACTTGTAAATTTTATTAATATAAGAAAAGAGTTTACAAGGTTTTGGGCACTCCCGGTGATGTGATACGTCCCGAGACATTTTATTTGTTTTGTTTATTTTAGTTTTCGGTGTTTTAATGAATAAAACGGCCTTAGGCCCGTGTCGAAAGTTGCCCATATGTTAGTATATTGGGTCAGGTGTTTATTTTTAGCAAATAAAAACTGTTTGGGCTTATTAGGGTTGAGTTAGATTTGTTACAAAATAAAGTGGCGAAAATTACATTGTAATTTATCCCACATCGGTTAAGAGATTGTCAGTGTTTTATTTTGTAGCCTATATAAAGGCATTCTACTTGTAATATTAAAATGAACCAATGATGAATCTATTATAATGAAATTGAGAGTTTTCTCTTCTTCCTTGGTCCGTGATTGATCAAGAACATCGCTTGCGAGCGAGTGATCTCTTTGTCGTAGAGATTGCACCCCTTTCGAGAGCTTATCGGCGTTCTTGAGCAAAGCGTTGAGTTGTTCTTGGCCCTCTTCCTAGGCGCTTTGCTCGTTAGGTTAGGGTTTCCCGCTCTTATTGATCCTTTCGTCGATCTCCTGGGATCGTATCGCATCAGTTGGTAGCAGAGCTCAGCGACGAAGGTATCAAATATCCCCTAGTTTTTTTTTTGGGGTCGAGTCCATAAGGACAGGTTTTAATCTAAAATGGTTGTGAAGGACAGTTACTACATGTGTTACTACATTTTTGTACACGTGTTACTACATGTGTTACTATATGTTTGTCCTTCTCAACCATTTTAGATTAAAACATGTCCTTCACAACCTTTAACCTTTTTTTTTTCTTCTTGTTATTCGAATTCATCCAAGATCAAAATTAAAATTAAAAAAAAATATTCCCATCGTGTTCTTCATCTTTTGATAAAAAAATAAAAAAAAATTAAAAAAAGTCAACCTTTTTCTCAACATTCATCGTCGATTGCTTGTTGCATCATCATTACAAATAAGAAGTCCTTATTTGAATTTTTTTCCCCGTCCATTAGCATCAAGCAAAAGAAAAACAATTCTAGTATGGTGATTGTGCTGCAAATTGTTTGCTTTGGTTCCTCCTGCTTGCTGGCCACTCCCTTTTGCTAATTACTAGCCGCCGCCGTATAAGACCAAAAAAAAATTGACCTAATTTCTTTGTGCTGAAATTGTTTTATTTTATTTAATAAAAGTTCAGCCCAAAAAAAAAAAAAAAAAAAAAAAAGAAGAAGTAAAATAAAAATAAAAAAACAGCCCCTATCACACCCAGGGTGTGACACTTGCTGATTTTTCGACCGAAACAAAAAAAATTTCCGACTTGTTTCTCTTGCATAGTCAAACTATTCTTGTACTAGTACTCCCTTCTATAACCGTTTTCCTTTCTTCCAAACACTCTTTCCCATCCTTATCCTAGTGGTCACATCTAGGTAGTAGGTCTTAGGTTCACTTGTCGGTTGCTCGTATTCTGATTTGCTCAACAAAGGGTGCTCCTACTACTCAGAGAACGAGGGTGAGTGACAAACACGAGTGACTGTGAGACAAGATGGTGAGACATGGGGATGACGAGCCTGTGACGGATGGTCGTTTTAAGATAATGTCAGACAACTTGACACGAGAGATAACCGACCGTGTAGATCAGAGAATGGCTAGAATCGAACATACTGTGAATGGCTTGGCCGCACTACCCCAAGCCATGGCTGAATTGGCAGCTAGGGTGAATGAAATGATGAGAGGGAATGGTGGTAACGGTGGAAATAGGAATGGTGGTAACGGTATCAATAATAATATGAGGCAAGTTATGATGAAGTTGCCGTCTTTTTCGGGTTCAGTGGATGCGGAAGCTTACTTTAAGTGGGAATCAAAGATGGAACAGATTTTTGAATGTAATAACTACTCTGACGAGAAGAAGTTCAAGTTAGCTCAACTAGAATTCACCGGGTATGCTATGATCTGGTTGAGGCAGTTGAATTTTGCTCGGCATTGTAGCCATGAAGATGAAATTACTACGTGGACAGAGTTGAAAAGAGAGATGAAAGATCGCTTTGTGCCTAAATCTTATTTTCGTGAATATTATCAAGCACTGCAAACTATTCGACAGGGCGAGCGTTCTGTCGCAGCTTATTATCAAGATTTGGTCATGCTTTTGGCCAAGGCTAATATACAGGAGACTGACGTGAAGACTAAGTCGTACTTTTTGGCAGGGTTGCAGTTAGATATTGCGTATCGGGTTAAAGCACAGGTGTGTCCTACCTTGGAGGCCATGTTACGTGCGGGCGAGACACGAGAAGCTTATAAAGGATAGGCGGGAATCGGCCGTCGGTGGAACGAGTGGCGGGGGAAAAATGGAAAAAGGAATGTGAACGTAGGCAACAAGAGTTTGAACTTAAGCGATTTTGCGAGCGTATACGGCAAGAGTTTGCACTTAGGGAGCGAACGAAGTGATTGTTCGTGATTGCGAAGTGGTGATGTCAAATGAGGTAGGTGATAGTGTGGTGGAGGTGACCGATGTGCCAATTGTTGAGGATCATGTGGACGAGATAGTTGACGTTGAAGAGGCATCCGTTGAAGAACTTGTTGAGAGTCGTGATGAGCATACAGAGGTTCTTGATACACCATCCGAGGTTCCCGATTTATCTTTGCAGGTAGTTTGTGGTGAGAAACCGGTGCATTGTTTTATGGATCCTTTTGATGTGCGTGTTGACGAATCCCCTACACCATATTGTTATGATTACATTGCTTCTACGCCGAGTGTTCTTGACATCAATCTCAAGCCGTTGGACTTTTCTTTTGTTGCATTGATGAAGAATGACTCGTTCGTTCCACGCACCATTGTTGTGATGTCATTTGTTCACTTCATATTTGATCCTGGTATATCTTTGCTTCTGCTTGCGGGTTGTTCGGGTTTGATTTGTGATGCTGCTCAGTTCTATGACGTCCTATTGATTCGAGGACGAATCCTTTCCAACCGGGTGGGAATGATGTGATACGTCCCGAGACATTTTATTTGTTTTGTTTATTTTAGTTTTCGGTGTTTTAATGAATAAAACGGCCTTAGGCACGTGTCGAAAGTTGCCCATATGTTAGTATATTGGGTCAGGTGTTTATTTTTAGCAAATAAAAACCGTTTGGGCTTATTAGGGTTGAGTTAGATTTGTTACAAAATAAAGTGGCGAAAATTACATTGTAATTTATCCCACATCGGTTAAGAGATTGTCAGTGTTTTATTTTGTAGCCTATATAAAGGCATTCTACTTGTAATATTAAAATGAACCAATGATGAATCTATTATAATGAAATTGAGAGTTTTCTCTTCTTCCTTGGTCTGTGATTGATCAAGAACATCGCTTGCGAGCGAGTGATCTCTTTGTCGTAGAGATTGCACCCCTTTCGAGAGCTTATCAGCGTTCTTGAGCAAAGCGTTGAGTTGTTCTTGGCCCTCTTCCTAGACTGCTGCTCAGTTAGGTTAGGGTTTCCCGCTCTTATTGATCCTTTCGTCGATCTCCTGGGATCGTATCGCATCACCCGGCCTCCTCCGAAAAAATATGTCGTCAATGTACGTCCTCCACCTCCTTAAAACCCTAGTCCGGAAAACCCGATGTGGGAAACCAGGTGCTAGGGAAAGAGCATGAGCCTCCGTGCAGTGAAATAAAAAAAGGACAAAATTAAAAATAAAAGCCATGGAGATGCAACTCCAGGAGAAAGAAGAAATTGTAGCGTTATCTAAAAAAGAACTTGCATCCAACTACTGCAAAAAAGGGAGTTCGAAAGCATGATGGTATTTTCTTTCAAACAGTAAGCTAGCACCCACAACTCCTAACCAACCTTCCAGATTCACTCAGCAAGAGCTATTTTAATGCTGCACCATCTTCTTTTGCAAAGTGGAATTTTTGCTCCCCAAAAAATAACCAAATAATTTAACTATGTATTTTGCTTGTTTGCTTTGGTTTAATATTATATTGATCTTCTTTGGGGGGATGGGGGGATCGATAGTTAATTCAAGAGCATAAACAACTCATTAAATGTTTAACTATCAAACACAAAATTAACTAATTAAATGTTTAAGTATCATCTCTCCTAAAATCGTGAACTAATGGGGAGGTAGATAACTTTATATTGGGGAAATAGGGGAGAATGACAAAAACAATTCATCAATTAGGGAATACGACAAGTTTTCAAAACTTTTGCATCAAAGACAAAAATTTAATTTTTTTTTAAATTCTGAACGCTGTTCCTACCATAAAAAAAACCAACACACTTTATCTCTCATTCATATTTTTTAAACACTTATATCATTCAATCTCTAACAAATTTGAAAATCCTTTCATCAAAATTTTCATTTTTTCATGCTCTTTGTTTTGAGACCACATTCACCATATTCCGGTGTAATTTCCAAAAATCCATTGTCGAAATTCACTTATTTTCGGGATTCGCTGTCGGGATTCAACGAGCAAATTTCGACATTGAATCTCACGAAAAATGATGTGATTATATCGAACCAAGTCTCAAAATGAAGAGTTTGAAAAAATAAAAAATTCAGTGATATTTTTCATCGCGTTTGGAGATCTAGATCAAATGATATGAGTGTTTGAAAAAATAAGGTAGAAAGAAAAAGAAAAAAACAGTTACACTAAAGCGCGTGTTGGGGTGGTTTTGATTTATTTGTTTGGCCTTGAGGCTATAAAAATTATAGAATTTTTCCTCCTTCTTATAAAAAATATTGTCGTGTCATGTTACTTAAAAATATTCCAATATGTGTCCTTTTACCAAATTTTCTATAAAAATATATGGTTGTTTTATTTTTTTGAAAATAAACTTATGAATGTTTGAATAATTTGAAAGGTGTAGTACACTAACACTGTGATAGAATGTTTTTCTCAAACATACCAGACCATAACAAATGGAATATTGGTTAAATGTCAAATATTAATTGAAAATCGTTCTATTCTTAATTTTTTATGAAAATTGTTTAATATTTAAAATTAGGATAAATATAACATGTCAGTTATGATTTAATTCATATGAATCATTAATGAACCAATTAAGTAACAAATGAGAAGAATAAGATCATTTATAAGAACCGGTATTATTCAACATATCTTTTTTTATAAATGTAACGTAAACATGAAACCATGTATAATACTAAACTCAAATATTGTTTTATATGATGTCCTCGGTTTTCATTTACAACTAAAATTCTACAGTTTTGGTTATAAAATATTAAGGATACAAATATATTATTTTTTATCAAATCAAAACATTTCGCCATCAATCAATGTATTCATATCATTGTCAATAATGATTTTAGATAATACGTATAATTCATGGGATTGAGAAGGAAAAGTATATAATATAGTATATGAACAAAACTTAGCAATAAGTTTTAGTTTTGGACCATTTTCGTTTCACATATGGCAGTTGGTTTCATTTCTTTCTTTAAAAAGGAACACGATCTGTGTAAATCAATAATTAGATTCCGTAACGAGACTAAAACCACTAGTTTGTTTCTTCTCTTTATTATACATCAACGGCTTCATTCAAAACTTAAGTAAGCGAAGATTCTTAGAGCCTTCACACTATTCAACATAATTTCCTACTCATCAATAAACTATATATGTATTATTTCTTCTTTGAAAATTTTGTTAATCGTCTATATATTCATTTTTTGACGCACGAGAAAGAAAATGTAAGCATTTGGAACTTGAATTTACCATATAGATTAGCATCTATTACATGAGCTTCTCGGAACTGACAGTGAATGGGTATTTGAAATACGATTTTAAAACAAAGAAAATTAAAAAAAAAATTTGGTGAAAAAAGCACGGTTTTTGGTGGCATAGATAAAAAATTTGATTGGTTTTTGGCAAAAAAAAAAAACAAAAAAACAAAAAAAAAACTTATGAATGATTGAACAATTTTAGTGGTATAGTACTCTAAAACAGTGATAGATTTTTCAGTTAATATACCATGAATAAGGACCTTTACATATACTGTATTGGTTAAATGTAAAATACTACCTCCATCCAAAAATTTAAGTCCATTTTGACTTTTAACACGGATTAAGAAAGTGGATAAGTTTCATTAATTTTAATATTAAAAGTCTAGATTACCCTTTGACTCTAGAATCATTGTACAATGTAGATCATGTCAATTTGATTGTGATTATATCATGAACAATTATTATTATTTTTATTTAGAAAGAATCAATGTGCAATGTATGAAACCGGTTGTCTATAGATACCCATACATTAATTAGTGCATTTGTAGTATACACTCTAAATCTTTTCAAAACAGTATTTTAGATATTTCAATATTCAGATTTACGAAAAAATTACACCGATACTCTATTTTTTTTACCGTAAAATACGAATTCTGTAAAATTTCTTTTATATATACCGCATCTATCCAAATTCTGTAAATTTTTCTTTATGTCTACTGTATTATGTAAAACAAAGAATTGGATTAATTCCATTTTAAATTAAAATTATATAAAATAAAAAAAATTATTGGTAACAGAATGTGGTGTTTTTACATACAAATTGGGGCGTCAAATGACAAAATATGTAAATGCATGCCTGCCATGTGTATGAAGCACAATCACTCCAACCTCTATTTAAGGTGTGAAGCCCTAGCCGCGTTTTCAATCTATCTTTCTCATTCTTAAACAACTCATAGGTGGCGGATAGGAAGCAAGAACACGACTAACCTACAAATTCGGCTCAATTTGTGTCTTGGAATAGAAACACGAGCAAATCTCCACTTGCGGTGGTGTGTTCTTCCTTTTTTTGAAGTGCGGTCTCCCGTAGATTTGAATTTCAGTAAATGTTTTTTTCTTTCTCAAATTGTATCCAACAAATTCAATTCTCCGGCACCGGGATGAATGTTTCAAATATCTGGCACCGGGTTAAATGATCTTTGGTACCCTCATTAGAGTAGAGGATCTGCGCTCAGTATGAAAACTATAATGAAACATTTCTTATAAATGTTTTCTAATATGGCCTACAATCGTTAATACATCCGTGGTTATTTGATGACAATATTTCCGTGATCTCTTTACAGATTCTCTATTACCATTGAATAAAATTACTTTTTTAAGTTTGCGTAATAACTATCCGCAAAGGGTAGATGCTCATGTTGATTTTATACTTTGCTTTTGCGAGATTGAGAGAGAAATATATGCACATGAAAATATGCTTTTGTGGCTTGGTTGTGGTGCATAAGCCAAGATTGAGTATAGTGGATGGATTTCAAAGGATGATTCGTAAAGTAGAGTTGTTTGCACATATTATTTCCAATTGCAGAAAGATCGTTGATCATGACATATCATTTTCTATGGATCTGGCTAGGTATTTTCTATTGTTTTCCCCTTTTTTTATGTTTCACTAGTTGTAATGTCCTCTCAGATTCTTACAGAACTTGAAGTTTGTTTTTAATATTATTTAATCATTGAATAATCACTACTTGTCACCTTTCTGGCTTGTGTTAAAAAAATAAAAATAATAATTTTCCACAAATATGCTTCGAATTTCATAAATATATTTTCTCTTATTATCGTTGATATCCAGTTTCTACTATGCAGAATATTCAACAAGAACATGTATTTCATCGAGTGATGAGGCCGTGTCATCATCCACTTGAAACTATAGATTCTCTAAGTTCTAACAACGTAATTTACCGCTCTCTCGTTCGATGTTGCTCATCGCCGTATGATAATACTCGATGGCGCCGAATTGCGATTGTTGGAGTGAGAATACCGTAATATCAAAGGATGGAAGGAGTTTCTGGTTCATCTGGAGAATCGAGCGCTGCTTGACTGCCGGTTCATCGCCGCGTGAAAGTGTTGGTAGAAACGCTGAAAGGACATCTCTCAACCTGCAGCACCATATGCACATGTTTTCTACATGCGCTAGAGCAACATTTATTAGGTGATAGAGATCTTCGACAAATCCGGCCAGGAAGACGTACTGTATGTAACGCCCCGCTCCCGGATACCGAGCCCTTATCCGGAAGAGAAACGTTCGGCGCGTATAGCATTAAATAAATCTAATATTATACGCAAGCCTCTACGTCGTCGTATCAAAATAAAAGCAAACGGAAGCTAAAAAGACTCGGGTAAAAACATAAAAGCTACTATGAATAGAAATTAACCATACTAAAGATGGATAGACAAATTACAACGACGAATAATCCAAATACTTATACAATACGAGGTCTTAAGAGTACAAGTACAACAAATCTAAGTAAAAGAATACAACTAGTCTAGTACAACCTCTACAAGAAAGAATTAGAAGCTCCGTCAAGACTCCAAGTCTTCAAAACTCATCATCAACACTTGATCTACCTCGCTCGTCTTCTCACCCCACAATGCATACAAACATAAAATGCAAAGGAGGTAAGTACAAAGTACTCGGTAAAAGTGAGAAGCTATGACAACAATTATAATTTATAAAGGAAAGATATTTTACTTGATTAGTTATTTATGTGTGACCGACTCAATCTAGGGTTCACTTCATGCCCATCGACACGTCATGACTATACGTTTCTAACTTAGCTTATTTTTGTTACATCATGAATAACAAGGGCACTACGCCTAGTAATAGGATGTACTAGGACAGGCTGGGTGCAACCTACTTAGAGACACGCTCTAAAGTAGCCCCGGGAATATCCGAGTCCCGATAGTGTGATGACCGGCGAGTGCACCGGACGCTTTATCTAGCCAATCGATTGACCGGCGTGGGTACGATCTACTTTGTCTAGTCGAGAGAACACATCGCGATATTGTACTATGCCTTACCAAGCATTGCATGATGTTTAAGATTTTAAACTAACACATACGTTCGATTAGATGTTTAACTAGCCACCTAAGTGTTTTCACATAAGCTCCCTCACATCTCCTACTCTCGTACTTAGACCCCTAGACACGGACAGGTCCTAGCAATTACACAGACATCGATAAACCCTAGTTTATCGAAGCACAAGGCAAATCCGAAGCTTTCGACGGTCCCACCTTTCTTCTTTTTAGGGAATCCATGTGGTGCCGGAACTAAACGCATCAAAAGCTAATTCAGAGCTTTGTCACATTTATACCATATTAACATTTCATGTTTGAAGGTTTAAAATGATCAAAACATGCTTATAACACTAAAACGATAAAAACAGTAAAAGGAATTAAAAACAGTTCAGACGCCCGTTTGGAAGCCTGGACGCCCGTCCACTTAAAACCGCTACATCCTGAATCAAAATTAACACCTCAGACGCCCGTCCAGAAAATCCAGACGCCCGTCTGAAATGCAACCAAGGCAGACGCCCGTCCACATGGAGCAGACGCCCGTCTGACCTGGGTTTCGACTAGAACCCTAAAATCTTCGTCTTGCGATTTCTAAATCGTTTCTAACCCAATTATCAAGCAAAATAAGCACGGTAAAGCCTAGAAAACCATATCTAAGCATACCATATCATCCATAGTCATTGATCAATCCAAAGGCTCATCTTTCTAACATCAAAACACCTCTAAGTTTAATCTAAACCCTATAAACGATAATTGAAATCATAGGAAGAGCCTCTTACCTTAAAGGCCTGCAAAACCAACAAAGCAAAACACCAAGAAAGCGCAACAATTGTTGATCCTCAACCCCCAAAACCTATTTGATCAACAAAAACCCTAAAACCCTATTTTTCCTTTCAAAAAACGAAACTGAAAAAGTACCATAAACTGTATATTACCTGGAGTAACTGCTGCGAAACTATTTTTAGATTGATCTACGCTCCAAGACGATCGTTTCGACTACTCATGGCTGAAAAACAGAGCTACGGATTGAAAGATACGAATTTTCCAAGAATCGGACTCTATGAATACCAAAACTAGGGCTAAAGCGAAAACTTACGGATTAAGGATATTTTATTTTCCAAAGTTGCGTCTCCTCGCGCTGATCACTTTTCTCTCTTGCGGCATCTTGATCGGATGAACGGATTGATCACACGGTTGAAGTTTTCGTTCGTCTTTCTCTCGGCATCTCCTGCGTTGTTTTGTTCTTCGTGCGCCGTTCCTCTTCTTTTTTTTTCGAATATGCGTGTGAAGTAATGAGGGAATAATTGGGATTATCTCTTTTTATAGCCAATAATTAAATCCTTTATAATTAATAGCTAAAACCTTTTAATTAAATCCCTTTTATTCAAATAAATAGGATAAATAACAATTAGGTCATAGTAAATACGCCCAATGACTATTTTACCCTTTTACGAAAAGTCGGGATGTTACATTCCTCCCCCTTAAGAGGAGTTTCGTCCTCGAAACTCGAATGTAACCGGGAGGTGCTTGAACTCTGGACTTTGCGAAGCGTTTCTTCTCTTAGCTCGTACAGTCTTCTTCTTCTTCCATCTTCCAACCCTTCCACCTGTCTTGAGCTATCTCGAGGTGGCGACGATCTACTTCAATCTTTCGTTGACTTGCTGTATCAAATCTGGTCTTGTATTCTGTTGTCGCTCCACTTCATCCTAGAAACTCGTGTTCTTCTATCTCTATCTTCATGAAAGATTTCCAGCAGTACTGTTCCAACTCTTGTACATCTTAGTCGCTCTGAGATGAATTGTAATTGCCATCCCGGGTTCTCATTCTTCTTTGTCCTTCCCAATCTTCCGCAATCGGTACCCAAAGCTGATTCCGATTCCAAAGGTTGTCATCTTCATCTAACTTGCGACCATTGGGCTGGTTTGGCTCCGGCCACCGACTTATGCTGGAGACAACTGGATCTTTGCCTTGTTTCATCATGAACTCATCAAGCTGTCTCGAATCTTGAAATCATCGGTTTACCATTCTTTGCTTGCTCCGCCGACCTATGTCCCGAGTGCTTGACCTTCCCAACCGACTCACATCTTCTGGCGTACTCGACTTCCTTCGATCTCAATTACCATCATGGCACCACAAGCTTGCTGAAGAACGGCAAGGATCCCGGCTGAAAGACTTATGAGACTTCTTGGGGATGGAGAACATGTTTTGCCATACTTTTTCTCTGGAGGTCTGATCCAATCCTTGTGCCTATTAGGGTTAGCTTGGAAAATATAAGAAGTTGAAAGGTGACAAGTTGAGTACCAAGGTGGTATGTCAACTAGATAAGCCAAGGAAGGGTACAATGCTCTTGAAATAGGAAAGGTTTCTTGGGTTACAAGCAGCACAAAATGATTCCATATTAGGGAAAAATTGAAGGTGGTTCCAAACTGAAGAATGAGACATTGTATCATAATACAAAAGGTAGCCACTAGAAGAAAAACAAAAAGAACACCTTGCAAATGAAGTTCTTTTGAGGGAGTGAAATTCTGCAAGATACGGTGGTCTACAATGACTTCACAGGACATTTGAAAGGATGGTAATAAGCTTTCATATAAACCTTTAGACAGTGGAGACGTTAAAGGAAACATCACACAACATAAGAACAAGTAAAGGTGCATGGTCGAGCACCGGAAGGATTTGAAAAGGATTTAGAAATCAACGAGAGAACAAGAATCTCAACGGGAAGGAGCCATGGAGACAAAACGAGTACACCAAAAGGTTTCGAGAATAAAATAAACACTTGTCAAGAAGTATCCAAGTTTGCGGTAGTCAAAGAGAGGTTATCTCAAGATTTAAAAGAAGTAGAAATTTCCCTCAAGAAATTGTAAGGGATTAACAAAAGTTTGAATAAGTAAACGGCAACCAAGATTTTGAATGTAGGGAAACGACACTTAAGAAGCGTCGGATAAGGTTTAAAGAAAATAGACTTTCAACCGGTATGATAGAATTGTGATAGAAATGCCATAACGAGAAAGTGGAAAGTCAAAATGGTGAATATGATAGTTCATGGATCTAAATGGCACGAAAGAGAGTTAAAGCGAAGGGTACAAGGTACAATAATACGAAACGGAGATCAAAAGTTTAGGAACTCAAAAGTCGGTTGGCTAGTTAGGTTCGAAGGCACCTTGGCAAAAACTACCTTCTCGTTGAAACTAGTCTAGCATAAAACGCTAGAAGGTTAAAGATAAGTAACTGAAGATAGATGTCAAGATAGGGTTAAAGGTCCCAGCTGGTAAGAAGATGAGATGCATACTTCGAAAGAATAAGTAGCATCACCAAAATCAACACTACCCTTAGAAGGGAAGCTGAGAATAAACACAAGTAAGAAAAATGTTCTGACCTCATAAGGCTTAGTCAAACTTGAATTTGAAATGAAGGATGGGAGTGTGACACTGCAGTTCTGAAGAGATCTTGTTTCTTGATTTGAAAAGAAAGAAGGCATGAATTTGCTCAGAAGAAGGGCTCAAGGTGATATATTTCTGAGGTAATTCATGACAACAAGTGGATAGAATTTGTTGAGTTTAAAGATCTCAAGTGAGGAATTACATGAGAAACAAATTACTAGAAAAAGGTATAATTACAACAGGCACAACAAGGGTCCGAACAACAAGCATGGCATCTTTGGAGGATAGCATCTTGGTTATTGTTTATAACTGCAAAAGAAACAACAATGTTAACTTTAACGATTCCTACTAAAAGGTTTAACTCAGAAGGAGGTCAAACTTCGAGGAACTACTAAACATGACAATCATAACTTACTACCCTCTTAGCCCAGATCCCAAGTCGAAGAGGTGAAAAAATTCCTTTTTGGTTGCTGTGTATGATATTTACTCCGGATCTGACATTATCAGTTTTTACAGAACAAAGGAAGAGGAATTTGAGCATGATACAAAGAGATAAGAGTTAGATACTAGAGTTTTCTAGATGATATAAAAATTTTAAAATTTTTGGATGGAAATAACTTGGTCAAAAACATTTATTTCTGATAATTGCACAAGCTGTCAGAATTTCCAGATTCATAAACACTGAGTTGAATTGCAAATTGATATCAAACGAAAAAGAATCTGAACTTAATTCCAAAAGGAAAACTGTAGATAAAAGTCTTATCTGCAACATATCAAAAATTCAGATCATTTGAAGGTGTTTAACCTGTTCAAAACAGAAGAAGAAGCGAAAGTGCTGCTGCAGATTTTCTGGACAGAGTGTCCAGCATAAACACGAACTTTCTGAAAAATCCATAACTATTATCGAGTTGAAGTAAAAAAAGAAATTGTAGATAAAACAGTAATCTATGTTGCTGAAAATTTTCAGAATTTTTAGAGTAGTGGAAGACTGTCTTATGTTAAAGGGGAAACACGGGAACAAAAGTATTCACTCATGTTGGATAAATCCAAACACGAGAATGATGAAAAGTATGTGCCAAAGTAAGAGACCTTTAACACTATTAGTTGAAAGGACTGAAGAGTATTTGGAAGGAATAGAATTACACATTGAGTTCGTGTAGAATCCATCTCAAGCAAAGAAAAGGTCAAAGAATGTTGATGAACTCAAACCAAGTGATGGTGAAAAGAGAAAGCGGAGGATTTGTAGAGTTGAATCAAATATCATTCTCTACCAAGTTAGGCCAAGCCAAAAGTAAACTTAGATATTCGTGTGTAGAGAAGGTGAAGAGATTTCAATAGGGAAAGTAAGGAAAATGAAATCAACCAAGTGGACCTCGACTTTAAGGTGTAGGCATAAAACTCCGATCCCAAAGCTTTACTTAAAACGGTTTCATTTAATTCTATGTGACCAGTTACGGTTTGGAATCTTCAAAAGAAGAGAGAGTTTCTACTAAAGATCCTAGGAGGAACAAAACCTGAGGTGATCACATAAAGGATGTGAACCAAAGACTCAACTCAACTTTCGTCCAAGAAGACTCTTCACATGGTTCTAATGCAACCTAACCACGGTTTAAGGATTCTTAGTCATACGAGGATTACCACCAAGCTCAAGTTCTAAAAGGTCCGAAGGAATCTTATCTTAGAGGAAAAGAAGCCTAGGATAGAAAGGATGCTTCTCTCGATACCAAGCGTAACGCCCCGCTCCCGGATACCGAGCCCTTATCCGGAAGAGAAACGTTCGGCGCGTATAGCATTAAATAAATCTAATATTATACGCAAGCCTCTACGTCGTCGTATCAAAATAAAAGCAAACGGAAGCTAAAAAGACTCGGGTAAAAACATAAAAGCTACTATGAATAGAAATTAACCATACTAAAGATGGATAGACAAATTACAACGACGAATAATCCAAATACTTATACAATACGAGGTCTTAAGAGTACAAGTACAACAAATCTAAGTAAAAGAATACAACTAGTCTAGTACAACCTCTACAAGAAAGAATTAGAAGCTCCGTCAAGACTCCAAGTCTTCAAAACTCATCATCAACACTTGATCTACCTGCTCGTCTTCTCACCCCACAATGCATACAAACATAAAATGCAAAGGAGGTAAGTACAAAGTACTCAGTAAAAGTGAGAAGCTATGACAACAATTATAATTTATAAAGGAAAGATATTTTACTTGATTAGTTATTTATGTGTGACCGACTCAATCTAGGGTTCACTTCATGCCCATCGACACGTCATGACTATACGTTTCTAACTTAGCTTATTTTTGTTACATCATGAATAACAAGGGCACTACGCCTAGTAATAGGATGTACTAGGACAATCGGGTGCAACCTACTTAGAGACACGCTCTAGTAGCCCCGGGAATATACGAGTCCCGATAGTGTGATGACCGGCGAGTGCACCGGACGCTTTATCTAGCCAATCGATTGACCGGCGTGGGTACGATCTACTTTGTCTAGTCGAGAGAACACATCGCGATATTGTACTATGCCTTACCAAGCATTGCATGATGTTTAAGATTTTAAACTAACACATACGTTCGATTAGATGTTTAACTAGCCACCTAAGTGTTTTCACATAAGCTCCCTCACATCTCCTACTCTCGTACTTAGACCCCTAGACACGGACGGAGTCCTAGCAATTACACGGACATCGATAAACCCTAGTTTATCGAAGCACAAGGCAAATCCGAAGCTTTCGACGGTCCCACCTTTCTTCTTTTTAGGGAATCCATGTGGTGCCGGAACTAAACGCATCAAAAGCTAATTCGAGCTTTGTCACATTTATACCATATTAACATTTCATGTTTGAAGGTTTAAAATGATCAAAACATGCTTATAACACTAAAACGATAAAAACGAGTAAAAGGAATTAAAAAACGAGTTCGGACGCCCGTTTGGAAGCACGGACGCCCGTCCACTTAAAACCGCTACATCCCGAATCAAAATTAACACCTCGGACGCCCGTCCGGAAAATCCGGACGCCCGTCCGAAATGCAACCAAGGCGGACGCCCGTCCACGTGGAGCGAGACGCCCGTCGACACGGGTTTCGACTAGAACCCTAAAATCTTCGTCTTGCGATTTCTAAATCGTTTCTAACCCAATTATCAGCAAAATAAGCACAGTAAAGCCTAGAAAACCATATCTAAGCATACCATATCATCCATAGTCATTGATCAATCCAAAGGCTCATCTTTCTAACATCAAAACACCTCTAAGTTTAATCTAAACCCTATAAACGATAATTGAAATCATAGGAAGAGCCTCTTACCTTAAAGGCCTGCAAAACCAACAGCAAAACACCAAGAAACTGCAACAATTGTTGATCCTCAACCCCCAAAACCTATTTGATCAACAAAAACCCTAAAACCCTATTTTTCCTTTCAAAAAACGAAACTGAAAAAGTACCATAAACTGTATATTACCTGGAGTAACTGCTGCGAAACTATTTTTAGATTGATCTACGCTCCAAGACGATCGTTTCGACTACTCATGGCTGAAAAACAGAGCTACGGATTGAAAGATACGAATTTTCCAAGAATCGGACTCTATGAATACCAAAACTAGGGCTAAACTGAAAACTTACGGATTAAGGATATTTTATTTTCCAAAGTTGCGTCTCCTCGCGCTGATCACTTTTCTCTCTTGCGGCATCTTGATCAGATGAACGGATTGATCACACGGTTGAAGTTTTCGTTCTGTCTTTCTCTGGCATCTCCTGCGTTGTTTTGTTCTTCTGTGCGCCGTTCCTCTTCTTTTTTTTTTTCAGAATATGCGTGTGAAGTAATGAGGGAATAATTGGGATTATCTCTTTTTATAGCCAATAATTAAATCCTTTATAATTAATAGCTAAAACCTTTTAATTAAATCCCTTTTATTCAAATAAATAGGATAAATAACAATTAGGTCATAGTAAATACGCCCAATGACTATTTTACCCTTTTACGAAAAGTCGGGATGTTACACTGTATTACCGGTGCACTGGGTGTGGATTGTTTGATTTGGTTGATAACCATGAAACTGCCCCTTCGGGTTAGGAAGAAGAAGCAACTAGCTCATCAAGATTTACTCGCACTAATGGCTATCAAGGGAGGAATGGAAATGAAAATGAAACACCATTGTTCATCTATATTTTATTGGATGATTTTGCAGACTTAAATGGCTCACTTATATGCAAATTCACTATGGAATTACTGATGCTATTGGACATTATCAGTTTATCATTGTGATTTGAGGAAAAGTTTGCAGTTGACATGGGATGGGTTAGCTTAGCAGACTTCATATGAAGAAGAAGATAATGCACTAAATGAATCATCGAATGTGTTTTCCATGCTCTTTAGATAACATGCTGCTGGTTTTTTAATGAACACAATTTTACCCTAAAAAAAAAAAAACAACGTAATTTACCTTTTTTTGTTTTTAAAAAGATACATTTTATGGTAATAATATGGATTTGGAGCTGATTTCCGGTCTATTTCCCATCTTTCCTGAAGGAATTGGACAGTTTGAAAACATTTTCATCACTAAAGGAGAGGTTGAAGCATTTACGGGCATGTAACTAGTCATTGTGCTAATATGTATTCAACAATAAACATAGCCTGCATTCTTCCCTATTGTTGGCTTTCGTTGTTCATTGTTTGATGACCAATGTTTCTTCACTTCTTTTTTCCAGAGGACTGAAAATCTGCAGGTCCGTTTCGGTAAATCTGGCATACATGGAGGGGCTCTTTGCTCGACGAAAGATTCTTGAAGGGGAAATGGTATTGCTTCTTGATTTTAATTGGTATTTTCCATATCAAATTGCTTTTTATAGTTTCTAAGACTCTTTTCCATTTTGCAAGTCATGTCAAAAATGTAAAGAAAGCCTTTCTAGGTGAATTGAAATTAAACTAGCTTACTTATAATCATATTGTGTTTATGAGATTCCCACTCGTGTTTATTAAATTTGTTTTTTCAGATGTTGTATTGATTCTAATATTTATAAGATAATTTTTTTTATGATGCTCGAGGGACAATGCGTCTATGCATCATCACACAATGCACATGTTCTTCATCCAAAGCCAACATTTCAATAACACAAATGGCGATCCAAATGTAGCAATCAACAGTTTATATCTTATAGATGACCCTGAAACACTTCAAAATCATTCTCTTTCACATCAATATTACCACACAAGAATCTTTCCGGTTTGAATGCTTCAGAGATTTACCTGCATTCCGGATCTCTTGCAATAGCCCGTTCACTTATATACAAAAACTTGTGTTTTCGCCATAATATTATACCATCAATTTTGCAATTCTCTCTAGTTTCTCTTGGAACTAAGAGTAGAGTTGGAGGGTACAATCTCATTGTTTCTTTGACTACTGCCTTCAAGTATAAGTCTTTGTAGATCATCTTCATCTATTATGTCATTTCTTTTGATGTTTTCTCTTATTCCGGTTTGCACTCATTTCATTGCGGAAGGCTCCTTCATCAGGGCTGTCAGTTAATAAAGATCACAGAGGTTTCTGTAGGATGCGGTGGATCGAATCGGCAAAGGAAGGCATAAGAGAAATCCCGGAAATATAAAACCAAGTAAAGAGTGACGTGTGGAAAACTCTTTAAGAATCTGATGGAGGTCGGATTGGCACCTCACCACGTGTCATTCCCACCGTAATCCAACAATAAATAGAGACATAAGGTCCATGCTTGGGCTTGTGAAAGCTCGGCTCTATTTTGGGGCGAGGGATCCTGATCGTAGACACTCTCTTTTGTCACAATATCAAGCTCGGCTAATTTAATGTTGTCGTGAACATTCCCAAAAGACTCAACATTCCATTGCTTTAAGCGAGAGCGCAGGGATTTAAGCTTTAGCATAAAGCCAAGAATGCCAGACGCATGTGTGGGTTCACTCCAGCTAGCTACTACAACATCTTTTTGATCCGAGCGGTGTAACCACATTTTCTGAAAACGAAAAGGCTTTGGCCCGGTGAGACTTTCTTTTCCCAAATAAAGAAGAGGCCGATGATCGGAGCAAGCGCGGGATAAGGATTGAATCTCAAACGATCTATCAGATTGCCACTGAGTGTTAAACAAAATTCCGTCAAGCTTTTTTTGAACATAGCCATTCGGCCTATGTCCAGCCTAGGTGAAATGACCCCCGAAGCGTAGATTCCCTGTAAGCCGCACTCAGAAATAGATGTGTTAGAGTCTTGCATGGCGGCAATATCGGGATGCCCATGTCCCTTGTATTCATCTAAGAAGCGTATAACATTAAAGTCACCTCCAATTAACCAAGGCATATTCGGATTGCAAACCAACCTCAAATCATTCCATAACATCACCCATTACGCTCTAGTACATTTGGCATAGATGATCGAAACAATAAAAGGGACACTATCATTGAACTTCAAATGGATACCTTGATTTGAATTAAGAACAATATCCCGTGAGAGGTAAATTTCCAAAAAAACCAAATTTTCTTTGTTTGGATTAGAAATCGTATAACTAAATCACATTTTTAATCGCTCCTTATTTAGGTAGTTAGGAGAATTAACCATCGGTTCCATAATAGCAACAAAAGACAAATTATAGGTACGTACCAATTTTTTCAACCTTCGTATCGAGGAGGGTTGCCCACACCTCTTATATTCCAAAAGAGACCGTTAAACATCTTTAACTGTTAGATTGGAAGAATCTGAACGGGTTGCAATCCCTTTAGCCATAGCCGCATAGTCTTTTCTACTTTTCCTCCTTTTAGTCACCATTGTAAAATTACCTTCGTAAGCATGGTCATTGGTTGGATTTTGTTCTATGTTGGTCACATCCATGGAGGCCTGCGTCAATTCATCTATAGCTTGAGCTAGAGATTGTGGAGCAAGTGAGTCTTTTTTTGATTTTCTGAAAGATACCCCTGTTCGAGTCGATTTTCTTTCCTATGAACTATCTCAAATCGCTCATTTCTCTCAACAGGGGATTCGACTGAAGTTGGTCTTTGTTCAGTGCCCATTGAATTAGCAATAGGAATGGTCGGAACCTCAAAAGGTGGGTCCGCTCCCCCAAAATTCTTTTTGTTTGAGTGACATTATCATTTTTTCGGGTCACATTATCCCTTTTTTCTCTCTCTTTGGTCCTTATTATGTTCAACAATGGGAGCCGTTGAGGTATTTTCCAAAGAAACATTTTTCAACTTATACTCCGCTTCTTTTGTTGCCCGGTGTTAACCTTAGGTTGCTGACGAAGCTCGGGGTGCTTCACAAAGCAGCCATGCTCAGTATGTCGGAGATGCCAACAATGAGTACAATAAGAGGGGATTTCATCTTCCCAAGTGATCGATTGCCAAAAACTATTTCCATCTTCTCTTTGGACCCAAACCCTATTAGGTGGGGGATGTAAAATATCGATTTCGACTTGGACCCTAGCCAAAGATGGCTTTCGAAGATCAATCGTTGCGGCATCAAGCCGGAGAGGGTGGCCAAACGCAGTTGAATTATAATTAATTGATATTTATTCAACATGCAATTAAAGAATGCACAGTATTATTAATTTTTCCACTTGAAATGGTATAAATGTGAAAAATCTTTAGCTAGAGTATAAAATGATAAACACAAAAAAGGTAACAATCACATCTTTGACAGCATGGGACACACTAGAAACAATGGACGAATAACTATAGGTCATAACAAAAAAAAGAAGAGGGTAGATTAGGAAATGTGCTTTGACTAGGGCATTATAACGTTGGAAAAAAGCGCCGGCCAACTGTTTGACACACGCATAGCAACACCGATTTCATGTAAATGACATTATAAACAAAATTTATTGTACAAACTACATGGCAAAAAACACATAATGAAAGGGGTTTTCAATGAAATTAACATCATTTCCGCGTAATAAAATATTTTTGTCTGCAAAATATATAGCAAAAAAAAGAACAATTTTTGGGTCATGAGAATTAACATTATTAACCCATAATAATAAATTGTCATGAATCTACCAAATATAATGAAAAAATAAAATGATAACAATGAGCATTTTGGTGATAAAAAAAACCCCACAAATTCACCGTTCCAGCCTTTAAATAGGACCCTCCAGCCGCCGTTGTTTGTCTCACTTTTTGCCTAAAATCATTCTCTAGGAAGGACGAAAGGACCGACAACAACACGAGCAAATGAGATGCTTGGTTGTAGTTGAATTGTTGTTGTTTTGGAGAGACTTCGACAACAACCGGACATCTCCTTATAGGTATGTGTAATCGTTTGTAGGTATGCTGATCCGCCAACTTGACATCTCCTTGTAGGTATGCTGATCCGCCAACTTGACACGCAATCGTTTGATCAAATCACATGAAACCTAGTAGGTGTAGTTGTTGTTGTTTTGAAATTGAATAAGTTATCATGATTGTTTGAAAGCTGTTAGAATAATTGGTCTCTCCGAATTTCGGTTTGAGTAAAATGATGTTTCTTTCTTATTCTTTCAATGAAAACCCACCGGGACATTAAATAATTCATGGATCATGATAAAAATGACGTTTTATATTTCTTTCTGCATGTATGTGTATTAGAAAATTCTTTTTTTTTTTTTTCAGATTCTGTGACCTTGACAGTTATGACAACTTGCTCTTAAAATTATGATGCGGTCTGCCCTTGAATCATAAATATTAATTAATGTTTGACGAGCATGGTTAATGATAGCCGTCTTGTAATAATGGCCCTAAATAATTAATATGTCAATATTCCTATGATGACAATAATTCAATCGAGAGACAGAGTTCTATTCTTTGTTGCTTCACGTTAAGAAATTTATATCCTAATCTTTGGTAAGATCCACTGGAAGAGAATGCAACCTAATTTGTTATAAGAAAAACATATACGGATTCTCTATTTGTGTTCAAGAATATTAATTTTCATGTTTGTGCACTAAATATTTGCCAACGGAAAATCCCCCAATTGTTTGCTCATTTATTTCTATGTTTTCAAATATAAAAAAATACGCCGCTCAATAAATATTATTACCACTCGAGGACTTGACTACATGTAACTAACTACAATGTAGTGTATGATGAGTGAAATTGCTAGAGTTGGCTCTATTTTGTTAAATATTTGTTACATGCTAAGTATTTAGTTTTTGGTATGGGTTTACCTGACGTTCAAATACCGACAACGTGCTAGAAATATTTACTTGAAAAGATACATATTAGGCTAAATATGCATCATGGTTTGAGTATAATTAAGTTTAATGTTGTTTGTTTGTTTGGTTTTTTTTTTTAATGAAGACACGTGACTTGCTTGCATATTTATATTTGGCTGATTAATAAATCTCTCACAGAATATTGTGTTTTGCGCTGTCCTAAAAAATTTACATGCTTGTGCTTTTTCAGATTGTGAAACTGAGGAAGCTTTTTTAGATTGTGAAACTGAGGAAACATTGAGTACATTGGATGGATTGCAAGGGATGCTTGATTCTAGATATACAGAGTTTGCACTGAGACTTTTTTCAATTGTGGAGAGATCGTTCATCATGACATATCAATTTGTAGGTATATTTCATTGTTTTTATTTCCCTTTTCTATGTTGTACTAAGTTGTCACTTTCAATTAATATTTTAAGAATTACTGCATGTCTCCTTGATGGTATGCGTACATTATTCAGGCACGGTGTCTTGGGTGAGTTTAATGTGAACTTATGAAAGGAAAACCGGCGGCTTGGCTTGCAACGGCAGTAGGAATACTATACCTAGGCACATACGGCATTATAATATTTGATGAGTTAAGTCGTTTTAAAAATCTATACCTAGCTCACTAAAAGCAGGTTTCTTCGGTCCACACCTATCAAAACTACTTTCATTGTACTTTGTAATTCATTCTTTTATTAATTTTTTTAGCCGGATAGATAATGAGCATAGGAAAATGTTTTATAGCTTTGCTAAAGAATTAATATACATTGTTCTTAAACAATTCTTTTAGCGGATGTAGCCCTTATTATTTTTCTCCAGGAAACAAAGTCTTTTCTTTCGGTAGCCCTTCTGTTGAATCTGTCCTTGATAGATTCAAAAACTCAACCGAAAAGTGTCTACTTTGCACTCCCATCGAAAAAAGTGAGCAGGTTATCCGTAAGGATGAACCTGAGAAGATTTACACGCTCCTTGAAGTTGAATGTGAAGCTGAAAAACTTGCGGCGTTGATCTGAAGAAAATGAAAAAGCTGGAAGAGTCCATGCGCGTGTGCTTTGGGGAGGCTAAAATTGAAGATCATAGTTTGGATCAACTTGAGGCATTCAATGAACTTGCTAGGATCCAAATGAATTATTGCAAGACAAAAATGTCTCAAAAATCTGATCATTTTGATCTAGGCGTTCACTTTTAAAACCCTCAAGGAAAAGTGACTTTTTTTTTTTTTTTTGATTTTATGGGTTTTTGTAAATGATCTTAGTTTAATTTTATCTCTGTAGCCTTTTGAAAAGTGAATCACTCAGCGTTTTGTATAATCAATTTTAGTATGTTCAAATGCAAGCAAAATTGGAAAATTGGACGGATAGAAAATCACGCCGATTAAAAAAAGAAAACAGTCTTTGGGCTTTCATTATTCTCCCTTCCATACGTGTACGGTTATTTTCTTCTTTACGGAACAACCAAGAAGAAATGGAGTAATTATTCGTGAAGAAAATCCATGAACCTGTCCTGGAAAAGTGAATTCAAGCCTCTTTGCCATAACTCGTAACAGCATGATATTTCCGCATGATATTTCAACTCTTTATAAATAATTTGGTATTTTATGTAAAAGTTTTGAAAAAGCTGTCGTATTCACTAATTTTAAATATATTATTGTCTTTCTCCCTCTAGATCCCCCAAAAGAAAAGGGATGGGGTTGATTTTGATCAAGAGTGGTGCGGTGATTTTGTTTGTTTTGTTAGTAACGGGTGTGTTTTTTATTTAAGATTTAAGAATAATAAAAGTCATGTTTTTTTGCATTAAAATGTCTGACTCCACCCCAAAAAAATTATTAATGGTACAAATATATCAGACTTATAGACAAAATAATAACACGTCATTTTTTTGTGATCATCAATGTATTCATATCATTGTCATTAAAGATTTTAGGTAATAGGTATAATTCATAAAAAAAATTATAATATAGTGTATGAATAATACTTAATAATAAGTTTTTTTTGGATATTTTTTTTTTTCACGTTTAGCAGTTGGTTTCATTTCTTTAGTCAAAGAGAAACAGAGTGTGTTAAATCAATAAATAGATTCAGTAACTGATTAAGACCGCTAGTTTGTTTCTTTCTCATTTTTCAGCATCAGCAACGTCATTCAAACCTTAAGAAATTCAAGATTTTTTAGAACCTTCACACTTTTCCACATAATTTCCTACTCATCAATAAACTTCATAAGTATTATTTCTTCTTTTAAAAATTATTTAATTGTCTATATTTTCATTTGTCGAAGTCGAGAGAAATCAAATGTAAGCATTTGGTACGTGATCTCACCTGATAGATGAGCATCTACTACGTGAGTCTTCGAGATCTTCATATTGACAATGAAAGGGTATTACATGCGATCTTAAAAACAAAGAAGATGAATAAAGAAAAATTATGGTTTAATAACATGATTATTTTGAGGCATGTGTCAAAAGATGTGCCTTTTTTTCTTTTAAAGAAAACATGTGAATAATTGAATAATTTTAAAGATGAAGTACACTAAAACTGTGATAATTTTCTTAACAAATGTACCTTAAATAAGGACCTTAAAAATGGAGTATGAATTACCATCAAGGTATCGGCCTAACAGGAGGGAGTGTTGCCAAAGAAATAACTTAATGCATCCAGTGACGGACGCCGGATCTCGGATAGGAGGGGGTGGGGGGTGGGGGCAATGAGTTTTATAAAGGCAAATAAAAAAATTAAGGGGGATAAACTATATGCACATTTTGTTTTGGATCATGGGGGGCAGTTGCTCCCCCCCTTAGTTTTAAGTAGTTCCACCACCGAATACATCGAATTTTAGTAAGTAACTCAATAGTATATTCGGCGAGAACAACGGGTAATCGCTGAGAACAAAGTTTGTGTCCAAAGGTGAAAAAATCCTTAGCTTATAGAGTTCGTTGCTTTTTGTTGCTCATAGAAAGGCTAATAGTACTACTCGCTCTTTGGTATATCATTCAATAGCAGTAGAAGCAAAAACTACGCAAAGATTTGCTTGCGAACACGTGACTTAAGAAAAACATATACATAATTTTGAAATTTTGTATCCTTTTTGACATGAATTTATTCGACTTTGGTTTTACTAAATGAATAAATTTTTGCTAAGTTATGTAATTGTATCTATTGATAAATATTATGCGTGTTCTTGACATCAACCGGGGTTCGAATGATCATCTCCTCCCGCAATAAAATCAAAATCATCTTCCCCCTAAAAGAATAATTTTTTTAAATTGAAAAAAATGTACGCCGTTGAATTAAAATTAATTGATATTCAACATGTAATTTAAAGAACGCACATTATTATATATTTTTCCACATGAAATGGTATAAATGTGAAAATCTTTTGCTAGAATATAAAATGATAAACACAAAAGGTAACAATCGCATCTTTGACCGTGTGGGACACACTAGAAACAATGGACAAATAACTATAGGTAATAACAAAAAAAGGCAGAGGGTAGAATAGGAAATGTGCTATGACTAGGGCATTATAACGTTGGAAAAAGCGCCGCCCTACTATTTGACACAAACATAGCAACACCGATTTCATGAAAATGACATCATAAACAAAATTTATTGTGCAAACTATAGAGCAAAAAACAAAGAACGAAAGGAATTACCATCATTTGCGCGTAATAAAATATTTTTGACTGCAAAATATATAGCAAAAAAAGAACAATTTTTTAGTCATGAGAATTAACATTATTAACCCATAATAATAAATTGACATTAAATCTACCAAATATAATGAAAAAAATAAAATGATAACAAATGAGCGCTTTGGTAATTAAAAAAAACCCCACAAATTCACCATTCCAGGCTTTAAATAGGACACTCCAGCCGCCGTTGTTTGTCAATTCACTTTTTGTCTAAAATCATTCTCTGGGAAGGACGAAAGGACCGACAACAACACGAGCAAATGAGACAGTTTGGTTGTAGTTGAATTGTTGTTGTTTTGGTGAGACTTCGACAACAACCGGACATCTCCTTGTAGGTATGTGTATGGAGTTTATTTTATTATTTTTTCATGACTATCCACCAACTTGACACCCAATCGTTTGATCAAATCACCTGCAACCTTGTTGTTGTAGTTGTTGTTGTTGTTTTGGAATTGAATAAGTCATCACGATTGTTTAAAAGCTGTTAGAATAATTGGTCTCTCCATGATTTCAGTTTGAGTAAAATGATGTTTCTTTCTTATTCTTTCAATGAAAACCCACGAGGACATTAAATAATTCATGGATCATGATAAAAATGATGTTTTATATTTCTTTCTACATGTATGTGTATTAGAAATCCTTGTCTTCAGATTCTATGACCTTGAAAGTTATGACAGCTTGCTATTAAAACAATGATGTGGTCTGCGCTTGCATCATAAATATGAATTAATGTTTCCTATGATGACAATAATTCAATTGAGAGACGTGTTGTATTATGTGTGGCTTTACGTTAAGTAATTTATATCCGAATGATCTAAATCTTTGGTAAGATCCACTGGAAGAGAATTCAACCTAATTTGTTACAAGAAAAACATATACGGATTCTCTATTTGTGTTGAAGAATATTAAGTTTCATATTTGCGCAATAAATATTTGCCAACGGAAAATCCCCCAATTCTTTGCTCATTTATTTCTAAGTTTTCAAATATAAAAATACGCCGCTCATTAAATATTATTACCACTCGAGGACTTCAGCTACATGTAACTAACAACATTGTAGGGTATGATGAGTGAAGTTGCTAAAGTTGGCTCTATTTTCATTTCCGTGGACATACAAATTCTCTAGATTGTTAGGTCAATGGTCAAGTTCAGAGTCCGGAAATGAAGGGGTTTTTTTCTGTGTGCGCGTGCGTGTGTGTATGTGTGTGTGATGTAGGTGGACATTCATCCACTTTTGTTGAGATTTCAATGTCATGATATTTCATGTTCATTATTTATTTGCTTTTCTGAGTTATACGTCTAACTCACTTTTTACTTAATAATTTCACTATTTGTTAGATGTTGAGTATTTAGTGTTGGTATGGGTTTACCTCATGTTCAAATACCAACAACATGCTAGAAATATTTACTAGAAAAAAATACATATTAGGCTAAATATGCATCATGGCTTGTGTGCAATTCAGTTTAATGTTGTTTCTTTTTTTGTTTTTTTTAGTGAAGACACGTGAAAGTCAACTAGCTTGCATATTTATATTTGGCTGATTTATAAATCTCTCTCACAGAATAATGTGTTTGGCGCTGTCCTAAAAAAATTACATGCTTGTGCGTTTTCAGATTGTGAAACTGTGGAAACATTGAGTACATTGGATAGATTGCAAGGGATGCTTGATTCTAGCTATACAGAGTTTTCACACAATTTTTTCAATTGTGGAAAGATCGTTGATCATGACATATCAATTGGTAGGTAGATTTCATTGTTTTTATTTTCCTTTTCTATGTTGTACTAAGTGGTTACTTTCAATTAATATTTCAAGAATTACTGCATGTTTCCATGACGGTCTGTGTACAACATTCAGGCATAGTGTCTTGGGCGAGTTTAATGTGAACTTATGAAAGGAAAACCGGCGGCTTTGCTTGCAACGCCATTAGGAATTAATACTAAACCTAGGCACATACAACATTGTAATATTTGACGAGTTAAGTCGTTTTAAGTTGTTGAAATATGGTATTTTAGCACTAGCTCACTAAAAGTAGGTTTCTTCAGTCCACACCTATAGAAACTACTTTTATTGTACTTTTTAATTCTTTCTTTTATTAATTTTTTTAGGTTTGGATAGATAATGAGCATAGGAAAATGTTTTATAGCTTTGCTAACGAATTAATATACCTTGTTCTTATACAATTCTTGCGGCGGATGAAGCCACTTATTATTTTTTCTCCGGGAAACACGGTATTTTCTTTCGGTAGCCATTACGTTGAATCTATCCTTGATAGATTCAAAAACTCAACCGAAAAGTGATTACTTTGCACTCCCATCGAAAAAGTGAGCGGGTTATCCGTAAGGATGAACTAGAGAAGATTTACATGCTCCTTGAAGATGAATGTGTATTTGAAAAAACTTGCGGCGTTGATGCGAAGAAAATGAAAAAGCTGGAAGAGTCCATCCGCATGTGCTTCGTGGACGCTAAAATTGAAGATCTCAGTTTGGATCAACATGAGGCATTCGATGAACTTGCTAGGATCCAAATGAATTATTGCAGGACAAAAATGTCCCAAAAATCTGACCAACTTGATCTTGGCGTTCACTTTTTTTTAAAATTTTTATTTTATGGGTTTTTGTAATTGATCCTAGTTCAATTTTATCCCTGTATCCTTTGAAAAGTGAATCACTCAACGTTTTTTTATAACAATTTTAGCATGTTCGGATGCAAGCAAAATTGGAAAATTGGACGGATAGAAAAGCACGCCGATTAAAAAAAGAAAACGATCTTTGGGGCTTTCATTATTTTCTATTCCATACGTGTACGGTTATTTTCTTCTTAACGGAACAACCGAGAAGAAACGGAGTAATTATTCGTGAAGAAAATCCCTGATCCTAACCCGGAAAAGTGAATTCAAGACTCTTTGTCGTAACTCGTAACAACATGATATTTCAACATCATATCAAAGAACGAGGTCATGAATTCCAGCCTCTTTGTCTTCACTCTTAACCTCCACCTAGGATTTTTATCGAGCCTTGTTGGCCTAGGTTATTTAAATAAGATCCACAATTGATGTGTCATGATGAAGTACACTTGATGCAGTAATTTAACAATGACTCTCTTATAATAGAAGACGTTTTAAAAGCATGTGTATGTATGTATTTATGTGTTGGCGTGTGTGTGTGTATATATATGGCTACAATGAATTTTGGCTGTAAATATGTTTAAGTTTCAAGAAATCTAATTGAACATTCGTACTTTCATTAACCGTCAATAGGTGGAGATCAAGCTCGAAGGACACCATAAATAAATCACAGGACTCACTTTTTCTGATTTTGAATACGTGAGGCCCAAATCCCCCGATCCTTACATTTGTACCGCTTGCGTCGCCCCTAATTCATTGATTTTTGTGGTGGATAGAAATAATGACTCGGATCTAGAAAATGTGGGCATAGAAGACTATAGGAAAAAAAAAAAGAGAATGGAGGATTGGTTTTTTTTCTCTACAACGATGATTGTTGCAGTGTTAACGAGGAAGGCTGCTGACGCTCCTACGGTAATAGCATATGATACGGCTGCATTGGTTGCTCCCGCAAAGAAAGAGGTAATGGAGGCTTAGGAGTATGTGTCCAATGTTCACAAAAATGAAAATTTAAGGGGAATACTAGTGGATGAGTTGGCATCCAATCCAGCCAATTATAGTTGCCGTGGATGTGGTGTTGGTTGTGGTCGTGGTCGTGGCTGCGGTCGTGGTCTGGCTGCAGGTTATAGTATTCATGGCCGTGGTGTTGGGGATGATGCGCAGGTTAGTATGCAATTGAAGCTCATACTTTTTCTTGATGTTCCTCCTTAAAGTCACCCACTTTTTTGTACATGCAACTGTTTAATTGCAAGCAGAGTCATGAATGGTCGGAAGACATGCTTGGAACATTCATGTACATTATCAGCTTTGTTAATAATAGTGTTATTAACAAAAAAAACTATATATTTGTCAAAGTCAGAAGAGTCCTCTAAATCTTTTTATCCGGTGCTAGTTTATATATATATTTTTTACTATGAACAAAAAAGAGGGGACATGCTCAATACATTATACAGTATATTATATAAAATGATATGAGAATTATTGATTTGACCGAGCATAGGATCCCCGAGTTAGTGGAACAATAGCGAATCTTTGGAGCAAAAAACACGAACGGTATGAAAGAAAAGTATCGATGATCTACCACCACCGAGAGAATGTCGCTTGAGGCAACAATCTTCCATCCATTCTTTGCATTGTTGTAGAAGGTTTATGTATTGAAGGAGAGCCCCAACTTTATCATGCAAGGACACATGCTCATCAATAAACAAAGATCGGTGATAATGCATTTTGAAACACCTTTTTTTTGCACTATTATTGAAAGCTACATTCTTTTTCTTAGAAGAAGATGACTCAATGCCCGAGCAGGACTCGCCCTTGGTTGATCATCATTTTCATAAAATATTTTCTCTTATACTTTAATAGGCTTATTAGAGTATAATTCAAATCTATGATCTACAACCACCATCATTATAGCTTATGGATAGACGGATTAAATCCCACTTTATAGACGGTAAATCACTCCACGAGAAATTTTATAATAACCGTTGTAGTAATGTTGTACCAAGTGCATGCGTTATATTCATACATTATCTAACATTATTCAAATAATTGTGTTGTGTAAGAATGAACGATAGTAAGAATGGATGAACACATGCATCTATTTGCTACAACCTTCATACGTATAACATGTTGTACGCAAATTTTCTTCGGTAGTGATTCACCCTTTATGAATTGTGTTTTGATATGTTTTTGCACTGCGAATTAATGATAGTGGTCGGAGATCATAAGGTTAGAACTTAGTCTAAGCAAACTATCAAAGTATGTGATAAAATATTGTATGTGTACAAGTATCAGCCAAAGGAAGTCTTGTTTGACCATTAGCGCTATCTGCTTCAAAGAAAAAGAAAAAAAAAGAATGTTGTTGTTAAAATAAGTGCAGTAAGAAAGTGTGCTTAATGGTTAGTCTTTGTTTGTTATGAATTTTGTGAAAAATGTCACTTTTCACAAAGTCTTGTTTTTTTCTTGCATGTCAGTATAATGCATTTCTTTTATCAACAATGTTTCAGTTGGAGTCTAGTTTAGGCCCCATGTTATTGTTAAAGTATCCCACATTTGGAACTTGTGATTGTGTAATCCACCATATTAAGAGATTGACTTCCCTCACCTCACAACCTAGGTTTTGGGGATGAGGCCCTCCTCTTATATGGGTTTGGGCTTAGTTTTCTACTTGGTAGCGAACCATCCCTTTATTGTGCAAGTGTTGGGCCTCTTTGTTGGCCTTGAGAGTGCCCAGGCCCACACTTGAGGGGGCATGTTAAAGTATCACACATTGGGAACTTGTGATTGTGTAACCCACCATATTAAGAGATGGACTTCCCTCACCTCACAACCTATGTTTTGGGGATGAGGCCCCTCCTCTTATATGGGTTTGGGCTTAGTTTTCTACGGTTATTGTTCAAGTCATTTATAAAATTAAAACGGAATGTTGTGCACTAAATATTATACATGTTTAATATTGTGGTACCCTATTCTTGTGATACCACTCCGAAAATTGACACACAAAAGCGATTGTGAAAATTGATTTTTCAGAAGTTGATAATTGGTTTAGTGCCGTTAGGCTTAATCACAATAGGTTGTTTGTTGTGTCTTGGGTCGATGACGGTAACAAATATGTGTCATGTTGTTTCGGTTCTTCATGCCGGTGACAAAATTGTGTCATGAAGTTTCATAGTTATCTATAATAAATCTAAAACACACCACAAAAACAATCTTGAGGGGTACATTCATTTTGTCAGCGTCAACCCGTAGAATTTAATTCTTGTTTCGGATTTGATTTCTAACAAATCAACAAATAACACTTATTTCTTCTTTCCGATTTTGCATTTCTAGAAAATGAACAATTATAACGGGATTGAAATGAAAAACAAATTAAGGGTGTATTTGAAAGGTTATACTCTCTACATGGGACACAAAAAGCTTGAACCTAGCCAACCGTATTTCTGAGAGGTATTTCTTTTTGTGGGCGTCAAACTGTTGAATTTATTTCTTGTTTTGGATTTAGATTTTAAAAAATCCACAAGTATGACTTATTTATTATTTTCATTTTTTATTTTTAGCAAATGAACAGGTTGAACTTATTTCTTGTTTCGGACTAGTTTTCTCACAATCCAACAAATATAGAATATTCTTGTTATAGAGTTTGGTTTTCTAGCATAGGAACAAATACATCGGCGTCCAAATGGGATACGAATTAGAGTTGTATTTGAAAGATTCAAATCTTTACACCCTTGGGTCCACAATAAATGGAAAGAGGAAGATTTGGGTTTTAAACGTCTTGACATGATGAATATGACTCTCATCGGTAAACTAGTGGAAATTATTAGTTGATGATGATGCCCTATGGGTCAAGATACATGTTTGTAAAGTCGTAGAATTCTCACCCCCATATAAGTGTGAGACATAAGAGTCATGTCAATTCGGGTTAGCCCTTTTAGGCAAAACGAGGACGATGGACTAGGTAGTTAATTAGATCATTTATTGCTCAATTAGCACTACTAGACACGGGTTTGATGGCATTCCAAATTGGTACCAAAGCCGACTATCAGACATAAGTTAATGCCACAGCGTGAGAGACGGTGGGGGCCACCTTTATAATCCTCTGGTAAGGACAAGTGGGAGAACAGCCATGGCCAAGTGCTAGAAAGTATGCCAGTTACTTATAAGGGGGAGAATGTAATGTCCCACATAATTAAAGTAGTTGAATTCTCATCCCATATAAGTGTTAGATATAAAGGTGTAAAACCCCGAATTTTCAGAAAGGGTAAAATGGTAATTGGGTATGTGTACTATGACCTAATTATTATTTAACCTATTTATTTAATTATAATGGATTTAATTAAAAAGATTTATTTTTATAGATTTTAATTAATGGGTATAAAAAGGAACGATTACCTAAATTACACATTAGTTTTACACGGCAATATTTCTTTCTGCAAAATTGTAGAGGTGACGCTGTACAAGAAAAAGAAATAGGGGCCGGACACTGTTTTCTAAATTCGGAGTCTAACGGTTGATTTTCGGAACAGACCATTGTAGAAGAAACTGATCACCGCGAGGAGGCGATCGTTTCGATACTAACCGTTCTTTTTCCGGTAAGTTTTCCTTTTTAGCCCTAAATCTAGATCCGTTTATGTTCTTGAGATATACCTGTGATTTTATAGATTAGAAAGGTTGCCTAATCGTAGTAATGGTCAATTATCGTAGGTGATTCGTAGAAGTTGTTGGAATCGAGGATTGAAGCTTTTTACTATCCGTTTTCTCTTTCAATCACATTTGAAATTGCTAAGGTAAGGGGTGTTTTTAACGGGATTTTGGTGTTCAATCGTTTATAGTTATGTGTTTAACTATTTATTATTGTTGTTGGTTCTTTATTTTTATTTTTATTTTATTGCCGGTGAGTTCATCACTGTTGTTGAAGAAAATAGGACTAATCATATTGCTGTTGCTATGTGTTCTGGTGACATGCTGTAAGGAATTTGGTTTTGAGATGCGGACCTGGGAATAAAAGAAAAAAATGCCGACCCTTTAATGTAGGAAGCTTTCTACGTAGTCAAATATTAGATACTTAATTGTCTATTTGGTATATATGACTTGGTTTTGGGTAAATGATTTGTGGTTCATTTGCTGAACTTGCAATTTTAGCAGCATGCGTAATATTTAATTAATAAATATAGAAAAGCAATAGGTGCAGCAAATAATGGTATCATGACTTTACTTGATAGAGATGGTAATAATAATTGGTTGCTTTGTTTAGGCCTTGTGGGACGTTGATTTAGTATTCAATGATATTTTTACAACGTGCTAGGTAGCGTAACTAGAGGTCGAAGACTAGATGTCCTTAGGAAGCCTTTTTGTGAATGAACCAGGTGGTTAGAACTTAACTCGTAAATACATATGTGGTTGTCTAAAAGCTAAAACATCAATGTCATTGGTAAGGCACGTTTCTAAATCGAAGAATGGGAATCTTGCAACCCTTTTGAGTTATGTGTCAAGGCACAACGTGTAACTTCCCACATGGAGACCTAAGTCTATGCCCTCTTGAGAGGTGCTTAATATGTCTCGGTGCATTCTCACCATGCACAGTGTCCTTTGGTATTGATGTAACAAATCTTATTTGTGTGAGGTTATACTACGGAGCTAGTAGAGGGTGAGAGAGCTCTACTATTACAACATATGTGTTAGTGATTGTAGATGATGCCATGTTCTATGTATCTACGCCTTTATTGCTATATATTGTACCGTTCTTCTACCCCTTACTAAGTACGTATGTACTTACCCCCTCTTCTCTCTTGTCCCCACCCCGAGAAGGTGGTGCATTTGTAGGTGTTTTCGAGGCCACTAAGGAGTGACCCGGAGATGGTGCGAGATGAAGTCTTTTGTTCTTTATTTTCAATTGTAAGCGGTATAGATTCTTTTATCCTTGTATTGATAGAAAGCGAAGAATTGAGTTTATGGTTATCAAGTTGTTATGGACATACGTATTTAATGGTTAAAGATAGTCTTGGTGATGTAATAATTGCGGCACTGTGTTACTTTCGATCGTGTATTAGTCGTTTCGGTTGCCCGAGTCGGTCGTTTTGTCTTCCGCTTGTTCTCGATTTCCGCTTACGTAAGGCTTACATTTATAATTAGATTAAAATTTTAATTATTTGTATGCCGGGCGTTCTTTTCCGGATAAGGACTCGGTATCCGGGACGGGGGTGTCACGGTTGGTATCGAGCGGCAAGTAACACCATTTGCATAGGACGTAAACTCTTAAGACTTGGTCTAGTTGTGTTTAGAAACGTAAGATGGGAATCTTGGAGTTAGATCTTTTAGGTGTAGACCCTCTTAAGTTAGTCCGCTAAACAATGAACCCCATAAGGTTGAAGTCTCTAAGCCAAACCATTTCACCTAGGATTAAGTGAAACCTCTTTTAAATAAGGCTTTAGGATCATAGTCTTATGCCTACACCTAAGTTGAGGTCCTATTGGTTGAATTTTCTTTACATTCCCTATTGTGATCTCTCCGTTTTTCCTTACACCTTGATATCAAAGTCTACTTTTGACTTGGCCAACCTTTGTAGAGTACGATATCCGATTCAACTCACAAATCCTCCAATTTCTCCTTCCACTTTTACTTGCTTTGTTGCTTATGAAAATTCTTTGACCATTCTTTGCTCGATATGGGTTCCACACGAACTCCATATACAGTTCTATCCTTTCCAAGTGTTTCTCATTCAATCAATCACCGGTGTTAAAGGTTTCTTGCTTTAATACATGGTTTTCATCATCCTTGGAGTTAACTTTATCCAACACGGGCGAATGTTTGTGTTCCTGTGTTTTCCTTTCATGTAAAACAGTTTCCCTTGCTCCGAAAATTCTGAAAATTTTCAGAATGGTAGACCACTTCTTTTTCTACAACTTCTCTTTTTACATCAACTCGATAATGATTATGGTTTGCTCAGAAAATTCATGTTAATGCCGGACACTCTGTCCAGAAAATCTGTAGCAGCACTTTCACTTCTTATTCTGTTTTGAACAGGTTACGAATATTCAAATGACCTGAATTTTTGATATATTGCAGACAACAATTTTATCTACAACTTTCCTCTTGGAATCAAGTTCAAATTCCTTTTATTTTGACCACAATCTGCAATTTAAGTCAGTGTTTACCAATCTGGAAATTTCGACGGCTTGTGTATTCGGTAGAAATAATTGTTTTTGACCAACTCCCTCTCATTCAAAAATTCTAATATTTTTTTTATGTCACTTAGGAAACTACAGTATCTAAATATTTTCTCTTTGAATCGTGCTCAAATTCCTTTTCATTTGGGCTGTACAAATTGATAATGTCAGATCCGGAGTAAATATCATACACATCAACCTAAAAGGAATCCTCACCTCTTTGACTTAGGGTTGGGCTAAGAGAGTAGTAAGTTATGATTATTATGTTCTAGAAGTTTTCTGAAGTTTGATCTCCTCCGGGTTGAATCTTGTATTAGGATGCTTGTGAGTTAAGCGTTGTTTCTTTTGCGGCTATAAACAAGCACCATGACGTTACCTTCCCGGTATGCCACACTTGAAGTTCAAATCCTTTTATGCCTTCCTTCAACCATACGTTTTCTAGTAAATTACTTCCCAATTGATTCCTTACTCGAGATCCTTGAATTCTGCAACTACCCACCATCTTTTGTCATGAGTTACCTCAAAACCATATCTCCTTAAGTCTTTCTTCTGAACAAGTTCACGCCTTTTTACTTTTAAATTAATGAAGCAAGCACTCCTACCCTTCCTTTCTTATCCATAATTGATTAAAAGTTCTAATGTCAAAACATTCTTCTTACTTGTGTTCATTCTCGGCTTCCATCCTAAGGGTAGTGTTGATTTTGTATCTTCCTCTCTTAATGCTACCTGTTCTTTCAATGTATGCACCCCATCTTTTACCAGATAGATCATTATGACTACCATGACATCCATGTTCAATTACTTGTCTTTAACTTTTTGCCAAATAATGCTAACTCAATTTCGGGCAGAAGGTAGTCTCTTACCAAGGTGTCTTACGGACCCTTTTTCCGGTCAACATTTGAACTCCAAAATTTTATTAACTTCAATCCAGGTTAATACATACGGTGCCTAGCCTTTTCAACTTTAAATCTCTTTACGGCCATTTAGAGCCATGAACCACGGGACACACCTTTGACATTCTCTCTTGATCTTGGTGTTTTTATAACAATTTTGTTACACCGGTCAAAATGTCTCGTTCCGTTTTATCCTTCTTATTCCCTCATAAGGAATAACATTGAGCGCTTATTCTTTGGCATTGTACAATTCCTCTGGAGTAGTGCAACCTTGAACCCTTGAATTTTGCCGTCAATGATCTTTTACACCTCTTTTGGAAGTTGAATTAATTCTATAAAATCAAACTTTATCTGTCATTTCTTAAGTATCTTTCATCCTTCACACAAAAGCTTGTCTATCATAGACTCATTTTCAAAACTTTTGATTCTCCTTCACATTACATTGAGGAAATTTCTAAACCCTTTAAATCTTGGAATAACCTCTCTTTGACTAATACAAACTTCGACACTTCTTGACAAGTGTTTATTTCATCCTGAGACCTTTGGTGTACTCGTTTTGTCTCCATAGCTCCTTCATGTTGAGACTCTTGCTCTCTTATTGATTTCTCAGTTGTGTAGCCTTTTTAGGTTCTCGACCTTGCACTTTTAATTTTTTTGTAGAAGAATGATCCCTTGAAGCATTCATGCGAACTGAGAACCTTTTTAGTTCGCCAACATCCATTTTTTTTATCATATCCTTGACGATTAAGGTCACTTGCCAAGTAATCTCAAGTCCAATCTTCTTTTTCCTTCTGCATTAAATGTCTCAAAGACCATCATGTGATGTTTCTCTTAACGTCCCCACTTTTTAAGGGCTTATGTAAAAGCTCATTATCTTCCTTTCAGATGGTCAGAGTTCATTTTGCAGACTATCGTATGTTGCAGAATTCCACTCTCTCAAAAGAATCTTATCTGCAAGATTTTATTTTGTTTTTTTTCTTTTGGTGGATATCTTTTGTATTATGATACAATGCTTCATTCTCCAGTTTGGGACCAACTTGAACTTTCCTCAACACGGAATCACCATGTTTTGTTTATAACCCCTAAAACCTCACTGGTTTTGAGAACTTACTACCGTTTCTTCTGTTTACCATGTTGACATACCACTTTGGTACCCAACTTGTCACTATTCAACTTCATTTGTTTTCCAAGCTAACCCTTATTGGCATAAGAATTGGATCAGAATATCAGAGAGAAAGTATAACAAGTCCGTGCTTCTCTTTCCTGAGAAGACTCAAAAACCCTTCAGCAATAATCCTTAAGTTTTACAGAAAGCTTGTGCCACAGTGATAGAAGCTGAGATCAAAATGAGTCAATTGTGTCAAGAGTTGCGGATCAGCTGGAAAGTTCAAGCTTGTTTCAGTCAGCAAATAGAAGTAAAATGTGTTGTACCATTGATTGCAAGATTCGAGGCAGTTGATGAAATCACGAAGAAGCAAAATGAAGATGCGGTTGTTGTCAGTTACAAGTGAGTGGTCGGTATCAAACTAGTCAGTGGTCACGAGTTGGATGAAGATGGCAACCTTCAGCGTCAAGGATCGGCTTCGTGTTCCGGATGTGGAAGATTTGAGGAAGACAGTGATGGATGAATCCCACACGATGGAAATTGCAGTTCACCCTGGAGCAACCAGGACGTGTAGAAAGTTGAAACGGCACTACCGGCCACTTTCTGTGAAGATAGAGATAGCAGAGTTGCCTATAACACCAGTTAACACGCCAGCATCTAGAAGTCACCGTTTGAGGCCCTATATGGAAGGAAGTTTAGGATGCTAGTCATCTAGGATAAGCGGAACAGTAACAAACTACAAGACCAAAGTGGATACATCAAGCCAGGGAGAATGCTGAATTGGACCGTCGCAACCTCGAGATGGCTCGAGACATGCAGAAGAGTTAGGAAGATGGAATAAGAAGACTGTTAGAGTTTGAAGTTGAAAATAGAATGCATCTACAAAGGCGTCCTCAACGAGAGAAGCAAGATGGATTGGGCGGAGACATGCAAGATAAGCCCAGATATGAAGGCTCTTACGTGATAGTGGCTAAATTAGGACCTTTAGCTTATCCAAGTGGAGTTACCAAACTCCCGTCACGGGTGTATGACGTTCACATGTGACAATGATAAGGAAATGGTTAGCTGATGTTGATGTGAGTCAAGCTTCGACCTTGAAACGGTTGAAGAGACCTTGACCTATGTGGAAGAATCAAGTGCACTTTAGAGCGGAAGAAGAAAAAAGTTAAGAAGGAATACGTACAACTAGTCTGGGGTCAGTCAAGTGGTCACGCCGACAGAGGCAACAAGAGTTATAAAAGACAAGGCATTTTGTGCAGTTTCAGAGTTCAAGTACCCCCCATATATGTTCAGTTTCGAGGACGAAACTTGACTTAAGGGGTGAGGGATGTAAAACCCCGAATTTTCAGAAAGGGTAAAATGGTAATTGGGTATGTGTACCATGACCTAATTATTATTTAACCTATTTATTTAATTATAAAGGATTTATTTTAAGTGGATGTAAAACCCCGAATTTTTAGAAAGGGTAAAATGGTAATTGGGTATGTGTACCATGACCTAATTATTATTTAACCTATTTATTTAATTATAAAGGATTTATTTTAAGTGCAAATTAGTTATAAGGCCATCGTTAGAGAATTAATGATCATTTAGGACACTCCGAAATCATATTTAGTTATAAGGACATTCTAATTTTAAGAAGGAAACTTATTTAGTTATAAGGACATTCTAATTTCAAGTGGATAAAGAAGAAAAAGGAAGGAAGGAAGGAAAAAAAAGAAAAAATAAAACTGAAGCGCTGGAAAAAAAAAGCGCTGTAAGAAAAAAAAATACACTGGAAGAAAAAAAAACGCTGGTGACATTGATTTTTTAATTTTTTTTTTTTTTAAGATGCAGTGACATTGATGTCTGAAGCAGTGACATTGATGACTTATGCAGTGACATTGATTTCTGAAGCAGTGACATTGATGACTTATGCAGTGACATTGATGTCCGATGCAGTGACATTGATGTCCGATGCAGTGACATTGATGAATGATGCAGGGACATTAAGCTAAACATTCAAGATCGTGTTAAAGAATTGAGGGATTCCACAATGAATCCAATTATCAGGAGGGCACAAACAACGTGTGGCTATTACAAGAGTCATAGTGAAGAGTCATTGTAGTTTCACCAAACTTGTACTTCTATCCATATTAAAAGCTCCACATTTGGAGAATGCAAAACAAGAGTAGAGCTGACTGATGCAGTTGTTAGGTTTTATGCAGTGACATTGACGACTTATGCAGTGACATTGACGACTTATGCAGTGACATTGACGACTTTTGCAGTGACATTGATGTCTGAAGCAGTGACATTGATGACTTATGCAATGACATTGATGTCTGAAGCAGTGACATTGATGACTGTATTTACAATTAGATAACTGATGCATTGATATTGATATCACTGCATATACAACTTGATACACACATTTGATAACTTTGTAAAGTAACTTTATTTCTTTGTTATCTTTAAATATTTGATTGATGTTGGTTTATTTGATTAGTGTTGGTTTAAGATAACTTTGTAAAATAAGCGTATTACTTTTGTTTTTTTCTTGTTTAAATGCATATTTTTACAACCAAAGGTATACATAAATTGTTACAATAACACGTCACCGCATAAATCGTTACAATAACACGTCAACCGCATAATTCGATACAATAAGACATCACCGCATAGATCGCTACAATAAGAAGCCACTTTGCATAAATCGCTACAATGAGACGTCATTGCATAAATCGCTACAATGAGATGTCACCGATCAAGGTTGCCAATGGATCGCGGGCCGTAATATTCCGATTTTCGGGAAAGGGCGGACGTGTCATTTTGCGAAAACGAAATATTATTTTTTCTTTTTCTTTTATTGGAGTTAAGTATTTTGTTGATTTTATATATATGTATTCTCGAAAATATGTATATATTTTAAAAGGGGATTTCTGATTTTTGGTAATTAGGGGCAATTAAGGAAAGAGGATTACTTTGGAATGTGTATTTAAGGAAAAAAATTACACTTAATCCTTCCGATAACCTAATTGAATCAAAATTTAGACTTCACGTTTTCTTCTTCTGCGCAATTTTGAGGAGAAAATAGGGCTTGGATAGTTTTCGCGATTTCTGAGGCAAAACGTAACCGTTTTCAGATCAGACGGAAGATTTGGAACCGTTGTGAGAAGGGCAACGTTTGGGTATCGGTTTGATTGGAAGGGCTGCAGGATTTCGAGACTGTTTGGAGTGTTTTGGAGCAACAATTAGGTAAGAAAACTATCCCTATGATCTCAATTGTCTTTTATAAGGTTTAGATGAAATTGTAGGGTGTTTTCGATGCTAGATTGATGAGTTTATGGATTGGTCTTTGACCATAAGTGCCATGATATGTTTAGACATGTTTTTCGAGTTTTTCGTGTCGTTCTTGCCTTGTTGTTCGGTTTGGAATCGTTTTGGGAATCGCATGATGAAGGGTTAGGGTTCTAGTCGAACCCGGGTGGACGAGCGTCCGGCCTCTCGGACGGGCGTCTACTTGGGGCACATTTCGGACGAGCGTCCGCTTTACCTTGGACGGGCGTTTGAAGTGTTATTTTACATTCGGGATTGAAACTGTTTTAGGTGGACGGGCATCACGGGTATAGTGGACGGGCGTCCATCTTTGGACGGGCGTCCAGTATGGTTCAGACGGGCGTCCAGAGCCCTAAACGGGCGTCTAGCTGGTTCTGTCCTTCTTCCTTTGTTAGTTGTTGTTCAGCCTTATAAGCATGATTTAGCTTTATGAAGCCTTTAAACGTGATATGCTAACACTTTATAAACTTGAACAAGCCTGAATTGAGCTTCTGATTCGTTCAGTTAAAACACCGAATGTACTCTTAAAGGGAGTTGAAGTTTGGATCCGTCGGAAGAGCATGATGGGCTTGTGCTTTGATGAGTTAGTATTCATCAATGTCTGTGTAATTGCTAGGACTTGTCCGTGTCTAGAGGTCTAGGAAAAGAGTATTTTGTGTGAGGGAGATTATTTGAAAACACTTAGGTGGCTAGTTAATCATCCTAATAATCAACGTACTTGACTAGTAAAAGATTAAACAACATGTCTCTATTGGCTAGGCACCAGGCTAAATCGCGATGCATGTGCTACCTCTGAAGGTGGAGGAACTCTGTAGGTCAATGACCCTAAGTAAAGAGGGACTCTGCTGAGGTGTGCGTGCTATCGGAGTCTACCTTTTCTAGACTTCGTGGATATTGGTGTGATCCACTAATATGTTGCAAAAGAGTGTTCCCGAGGTGGAAGAATTCCGTAGGTCATAATGACCCTAAGTACGGAGGGATTCTGCCGAGGTGGATGCGCGTAGTGCCCTTGAGTGCGGTTGTAACATAGATAAGCTAAGTAGAAACGTTTAGTCAATTCGTGTTGATGGACATGAAATGAACCCTAGGTTGAGTCGGTCCCACATAAACAACCAATCGAATTAAATATCTTTTCCTTATTAACTATAGTTGTTATCATAGCTTCTCTTTCTTATTAAGTACGTTGTACTTACCTCAAATGCATGTTTTTCTTTGTGTTTGGGGGTGAGAAGACGAACGGAGGTTTTCGAGGAGGAGTTCGACGACGACGTTTGACGGCGTTCGTTGAAGACTTATCATTTACCGCTTTACTTTCACATTTGGAGTACTTTCGATACAGTTGAGGTAGACTTTTGGTCTTTCGAGACGTGTAGTACTTTTCTTTTGGGATTTTCGTACTTTCTCGAATGTAATAAATTTACATTTCCGCTTTTAGATTTTCACCTTTCTATTCTCAAACGTTTAGAAATTTTATACCCGAGTTTTTGCTTCCGTTTGCTTTAATTTGATACGACGTAGTAGAGGCTTACGTATAAAGTGGATTTACTTTTATTTTATACGTGCCGAACGTTTCATTTCCGGATAAGGACTCGGTGTCCGGGAATGCGGCGTTACAGTTGGTATCAGAGAAAAGCGCCATATAGGCTTCCCTTCTTTTAAGATAAGTTTCTTTAGATCTTTTAGTAACGTCTGGTTTTCTTGATCTTCCAGAATGGTAACCACAAGAAGAGGCGTTCATGGAGAGCCGGGAGCTCAAGGGTTAGACAAGGGCGAGAGAGCCCGGTGCCCGTAGTAGGGGGCGGATTCGTGAGGCAGAATCCTTCGCCTCGTTTGAGTCTTTCACCACCACCCCATACAGCCACACCTACACCAAGGTCTCAACAAGAGGTGTCACCAATGCCGCATCAGAATCTGCCACCCCGACCACCGCCAAGATACAACTACATTTACGGAGAGCCTGGACTAGCACCTATTCGTGTCACTGTAGTAGGTGACATCCCACCGATTAGTGTGCCTCCACCAAATGACCAATGTGTATCCCCCACCATCTAGTGCTTACCCTCCAAAGTGTGTCCTCGACAGCGGCAGATCTTTTACCCTCCTCCCCGTAGGTCATGCTCCTCAACCTACAGTACCACCTTCACCACGCTTTGACCACCAGCAAGGCGTTGGTCATCCACCCTTTGGTTTTCAACAGCCTCAACAGCACCAGTTTTATCAGGGATACCATCCGTATCAGACTGAGCCTCAAGTAATCCCACCTTACCCGCAGCAACAGCAGTATCAGCAGCACGTACCTTTTGGTTACTCTCTGGTTCACCCACCAGTTAGACCGGCTTTTGAGCACACACCAGCGGTGGATTGGTATACAAGATTGAGGAGAAATCGAGTTGAGAACTTCTTTGGTAATGTGGAGCATTCTAAAGCGAGAGGAATGGATAAGAGGATTCGAGAAAGCTTGTAGGAACATACATGTTCCCGAGACGAGAGATGGCACAACTAGCGATCGGTTTTCGTTGGGAGCGAGCGAAGCGTGGATTGATGCCGTTCAAAGCAGCAACGGTAAGGTAACGGATTGGGAAGGGTTCAAGACTATGTTTTATAATGAGTACTTTCCGGTTACGGTTCAAGCAGATAAAGCAAGTCAATTTCTGAAGCACAAGCAAGGTACTCAGTACACAGTGACCCAATACACCAATAAGTTCAACGAATTGGGGCGGTTCTACCCCGAGTTGATGAAAGTGGAGGAAAGGAAGATGGCTCTTTACAAGGACGGCTTGGCTTATGAAATCCAATCAGGCATGTTGGGATTTACAGCAAAGAATATGGCAGAGCTACTGAATAAAGCTTTGGAAGTCGAGACCTTTAGAAAGAGGGCTACAGTGGTTGTTGGTAATAAGCGAAACTTTGGGACAAGTCAAGGCAGTTATAGGGGAGCACCACAGCAAGTCGCCAAGAAGACTACGGCTCCTACAGCAGCTAAAGCTCCGAACGGTGCACCACTTTGCCCCAAGTGCAACAGAAATCATACAGGAGAGTGCAGGCAGAGTAGTAACGGTTGTTATGTTTGTGGTGAGCAAGGACACTTTTCTAGAGCATGTCCTAACAGGGGAAACAAGAGTGGTTCGGGTCAAGGAAGCGGGAGAGGCGGCCCGAGCCGACCGGTTCGAGTTTTTGCACCGGATGCTAGCTTTGTGGAACCAGAGGATGACGTTATTTCAGGTACCATGTTTTGTTTCATTCCTTTATTAAGATATTACATGGCATGTTTATTCATGTTGTGATGTATTTTGAATGAATGAATGTGCATCTTAGGTACGATAGAAAACTTAGTGGTCAAGGCTTTGTTTGATACGGGAGCGTCAAATACTTTTGTGTCAACCAAGGTAGCTAAGAAATTGAACTTACCTTCAGAACCTTTAAGGAATACTTTGGAAATAACTACACCATTAGGGAAGGTAACAAAGGTTACTAGGATAATACCTCAAGTGGGAGTTCGAGTTGGGCCTTATCAATGCAAGAGCGACTTCACAGTTTTAGAATTCTCGGATTTTGATGTAATCCTCGGAATAGATTGGCTATCCGAGAATTATGTTCACTTGGACTGTAGAGAGAAGAAAGTGACTTTTAAAATACCTGGAAAATCAGACAAGACGTATCAAGGGAATGTGTACAAGCCAGGTAAGAAGCGACATCCGATCATCTCAGCAGTTAAGGCCATCAGGGTTTGTCAGAAGGGTTGTGAAGGCTACTTGTTGTATGCGGTGGATGTGGAACAAGTGAAGCCGAAGCTAGAAGAAACTCCTATAGTAAGAGAGTACCCCGAGGTGTTTCCAGAAGAGCTACCGGGAAACATGCCGGATAGGAAATCGAGTTTGAGATCAAGTTGTTACCGGGGGCGGCACCGGTTGCTAAGGCACCTTATAGGATGGCACCGGCTGAATTAAAGGAGTTAAAAGCTCAAATTAAAGATATGCTTGAAAGGAACATAATTCAGCCCAGTACCTCGCCTTGGGGAGCCCCGGTCTTGTTCGTGAAGAAGAAGGATGGTAGCATGCGGATGTGCATCGATTACCGAGCGCTGAATAACCTTACCATCAAGAATAAGTACCCTCTACCAAGGATAGATGATCCGTTTAATCGGTTGCAAGGTAAGAAGGTGTTTTCCAAGATCGACACGAGGTCCGGATATCATCAATTGAAGGTTAAGATAGCGAGATATACCGAAGACGGCTTTCAGTACGATATATGGACATTATGAGTTCCTTGTCATGCCTTTTGGACTCACTAATGCTCCATCTGCATTTATGGATTTGATGCAGCGAGTTTTCATGCCGTACTTGGATAAGTTCGTGATAGTTTCATAGACGATATCCTAGTTTACTCTAAGGATGAGAAAGAACATGAGGAACACTTAAGGATAGTGTTGGACACACTGAGGAAGAATCAGTTGTATGCAAAGTTCTCAAAGTGCGACTTTTGGTTGGATCGAGTTAGTTTCTTGGGTCATGTGATTTACGGAGATGGTATTCAAGTTGATCCGGTGAAAATTGAGGCGATTGAGAATTGTCCTAGACCTACCACCGTTTCGAAGTAAGAAGTTTTCTTGGGTTGGTGGTTACTACCGGAAGTTTGTGCAAGACTTTTCGAAGATAGCTACTCCACTCACTAAGCGACACGAGAAGAATGTGAAGTTCGAATGGACTAGCGAGTGTGATGCAGCTTTTCATACCTTGAAAGATAGGTTGACTACAGCCCCAGTCTTGGCAGTTCCGGAGATTTTTGATAACTACGATGTCTACACGGATGCTTCGGGACAGGGTTTAGGTTGTGTGTTGATGCAAGGAGGAAAAGTGATCGCCTATGCATCTAGGCAGTTGAAGGTGCATGAGAAGAACTACCCGACACATGATTTAGAGTTGGCAGCGGTAGTTTTTGCCTTAAAGACTTGGAGGCATTACTTATATGGAGTTAAAGCGAGGATCTTCACTGACCATAAAAGTTTAAAATATTTCTTCACACAGGAGAATCTGAATATGAGACAGAGGCGATGGTTAGAGTTCGTTAAGGACTATGATTTGGATATTCAATACCATCCGGGTAAAGCGAATGTAGTGGCAGATGCTCTGAGCAGGAAACCAGTGTTTGCAGCTTCCAGTGTTGAGGTAGTCGCAGAAAGGTTAGATGGGCTGGAAATCAGAAGCTTTGATCAGATTGAAGACAGACAGTTTGTGGAACTGTTGTTGGCAAGGTCAGAGTTGATGGATGATATACGGGGAAAGCAAGACGAAGACCCGGTTTTGTTGGATTTGAAGCGAGTTGCTAGAGAGAAGCCTACGGTCGGCTATGTGCTAGACAAGAATGGAAATCTTTGGTACCAGGATCGTCTATGTGTACCTAATGTTGGCGACTTGAGACAAAGAATTATGGAAGAAGCACATAGGATAGCTTTTGCGGTTCATCCGGGTGCTACTAAAATGTACGAGAGACTTAAAGGAAATATTTTGGTGGCCCTCGATGAAAGTGGAAATAGCCAAGTTTGTGGCCGAGTGTGACGTATGTCAGAAGGTTAAGGCGGAGCATAGAAGACCCGGTGGAATGCTTAAGCCATTGGATATCCCGGAATGGAAGTGGGATAAGATCACAATGGACTTCATCACCGGATTACCTAAGACAAGAGGCGGACACGACGCAATTTGGGTAATTGTGGATAGATTGACCAAATCTGCCCATTTCTTACCATACAAGGTTGACATGCCATTAAAGAAGATGACGACACTATATCTGGACAATATAGTGAAGCTACATGGAGTTCCAATCTCGATAGTTTCAGACCGTGATTCGAGATTTGTAAGTCGGTTTTGGAAGAGCTTGCAAGAAGCCTTCGGGACTAAGTTAGATTTGAGCACGGCTTTTCACCCTCAGACAGATGGACAATCTGAGAGGACCATCCAAACACTCGAGGACATGTTGAGAGCTTGTGTTTTGGAGGTAGGCGGATCATGGGATGATTACCTATCGGTAGCAGAGTTTGCCTATAACAATAGTTTTCATGCAAGTATAGGCATGCCGCCGTTTGAAGCGTTGTATGGGAGAAGATGTCGGACGCCACTGTTTTGGGATGAAGTCGGAGAGAGACAGATTACGGGGCCGGAAATGGTTGAACAAGCAAAGGAAAGGATTCGGTTGGTCAAGAAGAATGCGAAGGCGACTCAAGACGGAGCGAGAAAAGTTGGGTCGATGTTAGAAGAAGACCTCTAGAGTTTGAAGTCGGTGATAGAGTTTACCTCCGAGCTTCACCGATGAAAGGAGTGAAACGCTTTGGACAGAAAGGAAAGCTAAGTCCAAGGTATGTCGGACCTTTTGAGATCTTGGAAAGAGTTGGAACGTTAGCTTATAAGCTTCAGTTGCCAGAAGCGATGTCGAGAGTTCATAACGTATTTCACGTTTCGATGTTGATGAAATGTCTGACGAAGAGCGATGTTGAAACGACGGTTGATCCAGAAATCCTACAAGATAATCTCGCTTACGATGAAAGACCTATCCAGATTTTAGACCGGAAAGAAAAGACGATTAAGAGGCGGATGATTCCCTTGGTGTTGGTTCAGTGGAGCAATCATTCACCCGAGGAGGCAACTTGGGAAGTGGAAAGCGACATGATCAATGAATTCCGAGAGTTTGTTGATCTACCAGGTATGTTCTAGTTTCGAGGACGAAACTCCTTTTAAGGGGGGAGGAATGTAATATTCCGATTTTCGGGAAAGGGCAGACGTGTCATTTTGCGAAAACGAAATATTATTTTTTCTTTTTCTTTTATTGGAGTTAAGTATTTTGTTGATTTTATATATATGTATTCTCGAAAATATGTATATATTTTAAAAGGGGATTTCTGATTTTTGGTAATTAGGGGCAATTAAGGAAAGAGGATTACTTTGGAATGTGTATTTAAGGAAAAAAATTACACTTAATCCTTCCGATAACCGAATTGAATCAAAATTTAGACTTCACGTTTTCTTCTTCTGCGCAATTTTGAGGAGAAAATAGGGCTTGGATAGTTTTCGCGATTTCTGAGGCAAAACGTAACCGTTTTCAAATCAGACGGAAGATTTGGAACCGTTGTGAGAAAGGCAACGTTTGGGTATCGGTTTGATTGGAAGGGCTGCGAGGATTCGAGGCTGTTTGGAGGCTGTTTTGGAGCAGCAATTAGGTAAGAAAACTATCCCTATGATCTCAATTGTCTTTTATAAGGTTTAGATGAAATTGTAGGGTGTTTTCGATGCTAGATTGATGAGTTTATGGATTGGTCTTTGACCATAAGTGCCATGATATGTTTAGACATGTTTTTCTGAGTTTTTCTGTGATGTTCTTCTTTGTTGTTCGGTTTGGAATCGTTTTGGGAATCGCATGATGAAGGGTTAGGGTTCTAGTCGAACCCAGGTGGACGAGCGTCTGGCCTCTCTGGACGGGCGTCTACTTGGGGCACATTTCGGACGAGCGTCTGGCTTTACTGGACGGGCGTTTGAAGTGTTATTTTACATTCAGGATTGAAGCTGTTTTAGGTGGACGGGCGTCTGGGTATAGTGGACGGGCGTCCATCTTTGGACGGGCGTCCAGTATGGTTCAGACGGGCGTCCAGAGCCCTAAACGGGCGTCTAGCTGGTTCTGTCCTTCTTCCTTTGTTAGTTGTTGTTCAGCCTTATAAGCATGATTTAGCTTTATGAAGCCTTTAAACGTGATATGCTAACACTGTATAAAATTGAACAAGCCTGAATTGAGCTTCTGATTCGTTCAGTTAAAACACCGAATGTACTCTTAAAGGGAGTTGAAGTTCGGATCCGTCGGAAGAGCATGATGGGCTTGTGCTTTGATGAGTTAGTATTCATCAATGTCTGTGTAATTGCTAGGACTTGTCCGTGTCTAGAGGTCTAGGAAGAGAGTAGTTTGTGTGAGGGAGATTATTTGAAAACACTTAGGTGGCTAGTTAATCATCCTAATAATCAACGTACTTGACTAGTAAAAGATTAAACAACATGTCTCTCTTGGCTAGGCACCGAGGCTAAATCGCGATGCATGTGCTACCTACGAAGGTGGAGGAACTCGTAGGTCAATGACCCTAAGTACGGAGGGACTCGCGAGGTGTGCGTGCTATCGGAGTCTACCTTTTCTAGACTTCGTGGATATTGGTGTGATCCACTAATATGTTGCAAAAGAGTGTTCCGAGAGGTGGAAGAATTCCGTAGGTCATAATGACCCTAAGTACGGAGGGATTCTGCCGAGGTGGATGCGCGTAGTGCCCTTGAGTGCGGTTGTAACATAGATAAGCTAAGTAGAAACGTTTAGTCAATTCGTGTTGATGGACATGAAATGAACCCTAGGTTGAGTCGGTCCCACATAAACAACCAATCGAATTAAATATCTTTTCCTTATAAACTATAGTTGTTATCATAGCTTCTCTTTCTTATTAAGTACTTTGTACTTACCTCAAATGCATGTTTTTCTATGTGTTTGGGGATGAGAAGACGAACAGGTTTTCGAGGAGGAGTTCGACGACGACGTTTGACGGCGTTCGTTGAAGACTTATCATTTACCGCTTTACTTTCACATTTGGAGTACTTTCGATACTGTTGAGGTAGACTTTTGGTCTTTCGAGACGTGTAGTACTTTTCTTTTGGGATTTTCATACTTTCTCGAATGTAATAAATTTACATTTCCGCTTTTAGATTTTCACCTTTCTATTCTCAAACGTTTAGAAATTTTATACCCGAGTTTTTGCTTCCGTTTGCTTTAATTTGATACGACGTAGTAGAGGCTTACGTATAAAGTGGATTTACTTTTATTTTATACGTGCCGAACGTTTCATTTCCGGATAAGGACTCGGTGTCCGGGAACGGGGCGTTACAGCGGCGGTCAATACATCATGGTAGCCAATGAATCGCGGCGGTGAATGCATCGGGGTGGTTAATGGATCCCGGTGGCCAATGCATCCGGGTAGGTGGTCAATGCATGACGGTGATCAATACGTCACGTCGATTTTTATGAAGAAAAAAATTGATTTTATGAAATTTATTCGGAAAAATATCAAATTTGATTTTAGAATAAAGAAGACGAAAAAATATGAATTTTAGTAAAAAAATTATGATGATCCGAGTTTTAGATCAAAATATATGACATTTAGAATATGGTGAATTAAAAAAAAAAAAAAACAACAACAACAACTTCAGCGCTTCTTTTTTTTTCCCTTGTTTTTTTTTTCTTTTCCTTCTTCCTCTTTATCCACTTGAAATTAGAATGTTCTTATAACTAAATAAGATTTCGGAGTGTCCTATTACCCTTAATAAGTTGAAAATCAGTCCTTTTAAATAATTGGCCCATATTATAATAGATTTTAATTAATGGGTATAAAAGGGAACCATTACCTAAATTACACATTAGTTTTTACACGGCAATATTTCTTTCTGCAAAATTGGAGAGGTTTTACGCTGTACAATAAAAACAAATAGGGGTCGGACACTGTTTTCCAAATTCGGAGTCTAACGGTTGATTTTCGGAGCGAGACCATAGTAGAAGAAACCGATCACCGCAAGGAGGCGATCGTTTCGATACTAACCGTTCTTTTTTCTTGGTAAGTTTTCCTTTTTAGGCCTAAATCTAGATCCGTTTACGTTCTTGAGATATACCTGCGTTTTTATAGATTAGAAAGGTTGCCTAATCGTAGTAATGATCAATTATGGTAGGTGATTCTTAGAAGTTGTTGGAATCGAGGATTGAAGCTTTTTACTATCCGTTTTCTCTTTCAATCACTTTTGAAATTGCTAAGGTAAGGGGGTGTTTTTAACGGGATTTGGGTGTTCAATCGTTTATAGTTATGTGTTTAACTATTTATTATTGCTGTTGGTTCTTTATTTTTAGTTTTATTTTATTTCCGGTGAGTTCATCACTGTTGTTGAAGAAAATAGGACTAATCCTATTGCTGTTGCTATGTGTTCTGGTGACATGCTATGAGGAATTTGGTTTTGAGATGCGGACCTGGGAGTAAAAGAAAAAAATGCAGATACTTAATTGTCTATTTGGTATATATGATGTGCACTTGGTTTTGGGTAAACGATTTGTGGTTCTGTGAGTATAATTTGCTGAACTTGCAATTTTAGCAGCATGCGTAATATTTAATTAATAAATATAGAAAAGCAATAGTTGCAGCAGATAATGGTATCATGACTTTACTTGATAGAGATGGTAATAATAATTGGTTGCATTATAATATTTACGGTACAATAATTGTTTAATTGTCATAGTAAAAGTGTGGTATATATTACATTAAAAATGTATTATATCAATTTTGTGTTTTTACGTGTATTACACGATACGATGTGGATTGTATGTTCCTATGGAACATTATATGTTAATTTGCATAGTCTAACAATTGAGCATAGGATTTGTATTTTTTTATGTCCTTTTTCGAAATTCCATGTAAAAGTAGCATCTTTTATTGAAATTTTGTTGTTCCGGGCTCGAAAAGATTAAGATCTTGAAGAAAAGCTGAAGATCAAGGCGAAACCCAAGGAATGAACGAGGAGAAACGGCTAAATACCTGTTTTTTAATAAAAATTCTGCGCTACGGGACTTTCGCGACGCTGAAAATCGTCGCTATAAGTCGCTTCTTAAAAAACCAAAGCATGCGGCTAGGGTTTATTCTTCCAGCGGCTGCATCAAATTTTTTTTTTTGTTTTGTCATCAAATTTTCTTTATACAATCGGCGTATTGGCAGAAAATAAAAAATAAAAAAAAATTTATGGAATATTTTTTTTAATTCAGCCGCATAACAAAAAAAATTAAAAAATTTATTAAAAAGGTTTTAATTAATTATAATAAATTGGTTTTATTTGATTAGCCATTTCTCCTCTCGGGTGTTTGTGGTTTGTGATCCGGCGGTTCGAGTTCAAGATTCCAAGATCAAGACTCGAAGACATAGATTAAGTTTTACTTTTCCTTAGAAAATAGTTAGTCGGGGGTACCAACGGTCCATCTCGGTGTTTACTTTTCGGTATAATTTTGTGTTTGATCAAGATTACGTGCTTAAAACCGGAAAATTACCATGACTTGCATCTTCATGATTCCACTCCAATGCATGCACGTAGTTTTTTAATTTCGAATTAAAATAGACGTGTATAACTCGAATAATTAGTATGAATGCTTATTAATTTAATATGTGGTAGTTAAGTAATAAGTAGCTAATTATAAAAACCGAGGAACCGGGTTTTGTCAATCGTTACGATTTTAGTGATGGATTCTCGGTGAATCCCACTTAGATAAATCGTTGAGTTTTCGGTGAACCTACCTTAAACAGAAACGAGATTACGCTTTGGTTGATAATTTAGAAATCGGAAAATCTTAGTACATGGGTTCGGAAATGGTCTAACCATGGTTGGGCGAGTTCAACCGAGCTTCGGCTCAATCGACTCCCCTCCACGTGTGATGTACGTTACAGTAGTTCGACAAGACTTAGCATAGCCGATAAGCCTTCGGGCTAAACGAGGCTTCTCTTGCCGGATTGGCCTGAACTGTCACATTTGTTCCAACGAATAAGACAGCATAAGCTTTCCTACATAACCGACCCTGTTCGGAGTACTTTGATTTATTGTTTCTTATTGTCAAATCCGAAACCGTAATTAGTAAACCCACCATTTTTTCAAATTATTGAGTGGGAGCGGGAAAGGCGACAACCAACCCCACGGCCTCTACTATAAATGCAAGCACGTGAGAGAAGGGTGACCTCGAGCCGCTATGATTCCGTCCCCCTGCGGGTGGTGTTCACCCCTATCAAAATTCAACGCTTGGTTTCCGAAAGGATAGGATTTCGGGTACTCGTTGAGTCACTGACCGACCTTGCGGCCGCACACTCGGGGCATACTTTGAGATCTGATATAGTAGGTCCCACTCTTTATAGATATTTTTGAAATATCTAGGCTAGAAAAATGAAGGTAATCAATGAGTAAGACCCGTGATGTCTGATTCCCACAAGATGTTCGATTCTCGAAGCTTAATCATTGAGAGAGATTGTCTCAGTTTAATCATCACCTCTTTGACTGACCCTGCGGCGGCACTGAGGTGTGAGACTAAATCATTGGAATGGTAGGATAGACTTTATATAAGTTTATTATTCCTAAAATAAAATTTATAGTAGTGTATATTTGATTAAATTTCTGTCATTTTATTTACAGCACCATGTCTTCGCAAATTCAAACTTTACTGAATGATAAGCTAAATGGCGACAATTTTACTAAGTGGAAAAGTAACGTAAACGGGGTACTCATATTTGAGAATGCGCAATTTGTTTTTACTGAGGAGTGCCATGTTCTCCCTCCTCAAAATCCGTCTAAACGCATTTGCGATCAACATCAAAAATGGACAGAGGCGAATAATAAGGCAAGAGGCATCTTCTTAGCCTCAGTGTCAGAGGTCATTCAGAACAAAATTGAGGGTTTTAATATTGCACGAGAAATCTTGCTGTATTTAACCACCATGTTTGGCAAACCGTCTGATCATGCAAGACACGAGGCCGTGAGGAAGGCTGTCAATGCCAAGATGAGGCGAGGTCAGTCGGTTACTGGTCATGTGATGAACATGATTAGTTACTTCACTGAAGCAGAAACTCATCGTGTGACTATAGACGATGCTACCCAAGTGTCAGTGATTCTCGAATCTTTGACACCTGATTTCCTAACGTTCAGGACTAGCTACGTCATGACTAAGGCTCACCTTTCCATGACGGAGTTGATCAACGAACTTCAAGTCTTTGATGGTCTTTATTCGAAAGATAAATCCCAAGAGCAAGAAAAGAAGGCTAAGGCCAATATGGTCGTAGCCAAGGCGTCTAAGTCAAACCAGCAGGGTAAGCCAAAGAATAAGAAACAAACTGCGCCGGCGCCTAAACCTATGAAGAAGAAGGCTAAGCCGAATGCACCATCCAAGACCAAGGGCAAGTGCTTTTACTGCAATGAGATAGGGCACTGGCGTCGTCATTGCCCCGTATATCTCAAAGATGTAAAGGATGGGAAGGCTAAGGCTAGCAATGGGAAAGATAAGAAAGGTAATCCTAAATTACTTGTCTTAGAATCTTTTAATGTAGCTAGCCTTGGAAAGAATCAAACGACTGGCTAAGGGTGATTCCTTAAAAGAGTTATCTGTTGACTCGTTGCCGGTCTGCGAATCTTGCCTAGAGGGAAAAATGACTAAGCGTCATTTCTCGTCAAAAGGGAATAGGGCCAAAGAACCTCTAGAGTTAGTACATTCAGACCTTTGTGGTCCGATGAATGTGCAAGCTAGAGGCGGATTCGGTATTTTGTTACTTTCATCGATGACTACTCGAGGTTCGGATATGTTTATCTGCTGCGTCGAATATCCAAGACTTTTGGCAAGTTTAAGGAATTTCAAGCAGAAGCCGAAAGGCAGTTAGGAAAGTTCTAGGTAGGCCGATGATGATCGACCTACGAGCAGTGATTTCCCCGGCCCACATCAGTTTGAAACTCCCCACCGCAAAAGGATGGATAGAAATAAAAGGGGACCTAGAGGTGGCTAGAAGCTGCTACGCGGACACAATCAAGAGCAAGGGAGTGTGACCTTGGCTTGAGGAGCTTGGAAAGTTCCTTACCCTTGTTATTTCCCATTCATGCAACTTTGTTATATTTGTTATTTTCCTTCAATGTCGTTATCAGTCCTTTTTGCATTGGAAACGATGTCTGAATAAATCGCGCTCAAAAGCACCTAGTTTTTCATTTCTGTGATATGCTCATTTTTATCGTGTATGCCTTATCTTGCTCTTATAAACAATTATAAGTCCATAAGGACTAATTAACCGATCTCTCCAAGTCAGGCACGCATTAATGCTAGAAGTCAGTCCACTTTGGCCCGATTCACCATAAACTTAACGCGAGAAGTCGGTCAATCGGCCCGGCTCACCAAAAAACTTAATGCAAGATGTCGGTCAATCCAACCCGGCTCGCTATAAACTTAACGTGTGAAGTCGGTCCAATGCGGCTCGCTCGCCGAAAAACTTTATGCGAGAAGTCGGTCAAATACGGCACGGCTCAGCGAAAAACTTAATGCTAGATTTCGGTCAATGCGGCACGGCTCACCACAAACTTAACGCGAGAAGTCAGTCCAATCTGGCCTGGCTCACCGAAAAACTTAATGCAAGAAGTCTGTCCAATTTGGCTCGGCTCGCCGAAAAAACATAATGTGAGAAGTCAGAGCAATCTGACCCGGCTCGCCATAAACTTAACGCGCAATGTCATTCCAATCAGCCAGCTCACTGAAAACTCAATGCGAGGAGTCAGTCCAATCTGGCATGGGTTTCCAAAAAACTTAAATCAAAAAGACATTCCAATCTGGCTCAGCTCGCTGAAAAATGTATCTGAGAAGTCAGTCCAATCTGGCCTAGCTCGCCATAAACATAATGCGAGAGGTCAGTCTCATATGACCAAGGTCACCAAAATTCGATTGCCGACCTATGTCAGGTCGGACTCAGCAAAGGCAAAGTCAGCAAAATATTTGTCTCCAAAACCCCGGATATGACTCGAACGGGGCATGACATGCTATGACAGTCTGATCCAAAGACAAGCAATTATCCGAGCCCCGCAGGTTGGGCTCGGTAAATTTGTCCAAAACGGACAACAAGATAAATATTCCATCCAAAACCGTTGGTTAATGCATGGCATACTGGGGGCAAGACACCCCACCAAGCTAAGTGCTTAAGTAAATACTAAAAAAAAAATTATCCAAAAAGAATTCCAATTACCGATGAAAATATTACAATTAGTTTGAAATAAAAAATTTCAATACAGAAATCTAAAAACCCTACTGAGCTAAGTTTTGTGTCTCTGGAGAGTACTTGGACACAATGTCCACTCCTGCCTTAAAATCTCTTACGCCCTCGTCACAGACCTTGCTCATCCCTTGTTTATAATAAACCTTCTTAGGAAGGTTTTCTACGATAAGGGCCCGAAATTAGGAAGGTTTCTACGATAAGGTTTCTTCTTAGGAAGGTTTTCTACGATAAGGGCCTCGCCCGCACCTTGAGGTGTAACCATGGTTTAAGACGGGGATGAGCGTAGCTTCAAAGATATGCCAACAACCGGACATCTCCTTGTTGTTGTTTTGGAGAGACTTCGACAACAACCGGACATCTCCTTGTAGGTATGTGTATGCGAGTTTATTTTATTATTTTTTCAGGCTGATCCGCAAACTTGACACGCAATCATTTGATCAAATCACATGAAACCTAGTAGTTGTAGTTGTTGTTGTTTTGAAATTGAATAAGTTATCATGATTGTTTGAAAGCTGTTAGAATAATTGGTCTCTCCGGGATTTCGGTTTGAGTAAAATGATGTTTCTTTCTTATTCTTTCAATGAAAACCCACCGGGACATTAAATAATTCATGGATCATGATAAAAATGACGTTTTATATTTCTTTACGCATGTATGTGTATTAGAAAATTCTTTTTTTTTTTCGGATTCGTGACCTTGAAAGTTATGACAACTTGCTCTTAAAATTATGATGCGGTCCGCCCTTGCATCATAAATATTAATTAATGTTTGACGAGCATGGTTAATGATAGACGTCTTGTAATAATGGCCCTCAATAATTAATATATCAATATTCCTATGATGACAATAATTCAATCGAGAGACGAGTTCTATTCTTTGTTGCTTCACGTTAAGAAATTTATATCCTAATCTTTGGTAAGATCCTTTGGAAGAGAATGCAACCTAATTTGTTATAAGAAAAACATATACGGATTCTCTATTTGTGTTCAAGAATATTAATTTTCATGTTTGTGCAATAAATATTTGCCAACGGAAAATCCCCCAATTGTTTGCTCATTTATTTCTATGTTTTCAAATATAAAAAAATACGCCGCTCAATAAATATTATTACCACTCGAGGACTTCTACATGTAACTAACTACAATGTAGTGTATGATGAGTGAAATTGCTAGAGTTGGCTCTATTTTGTTAAATATTTGTTACATGCTAAGTATTTAGTTTTTGGTATGGGTTTACCGACGTTCAAATACCGACAACGTGCTAGAAATATTTACTTGAAAAGATACATATTAGGCTAAATATGCATCATGGTTTGAGTACAATTAAGTTTAATGTTGTTTGTTTGTTTGCTTTTTTTTTAATGAAGACACGTGAAATTCAACTTGCTTGCATATTTATATTTGGCTGATTAATAAATCTCTCACGAGAATATTGTGTTTTCCACTGTCCAAAAAAATTTACATGCTTGTGCTTTTTCAAATTGTGAAACTGAGGAAGCTTTTTCAGATTGTGAAACTGAGGAAACATTGAGTACATTGGATGGATTGCAAGGGATGTTTGATTCTAGATATACGAGTTTGCACGGACTTTTTTCAATTGTGGAGAGATCGTTCATCATGACATATCAATTTGTAGGTATATTTCATTGTTTTTATTTCCCTTTTCTATGTTGTACTAAGTTGTTACTTTCAATTAATATTTTAAGAATTACTTGCATGTCTCCTTGATGGTATGTGTAAATTATTCGAGCACGGCGTCTTGGGTGAGTTTAATGTGAACTTATGAAAGGAAAACCGGCGGCTTGGCTTGCAACGGTGTAGGAATACTATACCTGGCACATACGGCATTATAATATTTGATGAGTTAAGTCGTTTTAAGTTGTTGAAATATGGAATTTTAGGACTAGCTCACTAAAAGCGAGGTTTCTTCGGTCCACACCTATAAAAACTACTTTCATTGTACTTTGTAATTCTTTCTTTTATTAATTTTTTTAGCCGGATAGATAATGAGCATAGGAAAATGTTTTATAGCTTTGCTAAAGAATTAATATACATTGTTCTTAAACAATTCTTTTAGCGGATGTAGCCCTTATTATTTTTCTCCGGGAAACAAAGTCTTTTCTTTCGGTAGCCCTTACGTTGAATCTCGTCCTTGATAGATTCAAAAACTCAACCGAAAAGTGTCTACTTTGCACTCCCATCGAAAAAGTGAGCGGGTTATCCGTAAGGATGAACCCGAGAAGATTTACACGCTCCTTGAAGATGAATGTGAAGTGAAAAACTTGCGGCGTTGATGCGAAGAAAATGAAAAAGCTGGAAGAGTCCATGCGCGTGTGCTTTGGGGAGGCTAAAATTGAAGATCATAGTTTGGATCAACTTGAGGCATTCAATGAACTTGCTAGGATCCAAATGAATTATTGCAAGACAAAAATGTCTCAAAAATCTGATCATTTTGATCTAGGCGTTCACTTTTAAAACCCTCAAGGAAAAGTGACTATTTTTATTTTGATTTTATGGGTTTTTGTAAATGATCTTAGTTTAAATTTATCTCTGTAGCCTTTGAAAAGTGAATCACTCAACGTTTTGTATAAACAATTTTAGTATGTTCAAATGCAAGCAAAATTGGAAAATTGGACGGATAGAAAATCACGCCGATTAAAAAAAGAAAAAAGTCTTTGGGCTTTCATTATTCTCCCTTCCATACGTGTACGGTTATTTTCTTCTTTACGGAACAACCAAGAAGAAATGGAGTAATTATTCGTGAAGAAAATCCATGAACTGTCCTGGAAAAGTGAATTCAAGCCTCTTTGTCGTAACTCGTAAAGCATGATATTTCCGCATGATATTTCAACTCTTTATAAATAATTTGGTATTTTATGTAAAAGTTTTGAAAAAGCGTCATATTCACTAATTTTAAATATATTATTGTCTTTCTCCCTCTAGATCCCCCAAAAGAAAAGGGATGGGGTTGATTTTGATCAAGAGTGGTGCGGTGATTTTGTTTGTTTTGTTAGTAACGGGTGTGTTTTTTATTTAAGATTTAAGAATAATAAAAGTCATTTTTTTTGCATTAAAATGTCTGACTCCACCCCAAAAAAATTATTAATGGTACAAATATATCAGACTTATAGACAAAATAATAACACGTCATTTTTTTGTGATCATCAATGTATTCATATCATTGTCATTAAAGATTTTAGGTAATAAGTATAATTCATAAAAAAAATTATAATATAGTGTATGAATAATACTTAATAATAAGTTTTTTTTTGGATATTTTTTTTTTCACGTTTAGCAGTTGGTTTCATTCTTTAGTCAAAGAGAAACAGAGTGTGTTAAATCAATAAATAGATTCAAGAATGATTAAGACCGCTAGTTTGTTTCTTTCTCATTTTTCAACATCAGCAACGTCATTCAAACCTTAAGAAATTCAAGATTTTTTAGAACCTTCACACTTTTCCACATAATTTCCTACACATCAATAAACTTCATAAGTATTATTTCTTCTTTTAAAAATTATTTAATTGTCTATATTTTCATTTGTCGAAGTCGCGAGAAATCAAATGTAAGCATTTGGCACGTGATCTCACCGATAGATGAGCATCTACTACGTGAGTCTTCGAGATCTTCGATTGACAATGAAAGGGTATTACATGCGATCTTAAAAACAAAGAAGATGAATAAACAAAAATTATGGTTTAATAACATGATTATTTTGAGGCATGTGTCAAAAGATGTGCCTTTTTTCTTTTAAAGAAAACATGTGAATAATTGAATAATTTTAAAGATGAAGTACACTAAAACCGTGATAATTTTCTTAACAAATGTACCTTAAATAAGGACCTTAAAAATGGAGTATGAATTACCATCAAGGTATCGGCCTAACAGGAGGGAGTGTTGCCAAAGAAATAACTTAATGCATCCAGTGACGGAAGCCGGATCTCGGATAGGAGGGGGTGGGGGGGCAATGAGTTTTATAAAGGAAAATAAAAAAATTAAGGGGGATAAACTATATGAACATTTTGTTTTGGATCATGGGGGGCAGTTGCTCCCCCCTTAGTTTTAAGTAGTTCCACCACCGAATACATCCGAATTTTAGTAAGTAACTCAATAGTATATTCGCCGAGAACAACGGGTATTCGCCGAGAACAAAGTTTGTGTCCAAAGGTGAAAAAATCCTTAGCTTATAGAGTTCGTTGCTTTTTGTAGCTCATAGAAAGGCTAATAGTACTACTCGCTCTTTGGTATATCATTCAATAGCAAGTAGAAGCAAAAACTACACAAAGATTTGCTTGCGAACACGTGACTTAAGAAAAACATATACACAATTTTGAAATTTTGTATCCTCTTTGACATGAATTTATTCGACTTTGGTTTTACTAAATGAATAAATTTTTGCTAAGTTATGTAATTGTAACTATTGATAAATATTATGCGTGTTCTTGACATCAACCAGGGTTCGAATGATCATCTCCTCCCGCAATAAAATCAAAATCATCTTCCCCCCTAAAAGAATATTTTTTTAAATTGAAAAAAATGTACGCCGTTGAATTAAAATTAATTGATATTCAACATGTAATTTAAAGAACCCACATTATTATATATTTTTCCACATGAAATGGTATAAATGTGAAAAATCTTTAGCTAGAATATAAAATGATAAACACAAAAGGTAACAATCGCATCTTTGACCGTGTGGGACACACTAGAAACAATGGACAAATAACTATAGGTAATAACAAAAAAAAGGCGAGAGGGTAGATTAGGAAATGTGCTATGACTAGGGCATTATAACGTTGGAAAAAGCGCCGCCCTACTATTTGACACAAACATAGCAACACCGATTTCATGGAAATGACATCATAAACAAAATTTATTGTGCAAACTATAGAGCAAAAAACAAAGAATGAAAGGAATTACCATCATTTGCACGTAATAAAATATTTTTGCCTGCAAAATATATAGCAAAAAAAAGAACAATTTTTTTGTCATGAGAATTAACATTATTAACCCATAATAATAAATTGACATTAAATCTACCAAATATAATGAAAAAATAAAATGATAACAAATGAGCGCTTTGGTAATAAAAAAAAACCCCACAAATTCACCGTTCCAGGCTTTAAATAGGACATTCAAACCGCCATTGTTTGTCAATTCACTTTTTGTCTAAAATCATTCTCTGGGAAGGACGAAAGGACTGACAACAACACGAGCAAATGAGACACTCGGTTGTAGTTGAATTGTTGTTGTTTTGGAGACTTCGACAACAACCGGACATCTCCTTGTAGGTATGTGTATGGAGTTTATTTTATTATTTTTTCATGACTATCCACCAACTTGACACCCAATCGTTTGATCAAATCACCTCGCAACCTTGTTGTTGTAGTTGTTGTTGTTGTTTTGGAATTGAATAAGTCATCACGATTGTTTAAAAGCTGTTAGAATAATTGGTCTCTCCATGATTTCGAGTTTGAGTAAAATGATGTTTCTTTCTTATTCTTTCAATGAAAACCCACCAAGACATTAAATAATTCATGGATCATGATAAAAATGATGTTTTATATTTCTTTCTACATGTATGTGTATTAGAAATCCTTGTCTTCAGATTCTATGACCTTGAAAGTTATGACAGCTTGCTATTAAAACAACGATGTGGTCTGCGCTTGCATCATAAATATGAATTAATGTTTCCTATGATGACAATAATTCAATTGAGAGACGTGTTGTATTATGTGTGGCTTTACGTTAAGTAATTTATATCCGAATGATCTAAATCTTTGGTAAGATCCTTTGGAAGAGAATTCAACCTAATTTGTTACAAGAAAAACATATACGGATTCTCTATTTGTGTTGAAGAATATTAAGTTTCATGTTTGCGCAATAAATATTTGCCAACGGAAAATCCCCCAATTCTTTGCTCATTTATTTCTAAGTTTTCAAATATAAAAATACGCCGCTCATTAAATATTATTACCACTCGAGGACTTCAGCTACATGTAACTAACAACATTGTAGGGTATGATGAGTGAAGTTGCTAAAGTTGGCTCTATTTTCATTTTTGTGGACATACAAATTCTCTAGATTGTTTGGTCAAGGTTCAAGTTCAGAGTCCGGAAATGAAGGGGTTTTTTTTTCGTGTGCGCGTGCGTGTGTGTATGTGTGTGTGATGTAGGTGGACATTCATCCACTTTTGTTGAGATTTCAATGTCATGATATTTCATGTTCATTATTTATTTGCTTTTCTGAGTTATACGTCTAACTCACTTTTTACTTAATAATTTCACTATTTGTTAGATGTTGAGTATTTAGTTTTTGGTATGGGTTTACCTCAGGTTCAAATGCCAACAACATGCTAGAAATATTTACTAGAAAAAATACATATTAGGCTAAATATGCATCATGGCTTGTGTGCAATTCAGTTTAATGTTGTTTCTTTTTTTGTTTTTTTTAATGAAGACACGTGAAAGTCAACTTGCTTGCATATTTATATTTGGCTGATTTATAAATCTCTCTCACAGAATAATGTGTTTGGCGCTGTCCTAAAAAAATTACATGCTTGTGCGTTTTCAGATTGTGAAACTGTGGAAACATTGAGTACATTGGATAGATTGCAAGGGATGCTTGATTCTAGCTATACAGAGTTTTCACACAATTTTTTCAATTGTGGAAAGATCGTTGATCATGACATATCAATTGGTAGGTATATTTCATTGTTTTTATTTTCCTTTTCTATGTTGTACTAAGTTGTTACTTTCAATTAATATTTCAAGAATTTCGCATGTTTCCGTGACGGTCTGTGCACAATATTCAGGCATAGTGTCTTGGGCGAGTTTAATGTGAACTTATGAAAGGAAAACCGGCGGCTTTGCTTGCAACGCCATTAGGAATTAATACTAAACCTAGGCACATACAACATTGTAATATTTGACGAGTTAAGTCGTTTTAAGTTGTTGAAATATGGTATTTTAGCACTAGCTCACTAAAAGTAGGTTTCTTCGGTCCACACCTATAGAAACTACTTTTATTGTACTTTTTAATTCTTTCTTTTATTAATTTTTTTAGCTGGATAGATAATGAGCATAGGAAAATGTTTTATAGCTTTGGTAACGAATTAATATACCTTGTTCTTATACAATTCTTGCAGCGGATGAAGCCCTTATTATTTTTTCTCCAGGAAACACAATATTTTCTTTCGGTAGCCCTTCTGTTGAATCTATCCTTGATAGATTCAAAAACTCAACCGAAAGTGATTACTTTGCACTCCCATCGAAAAAAGTGAGCAGGTTATCCGTAAGGATGAACTAGAGAAGATTTACATGCTCCTTGAAGATGAATGTGAAGCTGAAAAAACTTGCGGCGTTGATCTGAAGAAAATGAAAAAGCTGGAAGAGTCCATCCGCATGTGCTTCGGGGACGCTAAAATTGAAGATCTCAGTTTGGATCAACATGAGGCATTCAATGAACTTGCTAGGATCCAAATGAATTATTGCAGGACAAAAATGTCCCAAAAATCTGATCAACTTGATCTTGGCGTTCACTTTTTTTTTTTAAAATTTTATTTTATGGGTTTTTGTAATTGATCCTAGTTCAATTTTATCCCTGTATCCTTTGAAAAGTGAATCACTCAACGTTTTTTTATAACAATTTTAGCATGTTCAGATGCAAGCAAAATTGGAAAATTGGACGGATAGAAAAGCACGCCGATTAAAAAAAGAAAACAGTCTTTGGGGCTTTCATTATTTTCTATTCCATACGCGTACGGTTATTTTCTTCTTAACGGAACAACCGAGAAGAAACGGAGTAATTATTCGTGAAGAAAATCCCTGAACCTAACCCGGAAAAGTGAATTCAAGCCTCTTTGTCGTAACTCGTAACAACATGATATTTCAACATCATATCAAAGAACGAGGTCATGAATTCCAGCCTCTTTGTCTTCACTCTTAACCTCCACCTAGGATTTTTATCGAGCCTTGTTGGCCTAGGTTATTTAAATAAGATCCACAAGTGATGTGTCATGATGAAGTACACTTGATGCAGTAATTTAACAATGACTCTCTTATAATAGAAGACTTATTAAAAGCATGTGTATGTATGTATTTATGTGTTGGCGTGTGTGTGTGTGTATATATGGCTACAATGAATTTTGGCTGTAAATATGTTTAAGTTTCAAGAAATCTAATTGAACATTCGTACTTTCATTAACCGTCAATAGGTGGAGATCAAGCTCGAAGGACACCATAAATAAATCACGGGACTCACTTTTTTCGATTTTGAATACGTGAGGCCCAAATCCCCCGATCCTTACATTTGTACCGCTTGCGTCGCCCCTAATTCATTGATTTTTGTGGTGGATAGAAATAATGACTCGATCTAGAAAATGTGGGCATAGAAGACTATAGGAAAAAAAAAAAGAGAATGGAGGATTGGTTTTTTTTTCTCTACAACGATGATTGTTGCGGTTTTAACGAGGAAGGTCGCGACGCTCCTACGGTAATAGCATATGATACGGCTGCATTGGTTGCTCCCGCAAAGAAAGAGGTAATGGAGGCTTAGGAGTATGTGTCCAATGTTCACAAAAATGAAAATTTAAGGGGAATACTAGTGGATGAGTTGGCATCCAATCCAGCCAATTATAGTTGCCGTGGATGTGGTGTTGGTTGTGGTCGTGGTCGTGGTGCGGTCGTGGTCGGCTGCGGAGTTATAGTATTCATGGCCGTGGTGTTGGGGATGATGCGCGAGTTAGTATGCAATTGAAGCTCATACTTTTTCTTGATGTTCCTCCTTAAAGTCACCCACTTTTTTGTACATGCAACTGTTTAATTGCAAGCAGAGTCATGAATGGTCGGAAGACATGCTTGGAACATTCATGTACATTATCAGCTTTGGGAAAATGAATAGTTCTTAGGGCTAGGGGACCTCTAACAAAAAAAAACTATATATTTGTCAAAGTCAGAAGAGTCCTCTAAATCTTTTTATCCGGTGCTAGTTTATATATATATTTTTTACTATGAACAAAAAAGAGGGGACATGCCCAATACATTATACAGTATATTATATAAAATGATATGAGAATTATTGATTTGACCGAGCATAGGATCCCCAGTTAGTGGAACAATAGCAGATGCTGGAGCAAAAAACACAAAACGGTATGAAAGAAAAGTATCTGATGATCTACCACCACCAGAGAATGTCGCTTGAGGCAACAATCTTCCATCCATTCTTTGCATTGTTGTAGAAGGATTATGTATTGAAGGAGAGCCCCAACTTTATCATGCAAGGACACATGCTCATCAATAAACAAAGATCAGTGATAATGCATTTTGAAACACCTTTTTTGCTGCACTATTATTGAAAGCTACATTCTTTTTCTTAGAAGTAGATGACTCTAATGCCCGAGCAGGACTCGCCCTTGGTTGATCATCGTTTTCATAAAATATTTTCTCTTATACTTTAATAGGCTTATTAGAGTATAATTCAAATCTATGATCTACAACCACCATCATTATAGCTTATGGATAGACGGATTAAATCCCACTTTATAGACGGTAAATCACTCCACGAGAAATTTTATAATAACCGTTGTAGTAATGTTGTACCAAGTGCATGCGTTATATTCATACATTATCTAACATTATTCAAATAATTGTGTTGTGTAAGAATGAACGATAGTAAGAATGGATGAACACATGCATCTATTTGCTACAACCTTCATACGTATAACATGTTGTACGCAAATTTTCTTCGGTAGTGATTCACCCTTTATGAATTGTGTTTTGATATGTTTTTGCACTGCGAATTAATGATAGTGGTCGGAGATCATAAGGTTAGAACTTAGTCTAAGCAAACTATCAAAGTATGTGATAAAATATTGTATGTGTACAAGTATCAGCCAAAGGAAGTCTTGTTTGACCATTAGCGCTATCTGCTTCAAAGAAAAAGAAAAAAAAAAGAATGTTGTTGTTAAAATAAGTGCAGTAAGAAAGTGTGCTTAATGGTTAGTCTTTGTTTGTTATGAATTTTGTGAAAAATGTCACTTTTCACAAAGTCTTGTTTTTTTCTTGCATGTCAGTATAATGCATTTCTTTTATCAACAATGTTTCAGTTGGAGTCTAGTTTAGGCCCCATGTTATTGTTAAAGTATCCCACATTTGGAACTTGTGATTGTGTAATCCACCATATTAAGAGATTGACTTCCCTCACCTCACAACCTAGGTTTTGGGGATGAGGCCCCTCCTCTTATATGGGTTTGGGCTTAGTTTTCTACTTGGTAGCAGAACCATCCCTTTATTGTGCAAGTGTTGGGCCTCTTTGTTGGCCTTGAGAGTGCCCAGGCCCACACTTGAGGGGGCATGTTAAAGTATCACACATTGGGAACTTGTGATTGTGTAACCCACCATATTAAGAGATGGACTTCCCTCACCTCACAACCTATGTTTTGGGGATGAGGCCCCTCCTCTTATATGGGTTTGGGCTTAGTTTTCTACAGTTATTGTTCAAGTCATTTATAAAATTAAAACGGAATGTTGTGCACTAAATATTATACATGTTTAATATTGTGGTACCCTATTTACTGTGATACCACTCCGAAAATTGACACACAAAAACTGATTGTGAAAATTGATTTTTCAGAAGTTGGTTATTGGTTTAGTGCCGTTAGGCTTAATCACAATAGGTTGTTTGTTGTGTCTTGGGTCGATGACGGTAACAAATATGTGTCATGTTGTTTCGGTTCTTCATGCCGGTGACAAAATTGTGTCATGAAGTTTCATAGTTATCTATAATAAATCTAAAACACACCACAAAAACAATCTTGAGGGGTACATTCATTTTGTCAGCGTCAACCCGTAGAATTTAATTCTTGCTTCGGATTTGATTTCTAACAAATCAACAAATAACACTTATTTCTTCTTTCCGATTTTGCATTTCTAGAAAATGAACAATTATAACAGGATTGAAATGAAAAACAAATTAAGGGTGTATTTGAAAGGTTATACTCTCTATGGGACACAAAAAGCTTGAACCTAGCCAACCGTATTTCCTGAGAGGTATTTCTTTTTGTGGGCGTCAAACTCGTTGAATTTATTTCTTGTTTTGGATTTAGATTTTAAAAAATCCACAAGTATGACTTATTTATTATTTTCATTTTTTATTTTTAGCAAATGAACAGGTTGAACTTATTTCTTGTTTCGGACTAGTTTTCTCACAATCCAACAAATATAGAATATTCTTGTTATAGAGTTTGGTTTTCTAGCATAGGAACAAATACATCGGCATCCAAATGGGATACGAATTAGAGTTGTATTTGAAAGATTCAAATCTTTACACCCTTGGGTCCACAATAAATGGAAAGAGGAAGATTTGGGTTTTAAACGTCTTGACATGATGAATATGACTCTCATCGGTAAACTAGTGGAAATTATTAGTTGATGATGATGCCCTATGGGTCAAGATACATGTTTGTAAAGTCGTAGAATTCTCACCCCCATATAAGTGTGAGACATAAGAGTCATGTCAATTCGGGTTAGCCCTTTTAGGCAAAACGAGGACGATGGACTAGGTAGTTAATTAGATCATTTATTGCTCAATTAGCACTACTAGACACGGGTTTGATGGCATTCCAAATTGGTACCAAAGCCGACTATCAGACATAAGTTAATGCCACGGCGTGAGAGACGGTGGGGGCCACCTTTATAATCCTCTCGGTAAGGACAAGTGGGAGAACAGCCATGGCCAAGTGCTAGAAAGTATGCCAGTTACTTATAAGGGGGAGAATGTAATGTCCCACATAATTAAAGTAGTTGAATTCTCATCCCATATAAGTGTTAGATATAAAGGTGTAAAACCCCGAATTTTCAGAAAGGGTAAAATGGTAATTGGGTATGTGTACTATGACCTAATTATTATTTAACCTATTTATTTAATTATAATGGATTTAATTAAAAAGATTTATTTTTACGGGTGGTGGGCCTAAAGGACAATATAAGATGGTAAATGATGAAATAGGACAGAAAACAAAGACACTGGTTGAGAAGGACAAAAAAAGAAGAGATGTACAAAAATACCCTTAATGATAATTAAAGATATTTTTTATTTTGTTTTCAGCAAAATAAGGGATAAATTAAAACTCTGAATTTAATTGTTTTTTATCTTGTGGATTGTTACTACTTCTGTATGGATTGGGAGTACAAAGCGTAGATCGCTACTACAATGTTTTGCATTGTAACTACATTGTTTTGAATTGTTACCACATTAATTTGAACCAATGCTACTACATTGTTTTGAATTGTTACCACAATTTTTTAACTCGCTCCTACAATTTGTTGCATAGTCACTACATTTTTTGCATTGTTACTACATTGTCACTACATTTTTTGAATTTGTTGCACACACTCCGAAACGTTACTACATTTTCCTTGGAAATGTTCTAATTTTTTTAATGGTCATTTCATTTTTACGGATGTCAAGTACGTTTTTCGTGAAATTGCACATGGTTTTCACCGTGATACTACATTATGCGTAACTACATTCTTTGTATGAAGTTGCAACAAGTGTTACTACATGATGTTCATGTTACAAAGCACGCTTGCCCTTATAAAAATTATCATTGATCCTTCGTAACATGAATGGCGCCGGAGAGAACATCGGCATCGTCATATGTTGTGCATTTCGCCTGCAATAAAAAAATTGTAGGAGCAGTTATATGTTGCCCTATAACCTACTTGGGAAGGGGAACCCCAATAGGGGATTTGTGTACCTTAAGATCGTGCACATTCATTAAAAAATGCCGAAACGTTACTACATGTCCCTTGGAAAAAAATGCCGAAACGTTACCAAACTAAACCCTAATTGGGAAGGGGGAACCCAATAGGGTATTTGAGGACCTTAAGATCGTGCACATGTGTGAAAAAAATGGGAGAAAATCGCGAACTAACTTGTGTTTCTCATCAAGCACATGCAAAGCAAAACAAAGCATCATATAAAAAGCGGCAAAACAAAGGACGGCGGAGCTTGGCTATGATTCAAAAAAATTGCAAAGCAAAACAAAGCATCAATGCAAAGCAAAACAAAATGTAAAAATTGCAAAAAAAAATGCAAAAATGGGAGAAAAGCCGTATGATTCAAAAAATTGCAAAGCAAAATGAAATGTTTCAAACCAAACCGTTCACATATGATGTTTTGGATACAAGTATAAATCGAGATTAATGCTAACAAATGGTGAAACAATATGCTTAATTACGTCAATCATTACAAGACTTTTTCCGTATATATCTCTTTTGTGATATATTGTTTGCGATCAAGGGAAAGAAAAAAAGATTAATTACCCAATAATCTCCTCATAAGAAACCAGAGGATAATTCGAGTCCCCGGAACCAAAGACTAGATGCTCGCCGACGGCGCGCGATTTTCACGGGACGATTTTCCAGGGTACGGGTCGGAATAGCGGCCGGTAACGAGAAGAACATGATGGCACGTCATCCGATGATTCTCTCGCAATCAAAGAACGGGAAATCATCACGGGCGTCGCAGAAGAATTCTTCGTCGTTGTCCTTTTCATTTCCCAATTTCGTTTCTTCCATATAACCCGCATGATTTGTGTTAACGCCTTTTTTTTTTTTTTTTTTTGTTTTGGAAATGAGGGTTAGAATCTATAAGGAGAGGATTATTGAATTGAAATAGAAAATGGCAAGACCTTATTACGCAATATTGGATAAAGTGGCCCTAAATAATGGAGGATGGAGGATTTGCAGAGAAGAGAAGAGGATGGAGGCTAGCGTTTCAACATTTTGGGATAATGGAGGAATGAGGCTAGTTATAATTATCGGGTGGTGGGCCTCCAGGACAAAATAAGATGCAAAATGAGGAAATAGGACCAAAAAAAAAGAAATTGGTTAAAAAGGACAAGAAAAATAGAGATGTACAAAAACAACCTTAATGATAATGTAAGCTATTATTTATTTTTCATAGAAAAATCGGGCAAATAAATGCAATGAAATTTATTCCTTTTATTCTTCCACAGATGGGCAGTTTCATATCGGGAATTCAAAGGGGCCTTAACTACCACCGGAAATCACAGCCACTAAATCCACCATCTGTTAATGCGTTTGATGCAGAGGCAGTTGAACCGATCAAAAAGAGTCCATACACTCTGGGCTCCTCACTCTTTGATTTTCCTTCCGTTTCTAAAGGAAAAACCATATTTTCCGGCGAGCAAGAAACCCATTGAGGGGAGGACATGGTGAAAGGCAAACGGAAAAGAAGTAACACCGAGTAAGTGTAAAATCTCTTCTCATACAGCCAAAAATCGAGAATGTTTGCTTTTAATTCCCTCCGGTATGATTTATTTCGCGTTGCCTGTGAGAAAATCAAATTTTGTGGTTCGATTGGGAGTTGAGTAAATTAGGGTTTTAATTTGAATCGAATTCCGAATATTCTGAATTGAGTTCTGAAACGAGTTGTGCATGTCGATTACAATTACTCAGAAATCAATTGTGTAGTTGGTGTTTCATTCAACTGATCCATTTCTAATACATAATCGGTACTGGGTTGAAAAGTTTGTACAGGTGTTACTACGTCTATCTCAGGGTTACTACATTTTGCTTGCAACTTTACTGTTTGTTTGTACATATCAATGTGTTGAGTGTGTGAATGTGCAAATTGTATTGGGTGATACCTAGGACAATTGAGTTACAACCTGTCTTGTGTTTTGAAAATGTGTTACTACGTCCAGCAGTGAGTTACTACATTTCATTGAGATAGTACTGAGATTTTTTACAGGTGTTACTACTCCAATCAGTGGGTTACCACATTTCAATGCAATTTTACTGTGTGTTTATACATATCAGTGTGTTGAGTGTGTGAATGTACAACTTGCCTTGGGTGATACCTAAGACAAGGGAGTTACAACTTGTCTTGTGTTTTTAAAATGTGTTACTACGTCCAACAGTGAGTTACTACATTTCAATGAAATATTACGGTGTGTTTGTACACATCGGTGTGTTCATTCGTGAATTTACAACCTCGTCTTCTCGGATACCTAATGGAAAGTTCGCATTCACTTGATGATAATACCGACAATTTAATACAAAAAAGAGGTCGTGTAAGGAAAGAATTGTTACTACATTTTTGTCAAATGTTACTACTTTTTTTTTTTTAATTTTACCTACATTTTTTTGAATCGTCACTTCAATTTTTAGACAGCTACTACTTTTTTATGCATTGTTACTACATTTTTTTGAACTGTTACTACATTATTTTGAACAGTTTGAGGATGAGTGTCGTACTATTCTTGGACCAGAATCATACATACTTTTCAGATTGGACAAGTTGATACTTAGAATTGTCGAATAGGTATATTCTTTTCTAGTGTCTTCTACCTTTTTTATTCTCTTTCATGTCTAAGCCTTGAATTTCAGTCATTGATGCTTAGTAGTAAACATGTTTGCTGTCTTGCTTTTGCTAGCTGCATTGTATCGCGAATAGCGAGATAAACTGTAAACTGATCGAGCTATATGAACGCAAGTCAGCCAGAAAACCATGGACATCCGTGGACGATAAGAATTACATTGAAAGAGTGAGGCGCCTTGTGCGTGATACAAACCTATTTCGACGCCTTCTGCCTGATACAAACCGATTTCGACGCCTTGTGCTTTATACAAACCTATTTCGACTGGAATATGTATGTTACGACATTGCCATTTTCTTTGATTGCAAACAAACCATTTTTTCTTGATCGAATAACTGATGTAATGAATTTTGTGTGATTCAAAAACAACAACTACAGACGCATGTACAGGCGTTGTCCATTCGGCCTAATGAAGATTTGTTCCGGCAAAGCGAGATGAAGAAGGAAATGATGGTGGCAGAGATGATGACCGTAGTAGTAGTGAGTTTCCGAAGCCGATGAGAGGGACTACTCATAGGAGGATTTTCTTAGTTTGAGGTCTGAAGAAATCTCACCAAAAGAGGGAAATGAGAGGTGGTGATTGTCTTTACATTTGTTAGTTGTAGTATACATACAAGTAGATATCAGATGTTAAGATGATTCATTTGTATATATATACAGTAACCTCATGATGCTCTGTATAGACTAATTGTTTCATGTTCTGTAAATGTGGTGTTCCTCACCTCGTGGCCGCTGCTTTTGTTTTTTTATTTTGGCTGCTTATAGTGGTCTATAGAGGTGGTTGGATGATAATGACACAAAACAAGGCATCAAAATGATATTGCCATTGTGAGAAAAAAAAAGGACACAATCTGATTTGCAGTTACTCAAACAACATTTAATTCATTTTTGGAAGAAAAAAAACCGTCATTTATTATAAATAAAGACATATATTAGAAAAGAAAAAAATTAAGGGTATTTTTGGATACACATTACTTTTTGTCCTTTACAACCAATGCATTTTTATCTTGTCCTATTTACTCAAATAAGATTAAAACTCGTCCTGTACGACCTTTTCCTATATAATTATAAAGGGTATTTTTGGATATACATTATTTTTTGTCCTTCACAACCATTGCATTATTTTTTTGTCCTTTTTACATAAATAAGATGTAAACTTGTCCTCTATAACCTTTTCCTATTATTTTTATAGATTTTAATTAATGGGTATAAAAAGGAACGATTACCTAAATTACACATTAGTTTTACACGGCAATATTTCTTTCTGCAAAATTGTAGAGGTGACGCTGTACAAGAAAAAGAAATAGGGGCCGGACACTGTTTTCTAAATTCGGAGTCTAACGGTTGATTTTCGGAACAGACCATTGTAGAAGAAACTGATCACCGCGAGGAGGCGATCGTTTCGATACTAACCGTTCTTTTTCCGGTAAGTTTTCCTTTTTAGCCCTAAATCTAGATCCGTTTATGTTCTTGAGATATACCGTGATTTTATAGATTAGAAAGGTTGCCTAATCGTAGTAATGGTCAATTATCGTAGGTGATTCGTAGAAGTTGTTGGAATCGAGGATTGAAGCTTTTTACTATCCGTTTTCTCTTTCAATCACATTTGAAATTGCTAAGGTAAGGGGTGTTTTTAACGGGATTTGGGTGTTCAATCGTTTATAGTTATGTGTTTAACTATTTATTATTGTTGTTGGTTCTTTATTTTTATTTTTATTTTATTGCCGGTGAGTTCATCACTGTTGTTGAAGAAAATAGGACTAATCCTATTGCTGTTGCTATGTGTTCTGGTGACATGCTGTAAGGAATTTGGTTTTGAGATGCGGACCTGGGAGTAAAAGAAAAAAATGCCGACCCTTTAATGTAGGAAGCTTTCTACGTAGTCAAATATTAGATACTTAATTGTCTATTTGGTATATATGACTTGGTTTTGGGTAAATGATTTGTGGTTCATTTGCTGAACTTGCAATTTTAGCAGCATGCGTAATATTTAATTAATAAATATAGAAAAGCAATAGGTGCAGCAAATAATGGTATCATGACTTTACTTGATAGAGATGGTAATAATAATTGGTTGCTTTGTTTAGGCCTTGTGGGACGTTGATTTAGTATTCAATGATCTTTTTACAACGTGCTAGGTAGCGTAACTAGAGGTCGAAGACTAGATGTCCTTAGGAAGCCTTTTTGTGAATGAACCAGGTGGTTAGAACTTAACTCGTAAATACATATGTGGTTGTCTAAAAGCTAAAACATCAATGTCATTGGTAAGGCACGTTTCTAAATCGAAGAATGGGAATCTTGCAACCCTTTTGAGTTATGTGTCAAGGCACAACGTGTAACTTCCCACATGGAGACCTAAGTCTATGCCCTCTTGAGAGGTGCTTAATATGTCTCGGTGCATTCTCACCATGCACGTGTCCTTTGGTATTGATGTAACAAATCTTATTTGTGTGAGGTTATACTACGGAGCTAGTAGAGGGTGAGAGAGCTCTACTATTACAACATATGTGTTAGTGATTGTAGATGATGCCATGTTCTATGTATCCGCCTTTATTGCTATATATTGTACCGTTCTTCTACCCCTTACTAAGTACGTATGTACTTACCCCTCTTCTCTCTTGTCCCCACCCCGAGAAGGTGGTGCATTTGTAGGTGTTTTCGAGGCCACTAAGGAGTGACCCGGAGATGGTGCAGATGAAGTCTTTTGTTCTTTATTTTCAATTGTAAACTGGTATAGATTCTTTTATCCTTGTATTGATAGAAACTGAAGAATTGAGTTTATGGTTATCAAGTTGTTATGGACATACTGTATTTAATGGTTAAAGATAGTCTTGGTGATGTAATAATTGCAGCCTGTGTTACTTTCGATCGTGTATTAGTCGTTTCAGTTGCCCGAGTCAGTCGTTTTGTCTTCCGCTTGTTCTCTGATTTCCGCTTACGTAAGGCTTACATTTATAATTAGATTAAAATTTTAATTATTTGTGTGCCGGGCGTTCTTTTCCGGATAAGAGACAGGGGTGTCACAGTTGGTATCAGAGCGGCAAGTAACACCACTGCATAGGACGTAAACTCTTAAGACTTGGTCTAGTTGTGTTTAGAAACGTAAGATGGGAATCTTGGAGTTAGATCTTTTAGGTGTAGACCCTCTTAAGTTAGTCCGCTAAACAATGAACCCCATAAGGTTGAAGTCTCTAAGCCAAACCATTTCACCTAGGATTAAGTGAAACCTCTTTTAAATAAGGCTTTAGGATCATAGTCTTATGCCTACACCTAAGTTGAGGTCCTATTGGTTGAATTTTCTTTACATTCCCTATTGTGATCTCTCCGTTTTTCCTTACACCTTGATATCAAAGTCTACTTTTGACTTGGCCAACCTTTGTAGAGTACGATATCTGATTCAACTCTACAAATCCTCCAATTTCTCCTTCCACTTTTACTTGCTTTGTTGCTTATGAAAATTCTTTGACCATTCTTTGCTCGATATGGGTTCCACACGAACTCCATATACAGTTCTATCCTTTCCAAGTGTTTCTCATTCAATCAATCACCGGTGTTAAAGGTTTCTTGCTTTAATACATGGTTTTCATCATCCTTGGAGTTAACTTTATCCAACACGGGCGAATGTTTGTGTTCCTGTGTTTTCCTTTCATGTAAAACAGTTTCCCTTGCTCCGAAAATTCTGAAAATTTTCAGAATGGTAGATCACTTCTTTTTCTACAACTTCTCTTTTTACATCAACTCGATAATGATTATGGTTTGCTCAGAAAATTCATGTTAATGCCGGACACTCTGTCCAGAAAATCTGTAGCAGCACTTTCACTTCTTATTCTGTTTTGAACAGGTTAAGAATATTCAAATGACCTGAATTTTTGATATATTGCAGACAACAATTTTATCTACAACTTTCCTCTTGGAATCAAGTTCAAATTCCTTTTATTTTGACCACAATCTGCAATTTAAGTCAGTGTTTACCAATCTGGAAATTCTGACAGCTTGTGTATTCGGTAGAAATAATTGTTTTTGACCAACTCCCTCTCATTCAAAAATTCTAATATTTTTTTTATGTCACTTAGGAAACTACAGTATCTAAATATTTTCTCTTTGAATCGTGCTCAAATTCCTTTTCATTTGGGCTGTACAAATTGATAATGTCAGATCCGGAGTAAATATCATACACATCAACCTAAAAGGAATCCTCACCTCTTTGACTTAGGGTTGGGCTAAGAGAGTAGTAAGTTATGATTATTATGTTCTAGAAGTTTTCCTGAAGTTTGATCTCCCTCTAGGTTGAATCTTGTATTAGGATGCTTGTGAGTTAACTGTTGTTTCTTTTGCAGCTATAAACAAGCACCATGACGTTACCTTCCCGGTATGCCACACTTGAAGTTCAAATCCTTTTATGCCTTCCTTCAACCATACGTTTTCTAGTAAATTACTTCCCAATTGATTCCTTACTCGAGATCCTTGAATTCTGCAACTACCCACCATCTTTTGTCATGAGTTACCTCAAAACCATATCTCCTTAAGTCTTTCTTCTGAACAAGTTCACGCCTTTTTACTTTTAAATTAATGAAGCAAGCACTCCTACCCTTCCTTTCTTATCCATAATTGATTAAAAGTTCTAATGTCAAAACATTCTTCTTACTTGTGTTCATTCTCGGCTTCCATCCTAAGGGTAGTGTTGATTTTGTATCTTCCTCTCTTAATGCTACCTGTTCTTTCAAGGTATGCACCCCATCTTTTACCAGATAGATCATTATGACTACCATGACATCCATGTTCAATTACTTGTCTTTAACTTTTTGCCAAATAATGCTAACTCAATTTCGGGCCGAAGGTAGTCTCTTACCAAGGTGTCTTACGGACCCTTTTTCCGGTCAACATTTGAACTCCAAAATTTTATTAACTTCAATCCAGGTTAATACATCTGGTGCCTAGCCTTTTCAACTTTAAATCTCTTTCTGGCCATTTAGAGCCATGAACCACGGGACACACCTTTGACATCTCTCTCTTCGCCTTGGTGTTTTTATAACAATTTTGTTACACCGGTCAAAATGTCTCGTTCCGTTTTATCCTTCTTATTCCCTCATAAGGAATAACATTGAGCGCTTATTCTTTGGCATTGTACAATTCCTCCGGAGTAGTGCAACCTTGAACCCTTGAATTTTGCCGTCAATGATCTTTTACACCTCTTTTGGAAGTTGAATTAATTCTATAAAATCAAACTTTATCTCGTCATTTCTTAAGTATCTTTCATCCTTCACACAAAAGCTTGTCTATCATAGACTCATTTTCAAAACTTTTGATTCTCCTTCACATTACATTGAGGAAATTTCTAAACCCTTTAAATCTTGGAATAACCTCTCTTTGACTAATACAAACTTCGACACTTCTTGACAAGTGTTTATTTCATCCTGAGACCTTTGGTGTACTCGTTTTGTCTCCATAGCTCCTTCATGTTGAGACTCTTGCTCTCTTATTGATTTCTCAGTTGTGTAGCCTTTTTAGGTTCTCGACCTTGCACTTTTAATTTTTTTGTAGAAGAATGATCCCTTGAAGCATTCATGCGAACTGAGAACCTTTTTATTTCGCCAACATCCATTTTTTTATCATATCCTTGACGATTAAGATCACTTGCCAAGTAATCTCAAGTCCAATCTTCTTTTTCCTTCTGCATTAAATGTCTCAAAGACCATCATGTGATGTTTCTCTTAACGTCCCCACTTTTTAAGGGCTTATGTAAAAGCTCATTATCTTCCTTTCAGATGGTCAGAGTTCATTTTGCAGACTATCGTATGTTGCAGAATTCCACTCTCTCAAAAGAATCTTATCTGCAAGATTTTATTTTGTTTTTTTTCTTTTGGTGGATATCTTTTGTATTATGATACAATGCTTCATTCTCCAGTTTGGGACCAACTTCAACTTTCCTCAACACGGAATCACCATGTTTTGTTTATAACCCCTAAAACCTCACTGTTTTTGAGAACTTACTACCGTTTCTTCTGTTTACCATGTTGACATACCACTCTGGTACCCAACTTGTCACTATTCAACTTCATTTGTTTTCCAAGCTAACCCTTATTGGCATAAGAATTGGATCAGAATATCAGAGAGAAAGTATAACAAGTCCGTGCTTCTCTTTCCGAGAAGACTCAAAAACCCTTCAAGAATAATCCTTAAGTTTTACGTAAAGCTTGTGCCACGTTGATAGAAGCTGAGATCAAAATGAGTCAATTGTGTCAAGAGTTGCGGATCAGTTGGAAAGTTCAAGCTTGTTTCAGTCAGCAAACGAAGTAAAATGTGTTGTACCATTGATTGCAAGATTCGAGGCAGTTGATGAAATCACGAAGAAGCAAAATGAAGATGCGGTTGTTGTCAGTTACAAGTGAGTGGTCGGTATCAAACTAGTCAGTGGTCACGAGTTGGATGAAGATGGCAACCTTCAGCGTCAAGGATCGGCTTCGTGTTCCGGATGTGGAAGATTTGAGGAAGATAGTGATGGATGAAGCCCACACGATGGAAATTGCAGTTCACCCTGGAGCAACCAGGACGTGTAGAAATTTGAAACGGCACTACCGGCCACTTTCTGTGAAGATAGAGATAGCAGAGTTGCCTATAAAACCAGTTAACACGCCAGCATCTAGAAGTCACCGTTTGAGGCCCTATATGGAAGGAAGTTTAGGATGCTAGTCATCTAGGATAAGCGGAACAGTAACAAACTACAAGACCAAAGTGGATACATCAAGCCAGGGAGAATGCTGAAGTGGACCGTCGCAACCTCGAGATGGCTCGAGACATGCAGAAGAGTTAGGAAGATGGAATAAGAAGACTGTTAGAGTTTGAAGTTGAAAATAGAATGCATCTACAAGCGTCCTCAACGAGAGAAGCAAGATGGATTGGGCGTACATGCAAGATAAGCCCTAGATATGAAGGCTCTTATGTGATAGTGGCTAAATTAGGACCTTTAGCTTATCCAAGTGGAGTTACCAAACTCCCGTCACGGGTGTATGACGTTCTACATGTGACAATGATAAGGAAATGGTTAGCTGATGTTGATGTGAGTCAAGCTTCGACCTTGAAACGGTTGAAGAGACCTTGACCTATGTGGAAGAATCAAGTGCACTTCAGAGCGGAAGAAGAAAAAAGTTAAGAAGGAATACGTACAACTAGTCTGGGGTCAGTCAAGTGGTCACGCCGACAGAGGCAACAAGAGTTATAAAAGACAAGGCATTTTGTGCAGTTCCAGAGTTCAAGTACCCCCCCATATATGTTCAGTTTCGAGGACGAAACTTGACTTAAGGGGTGAGGGATGTAAAACCCCGAATTTTCAGAAAGGGTAAAATGGTAATTGGGTATGTGTACCATGACCTAATTATTATTTAACCTATTTATTTAATTATAAAGGATTTATTTTAAGTGGATGTAAAACCCCGAATTTTCACAAAGGGTAAAATGGTAATTGGGTATGTGTACCATGACCTAATTATTATTTAACCTATTTATTTAATTATAAAGGATTTATTTTAAGTGCAAATTAGTTATAAGGCCGTCGTTAGAGAATTAATGATCATTTAGGACACTCCGAAATCATATTTAGTTATAAGGACATTCTAATTTTAAGAAGGAAACTTATTTAGTTATAAGGACATTCTAATTTCAAGTGGATAAAGAAGAAAAAGGAAGGAAGGAAGGAAAAAAAAAAAAAAAAAAAACTGAAGCGCTGGAAAAAAAAGCGTTGTAAGAAAAAAAAATACACTGGAAGAAAAAAAAACGCTGGTGACATTGATTTTTTAATTTTTTTTTTAAGATGCAGTGACATTGATGTCTGAAGCAGCGACATTGATGACTTATGCAGTGACATTGATTTCTGAAGCAGTGACATTGATGACTTATGCAGTGACATTGATGTCCGATGCAGTGACATTGATGTTCGATGCAGTGACATTGATGAATGATGCAGGGACATTAAGCTAAACATTCAAGATCGTGTTAAAGAATTGAGGGATTCCACAATGAATCCAATTATCAGGAGGGCACAAACAACGTGTGGCTATTACAAGAGTCATAGTGAAGAGTCTTTGTAGTTTCACCAAACTTGTACTTCTATCCATATTAAATGCTCCACATTTGGAGAAATGCAAAACAAGAGTAGAGCTGACTGATGCAGTTGTTAGGTTTTATGCAGTGACATTGACGACTTATGCAGTGACATTGACGACTTATGCAGTGACATTGACGACTTTTGCAGTGACATTGATGTCTGAAGCAGTGACATTGATGACTTATGCAATGACATTGATGTCTGAAGCAGTGACATTGATGACTGTATTTACAATTAGATAACTGATGCATTGATATTGATATCACTGCATATACAACTTGATACACACATTTGATAACTTTGTAAAGTAACTTTATTTCTTTGTTATCTTTAAATATTTGATTGATGTTGGTTTATTTGATTAGTGTTGGTTTAAGATAACTTTGTAAAATAACTGTATTACTTTTGTTTTTTTCTTGTTTAAATGCATATTTTTACAACCAAAGGTATACATAAATTGTTTACAATAACACGTCACTGCATAAATCGTTACAATAACACGTCACTGCATAATTCGATACAATAAGACATCACTGCATAGATCGCTACAATAAGAAGCCACTGCATAAATCGCTACAATGAGACGTCATTGCATAAATCGCTACAATGAGATGTCACTGATCAAGGTTGCCAATGGATCGCGGCTGTAATATTCCGATTTTCGGGAAATGGCAGACGTGTCATTTTGCGAAAACGAAATATTATTTTTTCTTTTTCTTTTATTGGAGTTAAGTATTTTGTTGATTTTATATATATGTATTCTCGAAAATATGTATATATTTTAAAAGGGGATTTCTGATTTTTGGTAATTAGGGGCAATTAAGGAAAGAGGATTACTTTGGAATGTGTATTTAAGGAAAAAAATTACACTTAATCCTTCCGATAACCTAATTGAATCAAAATTTAGACTTCACGTTTTCTTCTTCTGCGCAATTTTGAGGAGAAAATAGGGCTTGGATAGTTTTCGCGATTTCTGAGGCAAAACGTAACCGTTTTCAGATCAGACGGAAGATTTGGAACCGTTGTGAGAAGGGCAACGTTTGGGTATCGGTTTGATTGGAAGGGCTGCAGGATTCTGAGACTGTTTGGAGCTGTTTTGGAGCAGCAATTAGGTAAGAAAACTATCCCTATGATCTCAATTGTCTTTTATAAGGTTTAGATGAAATTGTAGGGTGTTTTCGATGCTAGATTGATGAGTTTATGGATTGGTCTTTGACCATAAGTGCCATGATATGTTTAGACATGTTTTTCTGAGTTTTTCTGTGCTGTTCTTGCTGTTGTTCGGTTTGGAATCGTTTTGGGAATCGCATGATGAAGGGTTAGGGTTCTAGTCGAACCCAGGTGGACGAGCGTCTGGCCTCTCTGGACGGGCGTCTACTTGGGGCACATTTCGGACGAGCGTCTGGCTTTACTGGACGGGCGTTTGAAGTGTTATTTTACATTCAGGATTGAAACTGTTTTAGGTGGACGGGCGTCTGGGTATAGTGGACGGGCGTCCATCTTTGGACGGGCGTCCAGTATGGTTCAGACGGGCGTCCAGAGCCCTAAACGGGCGTCTAGCTGGTTCTGTCCTTCTTCCTTTGTTAGTTGTTGTTCAGCCTTATAAGCATGATTTAGCTTTATGAAGCCTTTAAACGTGATATGCTAACACCGTATAAACTTGAACAAGCCTGAATTGAGCTTCTGATTCGTTCAGTTAAAACACCGAATGTACTCTTAAAGGGAGTTGAAGTTCGGATCCGTCGGAAGAGCATGATGGGCTTGTGCTTTGATGAGTTAGTATTCATCAATGTCTGTGTAATTGCTAGGACTTGTCCGTGTCTAGAGGTCTAGGAAAAGAGTATTTTGTGTGAGGGAGATTATTTGAAAACACTTAGGTGGCTAGTTAATCATCCTAATAATCAACGTACTTGACTAGTAAAAGATTAAACAACATGTCTCTATTGGCTAGGCACCAAGGCTAAATCGCGATGCATGTGCTACCTCTCGAAGGTGGAGGAACTCGTAGGTCAATGACCCTAAGTACGAGAGGACTCGCCGAGGTGTGCGTGCTATCGGAGTCTACCTTTTCTAGACTTCGTGGATATTGGTGTGATCCACTAATATGTTGCAAAAGAGTGTTCCCGAGGTGGAAGAATTCCGTAGGTCATAATGACCCTAAGTACGGAGGGATTCTGTCGAGGTGGATGCGCGTAGTGCCCTTGAGTGCGGTTGTAACATAGATAAGCTAAGTAGAAACGTTTAGTCAATTCGTGTTGATGGACATGAAATGAACCCTAGGTTGAGTCGGTCCCACATAAACAACCAATCGAATTAAGTATCTTTTCCTTATTAACTATAGTTGTTATCATAGCTTCTCTTTCTTATTAAGTACGTTGTACTTACCTCAAATGCATGTTTTTCTATGTGTTTGGGGGTGAGAAGACGAACAGGTTTTCGAGGAGGAGTTCGACGACGACGTTTGACGGCGTTCGTTGAAGACTTATCATTTACCGCTTTACTTTCACATTTGGAGTACTTTCGATACTGTTGAGGTAGACTTTTGGTCTTTCGAGACGTGTAGTACTTTTCTTTTGGGATTTTCGTACTTTCTCGAATGTAATAAATTTACATTTCCGCTTTTAGATTTTCACCTTTCTATTCTCAAACGTTTAGAAATTTTATACCCGAGTTTTTGCTTCCGTTTGCTTTAATTTGATACGACGTAGTAGAGGCTTACGTATAAAGTGGATTTACTTTTATTTTATACGTGCCGAACGTTTCATTTCCGGATAAGGACTCGGTGTCCGGGAACGGGGCGTTACAGTTGGTATCAGAGAAAAGCGCCATATAGGCTTCCCTTCTTTTAAGATAAGTTTCTTTAGATCTTTTAGTAACTTCTGGTTTTCTTGATCTTCCAGAATGGTAACCACAAGAAGAGGCGTTCATGGAGCTGGGAGCTCAAGGGTTAGACAAGGGGCAGAGAGCCCAGTGCCCGTAGTAGGGGGCGGATTCGTGAGGCAGAATCCTTCGCCTCGTTTGAGTTTTTCACCACCACCCCATACAGCCACACCTACACCAAGGTCTCAACAAGAGGTGTCACCAATGCCGCATCAGAATCTGCCACCCCGACCACCGCCAAGATACAACTACATTTACGGAGAGCCTGGACTAGCACCTATTCGTGTCACTGTAGTAGGCGACATCCCACCGATTAGTGTGCCTCCACCAGTGACCAATGTGTATCCCCCACCATCTAGTGCTTACCCTCCAGTGTGTCCTCAGCAGCAGCAGATCTTTTACCCTCCTCCTGTAGGTCATGCTCCTCAACCTACAGTACCACCTTCACCACGCTTTGACCACCAGCAAGGCGTTGGTCATCCACCCTTTGGTTTTCAACAGCCTCAACAGCACCAGTTTTATCAGGGATACCATCCGTATCAGACTGAGCCTCAAGTAATCCCACCTTACCCGCAGCAACGGCAGTATCGCAAAGCACGTACCTTTTGGTTACCCCTCGGTTCACCCACCGCTAGACCGGCTTTTGAGCACACACCGGCGGTGGATTGGTATACAAGATTGAGGAGAAATCGAGTTGAGAACTTCTTTGGTAATGTGGAGCATTCTAAAGCGAGAGGAATGGATAAGAGGATTCGAGAAAGCTTGTAGGAACATACATGTTCCTGAGACAGAGATGGCACAACTAGCAGTCAGTTTTCTATTGGGAGCAGCAGAAGCGTGGATTGATGCCGTTCAAAGCAGCAACGGTAAGGTAACGGATTGGGAAGGGTTCAAGACTATGTTTTATAATGAGTACTTTCCGGTTACGGTTCAAGCAGATAAAGCAAGTCAATTTCTGAAGCACAAGCAAGGTACTCAGTACACAGTGACCCAGTACACCAATAAGTTCAACGAATTGGGGCGGTTCTACCCCGAGTTGATGAAAGTGGAGGAAAGGAAGATGGCTCTTTACAAGGACGGCTTGGCTTATGAAATCCAATCAGGCATGTTGGGATTTACAGCAAAGAATATGGCAGAGCTACTGAATAAAGCTTTGGAAGTCGAGACCTTTAGAAAGAGGGCTACAGTGGTTGTTGGTAATAAGCGAAACTTTGGGACAAGTCAAGGCAGTTATAGGGGAGCACCACATCAAGTCGCCAAGAAGACTACGGCTCCTACAGCAGCTAAAGCTCCGAACGGTGCACCACTTTGCCCCAAGTGCAACAGAAATCATACAGGAGAGTGCAGGCAGAGTAGTAACGGTTGTTATCTTTGTGGTGAGCAAGGACACTTTTCTAGAGCATGTCCTAACAGGGGAAACAAGAGTGGTTCGGGTCAAGGAAGCGGGAGAGGCGGCCCGAGCCGACCGGTTCGAGTTTTTGCAGCGGATGCTAGCTTTGTGGAACCAGAGGATGACGTTATTTCAGGTACCATGTTTTGTTTCATTCCTTTATTAAGATATTACATGGCATGTTTATTCATGTTGTGATGTATTTTGAATGAATGAATGTGCATCTTAGGTACGATAATGTTAGAAAACTTAGTGGTCAAGGCTTTGTTTGATACGGGAGCGTCAAATACTTTTGTGTCAACCAAGGTAGCTAAGAAATTGAACTTACCTTCAGAACCTTTAAGGAATACTTTGGAAATAACTACACCATTAGGGAAGGTAACAAAGGTTACTAGGATAATACCTCAAGTGGGAGTTCGAGTTGGGCCTTATCAATGCAAGAGCGACTTCACAGTTTTAGAATTATCGGATTTTGATGTAATCCTCGGAATAGATTGGCTATCCGAGAATTATGTTCACTTGGACTGTAGAGAGAAGAAAGTGACTTTTAAAATACCTGGAAAATCAGACAAGACGTATCAAGGGAATGTGTACAAGCCAAGTAAGAAGCGACATCCGATCATCTCAGCAGTTAAGGCCATCAGGGTTTGTCAGAAGGGTTGTGAAGGCTACTTGTTGTATGCGGTGGATGTGGAACAAGTGAAGTCGAAGCTAGAAGAAACTCCTATAGTAAGAGAGTACCCCGAGGTGTTTCCAGAAGAGCTACCGGGAAACATGCCAGATAGGGAAATCGAGTTTGAGATCAAGTTGTTACCGGGGGCGGCACCAGTTGCTAAGGCACCTTATAGGATGGCACCGGCTGAATTAAAGGAGTTAAAAGCTCAAATTAAAGATATGCTTGAAAGGAACATAATTCAGCCCAGTACCTCGCCTTGGGGAGCCCCTGTCTTGTTCGTGAAGAAGAAGGATGGTAGCATTTGATGTGCATCGATTACCGAGCGCTGAATAACCTTACCATCAAGAATAAGTACCCTCTACCAAGGATAGATGATCTGTTTAATCAGTTGCAAGGTAAGAAGGTGTTTTCCAAGATCGACCTGAGGTCCGGATATCATCAATTGAAGGTTAAGATAGCAGATATACCGAAGACGGCTTTCAGTACGATATATGGACATTATGAGTTCCTTGTCATGCCTTTTGGACTCACTAATGCTCCATCTGCATTTATGGATTTGATGCAGCGAGTTTTCATGCCGTACTTGGATAAGTTCGTGATAGTGTTCATAGACGATATCCTAGTTTACTCTAAGGATGAGAAAGAACATGAGGAACACTTAAGGATAGTGTTGGACACACTGAGGAAGAATCAGTTGTATGCAAAGTTCTCAAAGTGCGACTTTTGGTTGGATCGAGTTAGTTTCTTGGGTCATGTGATTTCTGGAGATGGTATTCAAGTTGATCCAGTGAAAATTGAGGCAGTTGAGAATTGTCCTAGACCTACCACCGTTTCAGAAGTAAGAAGTTTTCTTGGGTTGGCTGGTTACTACCGGAAGTTTGTGCAAGACTTTTCGAAGATAGCTACTCCACTCACTAAGCTGACACAGAAGAATGTGAAGTTCGAATGGACTAGCGAGTGTGATGCAGCTTTTCATACCTTGAAAGATAGGTTGACTACAGCCCCAGTCTTGGCAGTTCCGGAGATTTTTGATAACTACGATGTCTACACGGATGCTTCGGGACAGGGTTTAGGTTGTGTGTTGATGCAAGGAGGAAAAGTGATCGCCTAAGCATCTAGGCAGTTGAAGGTGCATGAGAAGAACTACCCGACACATGATTTAGAGTTGGCAGCGGTAGTTTTTGCCTTAAAGACTTGGAGGCATTACTTATATGGAGTTAAAGCGAGGATCTTCACTGACCATAAAAGTTTAAAATATTTCTTCACACGGGGAGAATCGAATATGAGACAGAGGCGATGGTTAGAGTTCGTTAAGGACTATGATTTGGATATTCAATACCATCCGGGTAAAGCGAATGTAGTGGCAGATGCTCTGAGCAGGAAACCAGTGTTTGCAGCTTCCAGTGTTGAGGTAGTCGCAGAAAGGTTAGATGGGCTGGAAATCAGAAGCTTTGATCAGATTGAAGACAGACAGTTTGTGGAACTCGTTGTTGGCAAGGTCAGAGTTGATGGATGATATACGGGGAAAGCAAGACGAAGACCCGGTTTTGTTGGATTTGAAGCGAGTTGCTAGAGAGAAGCCTACGGTCGGCTATGTGCTAGACAAGAATGGAAATCTTTGGTACCAGGATCGTCTATGTGTACCTAATGTTGGCGACTTGAGACAAAGAATTATGGAAGAAGCACATAGGATAGCTTTTGCGGTTCATCCGGGTGCTACTAAAATGTACAGAGACTTAAAGGAAAGATTTTGGTGGCCCTCGATGAAAGTGGAAATAGCCAAGTTTGTGGCCGAGTGTGACGTATGTCAGAAGGTTAAGGCGGAGCATAGAAGACCCGGTGGAATGCTTAAGCCATTGGATATCCCGGAATGGAAGTGGGATAAGATCACAATGGACTTCATCACCGGATTACCTAAGACAAGAGGCGGACACGACGCAATTTGGGTAATTGTGGATAGATTGACCAAATCTGCCCATTTCTTACCATACAAGGTTGACATGCCATTAAAGAAGATGACGACACTATATCTGGACAATATAGTGAAGCTACATGGAGTTCCAATCTCGATAGTTTCAGACCGTGATTCGAGATTTGTAAGTCGGTTTTGGAAGAGCTTGCAAGAAGCCTTCGGGACTAAGTTAGATTTGAGCACGGCTTTTCACCCTCAGACAGATGGACAATCTGAGAGGACCATCCAAACACTCGAGGACATGTTGAGAGCTTGTGTTTTGGAGGTAGGCGGATCATGGGATGATTACCTATCGGTAGCAGAGTTTGCCTATAACAATAGTTTTCATGCAAGTATAGGCATGCCGCCGTTTGAAGCGTTGTATGGGAGAAGATGTCGGACGCCACTGTTTTGGGATGAAGTCGGAGAGAGACAGATTACAGGGCCGGAAATGGTTGAACAAGCAAAGGAAAGGATTCAGTTGGTCAAGAAGAATATGAAGGCAGCTCAAGACAGGCAGAAAAGTTGGGCTGATGTTAGAAGAAGACCTCTAGAGTTTGAAGTCGGTGATAGAGTTTACCTCCGAGCTTCACCGATGAAAGGAGTGAAACGCTTTGGACAGAAAGGAAAGCTAAGTCCAAGGTATGTCGGACCTTTTGAGATCTTGGAAAGAGTTGGAACGTTAGCTTATAAGCTTCAGTTGCCAGAAGCGATGTCGAGAGTTCATAACGTATTTCACGTTTCGATGTTGATGAAATGTCTGACGAAGAGCGATGTTGAAACGACGGTTGATCCAGAAATCCTACAAGATAATCTCGCTTACGACGAAAGACCTATCCAGATTTTAGACCGGAAAGAAAAGACGATTAAGAGGCGGATGATTCCCTTGGTGTTGGTTCAGTGGAGCAATCATTCACCCGAGGAGGCAACTTGGGAAGTGGAAAGCGACATGATCAATGAATTCCGAGAGTTTCTTGATCTACCAGGTATGTTCTAGTTTCGAGGACGAAACTCCTTTTAAGGGGGGAGGAATGTAATATTCCGATTTTCGGGAAAGGGCAGACGTGTCATTTTACGAAAACGAAATATTATTTTTTCTTTTTCTTTTATTGGAGTTAAGTATTTTGTTGATTTTATATATATGTATTCTCGAAAATATGTATATATTTTAAAAGGGGATTTCTGATTTTTGGTAATTAGGGGCAATTAAGGAAAGAGGATTACTTTGGAATGTGTATTTAAGGAAAAAAATTACACTTAATCCTTCCGATAACCTAATTGAATCAAAATTTAGACTTCACGTTTTCTTCTTCTGCGCAATTTTGAGGAGAAAATAGGGCTTGGATAGTTTTCGCGATTTCTGAGGCAAAACGTAACCGTTTTCAAATCAGACGGAAGATTTGGAACCGTTGTGAGAAGGGCAACGTTTGGGTATCGGTTTGATTGGAAGGGCTACAGGATTCTGAGACTGTTTGGAGCTGTTTTGGAGCAGCAATTAGGTAAGAAAACTATCCCTATGATCTCAATTGTCTTTTATAAGGTTTAGATGAAATTGTAGGGTGTTTTCGATGCTAGATTGATGAGTTTATGGATTGGTCTTTGACCATAAGTGCCATGATATGTTAGACATGTTTTTCTGAGTTTTTCTGTGCTGTTCTTGCTGTTGTTCGGTTTGGAATCGTTTTGGGAATCGCATGATGAAGGGTTAGGGTTCTAGTCGAACCCAGGTGGACGAGCGTCTGGCCTCTCTGGACGGGCGTCTACTTGGGGCACATTTCGGACGAGCGTCTGGCTTTACTGGACGGGCGTTTGAAGTGTTATTTTACATTCAGGATTGAAACTGTTTTAGGTGGACGGGCGTCTGGGTATAGTGGACGGGCGTCCATCTTTGGACGGGCGTCCAGTATGGTTCAGACGGGCGTCCAGAGCCCTAAACGGGCGTCTAGCTGGTTCTGTCCTTCTTCCTTTGTTAGTTGTTGTTCAGCCTTATAAGCATGATTTAGCTTTATGAAGCCTTTAAACGTGATATGCTAACACTGTATAAAATTGAACAAGCCTGAATTGAGCTTCTGATTCGTTCAGTTAAAACACCGAATGTACTCTTAAAGGGAGTTGAAGTTCGGATCCGTCGGAAGAGCATAATGGGCTTGTGCTTTGATGAGTTAGTATTCATCAATGTCTGTGTAATTGCTAGGACTTGTCCGTGTCTAGAGGTCTAGGAAGAGAGTAGTTTGTGTGAGGGAGATTATTTGAAAACACTTAGGTGGCTAGTTAATCATCCTAATAATCAACGTACTTGACTAGTAAAAGATTAAACAACATGTCTCTCTTGGCTAGGCACCAGGCTAAATCGCGATGCATGTGCTACCCTCGAAGGTGGAGGAACTCGTAGGTCAATGACCCTAAGTACGGAGGGACTCGCCGAGGTGTGCGTGCTATCGGAGTCTACCTTTTCTAGACTTCGTGGATATTGGTGTGATCCACTAATATGTTGCAAAAGAGTGTTCCGAGAGGTGGAAGAATTCCGTAGGTCATAATGACCCTAAGTACGGAGGGATTCTGCCGAGGTGGATGCGCGTAGTGCCCTTGAGTGCGGTTGTAACATAGATAAGCTAAGTAGAAACGTTTAGTCAATTCGTGTTGATGGACATGAAATGAACCCTAGGTTGAGTCGGTCCCACATAAACAACCAATCGAATTAAATATCTTTTCCTTATAAACTATAGTTGTTATCATAGCTTCTCTTTCTTATTAAGTACATTGTACTTACCTCAAATGCATGTTTTTCTATGTGTTTGGGGATGAGAAGACGAACAGGTTTTCGAGGAGGAGTTCGACGACGACGTTTGACGGCGTTCGTTGAAGACTTATCATTTACCGCTTTACTTTCACATTTGGAGTACTTTCGATACTGTTGAGGTAGACTTTTGGTCTTTCGAGACGTGTAGTACTTTTCTTTTGGGATTTTCATACTTTCTCGAATGTAATAAATTTACATTTCCGCTTTTAGATTTTCACCTTACTATTCTCAAACGTTTAGAAATTTTATACCCGAGTTTTTGCTTCCGTTTGCTTTAATTTGATACAACGTAGTAGAGGCTTACGTATAAAGTGGATTTACTTTTATTTTATACGTGCCGAACGTTTCATTTCCGGATAAGGACTCGGTGTCCGGGAACGGGGCGTTACAGCGGCGGTCAATACATCATGGTAGCCAATGAATCGCGGCGGTGAATGCATCGGGGTGGTTAATGGATCCCGGTGGCCAATGCATCCGGGTAGGTGGTCAATGCATGACGGTGATCAATACGTCACGTCGATTTTTATGAAGAAAAAAATTGATTTTATGAAATTTATTCGGAAAAATATCAAATTTGATTTTAGAATAAAGAAGACGAAAAAATATGAATTTTAGTAAAAAAATTATGATGATCCGAGTTTTAGATCAAAATATATGACATTTAGAATATGGTGAATTAAAAAAAAAAAAAAACAACAACTTCAGCGCTTCTTTTTTTTCCCTTGTTTTTTTTTTTCTTTTCCTTCTTCCTCTTTATCCACTTGAAATTAGAATGTCCTTATAACTAAATAAGATTTCGGAGTGTCCTATTACCCTTAATAAGTTGAAAATCAGTCCTTTTAAATAATTGGCCCATATTATAATAGATTTTAATTAATGGGTATAAAAGGGAACCATTACCTAAATTACACATTAGTTTTTACACGGCAATATTTCTTTCTGCAAAATTGGAGAGGTTTTACGCTGTACAATAAAAACAAATAGGGGTCGGACACTGTTTTCCAAATTCGGAGTCTAACGGTTGATTTTCGGAGCACACCATAGTAGAAGAAACTGATCACCGCAAGGAGGCGATCGTTTCGATACTAACCGTTCTTTTTTCGGTAAGTTTTCCTTTTTAGGCCTAAATCTAGATCCGTTTACGTTCTTGAGATATACCTGCGTTTTTATAGATTAGAAAGGTTGCCTAATCGTAGTAATGATCAATTATGGTAGGTGATTCTTAGAAGTTGTTGGAATCGAGGATTGAAGCTTTTTACTATCCGTTTTCTCTTTCAATCACTTTTGAAATTGCTAAGGTAAGGGGGTGTTTTTAACAAGATTTGGGTGTTCAATCGTTTATAGTTATGTGTTTAACTATTTATTATTGCTGTTGGTTCTTTATTTTTATTTTTATTTTATTTCCGGTGAGTTCATCACTGTTGTTGAAGAAAATAGGACTAATCCTATTGCTGTTGCTATGTGTTCGGGTGACATGCTATGAGGAATTTGGTTTTGATGTGCACTTGGTTTTGGGTAAACGATTTGTGGTTCTGTGAGTATAATTTGCTGAACTTGCAATTGTAGAAGCATGCGTAATGTTTAATTAATAAATATAGAAAAGCAATAGTTGCAGCAGATAATGGTATCATGACTTTACCTGATAGAGATGGTAATAATAATTGGTTGCATTATAATATTTCTGGTACAATAATTGTTTAATTGTCATAGTAAAAGTGTGGTATATATTACATTAAAAATGTATTATATCAATTTTGTGTTTTTACGTGTATTACACGATACGATGTGGATTGTATGTTCCTATGGAACATTATATGTTAATTTGCATAGTCTAACAATTGAGCATAGGATTTGTATTTTTTTATGTCCTTTTTCGAAATTCCATGTAAAAGTAGCATCTTTTATTGAAATTTTGTTGTTCCGGGCTCGAAAAGATTAAGATCTTGAAGAAAAGCTGAAGATCAAGGCGAAACCCAAGGAATGAACGAGGAGAAACGGCTAAATACCTGTTTTTTAATAAAAATTCTGCGCTACAGGACTTTCTGCGACGCTGAAAATCGTCGCTATAAGTCTGCTTCTTAAAAAACCAGCATGCGGCTAGGGTTTATTCTTCCAGCGGCTGCATCAAATTTTTTTTTTTTTTGTTTTGTCATCAAATTTTCTTTATACAATCGGCGTATTGGCAGAAAATAAAAAATAAAAAAAAAATTTATGGAATATTTTTTTTAATTCAGCCGCATAACAAAAAAAATTAAAAAATTTATTAAAAAGGTTTTAATTAATTATAATAAATTGGTTTTATTTGATTAGCCATTTCTCCTCTCGGGTGTTTGTGGTTTGTGATCCGGCGGTTCGAGTTCAAGATTCCAAGATCAAGACTCGAAGACATAGATTAAGTTTTACTTTTCCTTAGAAAATAGTTAGTCGGGGGTACCAACGGTCCATCTCGGTGTTTACTTTTCGGTATAATTTTGTGTTTGATCAAGATTACGTGCTTAAAACCGGAAAATTACCATGACTTGCATCTTCATGATTCCACTCCAATGCATGCACGTAGTTTTTTAATTTCGAATTAAAATAGACGTGTATAACTCGAATAATTAGTATGAATGCTTATTAATTTAATATGTGGTAGTTAAGTAATAAGTAGCTAATTATAAAAACCGAGGAACCGGGTTTTGTCAATCGTTACGATTTTAGTGATGGATTCTCGGTGAATCCCACTTAGATAAATCGTTGAGTTTTCGGTGAACCTACCTTAAACAGAAACGAGATTACGCTTTGGTTGATAATTTAGAAATCGGAAAATCTTAGTACATGGGTTCGGAAATGGTCTAACCATGGTTGGGCGAGTTCAACCGAGCTTCGGCTCAATCGACTCCCCTCCACGTGTGATGTACGTTACGTAGTTCGACAAGACTTAGCATAGCCGATAAGCCTTCGGGCTAAACGAGGCTTCTCTTGCCGGATTGGCCCGAACCGTCACATTTGTTCCAACGAATAAGACAAAGCATAAGCTTTCCTACATAACCGACCCCGTTCGGAGTACTTTGATTTATTGTTTCTTATTGTCAAATCCGAAACCGTAATTAGTAAACCCACCATTTTTTCAAATTATTGAGTGGGAGCGGGAAAGGCGACAACCAACCCCACGGCCTCTACTATAAATGCAAGCACGTGAGAGAAGGGTGACCTCGAGCCGCTATGATTCCGTCCCCCTGCGGGTGGTGTTCACCCCTATCAAAATTCAACGCTTGGTTTCCGAAAGGATAGGATTTCGGGTACTCGTTGAGTCACTGACCGAGCTTGCGGCCGCACACTCGGGGCATACTTTGAGATCTGATATAGTAGGTCCCACTCTTTATAGATATTTTTGAAATATCTAGGCTAGAAAAATGAAGGTAATCAATGAGTAAGACCCATGATGTCTGATTCCCACAAGATGTTCGATTCTCGAAGCTTAATCATTGAGAGAGATTGTCTCAGTTTAATCATCACCTCTTTGACTGACCCTGCGGCGGCACTGAGGTGTGAGACTAAATCATTGGAATGGTAGGATAGACTTTATATAAGTTTATTATTCCTAAAATAAAATTTATAGTAGTGTATATTTGATTAAATTTCTGTCATTTTATTTACAGCACCATGTCTTCGCAAATTCAAACTTTACTGAATGATAAGCTAAATGGCGACAATTTTACTAAGTGGAAAAGTAACGTAAACGTGGTACTCATATTTGAGAATGCGCAATTTGTTTTTACTGAGGAGTGCCATGTTCTCCCTCCTCAAAATCCGTCTAAACGCATTTGCGATCAACATAAAAAATGGACAGAGGCGAATAATAAGGCAAGAGGCATCTTCTTAGCCTCAGTGTCAGAGGTCATTCAGAACAAAATTGAGGGTTTTAATACTGCACGAGAAATCTTGCTGTATTTAACCACCATGTTTGGCAAACCGTCTGATCATGCAAGACACGAGGCCGTGAGGAAGGCTGTCAATGCCAAGATGAGGCGAGGTCAGTCGGTTACTGGTCATGTGATGAACATGATTAGTTACTTCACTGAAGCAGAAACTCATCGTGTGACTATAGACGATGCTACCCAAGTGTCAGTGATTCTCAAATCTTTGACACCTGATTTCCTAACGTTCAGGACTAGCTACGTCATGACTAAGGCTCACCTTTCCATGACGGAGTTGATCAATGAACTTCAAGTCTTTGATGGTCTTTATTCGAAAGATAAATCCCAAGAGCAGGAAAAGAAGGCTAAGGCCAATATGGTCGTAGCCAAGGCGTCTAAGTCAAACCCGGCAGGTAAGCCAAAGAATAAGAAACAAAGCTGCGCCGGCGCCTAAACCTATGAAGAAGAAGGCTAAGCCGAATGCACCATCCAAGACCAAGGGCAAGTGCTTTTTTTACCGCAATGAGATAGAGGCACCGGCGTCGTCATTGCCCCGTATATCTCAAAGATGTAAAGGATGGGAAGGCTAAGGCTAGCAATGGGAAAGATAAGAAAGGTAATCCTAAATTACTTGTCTTAGAATCTTTTAATGTAGCTAGCCTTGGAAAGAATCAAACGACTGGCTAAGGGTGATTCCTTAAAAGAGTTATCTGTTGACTCGTTGCCGGTCTGCGAATCTTGCCTAGAGGGAAAAATGACTAAGCGTCATTTCTCGTCAAAAGGGAATAGGGCCAAAGAACCTCTACAGTTAGTACATTCAGACCTTTGTGGTCCGATGAATGTGCAAGCTAGAGGCGGATTCGGTATTTTGTTACTTTCATCGATGACTACTCGAGGTTCGGATATGTTTATCTGCTGCGTCGAATATCCAAGACTTTTGGCAAGTTTAAGGAATTTCAAGCAGAAGCCGAAAGGCAGTTAGGCAAGTTCTAGGTAGGCCGATGATGATCGACCTACGAGCAGTGATTTCCCCGGCCCACATCAGTTTGAAACTCCCTACCGCAAAAGGATGGATAGAAATAAAAGGGGACCTAGAGGTGGCTAGAAGCTGCTACGCGGACACAATCAAGAGCAAGGGAGTGTGACCTTGGCTTGAGGAGCATGGAAAGTTCCTTACGCTTGTTATTTCACATTCATGCAACTTTGTTATATTTGTTATTTTCCTTCAATGTCGTTATCAGTCCTTTTTGCATTGGAAACGATGTCTGAATAAATCGCGCTCAAAAGCACCTAGTTTTTCATTTCTGTGATATGCTCATTTTTATCGTGTATGCCTTATCTTGCTCTTATAAACAATTATAAGTCCATAAGGACTAATTAACCGATCTCTCCAAGTCAGGCACGCATTAATGCTAGAAGTCAGTCCACTTTGGCCCGATTCACCATAAACTTAACGCGAGAAGTCAGTCCAATCTGGCCCGGCTCACCAAAAAACTTAATGCAAGATGTCAGTCCAATCCAACCTGGCTCGCTATAAACTTAACGTGTGAAGTCAGTCCAATCTGGCTCTGTTCGCCGAAAAACTTTATGCGAGAAGTCAGTCAAATCTGGCCTGGCTCACTGAAAAACTTAATGCTAGATTTCAGTCCAATCTGGCCTGGCTCACCACAAACTTAACGCGAGAAGTCAGTCCAATCTGGCCTGGCTCACCGAAAAACTTAATGCAAGAAGTCTGTCCAATTTGGCTCGGCTCGCCGAAAAAACATAATGTGAGAAGTCGAGCAACCGACCCGGCTCGCCATAAACTTAACGCGCAATGTCATTCCAATCAGCCGACTCACCGAAAACTCAATGCGAGGAGTCAGTCCAATCCGGCATGGCTTTCCAAAAAACTTAAATCAAAAAGACATTCCAATCTGGCTCAGCTCGCTGAAAAATGTATCCGAGAAGTCAGTCCAATCTAGCCTAGCTCGCCATAAACATAATGCGAGAGGTCAGTCTCATATGACCAAGGTCACCAAAATTCGATTGCCGACCTATGTCAGGTCGGACTCAGCAAAGGCAAAGTCAGCAAAATATTTGTCTCCAAAACCCCGGATAGGACTCGAACGGGGCATGACATGCTATGACAGTCTGATCCAAAGACAAGCAATTATCCGAGCCCCGCAGGTTGGGCTCGGTAAATTTGTCCAAAACGGACAACAAGATAAATATTCCATCCAAAACCGTTGGTTAATGCATGGCATACTGGGGGCAAGACACCCCACCAAGCTAAGTGCTTAAGTAAATACTAAAAAAAAAATTATCCAAAAATAATTCCAATTACCGATGAAAATATTACAATTAGTTTGAAATAAAAAATTTCAATACAGAAATCTAAAAACCCTACTGAGCTAAGTTTTGTGTCTCTGGAGAGTACTTGGACACAATGTCCACTCCTGCCTTAAAATCTCTTACGTCCTCGTCACAGACCTTGCTCATCCCTTGTTTATAATAAACCTTCTTAGGAAGGTTTTCTACGATAAGGGCCTGAAATTAGGAAGGTTTCTACGATAAGGTTTCTTCTTAGGAAGGTTTTCTACGATAAGGGCCTCGCCCGCACCTTGAGGTGTAACCATGGTTTAAGACAGGGATGAGCAGTAGCTTCAAAGATATGCCAACAACCGGACATCTCCTTGTTGTTGTTTTGGAGAGACTTCGACAACAACCGGACATCTCCTTGTAGGTATGTGTATGGAGTTTATTTTATTATTTTTTCAAAGGCTGATCCGCAAACTTGACACGCAATCATTTGATCAAATCACATGAAACCTAGTAGTTGTAGTTGTTGTTGTTTTGAAATTGAATAAGTTATCATGATTGTTTGAAACTGTTAGAATAATTGGTCTCTCCAGGATTTCAGTTTGAGTAAAATGATGTTTCTTTCTTATTCTTTCAATGAAAACCCACCAGGACATTAAATAATTCATGGATCATGATAAAAATGACGTTTTATATTTCTTTCTGCATGTATGTGTATTAGAAAATTCTTTTTTTTTTCAGATTCTGTGACCTTGAAAGTTATGACAACTTGCTCTTAAAATTATGATGCGGTCTGCCCTTGCATCATAAATATTAATTAATGTTTGACGAGCATGGTTAATGATAGACGTCTTGTAATAATGGCCCTCAATAATTAATATATCAATATTCCTATGATGACAATAATTCAATCGAGAGACAGAGTTCTATTCTTTGTTGCTTCACGTTAAGAAATTTATATCCTAATCTTTGGTAAGATCCACTGGAAGAGAATGCAACCTAATTTGTTATAAGAAAAACATATACGGATTCTCTATTTGTGTTCAAGAATATTAATTTTCATGTTTGTGCAATAAATATTTGCCAACGGAAAATCCCCCAATTGTTTGCTCATTTATTTCTATGTTTTCAAATATAAAAAAATACGCCGCTCAATAAATATTATTACCACTCGAGAACTTCAGCTACATGTAACTAACTACAATGTAGTGTATGATGAGTGAAATTGCTAGAGTTGGCTCTATTTTGTTAAATATTTGTTACATGCTAAGTATTTAGTTTTTGGTATGGGTTTACCTGACGTTCAAATACCGACAACGTGCTAGAAATATTTACTTGAAAAGATACATATTAGGCTAAATATGCATCATGGTTTGAGTACAATTAAGTTTAATGTTGTTTGTTTGTTTTCTTTTTTTTAATGAAGACACGTGAAATTCAACTTGCTTGCATATTTATATTTGGCTGATTAATAAATCTCTCACAGAATATTGTGTTTTCCACTGTCCAAAAAAATTTACATGCTTGTGCTTTTTCAAATTGTGAAACTGAGGAAGCTTTTTCAGATTGTGAAACTGAGGAAACATTGAGTACATTGGATGGATTGCAAGGGATGCTTGATTCTAGATATACAGAGTTTGCACAGACTTTTTTCAATTGTGGAGAGATCGTTCATCATGACATATCAATTTGTAGGTATATTTCATTGTTTTTATTTCCCTTTTCTATGTTGTACTAAGTTGTTACTTTCAATTAATATTTTAAGAATTACTGCATGTCTCCTTGATGGTATGTGTAAATTATTCAGGCACGGCGTCTTGGGTGAGTTTAATGTGAACTTATGAAAGGAAAACCGGCGGCTTGGCTTGCAACGGCTGTAGGAATACTATACCTAGGCACATACGGCATTATAATATTTGATGAGTTAAGTCGTTTTAAGTTGTTGAAATATGGAATTTTAGGACTAGCTCACTAAAAGCAGGTTTCTTCGGTCCACACCTATAAAAACTACTTTCATTGTACTTTGTAATTCTTTCTTTTATTAATTTTTTTAGCCGGATAGATAATGAGCATAGGAAAATGTTTTATAGCTTTGCTAAAGAATTAATATACATTGTTCTTAAACAATTCTTTTAGCGGATGTAGCCCTTATTATTTTTCTCCAGGAAACAAAGTCTTTTCTTTCGGTAGCCCTTCTGTTGAATCTGTCCTTGATAGATTCAAAAACTCAACCGAAAAGTGTCTACTTTGCACTCCCATCGAAAAAAGTGAGCAGGTTATCCGTAAGGATGAACCCGAGAAGATTTACACGCTCCTTGAAGATGAATGTGAATTTGAAAAACTTGCGGCGTTGATCCGAAGAAAATGAAAAAGCTGGAAGAGTCCATGCGCGTGTGCTTTGGGGAGGCTAAAATTGAAGATCATAGTTTGGATCAACTTGAGGCATTCAATGAACTTGCTAGGATCCAAATGAATTATTGCAAGACAAAAATGTCTCAAAATCGATCATTTTGATCTAGGCGTTCACTTTTAAAACCCTCAAGGAAAAGTGACTATTTTTATTTTGATTTTATGGGTTTTTGTAAATGATCTTAGTTTAAATTTATCTCTGTAGCCTTTGAAAAGTGAATCACTCAACGTTTTGTATAAACAATTTTAGTATGTTCAAATGCAAGCAAAATTGGAAAATTGGACGGATAGAAAATCACGCCGATTAAAAAAAGAAAAAAGTCTTTGGGCTTTCATTATTCTCCCTTCCATACGTGTACGGTTATTTTCTTCTTTACGGAACAACCAAGAAGAAATGGAGTAATTATTCGTGAAGAAAATCCATGAACCTGTCCTGGAAAAGTGAATTCAAGCCTCTTTGTCGTAACTCGTAACAGCATGATATTTCCGCATGATATTTCAACTCTTTATAAATAATTTGGTATTTTATGTAAAAGTTTTGAAAAACTGTCATATTCACTAATTTTAAATATATTATTGTCTTTCTCCCTCTAGATCCCCCAAAAAAAAAGGGATGGGGTTGATATTGATCAAGAGTGGTGCGGTGATTTTGTTTGTTTTGTTAGTAACGGGTGTGTTTTTTATTTAAGATTTAAGAATAATAAAAGTCAATTTTTTTGCATTAAAATGTCTGACTCCACCCCAAAAAAATTATTAATGGTACAAATATATCAGACTTATAGACAAAATAATAACACGTCATTTTTTTGTGATCATCAATGTATTCATATCATTGTCATTAAAGATTTTAGGTAATAAGTATAATTCATAAAAAAAATTATAATATAGTGTATGAATAATACTTAATAATAAGTTTTTTTTTGGATATTTTTTTTTCACGTTTAGCAGTTGGTTTCATTCTTTAGTCAAAGAGAAACAGAGTGTGTTAAATCAATAAATAGATTCAGTAACTGATTAAGACCGCTAGTTTGTTTCTTTCTCATTTTTCAACATCAGCAACGTCATTCAAACCTTAAGAAATTCAAGATTTTTTAGAACCTTCACACTTTTCCACATAATTTCCTACACATCAATAAACTTCATAAGTATTATTTCTTCTTTTAAAAATTATTTAATTGTCTATATTTTCATTTGTCGAAGTCGCGAGAAATCAAATGTAAGCATTTGGCACGTGATCTCACCTGATAGATGAGCATCTACTACGTGAGTCTTCGAGATCTTCAGATTGACAATGAAAGGGTATTACATGCGATCTTAAAAACAAAGAAGATGAATAAACAAAAATTATGGTTTAATAACATGATTATTTTGAGGCATGTGTCAAAAGATGTGCCTTTTTTCTTTTAAAGAAAACATGTGAATAATTGAATAATTTTAAAGATGAAGTACACTAAAAGCTGTGATAATTTTCTTAACAAATGTACCTTAAATAAGGACCTTAAAAATGGAGTATGAATTACCATCAAGGTATCGGCCTAACGGGGAGGGAGTGTTGCCAAAGAAATAACTTAATGCATCCAAGTGACGGAAGCCGGATCTCGGATAGGAGGGGGGTGGGGGGGGCAATGAGTTTTATAAAGGAAAATAAAAAAATTAAGGGGGATAAACTATATGAACATTTTGTTTTGGATCATGGGGGCGAGTTGCTCCCCCTTAGTTTTAAGTAGTTCCACCACCGAATACATCCGAATTTTAGTAAGTAACTCAATAGTATATTCGCCGAGAACAACGGGTATTCGCCGAGAACAAAGTTTGTGTCCAAAGGTGAAAAAATCCTTAGCTTATAGAGTTCGTTGCTTTTTGTAGCTCATAGAAAGGCTAATAGTACTACTCGCTCTTTGGTATATCATTCAATAGCAAGTAGAAGCAAAAACTACACAAAGATTTGCTTGCGAACACGTGACTTAAGAAAAACATATACACAATTTTGAAATTTTGTATCCTCTTTGACATGAATTTATTCGACTTTGGTTTTACTAAATGAATAAATTTTTGCTAAGTTATCTAATTGTAACTATTGATAAATATTATGCGTGTTCTTGACATCAACCAGGGTTCGAATGATCATCTCCTCCCGCAATAAAATCAAAATCATCTTCCCCCCTAAAAGAATATTTTTTTAAATTGAAAAAAATGTACGCCGTTGAATTAAAATTAATTGATATTCAACATGTAATTTAAAGAACCCACATTATTATATATTTTTCCACATGAAATGGTATAAATGTGAAAAATCTTTAGCTAGAATATAAAATGATAAACACAAAAGGTAACAATCGCATCTTTGACCGTGTGGGACACACTAGAAACAATGGACAAATAACTATAGGTAATAACAAAAAAAAGGCAGAGGGTAGATTAGGAAATGTGCTATGACTAGGGCATTATAACGTTGGAAAAAACGCCGCCCTACTATTTGACACAAACATAGCAACACCGATTTCATGGAAATGACATCATAAACAAAATTTATTGTGCAAACTATAGAGCAAAAAACAAAGAATAAAAGGAATTACCATCATTTGCGCGTAATAAAATATTTTTGCCTGCAAAATATATAGCAAAAAAAAGAACAATTTTTTAGTCATGAGAATTAACATTATTAACCCAAAATAATAAATTGACATTAAATCTACCAAATATAATGAAAAAATAAAATGATAACAAATGAGCGCTCTGGTAATAAAAAAAACCCCACAAATTCACCGTTCCAGGCTTTAAATAGGACACTCCAGCCGCCGTTGTTTGTCAATTCACTTTTTGTCTAAAATCATTCTCTGGGAAGGACGAAAGGACTAACAACAACACGAGCAAATGAGACACTGGTTGTAGTTGAATTGTTGTTGTTTTCGAGAGACTTCGACAACAACCGGACATCTCCTTGTAGGTATGTGTATGGAGTTTATTTTATTATTTTTTCATGACTATCCACCAACTTGACACCCAATCATTTGATCAAATCACCTGCAACCTTTTTGTTGTAGTTGTTGTTGTTGTTTTGGAATTGAATAAGTCATCACGATTGTTTAAAACTGTTAGAATAATTGGTCTCTCCATGATTTCAGTTTGAGTAAAATGATGTTTCTGATGAGGAACGAATATCTCGGAAAATGGCGTAAGAAGAAAAAGAGAAAAAAAAGAAATAAATTATGAGGAATTATTTATTAGAATTATTATTTAATTATTTAGGAGAATAATTAATGAGGAATATTTGATAAGATATTGATTTATTTACTTTCCTTAATTAAGAAAATTAGAGATTTATTTCTTAGGGAAAAAGTATTATATTTCTTAGAGAGCAAGTATTTTTAGTTCTAGACTTTTATTTCCTACACTATATAAAGGGAGGAGCTCTCAATGTAATAGCATACAGTATAACATCTTTCTATCAATAAAATCATAAGAGTTTTCTCTTGTTAAGTCTTTTGGCTTGTGCTTGTTCTTGAGTTTTTCGTCCGATTGAACGATATCAATCACCCTCGTCCGTTCGTACGATAACGAACTTGGTTCTCCCGGTCCTGTCCTACATCAGTTTCTTTCTTATTCTTTCAATGAAAACCCACCAGGACATTAAATAATTCATGGATCATGATAAAAATGATGTTTTATATTTCTTTCTACATGTATGTGTATTAGAAATCCTTGTCTTCAGATTCTATGACCTTGAAAGTTCGATGACTTGCTATTAAAACAATGATGTGGTCCGCGCTTGCATCATAAATATGAATTAATGTTTCCTATGATGACAATAATTCAATTGAGAGACGTGTTGTATTATGTGTGGCTTTACGTTAAGTAATTTATATCCGAATGATCTAAATCTTTGGTAAGATCCTTTGGAAGAGAATTCAACCTAATTTGTTACAAGAAAAACATATACGGATTCTCTATTTGTGTTGAAGAATATTAAGTTTCATGTTCGCGCAATAAATATTTGCAACGGAAAATCCCCCAATTCTTTGCTCATTTATTTCTAAGTTTTCAAATATAAAAATACGCCGCTCATTAAATATTATTACCACTCGAGGACTTCAGCTACATGTAACTAACAACATTGTAGGGTATGATGAGTGAAGTTGCTAAAGTTGGCTCTATTTTCATTTTCGTGGACATACAAATTCTCTAGATTGTTTGGTCAAGGGTCAAGTTCAGAGTCCGGAAATGAAGGGTTTTTTTCTGTGTGCGTGTGTGTGTGTGTATGTGTGTGTGATGTAGGTGGACATTCATCCACTTTTGTTGAGATTTCAATGTCATGATATTTCATGTTCATTATTTATTTGCTTTTCTGAGTTATACGTCTAACTCACTTTTTACTTAATAATTTCACTATTTGTTAGATGTTGAGTATTTAGTTTTTGGTATGGGTTTAACTCACGTTCAAATACCAACAACATGCTAGAAATATTTACTAGAAAAGATACATATTAGGCTAAATATGCATCCTGGCTTGTGTGCAATTCAGTTTAATGTTGTTTCTTTTTTTGTTTTTTTAATGAAGACACGTGAAAGTCAACTTGATAGCATATTTATATTTGGCTGATTTATAAATCTCTCTCACAGAATAATGTGTTTGGTATTTGTCCTAAAAAAATTACATGCTTGTGCGTTTTCGGATTGTGAAACTATGGAAACATTGAGTACATTGGATAGATTGCAAGGGATGCTTGATTCTAGCTATACGAGTTTGCATGAAATTTTTTCAATTGTGGAAAGATCGTTGATCATGACATATCAATTTGTAGGTATATTTCATTGTTTTTATTTTCCTTTTCTATGTTGTACTAAGTTGTTACTTTCAATTAATATTTCAAGAATTACTGCATGTTTCTGTGACGGTCTGTGTACAATATTCAGGCATAGTGTCTTGGGCGAGTTTAATGTGAACTTATGAAAGGAAAACCGGCGGCTTTGCTTGCAACGCCAGTAGGAATACTAAACCTAGGCACATACAACAATGTAATATTTGACGAGTTAATTAAGTCGTTTTAAGTTGTTGAAATATGGTATTTTAGCACTAGCTCACTAAAAGTAGGTTTCTTCGGTCCACACCTATAGAAACTACTTTTATTGTACTTTTTAATTCTTTCTTTTATTAATTTTTTTAGCTGGATAGATAATGAGCATAGCAAAATGTTTTATAGCTTTGCTAACGAAATAATATATATTGTTCTTATACAATTCTTGCAGCGGATGTAGCCCTTATTATTTTTTCTCCAGGAAACAAAGTATTTTCTTTCGGTAGCCCTTCTGTTGAATCTATCCTTGATAGATTCAAAAACTCAACCGAAAAGTGATTACTTTGCACTCCCATCGAAAAAAGTGAGCAGGTTATCCGTGAGGATGAACTAGAGAAGATTTACATGCTCCTTGAAGATGAATGTGAAGCTGAAAAAACTTGCGGCGTTGATCTGAAGAAAATGAAAAAGCTGGAAGAGTCCATCCGCATGTGCTTCGGGGACGCTAAAATTGAAGATCTCAGTTTGGATCAACTTGATGCATTCGATGAACTTGCTAGGATCCAAATCAATTATTGCAGGACAAAAATGTCCCAAAAATCTGATCAACTTGATCTTGGCGTTCACTTTTAAAACTCTCAATTTTAAAACTCTCAAGGTAAAGTGACTATTTTAAAAGCATGTGTATGTATGTATTTATGTGTTGGCGTGTGTGTGTATATATATGGCTATGATGAATTTTGGCTATAAATATGTTTACTTAAGCTAGCTTCTATGTTTGATTTATGTTTCAAGAAATCTAATTGGAACATTCGTACTTTCATTAACCGTCAACAGGTGGAGATCAAGCTCGAAGGACACCGTAAATAAATCACAGGACTCACTTTTTCTGACTTTGAATACGTGAGGCCCAAATCCCCCGATCCTTACATTTGTACCGCTTGCGTCGCCCCTAATTCATTGATTTTTGTGGTGGATAGAAATAATGATTCAGATCTAGAAAATGTGGGCATAGAAGACTATAGGGGAAAAAAAAGAGAATGGAGGATTGGTTTTTTTTTTCTCTGCAACGATGATTGTTGCAGTTTTAACGAGGACGGCTGCTGACGCTCCTTGGGTAATAGCATATGATACGGCTGCATTGGTTGCTCCCGCAAAGAAGGAGGTAATGGAGGCTTTGGAGTATGTGTCAAATGTTCACAAAAATGAAAATTTAAGGGGAATACGAGTGGAGGAGTTGGCATCCAATCCAGCCAATTACAGTTTCCATGGATGTGGTGTTGGTTGTGGTCGTGGTCGTGGCTGCGGTCGTGGTCTGGCTGCAGGTTATAGTATTCATGGCCGTGGTGTTGGGGATGATGCGCGGGTTAGTATGCAATTGAAGCTCATACTTTTTCTTGATGTTCCTCCTTAAAGATACCTACTTTTTTGTACATGCAACTGTTTAATTGCAAGCAGTGTCATGAATGGTCGGAAGACATGCTTGGAACGTTCTTGTACATTATCAGCTTCGGGAAAATGAATAGTTTGTTAGTTCTTAGGGCTAGGGGACCTCTAACAAAAAAACTATATATTTGTCAAAGTCAGAAGAGTCCTCTAAATCTTTTTATCCGGTGCTAGTTTATATATATATATTTTTTAATATGAACAAAAAAGAGAGGACATGCTCAATACATTATACAAGTATATTATATAAAAAGATATGAGAATTATTGATTTGACGGAGCATAGGATCCCCGCTAGTGGAACAATAGCGAGATGTTGGAGCAAAAAACACAGAACGGTATGAAAGAAGAGTATCTGATGATCTACCTCCATCAGAGAATGTCGCATGAGGCAACAAGACCAGTCTTCCATCCATTCTTTGCAATGTTGTAGAAGGTTTATGTATAGAAGGAGAGCCCCAACTTTATCATGCAAGGACACATGCTCATCAATAAACAAAGATCAGTGATAATGCATTATGAAACACCTTTTTTTCTGCACTATTTTTGAAAGCTACATTCTTTTTCATAGAAGTAGATAGCTCTAATGCCCGAGCAGGACTCACGCTTGGTTGATCATCATTTTCATAAAATATTTTATCTTATACTTTAATAGGCTTATTAGAGTATAATTCCAATCTATGATCTACAACCACCATCATTATAGCTTATGGATAGATGGATTAAAGCCCACTTTATAGACGGTAAATCACTCCACGAGAAATTTTATAATAACCGTTGTAGTAATGTTGTACCAAGTGCATGCGTTATATTCATACATTATCTAACATTATTCAAATAATTGTGTTGTGTAAGAATGAACGATAGTAAGAAGGGATGAACACATGCATCTATTTGGTACAACCTTCATACGTATAACATGTTGTACGCAAATTTTCTTCGGTAGTGATTCACCCTTTATGAACTGTGTTTCGATATGTTTTTGCACTGCGAATTAATGATAGTGGTCGGAGATCATAAGGTTAGAACTTAGTCTAAGCAAACTATCAAAGTATGTGATAAAATATTGTATGTGTACAAGTATCAGCCAAAGGAAGTCCTGTTTGACCATTAGCGCTATCTGCTTCAAAAAAAAAAGAATGTTGTTGTTAAAATAAGTGCAGTAAGAAAGTGTGCTTAATGGTTAGTCTTTGTTTGTTATGAATTTTGTGAAAAATGTCACTTTTCACAAAGTCTTGTTTTTTTCATGCATGTCGGTATAATGCATTTCTTTTATCAACAATGTTTCAGGTGGAGTCTAGTTTAGGCCCCATGTTATTGTTCAAGTCATTTATAAAATTAAAACGGAATGTTGTGCACTAAATATTATACATGTTTAATATTGTGGTACCCTATTTCTTGTGATACCACTCCGAAAATTGACATACAAAAACTGATTGTGAAAATTGATTTTTCGAAGGTTATTGGTTTAGTGCCGTTAGGCTTAATCACAATAGGTTGTTTGTAGTGTCTTGGGTCGATGACGGTAACAAATATGTGTCATGTTGTTTCGGTTCTTCATGCTTTGGTGACAAAATTGTGTCATGAAGTTTCATAGTTATCTATAATAAATCTAAAACACACCACAAAAACAATCTTGAGGGGTACATTCATTTTGTCGGCGTCAACCCGTAGAATTTAATTCTTGTTTCGGATTTGATTTCTAACAAATCAACAAATACAACTTATTTCATCTTTCGGATTTTGCATTTCTAGAAAATGAACAATTATAACAGGATTGAAATGGAAAACAAATTAAGGGTGTATTTGAAAGGTTATACTCTCTACGGGACACAAAAAGCTTGAACCTAGCCAACCGTATTTCTAGAGAGGTATTTCTTTTTGTGGGCGTCAAACTGTTGAATTTATTTCTTGTTTTGGATTTAGATTTTAAAAAATCTACAAGTATGACTTATTTATTATACATCGGGGTCCAAGTGGGATACGAATTAGAGTTGTATTTGAAAGATTCAAATCTTTACACCCTTGGGTCCACAATAAATGGAAAGAGGAGATTTGGGTTTTAAACGTCTTGACATGATGAATATGACTCTCATCGGTAAACTAGTGGAAATTATTAGTTGATGATGATGCCCTATGGGTCAAGATACATGTTTGTAAAGTCGTAGAATTCTCACCCCCATATAAGTGTGAGACATAAGAGTCATTCAATTCGGGTTAGCCCTTTTAGGCAAAACGAGGACGATTGAGTAGGTAGTTAATTAGATCATTTATTGCTCAATTAGCACTACTAGACATGGGTTTGATGGCATTCCAAATTGGTATCAAAGCCGACTATCAGACATAAGTTAGTGCCACAGCGTGAGAGACGGTGGGGGCCACCTTTATAATCCTCTGGTAAGGAAAAGTGTGAGAACAGCCATGGCCAAGTCCTAAAAAGTATGCCAGTTACTTATAAGGGGGAGAATGTAATGTCCCACATAATTAAAGTAGTTGAATTCTAATCCCGTATAAGTGTGAGATATAAAGGTTTTGTCAATTTGGGTTATCCTTTTAAGCCAAACGAGGACGGTGGTCTAAGTAGTTAACTGGATCTTTCATGTCTCAATTAGCGCTATCAGACACATGTTTGGGGGCGTTACACAAGTAATTCCTCACTCCACAAATCTTCGTCTTGCTTGTGGTCTAAAGTGTTGTGTGTAGTTATTTATAAATTTTATGAATATTTATTTTTATTTTTTTTATAGAAAAACTTGTAAATTTTATTAATATAAGAAAAAAGTTTACAAGGTTTTGGGCACTCCCGGCCTCCTCCGAAAAAATATGTCGTCAATGTACGTCCTCCACCTCCTTAAAACCCTTGTCCGGAAAACCCGATGTGGGAAACCAGGTGCTAGGGAAAGAGCATGAGCCTCCGTACAGTGAAATAAAAAAAGGACAAAATTAAAAATAAAAGCCATGGAGATGCAACTCCAGGAGAAAGAAGAAATTGTAGCGTTATCTAAAAAGAACTTGCATCCAACTACTGCAAAAAAGGGAGTTCTGAAAGCATGATGGTATTTTCTTTCAAACAGTAAGCTAGCACCCACAACTCCTAACCAACCTTCCAGATTCACTCAGCAAGAGCTATTTTAATGCTGCACCATCTTCTTTTGCAAAGTGGAATTTTTGCTCCCCAAAAAATAACCAAATAATTTAACTATGTATTTTGCTTGTTTGCTTTGGTTTAATATTATATTGATCTTCTTTGGGGGGATGTAGGGATCGAGAGTTAATTCAAGAGCATAAACAACTCATTAAATGTTTAACTATCAAACACAAAATTAACTAATTAAATGTTTAAGTATCATCTCTCCTAAAATCGTGAACTAATGGGGAGGTAGATAACTTTATATTGGGGAAATAGGGGAGAATGACAAAAACAATTCATCAATTAGGGAATACGACAAGTTTTAAAAACTTTTGCATCAAAGACAAAAAAAAAATTTAAATTCTGAACGCTGTTCCTACCATAAAAAAACCAACACACTTTATCTCTCATTCATATTTTTTAAACACTTATATCATTCAATCTCAAACAAATTTGAAAATTCTTTCATCAAAATTTTCATTTTTTCATGCTCTTTGTTTTGAGACCACATTCACCATATTCCGGTGTAATTTCCAAAAATCCATTGTCGAAATTCACTTATTTTCGGGATTCGCTGTCGGGATTCAACGAGTAAATTTCGACATTGAATCTCACGAAAAATGATGTGATTATATCGAACCAAGTCTCAAAATGAAGAGTTTGAAAAAAAATAAAAAATTCAGTGATATTTTTCATCGCGTTTGGAGATCTAGATCAAATGATATGAGTGTTTGAAAAATTAAGGTAGAAAGTAAAAGAAAAAAACAGTTACACTAAAGCGCGTGTTGGGGTGGTTTTGATTTATTTGTTTGGCCTTGAGGCTATAAAAATTATAGAATTTTTCCTCCTTCTTATAAAAAATATTGTCGTGTCATGTTACTTAAAAATATTCCAATATGTGTCCTTTTACCAAATTTTCTATAAAAACATATGGCTGTTTTATTTTTTTGAAAAAAAACTTATGAATGTTTGAATAATTTACACTAACACTGTGATAGAATGTTTTTATCAAACATACCAGACCATAACAAATGGAATATTGGTTAAATGTCAAATATTAATTGAAAATCGTTCTATTCTTAATTTTTTTATGAAAATTGTTTAATATTTAAAATAAGGATAAATATAACATGTCAGTTATGATTTAATTCATATGAATCATTAATGAACCATTTAAGTAACAAATGAGAAGAATAAGATCATTTATAAGAACCGGTATTATTCAACATATCTTTTTTATAAATGTAACGTAAACATGAAACCATGTATAATACTAAACTCAAATATTGTTTTATGTGATGTCTTCGGTTTTCATTTACAATTAAAATTCTACAGTTTTGGTTATAAAATATTAAGGATACAAATATATTATTTTTTATCAAATCAAAACATTTCGCCATCAATCAATGTATTCATATCATTGTCAATAATGATTTTAGATAATACGTATAATTCATGGGATTGAGAAGGAAAAGTATATAATATAGTATATGAACAAAACTTAGCAATAAGTTTTAGTTTTGGACCATTTTCGTTTCACGTATGGCAGTTGGTTTCATTTCTTTCTTTAAAAAGGAACACAGTCTGTGTAAATCAATAATTAGATTCCGTAACAGACTAAAACCACTAGTTTGTTTCTTCTCTTTATTATACATCAACAGCGTCATTCAAAACTTAAGTAACTGAAGATTCTTAGAGCCTTCACACTATTCAACATAATTTCTTACTCATCAATAAACTATATATGTATTATTTCTTCTTTGAAAATTTTGTTAATCGTCTATATATTCATTTTTTTACGCACGAGAAAGAAAATGTAAGCATTTGGTACTTGAATTTACCATATAGATTAGCATCTATTACTTGAGCTTCTCGGAACTGACAGTGAATGGGTATTTTAAATACGATTTTAAAACAAAGAAAATTAAAAAAAATTTGGTGAAAAAAGCACGATTTTTGGTGGCATAGATAAAAAATTTGATTGGTTTTTGGCCAAAAAAAAAACTTATGAATGATTGAACAATTTTAGTGGTATAGTACTCTAAAACAATGATAGATTTTTCAGTTAATATACCATGAATAAGGACCTTTACATATACTGTATTGGTTAAATGTAAAATACTACCTCCATCCAAAAATTTAAGTCCATTTTGACTTTTAACACGGATTAAGAAAGTGGATAAGTTTCATTAATTTTAATATTAAAAGTCTAGATTACCCTTTGACTCTAGAATCATTGTACAATGTAGATCATGTCAATTTGATTGTGATTATATCATGAACAATTATTATTATTTTTATTTAGAAAGAATCAATGTGCAATGTATGAAACCGGTTGTCTATAGATACCCATACATTAATTAGTGCATTTGTAGTACACACTCTAAATCTTTTAAAAACAGTATTTTAGATATTTCAATATTCAAATTGATGAAAAAATTACACCGATACTCTATTTTTTTTACCGTAAAATACGAATTCTATAAAATTTCTTTTATATATACCGCATCTATCCAAATTCTGTAAATTTTTCTTTATGTCTACTGTATTATGTAAAACAAAGAATTGGATTAATTCCATTTTAGATTAAAATTATATAAAATAAAAAAAATTATTGGTAACAGAATGTGGTGTTTTTACATACAAATTGGGGCGTCAAATGACAAAATATGTAAATGCATGCACCGCCATGTGTATGAAGCACAATCACTCCAACCTCTATTTAGGGTGTGAAGCCCTAGCCGCGTTTTCAATCTATCTTTCTCATTCTTAAACAACTCATAGGTGGCGGATAGGAAGCAAGAACACGGCTAACCCGCAAATTCGACTCAATTTGTGTCTTGGAATAGAAACCGAGCAAATCTCCACTTGCAGCTGGTGTGTTCTTCCTTTTTTTGAAGTGCGGTCTCCCTTAGATTTGAATTTCAGTAAATCTTTTTTTCTTTCTCAAATTGTATCCAACAAATTCAATTCTCCGGCACCGGGATGAAAGTTTCAAATATCTGGCACCGGGTTAAATGATCTTTGGTACCCTCATTAGAGTAGAGGATCTGCGCTCAGTATGAAAACTATAATGAAACATTTATTATAAATGTTTTCTAATATGGCCTACAATCGTTAATACATCCGTGGTTCTTTGATGACAATATTTCCGTGATCTCTTTACAGATTCTCTATTACCATTGAATAAAATTACTTTTTAAGTTTGCGTAATAACTATCCGCAAAGGGTAGATGCTCATGTTGATTTTATACTTTGCTTTTGCAGATTGAGAGAGAAATATATGCACATGAAAATATGCTTTTGTGGCTTGGTTGTGGTGCATAAGCCAAGATTGAGTACAGTGGATGGATTTCAAAGGATGATTCGTAAAGTAGAGTTGTTTGCACATATTATTTCCAATTGCAGAAAGATCGTTGATCATGACATATCATTTTCTATGGATCTTGCTAGGTATTTTCTATTGTTTTCCCCTTTTTTTATGTTTCACTAGTTGTAATGTCCTCTCAGATTCTTACAGAACTTGAAGTTCGTTTTTAATATTATTTAATCATTGAATAATCACTACCTGTCACCTTTCCGGCTTGTGTTAAAAAAATAAAAAATTAATTTGCCACAAATATGCTTCGAATTTCATAAATATATTTTCTCTTGTTATCGTTGATATCCGGTATCTACTTTTGAGAATATTCAACAAGAACCGTATTTCATCGAGTGATGAGGCCGTGTCATCATCCACTTGAAACTATAGATTCTCTAAGTTCTAACAACGTAATTTACCTTTTTTGTTTTTAAAAAGATACATTTTATGGTAATAATATGGATTTGGAGCTGAAGGAATTGGACAGTTTGAAAACATTTTCATCACTAAAGGAGAGGTTGAAGCATTTACAGGCATGTAACTAGTCATTGTGCTAATATGTATTCAACAATAAACATAGCCTGCATTCTTCCCTATTGTTGGCTTTCGTTGTTCATTGTTTGATGACCAATGTTTCTTCACTTCTTTTTTCCAGAGGAGTGAAAATGTGCAGGTCCGTTTCGGTAAATCTGGCATACATGGAGGGGCTCTTTGCTCGACGAAAGATTCTTGAAGGGGAAATGGTATTGCTTCTTGATTTTAATTGGTATTTTCCATATCAAATTGCTTTTTATAGTTTCTAAGACTCTTTTCCATTTTGCAAGTCATGTCAAAAATGTAAAGAAAGCCTTTCTAGGTGATTTGAAATTAAACTATCTTACTTATAATCATATTGTGTTTATGAGATTCCCACTCGTGTTTGTTAAATTTGTTTTTTCAGATGTTGTATTGATTCTAATATTTATAAGATAATTTTTTTTATGATGCTCGAGGGACAATGCGTCTATGCATCATCACACAATATACATGTTCTTCATCCAAAGCCAACATTTCAAGAACACAAATGGCGATCCAAATGTAGCAATCAACAGTTTATATCTTATAGATGACCCTGAAACACTTCAAAATCATTCTCTTTCACATCAATATTACCACACAAGAATCTTTCCGGGTTGAATGCTTCGAGAGATTTACCCGCATTCCGGATCTCTTACAATAGCCCGTTCACTTATATACAAAAACTTGTGTTTTCGCCATAATATTATAACCATCTATTTTGCAATTCTCTCTAGTTTCTCTTGGAACTAAGAGTAGAGTTGGAGGGTACAATCTCATTGTTTCTTTGACTACTGCCTTCAAGTATAAGTCTTTGTAGATCATCTTCATCTATTATGCAATTTCTTTTGATGTTTTCTCTTATTCCGGTTTGCACTCATTTCATTGCGGAAGGCTCCTTCATCAGGGCTGTCAGTTAATAAAGATCACAAAGGTTTCTGTAGGATCTGGTGGATCGAATCAGCAAAGGAAGGCATAAGAGAAATCCCGGAAATATAAAACCAAGTAAAGAGTGACGTGTGGAAAACTCTTTAAGAATCCTGATGGAGGTCGGATTGGCACCTCACCACGTGTCATTCCCACCGTAATCCAACAATAAATAGAGACATAAGGTCCATGCTTGGGCTTGTGAAAGCTCGGCTCTATTTTGGGGCGAGGGATCCTGATCGTAGACACTCTCTTTTGTCACAATAGCAAGCTCGGCTAATTTAATGTTGTCGTGAACATTCCCAAAAGACTCAACATTCCATTGCTTTAAGCGAGAGCGCAGGGATTTAAGCTTTAGCATAAAGCCAAGAATGCCAGACGCGTGTGTGGGTTCATTCCAGCTAGCTACTACAACATCTTTTAGATCCGAGCGGTGTAACCACATTTTCTGAAAACGAAAAGGCTTTGGCCCGGTGAGACTTTCTTTTCCCAAATAAAGAAGAGGCCGATGATAGGAGAGCAGGTGCGGGCTAAGGATTGAATCTCAAACGATCTATCGATTGCCACCGAGTGTTAAACAAAATTCTATCAAGCTTTTTTTGAACATAGCCATTCGGCCTATGTCCAGCCTAGGTGAAATGACCCCCAAAAACTGTAGATTCCTGTAAGCCGCACTCAGAAATAGATGTGTTAAAGTCTTGCATGGCGGCAATATCAGGATGCCCATGTCCCTTGTATTCATCTAAGAAGCGTATAACATTAAAGTCACCTCCAATTAACCAAGGCATATTCAGATTGCAAACCAACTTCAAATCATTTCATAACATCACCCGTTCTGCTCTAGTACATTTGGCATAGATGATCGAAACAATAAAAGGGACACTATCATTGAACTTCAAATGGATACCTTGATTTGAATTAAGAACAATATCCCGAAAGAGAGGTAAAATTCCAAAAAAACCAAATTTTTTTGTTTGGATTAGAAATCGTATAACTAAATCCCATTTTTAATCGCTCCTTATTAAGGTAGTTAGTAGAATTAACCATCGGTTCCATAATAGCAACAAAAGACAAATTATAGGTACGTACCAATTTTTTCAACCTTCGTATCGAGGAGGGGTTGCCCACACCTCTTATATTCCAAAAGAGACCGTTAAACATCTTTAACTGTTAGATTGGAAGAATTTGAACGGGTTGCAATCCCTTTAGCCATAGCCGCATAGTCTTTTCTACTTTTCCTCCTTTTAGTCACCATTGTAAAATTACCTTCGTAAGCATGGTCATTGGTTGGATTTTGTTCTATGTTGGTCACATCCATAGAGGCCTGCGTCAATTCATCTATAGCTTGAGCTAGAGATTGTGGAGCAAGTGAGTCTTTTTTTTGATTTTCTGAAAGATACCCCTGTTCGAGTCGATTTTCTTTCCTATGAACTATCTCGAATCGCTCATTTCTATCAACAGGTGATTCGACTTAAGTTGGTCTTTGTTGAGTGCCCATTGAATTAGCAATAGGAATGGTCGGAACCTCAAAAGGTGGGTCTGCTCCCCCAAAATTCTTTTCTGTTTGAGTGACATTATCATTTTTTTGGGTCACATTATCCCTTTTTTCTCTCTGCTGGTCCTAATTATGTTCAACAATGGGAGCCGTTGAGGTATTTTCCAAAGAAACATTTTTCAACTTATACTCCTGCTTCTTTTGTTGCCCGGTGTTAACCTTAGGTTGCTGACGAAGCTCGGGGTGCTTCACAAAGCAGCCATGCTCAGTATGTCGGAGATGCCAACAATGAGTACAATAAGAGGGGATTTCATCTTCCCAAGTGATCGATTGCCAAAAACTATTTCCATCTTCTCTTTGGACCCAAACCCTATTAGGTGGGGCATGTAAAATATCGATTTCGACTTGGACCCTAGCCAAAGATGGCTTTCGAAGATCAATCGTTGCGGCATCAAGCCGGAGAGGGTGGCCAAACGCAGTTGAATTATAATTAATTGATATTTATTCAACATGCAATTAAAGAATGCACAGTATTATTAATTTTTCCACTTGAAATGGTATAAATGTGAAAAATCTTTAGCTAGAGTATAAAATGATAAACACAAAAAAGGTAACAATCACATCTTTGACTGCATGGGACACACTAGAAACAATGGACGAATAACTATAGGTCATAACAAAAAAAGGAAGAGGGTAGATTAGGAAATGTGCTTTGACTAGGGCATTATAACGTTGGAAAAAAGCGCCGGCCAACTTGTTTGACACACGCATAGCAACACCGATTTCATGTAAATGACATTATAAACAAAATTTATTGTACAAACTACGGGGCAAAAAACACATAATGAAAGGGGTTTTCAATGAAATTAACATCATTTCCGCGTAATAAAATATTTTTGTACGCAAAATATATAGCAAAAAAAAGAACAATTTTTGGGTCATGAGAATTAACATTATTAACCCATAATAATAAATTGTCATGAATCTACCAAATATAATGAAAAAATAAAATGATAACAATGAGCGTTTTGGTGATAAAAAAAACCCCACAAATTCACCGTTCCGGCCTTTAAATAGGACCCTCCGGCCGCCGTTGTTTGTCTCACTTTTTGCCTAAAATCATTCTCTAGGAAGGACGAAAGGACTGACAACAACACGAGCAAATGAGATACTGGTTGTAGTTGAATTGTTGTTGTTTTGGAGAGACTTCGACAACAACCGGACATCTCCTTGTAGGTATGTGTATGACGTTTTATATTTCTTTCTGCATGTATGTGTATTAGAAAATTCTTTTTTTTTTCCAGATTCTGTGACCTTGAAAGTTATGACAACTTGTTCTTAAAATTATGATGCGGTCTGCCCTTGCATCATAAATATTAATTAATGTTTGACGAGCATGGTTAATGATAGATGTCTTGTAATAATGGCCCTCAATAATTAATATATCAATATTCCTATGATGACAATAATTCAATCGAGAGACAGAGTTCTATTCTTTGTTGCTTCACGTTAAGAAATTTGTATCCTAATCTTTGGTAAGATCCACCGGAAGAGAATGCAACCTAATTTGTTATAAGAAAAACATATACGGATTCTCTATTTGTGTTCAAGAATATTAATTTTCATGTTTGTGCAATAAATATTTGCCAACGGAAAATCCCCAATTGTTTGCTCATTTATTTCTATGTTTTCAAATATAAAAAAATACGCCGCTCAATAAATATTATTACCACTCAAGGACTTGACTACATGTAACTAACTACAATGTAGTGTATGATGAGTGAAATTGCTAGAGTTGGCTCTATTTTGTTAAATATTTGTTACATGCTAAGTATTTAGTTTTTGGTATGGGTTTACCTGACGTTCAAATACCGACAACGTGCTATAAATATTTACTTGAAAAGATACATATTAGGCTAAATATGCATCATGGTTTGAGTACAATTAAGTTTAATGTTGTTTGTTTGTTTGCTTTTTTTTTAATGAAGACACGTGAAATTCAACTTGCTTGCATATTTATATTTGGCTGATTAATAAATCTCTCACAGAATATTGTGTTTTGCGCTGTCCTAAAAAATTCACATGCTTGTGCTTTTTCAGATTGTGAAAATGAGGAAGCTTTTTCAGATTGTGAAACTGAGGAAACATTGAGTACATTGGATGGATTGCAAGGGATGCTTGATTCTAGATATACGAGTTTGCACTGAGACTTTTTTCAATTGTGGAGAGATCGTTCATCATGACATATCAATTTGTAGGTATATTTCATTGTTTTTATTTCCCTTTTCTATGTTGTACTAAGTTGTTACTTTCAATTAATATTTTAAGAATTGCATGTCTCCTTGATGGTATGCGTACATTATTCATGCACGGTGTCTTGGGTGAGTTTAATGTGAACTTATGAAAGGAAAACCGGCGGCTTGGCTTGCAACGGCAGTAGGAATACTATACCTAGGCACATACGGCATTATAATATTTGACGAGTTAAGTCGTTTTAAGTTGTTGAAATGTGGAATTTTAGGACTAGCTCACTAAAAGCAGGTTTCTTCGGTCCACACCTATAAAAACTACTTTCATTGTACTTTGTAATTCTTTCTTTTATTAATTTTTTTAGCCGGATAGATAATGAGCATAGGAAAATGTTTTATAGCTTTGCTAAAGAATTAATATACATTGTTCTTAAACAATTCTTTTAGCGGATGTAGCCCTTATTATTTTTCTCCGGGAAACAAAGTCTTTTCTTTCGGTAGCCCTTCCGTTGAATCGTCCTTGATAGATTCAAAAACTCAACCGAAAAGTGTCTACTTTGCACTCCCATCGAAAAAGTGAGCGGGTTATCCGTAAGGATGAACCCGAGAAGATTTACACGCTCCTTGAAGAAATTTGAATGTGAAGATAAAAAACTTGCGGCGTTGATCGAAGAAAATGAAAAAGCTGGAAGAGTCCATGCGCGTGTGCTTTGGGGAGGCTAAAATTGAAGATCATAGTTTGGATCAACTTGAGGCATTCAATGAACTTGCGAGGATCCAAATGAATTATTGCAAGACAAAAATGTCTCAAAAATCTGATCATTTTGATCAGGCATTCACTTTTAAAACCCTCAAGGAAAAGTTACTTTTTTTTTTATTTTATGGGTTTTTGTAAATGATCTTAGTTTAATTTTATCTCTGTAGCCTTTGAAAAGTGAATCACTCAACGTTTTGTATAAACAATTTTAGTATGTTCAAATGCAAGCAAAATTGGAAAATTGGACGGATAGAAAATCACGCCGATAAAAAAAAGAAAACAGTCTTTGGGCTTTCATTATTCTCCCTTCCATACGTGTACGGTTATTTTCTTCTTTACGGAACAACCAAGAAGAAATGGAGTAATTATTCGTGAAGAAAATCCATGAACTGTCCCGGAAAAGTGAATTCAAGCCTCTTTGTCGTAACTCGTAACATCATGATATTTCTGCATGATATTTCAACTCTTTATAAATAATTTGGTATTTTATGTAAAAGTTTTGAAAAATTGTCATATTCACTAATTTTAAATATATTATTGTCTTTCACCCTCTAGATCCCCCAAAAGAAAAGGGATGGGGTTGATTTTGATCAAGAGTGGTGCGGTGATTTTGTTTGTTTTGTTAGTAACGGGTGTGTTTTTTATTTAAGATTTAAGAATAATAAAAGTCATGTTTTTTTGCATTAAAATGTCTGACTCCACCCCAAAAAAATTATTAATGGTACAAATATATCAGACTTATAGACAAAATAATAACACGTCATTTTTTTGTGATCATCAATGTATTCATATCATTGTCATTAAAGATTTTAGGTAATAAGTACAATTCATAAAAAAATTTATAATATAGTGTATGAATATACTTAATAATAAGTTTTTTTTTGGATATTTTTTTTTTCACGTTTAGCAGTTGGTTTCATTTCTTTAGTCAAAGAGAAACAGAGTGTGTTAAATCAATAAATAGATTCAGTAACTGATTAAGACCGCTAGTTTGTTTCTTTCTCATTTTTCAACATCAGCAACGTCATTCAAACCTTAAGAAATTCAAGATTTGGTACGTGATCTCACCTGATAGATGAGCATCTACTACGTGAGTCTTCGAGATCTTCAGATTGACAATGAAAGGGTATTACATGCGATCTTAAAAACAAAGAAGATGAATAAACAAAAATTATGGTTTAATAACATGATTATTTTGAGGCATGTGTCAAAAGATGTGCCTTTTTTTCTTTTAAAGAAAACATGTGAATAATTGAATAATTTTAAAGATGAAGTACACTAAAAGCTGTTATAATTTTCTTAACAAATGTACCTTAAATAAGGACCTTAAAAATGGAGTATGAATTACCATCAAGGTATCGGCCTAACGGGAGGGAGTGTTGCCAAAGAAATAACTTAATGCATCCAGTGACGGACGCCGGATCTCGGATAGGAGGGGGGTGGGGGGGGGGGGGCAATGAGTTTTATAAAGGCAAATAAAAAAATTAAGGGGGATATACTATATGCACATTTTGTTTTGGATCATGGGGGGCAGTTGCTCCCCCCTTAGTTTTAAGTAGTTCCACCACTGAATACATCTGAATTTTAGTAAGTAACTCAATAGTATATTCGCTGAGAACAACGGGTATTCGCTGAGAACAAAGTTTGTGTCCAAAGGTGAAAAAATCCTTAGCTTATAGAGTTCGTTGCTTTTTGTAGCTCATAGAAAGGCTAATAGTACTACTCGCTCTTTGGTATATCATTCAATAGCCGTAGAAGCAAAAACTACACAAAGATTTGCTTGCGAACACGTGACTTAAGAAAAACATATACACAATTTTGAAATTTTGTATCCTTTTTGACATGAATTTATTCGACTTTGGTTTTACTAAATGAATAAATTTTTGCTAAGTTATGTAATTGTATCTATTGATAAATATTATGCGTGTTCTTGACATCAACCAGGGTTCGAATGATCATCTCCTCCCGCAATAAAATCAAAATCATCTTCCCCCCTAAAAGAATAATTTTTTTAAATTGAAAAAAATGTACGCCGTTGAATTAACATTAATTGATATTCAACATGTAATTTAAAGAACGCACATTATTATATATTTTTCCACATGAAATGGTATAAATGTGAAAAATCTTTAGCTAGAATATAAAATGATAAACACAAAAGGTAACAATCGCATCTTTGACCGTGTGGGACACACTAGAAACAATGGAAAAATAACTATACGTAATAACAAAAAAAGGCAGAGGGTAGATTAGGAAATGTGCTATGACTAGGGCATTATAACGTTGGAAAAAGCGCTGCCCTACTATTTGACACAAACATAGCAACACCGATTTCATGGAAATGACATCATAAACAAAATTTATTGTGCAAACTATAGAGCAAAAAACAAAGAATGAAAGGAATTACCATCATTTGCGCGTAATAAAATATTTTTGCCTGCAAAATATATAGCAAAAAAAAGAACAATTTTTTAGTCATGAGAATTAACATTATTAACCCATAATAATAAATTGACATTAAATCTACCAAATATAATGAAAAAATAAAATGATAACAAATGAGCGCTTTGGTAATAAAAAAAAACCCCACAAATTCACCGTTCCAGGCTTTAAATAGGACATTCCAGCCGCCATTGTTTGTCAATTCACTTTTTGTCTAAAATCATTCTCTGGGAAGGACGAAAGGACTAACAACAACACGAGCAAATGAGACACTGGTTGTAGTTGAATTGTTGTTGTTTTGGAGACTTCGACAACAACCGGACATCTCCTTGTAGGTATGTGTATGGAGTTTATTTTATTATTTTTTCATGACTATCCACCAACTTGACACCCAATCGTTTGATCAAATCACCTGCAACCTTGTTGTTGTAGTTGTTGTTGTTGTTTTGGAATTGAATAAGTCATCACGATTGTTTAAAACTGTTAGAATAATTGGTCTCTCCATGATTTCAGTTTGAGTAAAATGATGTTTCTTTCTTATTTTTTCAATGAAAACCCACCAAGACATTAAATAATTCATGGATCATGATAAAAATGATGTTTTATATTTCTTTCTACATGTATGTGTATTAGAAATCCTTGTCTTCAGATTCTATGACCATTAAAGTTATGACAGCTTGCTATTAAAACAATGATGTGGTCTGCGCTTGCATCATAAATATGAATTAATGTTTCCTATGATGACAATAATTCAATTGAGAGACGTGTTGTATTATGTGTGGCTTTACGTTAAGTAATTTATATCTGAATGATCTAAATCTTTAGTAAGATCCACTGGAAGAGAATTCAACCTAATTTGTTACAAGAAAAACATATACGGATTCTCTATTTGTGTTGAAGAATATTAAGTTTCATGTTTGCGCAATAAATATTTGCCACACTACAAAAAACAGACCTTTTCGTGACAAAAACAATCGTCGCTAAAAGTGCTGATTTTCGTCAGTAAAAGTTTTCGAGACAATTTTTTTTTGTCGCGGCGTTTGTTGCCTAAGCAGCGACGCTAAAGGTGTCTCTTGTGACGATCGGTGAATTAGTCATTGAAAGAGTTCAATGGCGACAAATCTCATATTTTTGTCACCAATGCTTTTCATGACAAACCTCCATCTTCTCACCAAAAGGTTTTTCTTGCAACAAAACTTTTGTCACAAAATAATGAACATTTTATCACTAATTCGGTGTTGTTGTCACCAAAAGGTATAAACACATTTTTACATTAATGGTTAATATTGACAAAGGCTTTGTCACTAGAAGTCATATTTTAATAATAATAATAATAATAAATAAATATTCAAAAAATAGAAAACTAATAATAATAATAATAATAATAATAATAATATTATTATTATTATTATTATTATTATTATTATTATTATTATTATTATTGAAAATTTTAATTAAATAATAATAATAATATTAACAATCTACGACCTATAAAAAATATACACATACCCTACAAAAGAATAAAAAAATAATACAACACACAATAAAATATTAAATAATTATTAAAAATCATTTTGCATTTACATATCACAAAAGCACGGTAGCTCATTCGAAATGAAGTGACTTACAATCCAACGATCGTCAACCCCATCAAGAATTGCAAATTTGCTAGTTTCGAACGTAATGGATTCCAAACTCTTTATTCAATCTTCATCCATTAGAACCTTGAATCTTTGAATCATCCAATTTGTCCTGGAACATTTGCAAAATCGAGGTACATGAATCTATAAAAATCGAGGCTATGTAAAACATATTACGTAATATCAAACCAATCAAATCCATGGATCCTGGAGGCCCTTTTCCATTTATCGGCAAGAGGATATTTTTTTCTTTTTTTACTTCACATTGTTATCATCCAGAATGGGATTGCAAAAAACAGTAATGTAGCCATGTGAATGTTCTAACATTATTCTAGAGTATCAGTATTTTAGTGTGCAAGAAAAAGAGGACGAGGTAATACCTTTAATCTAGACACAGCAACATAAATGGATCTTCCCGGAGCTTGGAGAGCTTTACCATGAAATTGGAATTCATAATGTTTAACATGACTGCACTAATGCAAGCTAAACAAATCGTAGAAAATGGATAAAACACAACGTCTAACCTTTCCTCTCGCTATCGCTCGTAAGGCTGTCATGAAAGTATCAACCCGCTACAAGACAGGAAACCCAATCACATGTCATAATGTAACTATCAGTATCAACGGCATGGAACAACACCAAGATTCTTGGGTTAAAGAGTGAGCCAGTATTACACGGCGATCTTTCATTTGCAAATAAGTGGTTTTCAACATTAAAGTGTAAGTTGTGAACACATTATGTTTTCAAAGGGATGGACAACCAAAGATCATTTCTGTCATCCAGACCTTTGCTTCTAAAGCTTCAAGTAATGCCATAGCCTTCACCTACAAAAACAGAGAGTTTGCTTATTCATCATTCTACAAGTGTAAAAAGTTCTCCAGAAAAAGAAAGGAGCTACAGTTAGACAAAGGCCAATACAAGAGCAAGTCTCTCTCCAGGACTCACGATAACAGAATCTGCCTTTTCGAATCGTTAACTTCAATGCCGTTTTTCAATTTGAATTGCATATCCCGCACGAAATTTACGAGAATCGGCTCAAAAATCAAGTTGGTTAAGAACTTTGGATCTTTGAAATAGGGTGCTTGCATTAAGAGGGATTAGATGCATAATTGCATCCAGGCAATCAAAATCACAAATACACACACCCATAGACTTTTAGCACAACATGCAAGTTGAGTTTCACACAGGGACTCCAGGTAAGAGTGCCTACAATAACCATAAAATGTATACATTCAAAAATGTATCTGCAGCCAAAAAATATTTCATAAAGACACAACTGTAGGAAGAACAAAATTTCTTCATATTATTAATAAGAGAGGAGCATATTAGGCTACAATGTTTTATATGCTTATAATATACAATCCACATATTAAGTGCTCATGTATATAACATAGTGCACCGAAATTGCACCAGAATCCATGGAACCATTTACAAAAAATGCAAAAAAGAATGTCACCCAAAAAATGCAAAAAATGCAAAAAAGAATGACACCCAAAAAATGCAAAGAAGGACACCCAAAAAAAATGCAAAAAAGAATGAATAATGCACCTAATAAGCATGAAAAAATTGGGGAAACACACACCTGATGAGCATCATTAACAGGGATGGTAAATGTGCTATTTGAGGATACATAAAGTTCAGGTCTTCCACAAAATGCAGGAACAAGGAAATAGCACTTGAACTTCATTAATGAGTGAACAACTTGATTGTTACAGGTTTTTTGAGAATCTGATTAGATGGACAAATATAAGAGTTTTAGTCAGCAAATAGCAATGCAGCCTGGGGGATAAGGGTCACCAAGAATGGAGTTTAGAAAGCTTTATAAGGAGGTGGCGGCGATATCGTTGAAGAAAAAGGCTTACTAGAGGAGCCCTTTAGCGGCTACGTCGGCCCGAGTATGCACAAGGCTTGAAGAACCCTTCATGCAAATTTGACCATTCCATCAATCTTGAGTATATATACTTGGAACCCAAGGTATCGGCCCAAAACAAAATTCCTCCCCGAACAAATAAACAACCACCAAGATGAAGTTGTTAGCGTCATCAATATATGATGTTTAATGTCATGGAAAAATACAAAGCAAAAAAAGCTGGTGCAAGTAGTCGGTGACTTGGAATTGTCACGGGAGTCTCACCCGAGAATCATATAATACATATTTAGTCTCAATTGGAACATGTTGATCCGTATTTAACAAGTTCAATCTATAAATAACGAAAAGGTTACTGCTCTCTTATCTTCCCGTATTAGTGGAATAAGCATCTATTTGTACGTTCTCTCAGGAAAATTCACAACAAACTGTCCACCAGTAGCAATTGCAACACCAAAGCCAACCAGATCGCATAATTTGCATTAACAAAATTACAAATTATTACAAGAATGCGACGAGAAAGACAACTTGAGTTGATCTTTAGATTATTCGTCTTAACACGAAAGGGCCGTAAATCGTCAAATATTTGTCGCTTCAAAGACACATTTTCAATCACATCCGTAGCCAACAATATAAAAAAGGGATTAAAACGCAACACGATTACATATCTCATCATTCAAGATATAAACAAACAAAGTACTAGCTAAGAAAGTTATACCTCCCTCAAGTTCACCGAGAAGGAACCAAACACACATCGCAACATGTTCGAATCTAAAGCCTCTTCAATACTCAAGCTTCAATATGAGTAAGAAAATGAGATAATTAGATAAACTATGCAAAAAATGCAAATGCAAGGATAACTTATAAACAACCAATAGGACAAGGATTAAGATACTAACCTTAGTCCCGTAAATGATATCTTTAGGATCAATGTTTTATGTTCTTGTAAGCCACCAAAAATTTATTAATTATGAATCCGTAGCATCTTGAAAAAAAGCATGTCCTATGGAAGCACCCTACATATGTTACTTACATTCATATGGCCAATTCTCACATTGACAAGTACTAAGCGAAGATAGGTATTTCCACATTCTACAATGTTCCTTTCATTGTTTCATCAGTGAAAGAAAGAGCCCAATGTCTACTCTATTTATAAATATACATAAATGAGTCCACTGGAAAAAGAAACAAGCCTTATTATTGTAGTGACCATAGCAGCCATGAATGTGATATTGCTAAATAATGACATAAAAGTAGTATGCCATGCCAGCTAAGAATATGGTATGCATGTCTTCTAGTGAACTAGTTAAAATATCTACACGTACATTACTTACAATATGTTCTCTGTCATATCATTTCCTATAAAGCATACAATCATTAGAATTCCGTAATCAAAACAGATTGCATACACTTCTAAAAAGAACAGATGGCAAGCCAAACTGGACAGACCACTTAACAGAGCAAGATGCTAAGAACAAGAAAACAGAACTTAGCACATTCAAGCAATCGAAACAAGAACACATATTACATAGAGCAGGTAGACCTGGACTAATAAAGCATATTGTAAGACTCTGGACTGAATATAAGCAAAAAAATGATGTTAAAATAGAGAATATGTTCAAACAAATGATGAATAACAAGATCATAGCATCAAAATAGAAAAATATATGTACCTGGTATATCTTTCTAGGTGTGATGTTATTATCTTTAGTGAGTGTTACGTCCAAAGAATGTTCATAATTGCCCAGGTCTAGATCAACCTATATGAAGATTCTAAGGTTCTAAACGTTATCATTAATTGAAATGTTCTACTCAAAAAAACAAAGAAACACTTATTTAGGGATGAAAAAAAATGTGTAAGAGTACCTCTCCCCCATCATCTAGGACGAAAAATTCACAATGTTGGAATGGGGACATAGTGCCAGCATTAGAGTATTCAAATATGGATCTAAAATCGTAGGATTCAACCAAGCAAAATCGAGATAGAAATTAATGAAATATTAAAACCACATAAAACCAAGTGATCATGCTAACAGATGAGCAATTAGAGAGGAAGTCATACAAAAGACTGAAAGAGGAAAAAATGAAGCAACAAGAACAGTTGAACAACGGCGATCACTTTGACACAATAATGAATCGATTCGCGACTAGTGGGAGAAAGGAAATAATTGTAGGGTTTTGGCGAGTGAAAGGGGAGGGGTTTGCTCAGATCAACCGCCGAGATCCACCAACGATCGCAAATCAACCGACGAATTGGACACAATTCTTCCTTGGATCACCATAAACACGATGCTTTTAATCATCGTTTCCAATTTGGAACACCGCAACCACCACCGGAGGTTTTGTGGTGAAAGAAACGAGGGAACGAGGAGACGGGGGCAACGAGAAGGTGGAGACCAAAGTGAAGTTTAGAATGATTTTTATTTTATTTTAGAACAGCGAAGTACACAGGCTTTAGAAGGTTTTTTTTGAAATGTATACAGGTGTATCGAGCCGAGTTGAGTCTTTCTATGGCTCGACTTGCCCCGACTGCACTATAAAAACTCATGCTCGACCTTGATTGAGCCATAAAAAAATCAAATTTTCAAACTTGTCTTGTTAAGTATTCGATTCGACTTATAAGATCGATAATATTGTTTTTTGTTTAAAGCTCCGGTATCCGGAACCCACTGATCCGACTGATCCGGAGTTCGACACGGGTCGTGCTCGCATATCGATAATATTTTTAGATTTCAACGAATTTTATAAAACATGACAAGATTATTTATTCGTCAAATACTCGATTCATTAAATAATTCATCTTTGTCAAAATAAATTCATGACTTAGATGAATATTATGTAATAATTTATACCCCTCAAAAAACAAAAATAATTATTTTGTAGTTATTTTAATTCTTTTGTCACCAAAGCATCATTCCAATAATTATTGCATGATACGCAAAGTCGACCACATATACTATGAAATTCACTTAACCTCTTGTGACAACATTACCTTTTGTCACTATAAACACGCTTTTTAGAGAGAAACAAAGCTTTTGTCACTAGAAGCAACCCTTTTGTGAGAAATCTCCTTTTTGTCACCAAAGATTTGTCACAAAAGAATCTTTTTTTTTGTAGTGCCAACGGAAAATCCCCCAATTCTTTGCTCATTTATTTCTAAGTTTTCAAATATAAAAATACGCCGCTCATTAAATATTATTACCACTCGAGGACTTCAGCTACATGTAACTAACAACATTGTAGGGTATGATGAGTGAAGTTGCTAAAGTTGGCTCTATTTTCATTTTTGTGGACATACAAATTCTCTAGATTGTTTGGTCAAGGTTCAAGTTCAGAGTCCGGAAATGAAGGGGTTTTTTTCTGTGTGCGCGTGCGTGTGTGTATGTGTGTGTGATGTAGGTGGACATTCATCCACTTTTGTTGAGATTTCAATGTCATGATATTTCATGTTCATTATTTATTTGCTTTTCTAAGTTATACGTCTAACTCACTTTTTACTTAATAATTTCACTATTTGTTAGATGTTGAGTATTTAGTTTTTGGTATGGGTTTACCTCAGGTTCAAATACCAACAACATGCTAGAAATATTTACTAGAAAAAATACATATTAGGCTAAATATGCATCATGGCTTGTGTGCAATTCGGTTTAATGTTGTTTCTTTTTTTGTTTTTTTTAATGAAGACACGTGAAAGTCAACTTGCTTGCATATTTATATTTGGCCGATTTATAAATCTCTCTCACGAGAATAATGTGTTTATTTGTCCTAAAAAAATTACATGCTTGTGCGTTTTCGGATTGTGAAGCTGTGGAAACATTGAGTACATTGGATAGATTGCAAGGGATGCTTGATTCTAGCTATACAGAGTTTTCACACAATTTTTTCAATTGTGGAAAGATCGTTGATCATGACATATCAATTGGTAGGTATATTTCATTGTTTTTATTTTCCTTTTCTATGTTGTACTAAGTTGTTACTTTCAATTAATATTTCAAGAATTACTGCATGTTTCCGTGACGGTCTGTGCACAATATTCAGGCATAGTGTCTTGGGCGAGTTTAATGTGAACTTATGAAAGGAAAACCGGCGGCTTTGCTTGCAACGCCATTAGGAATTAATACTAAACCTAGGCACATACAACATTGTAATATTTGACGAGTTAAGTCGTTTTAAGTTGTTGAAATATGGTATTTTAGCACTAGCTCACTAAAAGTAGGTTTCTTCGGTCCACACCTATAGAAACTACTTTTATTGTACTTTTTAATTCTTTCTTTTATTAATTTTTTTATTTGGATAGATAATGAGCATAGGAAAATGTTTTATAGCTTTGGTAACGAATTAATATACCTTGTTCTTATACAATTCTTGCAAAGTGGATGAAGCCCTTATTATTTTTTCTCCAGAAACACAATATTTTCTTTCGGTAGTTCTTTCCGTTGAATCTATCCTTGATAGATTCAAAAACTCAACCGAAAGTGATTACTTTGCACTCCCATCGAAAAAAGTGAGCGGGTTATCCGTAAGGATGAACTAGAGAAGATTTACATGCTCCTTGAAGATGAATGTGAAGTGAAAAAACTTGCGGCGTTGATCGAAGAAAATGAAAAAGCCGGAAGAGTCCATCCGCATGTGCTTCGGGGACGCTAAAATTGAAGATCTCGGTTTGGATCAACATGAGGCATTCAATGAACTTGCTAGGATCCAAATGAATTATTGCGGGACAAAAATGTCCCAAAAATCGATCAACTTGATCTTGGCGTTCAATTTTTTTTTAAAATTTTATTTTATGGGTTTTTGTAATTGATCCTAGTTCAATTTTATCCCCGTATCCTTTGAAAAGTGAATCACTCAACGTTTTTTTATAACAATTTTAGCATGTTCGGATGCAAGCAAAATTGGAAAATTGGACGGATAGAAAAGCACGCCGATTAAAAAAAGAAAACGATCTTTGGGGCTTTCATTATTTTCTATTCCATACGCGTACGGTTATTTTCTTCTTAACGGAACAACCGAGAAGAAACGGAGTAATTATTCGTGAAGAAAATCCCTGAACCTAACCCGGAAAAGTGAATTCAAGCCTCTTTGTCGTAACTCGTAACAACATGATATTTCAACATCATATCAAAGAACGAGGTCATGAATTCCAGCCTCTTTGTCTTCACTCTTAACCTCCACCTAGGATTTTTATCGAGCCTTGTTGGCCTAGGTTATTTAAATAAGATCCACAAGTGATGTGTCATGATGAAGTACACTTGATGCAGTAATTTAACAATGACTCTCTTATAATAGAAGACTTATTAAAAGCATGTGTATGTATGTATTTATGTGTTGGCGTGTGTGTGTGTGTATATGGCTACAATGAATTTTGGCTGTAAATATGTTTAAGTTTCAAGAAATCTAATTGAACATTCGTACTTTCATTAACCGTCAACAAAGTGGAGATCTCGAAGGACACCATAAATAAATCACGGGACTCACTTTTACGATTTTGAATACGTGAGGCCCAAATCCCCCGATCCTTACATTTGTACCGCTTGCGTCGCCCCTAATTCATTGATTTTTGTGGTGGATAGAAATAATGATTCGGATCTAGAAAATGTGGGCATAGAAGACTATAGAAAAAAAAAGAGAATGGAGGATTGGTTTTTTTTCTCTACAACGATGATTGTTGCGGTTTTTAACGAGGAAGGCTGCGACGCTCCTACGGTAATAGCATATGATACGGTGCATTGGTTGCTCCCGCAAAGAAAGAGGTAATGGAGGCTTAGGAGTATGTGTCCAATGTTCACAAAAATGAAAATTTAAGGGGAATACTAGTGGATGAGTTGGCATCCAATCCACCCAATTACGGTTGCCGTGGATGTGGTGTTGGTTGTGGTCGTGGTCTCGTCGCAGTTATAGTATTCATGGCCGTGGTGTTGGGGATGATGCGAAGGTTAGTATGCAATTGAAGCTCATACTTTTTCTTGATGTTCCTCCTTAAAGTCACCCACTTTTTTGTACATGCAACCGTTTAATTGCAAGCGAGTCATGAATGGTCGGAAGACATGCTTGGAACATTCATGTACATTATCGGCTTTGGGAAAATGAATAGTTCTTAGGGCTAGGGGACCTGTAACAAAAAAAACTATATATTTGTCAAAGTCAGAAGAGTCCTCTAAATCTTTTTATCCGGTGCTAGTTTATATATATATTTTTTAATATGAACAAAAAAGAGGGGACATGCTCAATACATTATACAGTATATTATATAAAATGATATAAGAATTATTGATTTGACCGAGCATAGGATCCCCAGTTAGTGGAACAATAGCAATCTTTGCCGGAGCAAAAAACACAGAACGGTATGAAAGAAAAGTATCTGATGATCTACCACCACCAGAGAATGTCGCTTGAGGCAACAATCTTCCATCCATTCTTTGCAATGTTGTAGAAGGTTTATGTATAGAAGGAGAGCCCCAACTTTATCATGCAAGGACACATGCTCATCAATAAACAAAGATCAGTGATAATGCATTATGAAACACCTTTTTTGCTGCACTATTATTGAAAGCTACATTCTTTTTCTTAGATGTAGATGACTCTAATGCCCGAGCAGGACTCGCCCTTGGTTGATCATCATTTTCATAAAATATGATCTACAACCACCATCATTATAGCTTATGGATAGACGGATTAAATCCCACTTATAGACGGTAAATCACTCCACGAGAAATTTTATAATAACCGTTGTAGTAATGTTGTACCAAGTGCATGCGTTATATTCATACATTATCTAACATTATTCAAATAATTGTGTTGTGTAAGAATGAACAATAGTAAGAATGGATGAACACATGCATCTATTTGGTACAACCTTCATACGTATAACATGTTGTACGCAAATTTTCTTCAGTAGTGATTCACCCTTTATGAATTGTGTTTTGATATGTTTTTGCACTGCGAATTAATGATAGTGGTCGGAGATCATAAGGTTAGAACTTAGTCTAAGCAAACTATCAAAGTATGTGATAAAATATTGTATGTGTACAAGTATCAGCCAAAGGAAGTCTTGTTTGACCATTAGCGCTATCTGCTTCAAAGAAAAAGAAAAAAAAAAGAATGTTGTTGTTAAAATAAGTGCAGTAAGAAAGTGTGCTTAATGGTTAGTCTTTGTTTGTTATGAATTTTGTGAAAATTGTCACTTTTCACAAATTCTTGTTTTTTTCTTGCATGTCAGTATAATGCATTTCTTTTATCAACAATGTTTCAGTTGGAGTCTAGTTTAGGCCCCATGTGATTGTTAAAGTATCCCACATTGGGAACTTGTGATTGTGTAACCCACCATATTAAGAGATTGACTTCCCTCACCTCACAACCTAGGTTTTGGGGATGAGGCCCCTCCTCTTATATGGGTTTGGGCTTAGTTTTCTACATGGTACCGAGCCATCCCTTTATTGTGCAAGTGTTAGGCCTCTTTGTTGGCCTTGAGAGTGCCCAGGCCCACACTTGAGGAGGCATGTTAAAGTATCCCACATTGGGAACTTGTGATTGTGTAACCCACCATATTAAGAGATGGACTTCCCTCACCTCACAACCTAAGTTTTGGTGATGATGCCCTCCTCTTATATGGGTTTGGGCTTAGTTTTCTACGGTTATTGTTCAAGTCATTTATAAAATTAAAACGGAATGTTGTGCACTAAATATTATACATGTTTAATATTGTGGTACCCTATTTTGTGATACCACTCCGAAAATTGACACACAAAACTGATTGTGAAAATTGATTTTTCGAAGTTGGTTATTGGTTTAGTGCCGTTAGGCTTAATCACAATAGGTTGTTTGTTGTGTCTTGGGTCGATGACGGTAACAAATATGTGTCATGTTGTTTCGGTTCTTCATGCCGGTGACAAAATTGTGTCATGAAGTTTCATAGTTATCTATAATAAATCTAAAACACACCACAAAAACAATCTTGAGGGGTACATTCATTTTGTCAGCGTCAACCCGTAGAATTTAATTCTTGTTTCGGATTTGATTTCTAAAAAATCAACAAATAACACTTATTTCTTCTTTCCGATTTTGCATTTCTAGAAAATGAACAATTATAACAGGATTGAAATGAAAAACAAATTAAGGGTGTATTTGAAAGGTTATACTCTCTACGGGACACAAAAAGCTTGAACCTAGCCAACCGTATTTCCTGAGAGGTATTTCTTTTTGTGGGCGTCAAACTGTTGAATTTATTTCTTGTTTTGGATTTAGATTTTAAAAAATCCACAAGTATGACTTATTTATTATTTTCATTTTTTATTTTTAGCAAATGAACAGGTTGAACTTATTTCTTGTTTCGGACTAGTTTTCTCACAATCCAACAAATATAGAATATTCTTGTTATAGAGTTTGGATTTCTAGCATAGGAACAAATACATCGGCGTCCAAATGGGATACGAATTAGAGTTGTATTTGAAAGATTCAAATCTTTACACCCTTGGGTCCACAATAAATGGAAAGAGGAAGATTTGGGTTTTAAACGTCTTGACATGATGAATATGACTCTCATCGGTAAACTAGTGGAAATTATTAGTTGATGATGATGCCCTATGGGTCAAGATACATGTTTGTAAAGTCGTATAATTTTCACCCCATATAAGTGTGAGACATAAGAGTCATGTCAATTCGGGTTAGCCCTTTTAGGCAAAACGGGGACGATGGACTAGGTAGTTAATTAGATCATTTATTGCTCAATTAGCACTACTAGACACGGGTTTGATGGCATTCCAAATTGGTACCAAAGCCGACTATCAGACATAAGTTAGTGCCACGGCGTGAGAGACGGTGGGGGCCACCTTTATAATCCTCTCGGTAAGGACAAGTGGGAGAACAACCATGGCCAAGTGCTAGAAAGTATGCCGGTTACTTATAAGGGGGAGAATGTAATGACCCACATAATTAAAGTAGTTGAATTCTCATCCCATATAAGTGTTAGATATAAAGGTGTAAAACCCCGAATTTTCAGAAAGGGTAAAATGGTAATTGGGTATGTGTACTATGACCTATTATTTAACCTATTTTTTTAATTATAAAGGATTTATTTTTATAGATTTTAATTAATGGTTATAAAAGGGAACCATTACCTAAATTACACATTAGTTTTTACACGGCAATATTTCTCCTGCAAAATTGTAGAGGTGACGCTGTACAAGAAAAACAAATAGGGGTCGGACACTGTTTTCCAAATTCGGAGTCTAACGGTTGATTTTCGGAGCAGACCATTGTAGAAGAAACTGATCACCGCGAGGAGGCGATCGTTTCGATACTAACCGTTCTTTTTCCGGTAAGTTTTCCTTTTTAGCCCTAAATCTAGATCCGTTTATGTTTTTGAGATATACCGTGATTTTATAGATTAGAAAGGTTGCCTAATCGTAGTAATGGTCAATTATCGTAGGTGATTCGTAGAAGTTGTTGGAATCGAGGATTGAAGCTTTTTACTATCCGTTTTCTCTTTCAATCACTTTTGAAATTGCTGAGGTAAGGGGTGTTTTTAACGGGATTTGGGTGTTCAATCGTTTATAGTTATGTGTTTAACTATTTATTATTGTTGTTGGTTCTTAATTTTTATTTTTATTTTATTGCCGGTGAGTTCATCACTGTTGTTGAAGAAAATAGGACTAATCCTATTGCTGTTGCTATGTGTTCTGGTGACATGGTGTAAGGAATTTGGTTTTGAGATGCGGACCTGGGAGTAAAAGAAAAAAATGCCAACCCTTTAATGTAGGAAGCTTTCTACGTAGTCAAATATTAGATACTTAATTGTCTATTTGGTATATATGACTTGGTTTTGGGTAAATGATTTGTGGTTCATTTGCTGAACTTGCAATTTTAGCAGCATGCGTAATATTTAATTAATAAATATAGAAAAGCAATAGTTGCAGCAAATAATGGTATCATGACTTTACTTGATAGAGATGGTAATAATAATTGGTTGCTTTGTTTAGGCCTTGTGGGACGTTGACTTAGTATTCAATGATCTTTTTACAACGTGCTAGGTAGCGTAACTAGAGGTCTAAGACTAGATGTCCTTAGGAAGCCTTTTTGTGAATGAACCAGGTGGTTAGAACTTAACTCGTAAATACATATGTGGTTGTCTAAAAGCTAAAACATCAATGTCATTGGTAAGGCACGTTTCTAAATCGAAGAATGGGAATCTTGCAACCCTTTTGAGTTATGTGTCAAGGCACAACGTGTAACTTCCCACATGGAGACCTAAGTCTATGCCCTCTTGAGAGGTGCTTAATATGTCTCGGTGCATTCTCACCATGCACAGTGTCCTTTGGTATTGATGTAACAAATCTTATTTGTGTGAGGTTATACTACGGAGCTAGTAGAGGGTGAGAGAGCTCTACTATTACAACATATGTGTTAGTGATTGTAGATGATGCCATGTTCTATGTATCTGCCTTTATTGCTATATATTGTACCGTTCTTCTACCCCTTACTAAGTACGTATGTACTTACCCCCTCTTCTCTCTTGTCCCCACCCCGAGAAGGTGGTGCATTTGCGGGTGTTTTCGAGGCCACTAAGGAGTGACCCGGAGATGGTGCAGATGAAGTCTTTTGTTCTTTATTTTCCATTGTAAATCGGTATAGATTCTTTTATCCTTGTATTGATAAACCGAAGAATTGAGTTTATGGTTATCAAGTTGTTATGGACATACCGTATTTAATGGTTAAAGATAGTCTTGGTGATGTAATAATTGCAGCATGTGTTACTTTCGATCGTGTATTAGTCGTTTCAGTTGCCCGAGTCAGTCGTTTTGTCTTCCGCTTGTTCTCTGATTTCCGCTTACGTAAGGCTTACATTTATAATTATATTAAATTTTTAATTATATGTGTGCCGGGCGTTCTTTTCCGGATAATGACTCGGTATCCGGGACGGGGGGTGTCACGGTTGGTATCGAGCGGCAAGTAACACCGCCGCATAGGACGTAAACTCTTAAGACTTGGTCTAGTTGTGTTTAGAAACGTAAGATGGGAATCTTGGAGTTAGATCTTTTAGGTGTAGACCCTCTTAAGTTAGTCCGCTAAACAATGAACCCCATAAGTTTGAAGTCTCTAAGCCAAACCATTTCACGTAGGATTAAGTGAAACCTCTTTTAAATAAGGCTTTAGGATCATAGTCTTATGCCTACACCTAAGTTGAGGTCCTATTGGTTGAATTTTCTTTACATTCCCTATTGTGATCTCTCCGTTTTTCCTTACACCTTGATATCAAAGTCTACTTTTGACTTGGCCAACCTTTGTAGAGTACGATATACGATTCAACTCTACAAATCCTCCAATTTCTCCTTCCACTTTTACTTGCTTTGTTGCTTATCAAAATTCTTTGACCATTCTTTGCTCGATATGGGTTCCACACGAACTCCATATTGTTCACGGATTTATCTACTGCAAATAAACAAGTAATAAATTTATAAATCCGATATACCTCAAGTGCAAGGATCGTAGTAAAGAGGTTGATACCGGGTCGATCTTACGGGGAACTAACGATTGTTAATCCTAGTATTTGTTTAACTAACTATGTCACGAGAAACTAACCTAAACAACTAATAAAACTAAACAAAGTGAATAACTAAAACGAAAGATAACAATAAGTGAAACTGGACAGAAGAATAAATCTAAAGCCAGGGAAGATACGGGTTGCGAACAATTTAAACTACGACTAAACCTAAGATGCAATAAAAAGATTTAACTAAGCTAAACAATCCAAGTTTTAGGGATTTGATCAAGTTATAACGGACAAACGAGCAATTGATCCACCTATCCTATCGCATTCAATTCCAATTCAGATTATTTCGTGATTTCTAACCAAGTTGTGATTCACCTCATCTAAAGTATGAACCCTAATTTCTTAGGTAGTTCGTCTATTAATCTCTATCTTTCGATCTAAGATTAACGCTTTTTCTAACGAAAGATGTGAACTTTAACGTGTCTAATCTAGAAATCTAACCTATTAACTCTCGTTATATAGATCAAATAACTATTCTTTATCATGGTGATCTAACGTTTAGATGATTCTCATCAAATAAAACAATCAACAAAGCAACGATCTTTCGATATGAAATTGCGTAAACCATAATAAACATGATAAAAGAAACAACTTGTATTAAAAACTCACCAAATAATTAAGGACGGAACTGAATTGTTGAATCGGACGGCTTCACAACGCTCGTTCAAAAGGCTTTAGCCTCTAAGCATCCTCTTGAAACTTGGAATTGATGAATTAAAATACATAAAAACTATCTAAACTAACCTAGAATTTAGAGTGCATAAACTGGAGAAAAACAGAGTAAAAACGCAGCCTAAGCCGCCCCTAGGATTAGGGTTTTGAATGATGTGTAATTGGTATCCTCAATGTGGAAAAACGCGGCTGTATTTATAGAAAATAAAGTCGGTTTCAGCATGTCGGCCGCTGGACGCCCGTCCACTCCTTCCGGACGCTCGTCCGGTCTTCAATATCAACTTCGAATCGGGCCGAGTCTTCATCAGACGCCCGTCCTTCACAAAATTGGACGTTCGTCCAGCAAAATCTTCACAACTCTGAATCAACAATATCAGCATGGACGCTCGTCCCTTTGGATCAAACGCCCGTCCAAGCGGGACGCCGGTTCAAGCTTTGGACGCCGATCCAGGATCGACTTCATCTTGATTTCTTCATCTTTATCTCTTTTCATCAATCCAAATCATCATTATCTCTTCTATCATCAATAAAATTCGACTCTTATCTCTTTTTGATCATCATTTGAGCATCAATCATGTACCTACAACACATCAAAACGTCACAAAATGTAATATCATCCAAATAATCATAAAACCACAATTAAAACACCAAAATTAACCTATTTTGCGAATAACTCATTAAAAACCTCGTTTACTCAATAATTCCATTAAACACTCGTTTCTTACGCAAATTATACAAATATGAGGGAAATTATCATAAAATATATCGATATAAATCGTATAAATTAACCCTTAACAACTCCCCCACACTTAGCTTTTGCTTGTCCCGAGCAAAACAAAACGAAAATTAAGGCTCGAAACGAAAACAGACATCTCAGACAATATAGCATTGATTCAATAAATCAGAAGTTCACCACTGTGTGTGTGCAAAGCCATAAAAAACTTCCACTAAATCCAAACTTGAGAAACTCAAAGCAAAACTAGCTAATACCCCCTCGTAGACTAGCAATAAATGACACTCATAAGATGTACCCTACAAACGTAAAATATCCCGAAAAAGATGATAGAACATATCTAGGGCCTTTTCTGAAATACTCGAGAGGATAATCCTACGACATATCTATCGGTTTCTGCGGGGATAAGATAGACGATAACTTAGTCTTTCATTCATTTCATAACATTTCTTATTGCAAGTTGATTTAACTATTTTCACATTTAAACGCACATCGAATAAGCTCTTGCCCCTGTCATAGCGAGAATAGGATATTCGAGATATACCCTACCTTACTCGAATCATAAGGCGCTTTTTTCGGCGTCGTGAGCTTTTAGTCATCATAGTGGTATAGGACATACGTGATATACCCTATCACACTCAAATCATCGACTAGCTTTCGACACACCCAATTACTTCATATATTTACTCAACTTTTTCATTGGAACATAAGTTACGTGTTACTTATCACATTAAAACCTTAGATATTCACAGTATAACATACTCCGGATCTAAATACAAACTATCATAAATCTCAAGATATATACGTAGCACTAAGCACATGACTTATAAGAAAATCAAAAATCACTCGTCGAAAAGGGGTATAACTTTATAAATCATCGTTCACTATGGCTCGTGAAAAATAGATCTCAGGTGAAACAACTAACTTATCAAACATATGATATATAGCGTCAATGACTATAGAAATAACGAACATTGCATTGAAGTGCCTACTCGGGACAAAACAAAAAACAAAAGTGTCGAAAATTTTTGAAAATTCTAGCTCATTTTTAGCTCATTTGAAAATTCTAGCTCATTTTTAGCTCATTTGGCATAGAAACATAACGAATTAAGCAAATGTGTAGATACATATCAAATCATTCCCCTCCTCCACACTTAAAGATCAACATGTCCTCATGTTGTGCAGAATGAAAGAGAAGATAAAAGACTTAGCTGATTTCAATCGATACTCGAATCGATGGTCAGGCCGGAGCCTACGTAGTGACAATTCGAACTCGGAACCATACAATGTAGCTTGACAATACTTGCTAAAAATATACCCGCACTACACGACAAACACGGAAAAATCTCGGGGAAAACGGGGAATCATACCGAGAATGAAAAGATATAGCAAAATCGAGTAATATCAAAAGATGAAACATTCAACACATCCACAAGTTGAAACAAAGTAGAAATGAAAGTACGGACGCCTTATGGCTTACATGATCCATTCGGAAAAAGAAACAAAGAAACGACTAAATGAAAAGGACCACGAATCAAGTAATAAAAAGTATCAATAATACACAACCATCGTATCTAGGACAAAGAAAAATCTAAAATGGAAAAATAAGATCGGGGCGGCTCGGTCTTTGCGCGAATCATCGGCCGGAGGTGGTCCACCCGCGGGAGAGTCGGTGCTCCTCATCACTAGACGACTCGGACTCTCGCGAGAACATCCGCAATGGCTCGCTCAATCTCATCGAATATACATAATCAATGATGCTTGGATCGAAGACTCTATCGTCCCTCGGCTTCCGGTCCTCACTGATGCATTGTAAAATGGTCAAAATGTTATTCTGAGAAGTCCGAATATCCTCCATCCAGTTCCGTACACTGTTGGCCATACAAAGTATTTTCTTTCGGTAGCCCTTCTGTTGAATCTATCCTTGATAGATTCAAAAACTCAACCGAAAAGTGATTACTTTGCACTCCCATCGAAAAAAGTGAGCAGGTTATCCGTGAGGATGAACTAGAGAAGATTTACATGCTCCTTGAAGATGAATGTGAAGTTTGAAAAAACTTGCGGCGTTGATCCGAAGAAAATGAAAAAGCTGGAAGAGTCCATCCGCATGTGCTTCGGGGACGCTAAAATTGAAGATCTCGGTTTGGATCAACTTGATGCATTCGATGAACTTGCTAGGATCCAAATCAATTATTGCGGGACAAAAATGTCCCAAAAATCTGATCAACTTGATCTTGGCGTTCACTTTTAAAACTCTCAATTTTAAAACTCTCAAGGTAAAGTGACTATTTTAAAAGCATGTGTATGTATGTATTTATGTGTTGGCGTGTGTGTGTATATATATGGCTATGATGAATTTTGGCTATAAATATGTTTACTTAAGCTAGCTTCTATGTTTGATTTATGTTTCAAGAAATCTAATTGGAACATTCGTACTTTCATTAACCGTCAACGAGGTGGAGATCAAGCTCGAAGGACACCGTAAATAAATCACGGGACTCACTTTTTTCGACTTTGAATACGTGAGGCCCAAATCCCCCGATCCTTACATTTGTACCGCTTGCGTCGCCCCTAATTCATTGATTTTTGTGGTGGATAGAAATAATGATTCGGATCTAGAAAATGTGGGCATAGAAGACTATAGGGGAAAAAAGAGAATGGAGGATTGGTTTTTTTTTTCTCGCAACGATGATTGTTGCGGTTTTAACGAGGACGGCTGCCGACGCTCCTTGGGTAATAGCATATGATACGGTGCATTGGTTGCTCCCGCAAAGAAGGAGGTAATGGAGGCTTTGGAGTATGTGTCAAATGTTCACAAAAATGAAAATTTAAGGGGAATACGAGTGGAGGAGTTGGCATCCAATCCAGCCAATTACAGTTTCCATGGATGTGGTGTTGGTTGTGGTCGTGGTCGTGGCTGCGGTCGTGGTCCGGCTGCGGCAGTTATAGTATTCATGGCCGTGGTGTTGGGGATGATGCGCGGGTTAGTATGCAATTGAAGCTCATACTTTTTCTTGATGTTCCTCCTTAAAGATACCTACTTTTTTGTACATGCAAACTGTTTAATTGCAAGCAGTGTCATGAATGGTCGGAAGACATGCTTGGAACGTTCTTGTACATTATCAGCTTCGGGAAAATGAATAGTTTGTTAGTTCTTAGGGCTAGGGGACCTCTAACAAAAAAACTATATATTTGTCAAAGTCAGAAGAGTCCTCTAAATCTTTTTATCCGGTGCTAGTTTATATATATATATTTTTTAATATGAACAAAAAAGAGAGGACATGCTCAATACATTATACAGTATATTATATAAAAAGATATGAGAATTATTGATTTGACGGAGCATAGGATCCCCAGCTAGTGGAACAATAGCAGATGTTGGAGCAAAAAACACAGAACGGTATGAAAGAAGAGTATCTGATGATCTACCTCCATCAGAGAATGTCGCATGAGGCAACAAGACCAGTCTTCCATCCATTCTTTGCAATGTTGTAGAAGGTTTATGTATAGAAGGAGAGCCCCAACTTTATCATGCAAGGACACATGCTCATCAATAAACAAAGATCAGTGATAATGCATTATGAAACACCTTTTTTGCTGCACTATTTTTGAAAGCTACATTCTTTTTCATAGAAGTAGATAGCTCTAATGCCCGAGCAGGACTCACGCTTGGTTGATCATCATTTTCATAAAATATTTTATCTTATACTTTAATAGGCTTATTAGAGTATAATTCCAATCTATGATCTACAACCACCATCATTATAGCTTATGGATAGATGGATTAAAGCCCACTTTATAGACGGTAAATCACTCCACGAGAAATTTTATAATAACCGTTGTAGTAATGTTGTACCAAGTGCATGCGTTATATTCATACATTATCTAACATTATTCAAATAATTGTGTTGTGTAAGAATGAACGATAGTAAGAAGGGATGAACACATGCATCTATTTGGTACAACCTTCATACGTATAACATGTTGTACGCAAATTTTCTTCGGTAGTGATTCACCCTTTATGAACTGTGTTTCGATATGTTTTTGCACTGCGAATTAATGATAGTGGTCGGAGATCATAAGGTTAGAACTTAGTCTAAGCAAACTATCAAAGTATGTGATAAAATATTGTATGTGTACAAGTATCAGCCAAAGGATGTCCTGTTTGACCATTAGCGCTATCTGCTTCAAAAAAAAAGAATGTTGTTGTTAAAATAAGTGCAGTAAGAAAGTGTGCTTAATGGTTAGTCTTTGTTTGTTATGAATTTTGTGAAAAATGTCACTTTTCACAAAGTCTTGTTTTTTTCATGCATGTCGGTATAATGCATTTCTTTTATCAACAATGTTTCAGGTGGAGTCTAGTTTAGGCCCCATGTTATTGTTCAAGTCATTTATAAAATTAAAACGGAATGTTGTGCACTAAATATTATACATGTTTAATATTGTGGTACCCTATTTACTGTGATACCACTCCGAAAATTGACATACAAAAACTGATTGTGAAAATTGATTTTTCTGAAGGTTATTGGTTTAGTGCCGTTAGGCTTAATCACAATAGGTTGTTTGTAGTGTCTTGGGTCGATGACGGTAACAAATATGTGTCATGTTGTTTCGGTTCTTCATGCTGGTGACAAAATTGTGTCATGAAGTTTCATAGTTATCTATAATAAATCTAAAACACACCACAAAAACAATCTTGAGGGGTACATTCATTTTGTCGGCGTCAACCCGTAGAATTTAATTCTTGTTTCGGATTTGATTTCTAACAAATCAACAAATACAACTTATTTCATCTTTCGGATTTTGCATTTCTAGAAAATGAACAATTATAACAGGATTGAAATGGAAAACAAATTAAGGGTGTATTTGAAAGGTTATACTCTCTACGGGACACAAAAAGCTTGAACCTAGCCAACCGTATTTCCAGAGAGGTATTTCTTTTTGTGGGCGTCAAACTGTTGAATTTATTTCTTGTTTTGGATTTAGATTTTAAAAAATCTACAAGTATGACTTATTTATTATACATCGGGGTCCAAGTGGGATACGAATTAGAGTTGTATTTGAAAGATTCAAATCTTTACACCCTTGGGTCCACAATAAATGGAAAGAGGAGATTTGGGTTTTAAACGTCTTGACATGATGAATATGACTCTCATCGGTAAACTAGTGGAAATTATTAGTTGATGATGATGCCACATGGGTCAAGATACATGTTTGTAAAGTCGTAGAATTCTCACCCCCATATAAGTGTGAGACATAAGAGTCATTCAATTCGGGTTAGCCCTTTTAGGCAAAACGAGGACGATTGAGTAGGTAGTTAATTAGATCATTTATTGCTCAATTAGCACTACTAGACATGGGTTTGATGGCATTCCAAATTGGTATCAAAGCCGACTATCAGACATAAGTTAGTGCCACAGCGTGAGAGACGGTGGGGGCCACCTTTATAATCCTCTGGTAAGGAAAAGTGTGAGAACAGCCATGGCCAAGTCCTAAAAAGTATGCCAGTTACTTATAAGGGGGAGAATGTAATGTCCCACATAATTAAAGTAGTTGAATTCTAATCCCGTATAAGTGTGAGATATAAAGGTTTTGTCAATTTGGGTTATCCTTTTAAGCCAAACGAGGACGGTGGTCTAAGTAGTTAAGCTTGGATCTTTCATGTCTCAATTAGCGCTATCGGACACATGTTTGGGGGCGTTACACAAGTAATTCCTCACTCCACAAATCTTCGTCTTGCTTGTGGTCTAAAGTGTTGTGTGTAGTTATTTATAAATTTTATGAATATTTATTTTTATTTTTTTTATAGAAAAACTTGTAAATTTTATTAATATAAGAAAAAAGTTTACAAGGTTTTGGGCACTCCCGGCCTCCTCCGAAAAAATATGTCGTCAATGTACGTCCTCCACCTCCTTAAAACCCTTGTCCGGAAAACCCGATGTGGGAAACCGGGTGCTTAGGGAAAGAGCATGAGCCTCCGTACAGTGAAATAAAAAAAGGACAAAATTAAAAATAAAAGCCATGGAGATGCAACTCCAGGAGAAAGAAGAAATTGTAGCGTTATCTAAAAAGAACTTGCATCCAACTACTGCAAAAAAGGGAGTTCTGAAAGCATGATGGTATTTTCTTTCAAACAGTAAGCTAGCACCCACAACTCCTAACCAACCTTCCAGATTCACTCAGCAAGAGCTATTTTAATGCTGCACCATCTTCTTTTGCAAAGTGGAATTTTTGCTCCCCAAAAAATAACCAAATAATTTAACTATGTATTTTGCTTGTTTGCTTTGGTTTAATATTATATTGATCTTCTTTGGGGGGATGTAGGGATCGAGAGTTAATTCAAGAGCATAAACAACTCATTAAATGTTTAACTATCAAACACAAAATTAACTAATTAAATGTTTAAGTATCATCTCTCCTAAAATCGTGAACTAATGGGGAGGTAGATAACTTTATATTGGGGAAATAGGGGAGAATGACAAAAACAATTAAATGATTAGGGAATACGACAAGTTTTAAAAACTTTTGCATCAAAGACAAAAAAAAAATTTAAATTCGAACGCTGTTCCTACCATAAAAAAACCAACACACTTTATCTCTCATTCATATTTTTTAAACACTTATATCATTCAATCTCAAACAAATTTGAAAATTCTTTCATCAAAATTTTCATTTTTTCATGCTCTTTGTTTTGAGACCACATTCACCATATTCCGGTGTAATTTCCAAAAATCCATTGTCGAAATTCACTTATTTTCGGGATTATTTGTCGGGATTCAACGAGTAAATTTCGACATTGAATCTCACGAAAAATGATGTGATTATATCGAACCAAGTCTCAAAATGAAGAGTTTGAAAAAAAATAAAAAATTCGGTGATATTTTTCATCGCGTTTGGAGATCTAGATCAAATGATATGAGTGTTTGAAAAATTAAGGTAGAAAGTAAAAGAAAAAAACAGTTACACTAAAGCGCGTGTTGGGGTGGTTTTGATTTATTTGTTTGGCCTTGAGGCTATAAAAATTATAGAATTTTTCCTCCTTCTTATAAAAAATATTGTCGTGTCGTATTCTTAAAAATATTCCGATATGTGTCCTTTTACCAAATTTTCTATAAAAACATATGGCTGTTTTATTTTTTTGAAAAAAAACTTATGAATGTTTGAATAATTTACACTAACACTGTGATAGAATGTTTTTATCAAACATACCAGACCATAACAAATGGAATATTGGTTAAATGTCAAATATTAATTGAAAATCGTTCTATTCTTAATTTTTTTATGAAAATTGTTTAATATTTAAAATAAGGATAAATATAACATGTCAGTTATGATTTAATTCATATGAATCATTAATGAACCATTTAAGTAACAAATGAGAAGAATAAGATCATTTATAAGAACCGGTATTATTCAACATATCTTTTTTATAAATGTAACGTAAACATGAAACCATGTATAATACTAAACTCAAATATTGTTTTATGTGATGTCTTCGGTTTTCATTTACAATTAAAATTCTACAGTTTTGGTTATAAAATATTAAGGATACAAATATATTATTTTTTATCAAATCAAAACATTTCGCCATCAATCAATGTATTCATATCATTGTCAATAATGATTTTAGATAATACGTATAATTCATGGGATTGAGAAGGAAAAGTATATAATATAGTATATGAACAAAACTTAGCAATAAGTTTTAGTTTTGGACCATTTTCGTTTCACGTATGGCAGTTGGTTTCATTTCTTTCTTTAAAAAGGAACACGGTCTGTGTAAATCAATAATTAGATTCCGTAACGAGACTAAAACCACTAGTTTGTTTCTTCTCTTTATTATACATCAACGAGCGTCATTCAAAACTTAAGTAAGCGAAGATTCTTAGAGCCTTCACACTATTCAACATAATTTCTTACTCATCAATAAACTATATATGTATTATTTCTTCTTTGAAAATTTTGTTAATCGTCTATATATTCATTTTTTTACGCACGAGAAAGAAAATGTAAGCATTTGGTACTTGAATTTACCATATAGATTAGCATCTATTACTTGAGCTTCTCGGAACTGACAGTGAATGGGTATTTTAAATACGATTTTAAAACAAAGAAAATTAAAAAAAAATTGGTGAAAAAAGCACGATTTTTGGTGGCATAGATAAAAAATTTGATTGGTTTTTGGCCAAAAAAAAAACTTATGAATGATTGAACAATTTTAGTGGTATAGTACTCTAAAACAATGATAGATTTTTCAGTTAATATACCATGAATAAGGACCTTTACATATATTGTATTGGTTAAATGTAAAATACTACCTCCATCCAAAAATTTAAGTCCATTTTGACTTTTAACACGGATTAAGAAAGTGGATAAGTTTCATTAATTTTAATATTAAAAGTCTAGATTACCCTTTGACTCTAGAATCATTGTACAATGTAGATCATGTCAATTTGATTGTGATTATATCATGAACAATTATTATTATTTTTATTTAGAAAGAATCAATGTGCAATGTATGAAACCAGTTGTCTATAGATACCCATACATTAATTAGTGCATTTGTAGTACACACTCTAAATCTTTTCAAAACAGTATTTTAGATATTTCAATATTCAAATTGATGAAAAAATTACACCGATACTCTATTTTTTTTACCGTAAAATACGAATTCTATAAAATTTCTTTTATATATACCGCATCTATCCAAATTCTGTAAATTTTTCTTTATGTCTACTGTATTATGTAAAACAAAGAATTGGATTAATTCCATTTTAGATTAAAATTATATAAAATAAAAAAAATTATTGGTAACAGAATGTGGTGTTTTTACATACAAATTGGGGCGTCAAATGACAAAATATGTAAATGCATGCACCGCATGTGTATGAAGCACAATCACTCCAACCTCTATTTAGGGTGTGAAGCCCTAGCCGCGTTTTCAATCTATCTTTCTCATTCTTAAACAACTCATAGGTGGCGGATAGGAAGCAAGAACACGGCTAACACTGCAAATTCGGCTCAATTTGTGTCTTGGAATAGAAACACGAGCAAATCTCCACTTGCGGTGGTGTGTTCTTCCTTTTTTTGAAGTGCGGTCTCCCTTAGATTTGAATTTCGGTAAATCTTTTTTTTTCTTTCTCAAATTGTATCCAACAAATTCAATTCTCCGGCACCGGGATGAAAGTTTCAAATATACGGCACCGGGTTAAATGATCTTTGGTACCCTCATTAGAGTAGAGGATGCGCTCGGTATGAAAACTATAATGAAACATTTATTATAAATGTTTTCTAATATGGCCTACAATCGTTAATACATCCGTGGTTCTTTGATGACAATATTTCCGTGATCTCTTTCTGATTCTCTATTACCATTGAATAAAATTACTTTTTAAGTTTGCGTAATAACTATCCGCAAAGGGTAGATGCTCATGTTGATTTTATACTTTGCTTTTGCAGATTGAGAGAGAAATATATGCACATGAAAATATGCTTTTGTGGCTTGGTTGTGGTGCATAAGCCAAGATTGAGTACAGTGGATGGATTTCAAAGGATGATTCGTAAAGTAGAGTGGTTTGCACATATTATTTCCAATTGCAGAAAGATCGTTGATCATGACATATCATTTTCTATGGATCTTGCTAGGTATTTTCTATTGTTTTCCCCTTTTTTTATGTTTCACTAGTTGTAATGTCCTCTCAGATTCTTACAGAACTTGAAGTTCGTTTTTAATATTATTTAATCATTGAATAATCACTACCTGTCACCTTTCCGGCTTGTGTTAAAAAAATAAAAAATTAATTTGCCACAAATATGCTTCGAATTTCATAAATATATTTTCTCTTGTTATCGTTGATATCCGGTATCTACTTTGCAGAATATTCAACAAGAACCTGTATTTCATCGAGTGATGAGGCCGTGTCATCATCCACTTGAAACTATAGATTCTCTAAGTTCTAACAACGTAATTTACCTTTTTTGTTTTTAAAAAGATACATTTTATGGTAATAATATGGATTTGGAGCTGAAGGAATTGGACAGTTTGAAAACATTTTCATCACTAAAGGAGAGGTTGAAGCATTTACAGGCATGTAACTAGTCATTGTGCTAATATGTATTCAACAATAAACATAGCCTGCATTCTTCCCTATTGTTGGCTTTCGTTGTTCATTGTTTGATGACCAATGTTTCTTCACTTCTTTTTTCCAGAGGAGTGAAAATGTGCAGGTCCGTTTCGGTAAATCTGGCATACATGGAGGGGCTCTTTGCTCGACGAAAGATTCTTGAAGGGGAAATGGTATTGCTTCTTGATTTTAATTGGTATTTTCCATATCAAATTGCTTTTTATAGTTTCTAAGACTCTTTTCCATTTTGCAAGTCATGTCAAAAATGTAAAGAAAGCCTTTCTAGGTGATTTGAAATTAAACTATCTTACTTATAATCATATTGTGTTTATGAGATTCCCACTCGTGTTTGTTAAATTTGTTTTTTCAGATGTTGTATTGATTCTAATATTTATAAGATAATTTTTTTTATGATGCTCGAGGGACAATGCGTCTATGCATCATCACACAATATACATGTTCTTCATCCAAAGCCAACATTTCAAGAACACAAATGGCGATCCAAATGTAGCAATCAACGAGTTTATATCTTATAGATGACCACGAAACACTTCAAAATCATTCTCTTTCACATCAATATTACCACACAAGAATCTTTCCGGGTTGAATGCTTCAGAGATTTACCTGCATTCCGGATCTCTTACAATAGCCCGTTCACTTATATACAAAAACTTGTGTTTTCGCCATAATATTATAACCATCTATTTTGCAATTCTCTCTAGTTTCTCTTGGAACTAAGAGTAGAGTTGGAGGGTACAATCTCATTGTTTCTTTGACTACGCCTTCAAGTATAAGTCTTTGTAGATCATCTTCATCTATTATGCAATTTCTTTTGATGTTTTCTCTTATTCCGGTTTGCACTCATTTCATTGCGGAAGGCTCCTTCATCGGGGCATCGGTTAATAAAGATCACAAAGGTTTACGTAGGATGCGGTGGATCGAATCGGCAAAGGAAGGCATAAGAGAAATCCCGGAAATATAAAACCAAGTAAAGAGTGACGTGTGGAAAACTCTTTAAGAATCACGATGGAGGTCGGATTGGCACCTCACCACGTGTCATTCCCACCGTAATCCAACAATAAATAGAGACATAAGGTCCATGCTTGGGCTTGTGAAAGCTCGGCTCTATTTTGGGGCGAGGGATCCTGATCGTAGACACTCTCTTTTGTCACAATAGCAAGCTCGGCTAATTTAATGTTGTCGTGAACATTCCCAAAAGACTCAACATTCCATTGCTTTAAGCGAGAGCGCAGGGATTTAAGCTTTAGCATAAAGCCAAGAATGCCAGACGCGTGTGTGGGTTCATTCCAGCTAGCTACTACAACATCTTTTAGATCCGAGCGGTGTAACCACATTTTCTGAAAACGAAAAGGCTTTGGCCCGGTGAGACTTTCTTTTCCCAAATAAAGAAGAGGCCGATGATAGGAGCAGGTGCGGGCTAAGGATTGAATCTCAAACGATCTATCAGATTGCCACTGAGTGTTAAACAAAATTCTATCAAGCTTTTTTTGAACATAGCCATTCGGCCTATGTCCAGCCTAGGTGAAATGACCCCCAAAAACTGTAGATTCCTGTAAGCCGCACTCAGAAATAGATGTGTTAAAGTCTTGCATGGCGGCAATATCAGGATGCCCATGTCCCTTGTATTCATCTAAGAAGCGTATAACATTAAAGTCACCTCCAATTAACCAAGGCATATTCAGATTGCAAACCAACTTCAAATCATTTCATAACATCACCCGTTCTGCTCTAGTACATTTGGCATAGATGATCGAAACAATAAAAGGGACACTATCATTGAACTTCAAATGGATACCTTGATTTGAATTAAGAACAATATCCCGAGCGAGAGGTAAAATTCCAAAAAAACCAAATTTTCTTTGTTTGGATTAGAAATCGTATAACTAAATCCCATTTTTAATCGCTCCTTATTAAGGTAGTTAGTAGAATTAACCATCGGTTCCATAATAGCAACAAAAGACAAATTATAGGTACGTACCAATTTTTTCAACCTTCGTATCGAGGAGGGGTTGCCCACACCTCTTATATTCCAAAAGAGACCGTTAAACATCTTTAACTGTTAGATTGGAAGAATTTGAACGGGTTGCAATCCCTTTAGCCATAGCCGCATAGTCTTTTCTACTTTTCCTCCTTTTAGTCACCATTGTAAAATTACCTTCGTAAGCATGGTCATTGGTTGGATTTTGTTCTATGTTGGTCACATCCATAGAGGCCTGCGTCAATTCATCTATAGCTTGAGCTAGAGATTGTGGAGCAAGTGAGTCTTTTTTTTGATTTTATGAAAGATACCCCTGTTCGAGTCGATTTTCTTTCCTATGAACTATCTCGAATCGCTCATTTCTATCAACGGGTGATTCGACTTAAGTTGGTCTTTGTTGAGTGCCCATTGAATTAGCAATAGGAATGGTCGGAACCTCAAAAGGTGGGTCTGCTCCCCCAAAATTCTTTTGTTTGAGTGACATTATCATTTTTTTGGGTCACATTATCCCTTTTTTTCTCTCTGCTTTGGTCCTAATTATGTTCAACAATGGGAGCCGTTGAGGTATTTTCCAAAGAAACATTTTTCAACTTATACTCCTGCTTCTTTTGTTGCCCGGTGTTAACCTTAGGTTGCTGACGAAGCTCGGGGTGCTTCACAAAGCAGCCATGCTCAGTATGTCGGAGGTGCCAACAATGAGTACAATAAGAGGGGATTTCATCTTCCCAAGTGATCGATTGCCAAAAACTATTTCCATCTTCTCTTTGGACCCAAACCCTATTAGGTGGGGCATGTAAAATATCGATTTCGACTTGGACCCTAGCCAAAGATGGCTTTCGAAGATCAATCGTTGCGGCATCAAGCCGGAGAGGGTGGCCAAACGCAGTTGAATTATAATTAATTGATATTTATTCAACATGCAATTAAAGAATGCACAGTATTATTAATTTTTCCACTTGAAATGGTATAAATGTGAAAAATCTTTAGCTAGAGTATAAAATGATAAACACAAAAAAGGTAACAATCACATCTTTGATCGCATGGGACACACTAGAAACAATGGACGAATAACTATAGGTCATAACAAAAAAAGGAAGAGGGTAGATTAGGAAATGTGCTTTGACTAGGGCATTATAACGTTGGAAAAAAGCGCCGGCCAAGCTGTTTGACACACGCATAGCAACACCGATTTCATGTAAATGACATTATAAACAAAATTTATTGTACAAACTACGGGGCAAAAAACACATAATGAAAGGGGTTTTCAATGAAATTAACATCATTTCCGCGTAATAAAATATTTTTGTACGCAAAATATATAGCAAAAAAAAGAACAATTTTTGGGTCATGAGAATTAACATTATTAACCCATAATAATAAATTGTCATGAATCTACCAAATATAATGAAAAAATAAAATGATAACAATGAGCGTTTTGGTGATAAAAAAAACCCCACAAATTCACCGTTCCGGCCTTTAAATAGGACCCTCCGGCCGCCGTTGTTTGTCTCACTTTTTGCCTAAAATCATTCTCTAGGAAGGACGAAAGGACCGACAACAACACGAGCAAATGAGATACTGGTTGTAGTTGAATTGTTGTTGTTTTGGAGAGACTTCGACAACAACCGGACATCTCCTTGTAGGTATGTGTATGACGTTTTATATTTCTTTCTACATGTATGTGTATTAGAAAATTCTTTTTTTTTTCCAGATTCTGTGACCTTGAAAGTTATGACAACTTGTTCTTAAAATTATGATGCGGTCTGCCCTTGCATCATAAATATTAATTAATGTTTGACGAGCATGGTTAATGATAGATGTCTTGTAATAATGGCCCTCAATAATTAATATATCAATATTCCTATGATGACAATAATTCAATCGAGAGACAGAGTTCTATTCTTTGTTGCTTCACGTTAAGAAATTTGTATCCTAATCTTTGGTAAGATCCACCGGAAGAGAATGCAACCTAATTTGTTATAAGAAAAACATATACGGATTCTCTATTTGTGTTCAAGAATATTAATTTTCATGTTTGTGCAATAAATATTTGCCAACGGAAAATCCCCCAATTGTTTGCTCATTTATTTCTATGTTTTCAAATATAAAAAAATACGCCGCTCAATAAATATTATTACCACTCAAGGACTTCAGCTACATGTAACTAACTACAATGTAGTGTATGATGAGTGAAATTGCTAGAGTTGGCTCTATTTTGTTAAATATTTGTTACATGCTAAGTATTTAGTTTTTGGTATGGGTTTACCTGACGTTCAAATACCGACAACGTGCTATAAATATTTACTTGAAAAGATACATATTAGGCTAAATATGCATCATGGTTTGAGTACAATTAAGTTTAATGTTGTTTGTTTGTTTGCTTTTTTTTTAATGAAGACACGTGAAATTCAACTTGCTTGCATATTTATATTTGGTCGATTAATAAATCTCTCACGAGAATATTGTGTTTTATTTGTCCTAAAAAATTCACATGCTTGTGCTTTTTCGGATTGTGAAAATGAGGAAGCTTTTTCAGATTGTGAAACTGAGGAAACATTGAGTACATTGGATGGATTGCAAGGGATGCTTGATTCTAGATATACAGAGTTTGCACAGACTTTTTTCAATTGTGGAGAGATCGTTCATCATGACATATCAATTTGTAGGTATATTTCATTGTTTTTATTTCCCTTTTCTATGTTGTACTAAGTTGTTACTTTCAATTAATATTTTAAGAATTACTGCATGTCTCCTTGATGGTATGCGTACATTATTCATGCACGGTGTCTTGGGTGAGTTTAATGTGAACTTATGAAAGGAAAACCGGCGGCTTGGCTTGCAACGGCAGTAGGAATACTATACCTAGGCACATACGGCATTATAATATTTGACGAGTTAAGTCGTTTTAAGTTGTTGAAATGTGGAATTTTAGGACTAGCTCACTAAAAGCGAGGTTTCTTCGGTCCACACCTATAAAAACTACTTTCATTGTACTTTGTAATTCTTTCTTTTATTAATTTTTTTAGCCGGATAGATAATGAGCATAGGAAAATGTTTTATAGCTTTGCTAAAGAATTAATATACATTGTTCTTAAACAATTCTTTTAGCGGATGTAGCCCTTATTATTTTTCTCCAGGAAACAAAGTCTTTTCTTTCGGTAGCCCTTCTGTTGAATCTGTCCTTGATAGATTCAAAAACTCAACCGAAAAGTGTCTACTTTGCACTCCCATCGAAAAAAGTGAGCAGGTTATCCGTAAGGATGAACCTGAGAAGATTTACACGCTCCTTGAAGCTGAATGTGAAGATAAAAAACTTGCGGCGTTGATCTGAAGAAAATGAAAAAGCTGGAAGAGTCCATGCGCGTGTGCTTTGGGGAGGCTAAAATTGAAGATCATAGTTTGGATCAACTTGAGGCATTCAATGAACTTGCGAGGATCCAAATGAATTATTGCAAGACAAAAATGTCTCAAAAATCTGATCATTTTGATCAGGCATTCACTTTTAAAACCCTCAAGGAAAAGTGACTTTTTTTTTTTGATTTTATGGGTTTTTGTAAATGATCTTAGTTTAATTTTATCTCTGTAGCCTTTGAAAAGTGAATCACTCAACGTTTTGTATAAATAATTTTAGTATGTTCAAATGCAAGCAAAATTGGAAAATTGGACGGATAGAAAATCACGCCGATAAAAAAAAGAAAACAGTCTTTGGGCTTTCATTATTCTCCCTTCCATACGTGTACGGTTATTTTCTTCTTTACGGAACAACCAAGAAGAAATGGAGTAATTATTCGTGAAGAAAATCCATGAACCTGTCCTGGAAAAGTGAATTCAAGCCTCTTTGTCGTAACTCGTAACATCATGATATTTCTGCATGATATTTCAACTCTTTATAAATAATTTGGTATTTTATGTAAAAGTTTTGAAAAATTGTCATATTCACTAATTTTAAATATATTATTGTCTTTCTCCCTCTAGATCCCCCAAAAGAAAAGGGATGGGGTTGATTTTGATCAAGAGTGGTGCGGTGATTTTGTTTGTTTTGTTAGTAACGGGTGTGTTTTTTATTTAAGATTTAAGAATAATAAAAGTCATGTTTTTTTGCATTAAAATGTCGACTCCACCCCAAAAAAATTATTAATGGTACAAATATATCGGACTTATAGACAAAATAATAACACGTCATTTTTTTGTGATCATCAATGTATTCATATCATTGTCATTAAAGATTTTAGGTAATAAGTACAATTCATAAAAAAATTTATAATATAGTGTATGAATAATACTTAATAATAAGTTTTTTTTTGGATATTTTTTTTTTCACGTTTAGCAGTTGGTTTCATTTCTTTAGTCAAAGAGAAACGAGTGTGTTAAATCAATAAATAGATTCGAGAATGATTAAGACCGCTAGTTTGTTTCTTTCTCATTTTTCAACATCGGCAACGTCATTCAAACCTTAAGAAATTCAAGATTTGGTACGTGATCTCACACGATAGATGAGCATCTACTACGTGAGTCTTCGAGATCTTCGATTGACAATGAAAGGGTATTACATGCGATCTTAAAAACAAAGAAGATGAATAAACAAAAATTATGGTTTAATAACATGATTATTTTGAGGCATGTGTCAAAAGATGTGCCTTTTTTTCTTTTAAAGAAAACATGTGAATAATTGAATAATTTTAAAGATGAAGTACACTAAAGCTGTGATAATTTTCTTAACAAATGTACCTTAAATAAGGACCTTAAAAATGGAGTATGAATTACCATCAAGGTATCGGCCTAACGGGGAGGGAGTGTTGCCAAAGAAATAACTTAATGCATCCGGTGACGGACGCCGGATCTCGGATAGGAGGGGGGGGGGGGGGGGGGGCAATGAGTTTTATAAAGGCAAATAAAAAAATTAAGGGGGATATACTATATGCACATTTTGTTTTGGATCATGGGGGCGAGTTGCTCCCCCCTTAGTTTTAAGTAGTTCCACCACCGAATACATCCGAATTTTAGTAAGTAACTCAATAGTATATTCGGCGAGAACAACGGGTATTCGGCGAGAACAAAGTTTGTGTCCAAAGGTGAAAAAATCCTTAGCTTATAGAGTTCGTTGCTTTTTGTAGCTCATAGAAAGGCTAATAGTACTACTCGCTCTTTGGTATATCATTCAATAGCCGTAGAAGCAAAAACTACACAAAGATTTGCTTGCGAACACGTGACTTAAGAAAAACATATACACAATTTTGAAATTTTGTATCCTTTTTGACATGAATTTATTCGACTTTGGTTTTACTAAATGAATAAATTTTTGCTAAGTTATGTAATTGTATCTATTGATAAATATTATGCGTGTTCTTGACATCAACCAGGGTTCGAATGATCATCTCCTCCCGCAATAAAATCAAAATCATCTTCCCCCCTAAAAGAATAATTTTTTTAAATTGAAAAAAATGTACGCCGTTGAATTAACATTAATTGATATTCAACATGTAATTTAAAGAACACACATTATTATATATTTTTCCACATGAAATGGTATAAATGTGAAAAATCTTTAGCTAGAATATAAAATGATAAACACAAAAGGTAACAATCGCATCTTTGACCGTGTGGGACACACTAGAAACAATGGAAAAATAACTATACGTAATAACAAAAAAAGGCAGAGGGTAGATTAGGAAATGTGCTATGACTAGGGCATTATAACGTTGGAAAAAGCGCTGCCCTACTATTTGACACAAACATAGCAACACCGATTTCATGGAAATGACATCATAAACAAAATTTATTGTGCAAACTATAGAGCAAAAAACAAAGAATGAAAGGAATTACCATCATTTGCGCGTAATAAAATATTTTTGCCTGCAAAATATATAGCAAAAAAAAGAACAATTTTTTAGTCATGAGAATTAACATTATTAACCCATAATAATAAATTGACATTAAATCTACCAAATATAATGAAAAAATAAAATGATAACAAATGAGCGCTTTGGTAATAAAAAAAAACCCCACAAATTCACCGTTCCAGGCTTTAAATAGGACATTCCAGCCGCCATTGTTTGTCAATTCACTTTTTGTCTAAAATCATTCTCTGGGAAGGACGAAAGGACTAACAACAACACGAGCAAATGAGACACTGGTTGTAGTTGAATTGTTGTTGTTTTGGAGACTTCGACAACAACCGGACATCTCCTTGTAGGTATGTGTATGGAGTTTATTTTATTATTATTTCATGACTATCCACCAACTTGACACCCAATCGTTTGATCAAATCACCTGCAACCTTGTTGTTGTAGTTGTTGTTGTTGTTTTGGAATTGAATAAGTCATCACGATTGTTTAAAAGCTCGTTAGAATAATTGGTCTCTCCATGATTTCGGTTTGAGTAAAATGATGTTTCTTTCTTATTTTTTCAATGAAAACCCACCAAGACATTAAATAATTCATGGATCATGATAAAAATGATGTTTTATATTTCTTTCTACATGTATGTGTATTAGAAATCCTTGTCTTCAGATTCTATGACCATTAAAGTTATGACAGCTTGCTATTAAAACAATGATGTGGTCTGCGCTTGCATCATAAATATGAATTAATGTTTCCTATGATGACAATAATTCAATTGAGAGACGTGTTGTATTATGTGTGGCTTTACGTTAAGTAATTTATATCTGAATGATCTAAATCTTTAGTAAGATCCACTGGAAGAGAATTCAACCTAATTTGTTACAAGAAAAACATATACGGATTCTCTATTTGTGTTGAAGAATATTAAGTTTCATGTTTGCGCAATAAATATTTGCCACACTACAAAAAACAGACCTTTTCGTGACAAAAACAATCGTCGCTAAAAGTGCTGATTTTCGTCAGTAAAAGTTTTCGAGACAAATTTTTTTTGTCGCGGCGTTTGTTGCCTAAGCAGCGACGCTAAAGGTGTCTCTTGTGACGATCGGTGAATTAGTCATTGAAAGAGTTCAATGGCGACAAATCTCATATTTTTGTCACCAATGCTTTTCATGACAAACCTCCATCTTCTCACCAAAAGGTTTTTCTTGCAACAAAACTTTTGTCACAAAATAATGAACATTTTATCACTAATTCGGTGTTGTTGTCACCAAAAGGTATAAACACATTTTTACATTAATGGTTAATATTGACAAAGGCTTTGTCACTAGAAGTCATATTTTAATAATAATAATAATAATAAATAAATATTCAAAAAATAGAAAACTAATAATAATAATAATAATAATAATATTATTATTATTATTATTATTATTATTATTATTATTATTGAAAATTTTAATTAAATAATAATAATAATATTAACAATCTACAACCTATAAAAAATATACACATACCCTACAAAAGAATAAAAAAATAATACAACACACAATAAAATATTAAATAATTATTAAAAATCATTTTGCATTTACATATCACAAAAGCACGTAGCTCATTCGAAGAAGTGACTTACAATCCAACGATCGTCAACCCCATCAAGAATTGCAAATTTGCTAGTTTCGAACGTAATGGATTCCAAACTCTTTATTCAATCTTCATCCATTAGAACCTTGAATGCTGAATCATCCAATTTGTCCTGGAACATTTGCAAAATCGAGGTACATGAATCTATAAAAATCAGGCTATGTAAAACATATTACGTAATATCAAACCAATCAAATCCATGGATCCTGGAGGCCCTTTTCCATTTATCGGCAAGAGGATATTTTTTTCTTTTTTTACTTCACATTGTTATCATCCAGAATGGGATTGCAAAAAACAGTAATGTAGCCATGTGAATGTTCTAACATTATTCTAGAGTATCAGTATTTTAGTGTGCAAGAAAAAGAGGACGAGGTAATACCTTTAATCTAGACACAGCAACATAAATGGATCTTCCCGGAGCTTGGAGAGCTTTACCATGAAATTGGAATTCATAATGTTTAACATGACTGCACTAATGCAAGCTAAACAAATCGTAGAAAATGGATAAAACACAACGTCTAACCTTTCCTCTGCTACTGCTCGTAAGGCTGTCATGAAAGTATCAACCCGCTACAAGACAGGAAACCCAATCACATGTCATAATGTAACTATCAGTATCAACGGCATGGAACAACACCAAGATTCTTGGGTTAAAGAGTGAGCCAGTATTACACGGCGATCTTTCATTTGCAAATAAGTGGTTTTCAACATTAAAGTGTAAGTTGTGAACACATTATGTTTTCAAAGGGATGGACAACCAAAGATCATTTCTGTCATCCAGACCTTTGCTTCTAAAGCTTCAAGTAATGCCATAGCCTTCACTACAAAAACGAGAGAGTTTGCTTATTCATCATTCTACAAGTGTAAAAAGTTCTCCAGAAAAAGAAAGGAGCTACAGTTAGACAAAGGCCAATACAAGAGCAAGTCTCTCTCCAGGACTCACGATAACAGAATCTGCCTTTTCAGAATCGTTAACTTCAATGCCGTTTTTCAATTTGAATTGCATATCCTGCACAGAAATTTACAGAATCAGCTCAAAAATCAAGTTGGTTAAGAACTTTGGATGCTGAAATAGGGTGCTTGCATTAAGAGGGATTAGATGCATAATTGCATCCAGGCAATCAAAATCACAAATACACACACCCATAGACTTTTAGCACAACATGCAAGTTGAGTTTCACACAGGGACTCCAGGTAAGAGTGCCTACAATAACCATAAAATGTATACATTCAAAAATGTATCTGCAGCCAAAAAATATTTCATAAAGACACAACTGTAGGAAGAACAAAATTTCTTCATATTATTAATAAGAGAGGAGCATATTAGGCTACAATGTTTTATATGCTTATAATATACAATCCACATATTAAGTGCTCATGTATATAACATAGTGCACCAGAAATTGCACCCAGAATCCATGGAACCATTTACAAAAAATGCAAAAAAGAATGTCACCCAAAAAATGCAAAAAATGCAAAAAAGAATGACACCCAAAAAATGCAAAGAAGGACACCCAAAAAAAATGCAAAAAAGAATGAATAATGCACCTAATAAGCATGAAAAAATTGGGGAAACACACACCTGATGAGCATCATTAACAGGGATGGTAAATGTGCTATTTGAGGATACATAAAGTTCAGGTCTTCCACAAAATGCGGGAACAAGGAAATAGCACCGAACTTCATTAATGAGTGAACAACTTGATTGTTACGGGTTTTTGAGAATACGATTAGATGGACAAATATAAGAGTTTTAGTCGGCAAATAGCAATGCAGCCTGGGGGATAAGGGTCACCAAGAATGGAGTTTAGAAAGCTTTATAAGGAGGTGGCGGCGATATCGTTGAAGAAAAAGGCTTACTAGAGGAGCCCTTTAGCAGCTCTGTCAGCCGAGTATGCACAAGGCTTGAAGAACCCTTCATGCAAATTTGACCATTCCATCAATCTTGAGTATATATACTTGGAACCCAAGGTATCAGCCCAAAACAAAATTCCTCCCCTGAACAAATAAACAACCACCAAGATGAAGTTGTTAGCGTCATCAATATATGATGTTTAATGTCATGGAAAAATACAAAGAAAAAAAGCTGGTGCAAGTAGTCGGTGACTTGGAATTGTCACGGGAGTCTCACACGAGAATCATATAATACATATTTAGTCTCAATTGGAACATGTTGATACGTATTTAACAAGTTCAATCTATAAATAACAGAAAAGGTTACCTGCTCTCTTATCTTCCCGTATTAGTGGAATAAGCATCTATTTGTACGTTCTCTCAGGAAAATTCACAACAAACTGTCCACCAGTAGCAATTGCAACACCAAAGCCAACCAGATCGCATAATTTGCATTAACAAAATTACAAATTATTACAAGAATGCGACGAGAAAGACAACCAGTTGATCTTTAGATTATTCGTCTTAACCTGAAAGGGCCGTAAATCGTCAAATATTTGCTGCTTCAAAGACACATTTTCAATCACATCCTGTAGCCAACAATATAAAAAAGGGATTAAAACGCAACACGATTACATATCTCATCATTCAAGATATAAACAAACAGTACTAGCTAAGAAAGTTATACCTCCCTCAAGTTCACTGAGAAGGAACCAAACACACATCGCAACATGTTCAGAATCTAAAGCCTCTTCAATACTCAAGCTTCAATATGAGTAAGAAAATGAGATAATTAGATAAACTATGCAAAAAATGCAAATGCAAGGATAACTTATAAACAACCAATAGGACAAGGATTAAGATACTAACCTTAGTCCCGTAAATGATATCTTTAGGATCAATGTTTTATGTTCTTGTAAGCCACCAAAAATTTATTAATTATGAATCTGTAGCATCTTGAAAAAAAGCATGTCCTATGGAAGCACCCTACATATGTTACTTACATTCATATGGCCAATTCTCACATTGACAAGTACTAACTGAAGATAGGTATTTCCACATTCTACAATGTTCCTTTCATTGTTTCATCGGTGAAAGAAAGAGCCCAATGTCTACTCTATTTATAAATATACATAAATGAGTCCCGGAAAAAGAAACAAGCCTTATTATTGTAGTGACCATAGCGACCATGAATGTGATATTGCTAAATAATGACATAAAAGTAGTATGCCATGCCAGCTAAGAATATGGTATGCATGTCTTCTAGTGAACTAGTTAAAATATCTACACGTACATTACTTACAATATGTTCTCTGTCATATCATTTCCTATAAAGCATACAATCATTAGAATTCCGTAATCAAAACAGATTGCATACACTTCTAAAAAGAACAGATGGCAAGCCAAAGCTGGATGAGACCACTTAACGAGCAAGATGCTAAGAACAAGAAAACGAGAACTTAGCACATTCAAGCAATCGAAACAAGAACACATATTACATAGAGCGAGGTAGACTGGACTAATAAAGCATATTGTAAGACTGCGGGTGAATATAAGCAAAAAAATGATGTTAAAATAGAGAATATGTTCAAACAAATGATGAATAACAAGATCATAGCATCAAAATAGAAAAATATATGTACCTGGTATATCTTTCTAGGTGTGATGTTATTATCTTTAGTGAGTGTTACGTCCAAAGAATGTTCATAATTGCCTGGTCTAGATCAACCTATATGAAGATTCTAAGGTTCTAAACGTTATCATTAATTGAAATGTTCTACTCAAAAAAACAAAGAAACACTTATTTAGGGATGAAAAAAAATGTGTAAGAGTACCTCTCCCCCATCATCTAGGACGAAAAATTCACAATGTTGGAATGGGGACATAGTGCCAGCATTAGAGTATTCAAATATGGATCTAAAATCGTAGGATTCAACCAAGCAAAATCGAGATAGAAATTAATGAAATATTAAAACCACATAAAACCAAGTGATCATGCTAACAGATGAGCAATTAGAGAGGAAGTCATACAAAAGACTGAAAGAGGAAAAAATGAAGCAACAAGAACAGTTGAACAACGGCGATCACTTTGACACAATAATGAATCGATTCGCGACTAGTGGGAGAAAGGAAATAATTGTAGGGTTTTGGCGAGTGAAAGGGGAGGGGTTTGCTCAGATCAACCGCCGAGATCCACCAACGATCGCAAATCAACCGACGAATTGGACACAATTCTTCCTTGGATCACCATAAACACGATGCTTTTAATCATCGTTTCCAATTTGGAACACCGCAACCACCACCGGAGGTTTTGTGGTGAAAGAAACGAGGGAACGAGGAGACGGGGGCAACGAGAAGGTGGAGACCAAAGTGAAGTTTAGAATGATTTTTATTTTATTTTAGAACAGCGAAGTACACAGGCTTTAGAAGGTTTTTTTTGAAATGTATACAGGTGTATCGAGCCGAGTTGAGTCTTTCTATGGCTCGACTTGCCCCCGGCGCACTATAAAAACTCATGCTCGACCTTGATTGAGCCATAAAAAAATCAAATTTTCAAACTTGTCTTGTTAAGTATTCGATTCGACTTATAAGATCGATAATATTGTTTTTTGTTTAAAGCTCCGGTATCCGGAACCCACTGATCCGACTGATCCGGAGTTCGACACGGGTCGTGCCTGCATATCGATAATATTTTTAGATTTCAACGAATTTTATAAAACATGACAAGATTATTTATTCGTCAAATACTCGATTCATTAAATAATTCATCTTTGTCAAAATAAATTCATGACTTAGATGAATATTATGTAATAATTTATACCCCTCAAAAAACAAAAATAATTATTTTGTAGTTATTTTAATTCTTTTGTCACCAAAGCATCATTCCAATAATTATTGCATGATACGCAAAGTCAGACCACATATACTATGAAATTCACTTAACCTCTTGTGACAACATTACCTTTTGTCACTATAAACACAGTTTTTAGAGAGAAACAAAGCTTTTGTCACTAGAAGCAACCCTTTTGTGAGAAATCTCCTTTTTGTCACCAAAGATTTGTCACAAAAGAATCTTTTTTTTGTAGTGCCAACGGAAAATCCCCCAATTCTTTGCTCATTTATTTCTAAGTTTTCAAATATAAAAATACGCCGCTCATTAAATATTATTACCACTCGAGGACTTCAGCTACATGTAACTAACAACATTGTAGGGTATGATGAGTGAAGTTGCTAAAGTTGGCTCTATTTTCATTTTTGTGGACATACAAATTCTCTAGATTGTTTGGTCAAGGTTCAAGTTCGAGTCCGGAAATGAAGGGTTTTTTTTGTGTGCGCGTGCGTGTGTGTATGTGTGTGTGATGTAGGTGGACATTCATCCACTTTTGTTGAGATTTCAATGTCATGATATTTCATGTTCATTATTTATTTGCTTTTCTAAGTTATACGTCTAACTCACTTTTTACTTAATAATTTCACTATTTGTTAGATGTTGAGTATTTAGTTTTTGGTATGGGTTTACCTCAGGTTCAAATACCAACAACATGCTAGAAATATTTACTAGAAAAAATACATATTAGGCTAAATATGCATCATGGCTTGTGTGCAATTCAGTTTAATGTTGTTTCTTTTTTTGTTTTTTTTAATGAAGACACGTGAAAGTCAACTTGCTTGCATATTTATATTTGGCTGATTTATAAATCTCTCTCACAGAATAATGTGTTTGGCGCGTTTGTCCTAAAAAAATTACATGCTTGTGCGTTTTCGGATTGTGAAGCTGTGGAAACATTGAGTACATTGGATAGATTGCAAGGGATGCTTGATTCTAGCTATACGAGTTTTCACACAATTTTTTCAATTGTGGAAAGATCGTTGATCATGACATATCAATTGGTAGGTATATTTCATTGTTTTTATTTTCCTTTTCTATGTTGTACTAAGTTGTTACTTTCAATTAATATTTCAAGAATTCTTGCATGTTTCCGTGACGGTACGTGCACAATATTCGGGCATAGTGTCTTGGGCGAGTTTAATGTGAACTTATGAAAGGAAAACCGGCGGCTTTGCTTGCAACGCCATTAGGAATTAATACTAAACCTAGGCACATACAACATTGTAATATTTGACGAGTTAAGTCGTTTTAAGTTGTTGAAATATGGTATTTTAGCACTAGCTCACTAAAAGTAGGTTTCTTCGGTCCACACCTATAGAAACTACTTTTATTGTACTTTTTAATTCTTTCTTTTATTAATTTTTTTAGCTGGATAGATAATGAGCATAGGAAAATGTTTTATAGCTTTGGTAACGAATTAATATACCTTGTTCTTATACAATTCTTGCGGTGGATGAAGCCCTTATTATTTTTTCTCCGGGAAACACAATATTTTCTTTCGGTAGCCCTTACGTTGAATCTATCCTTGATAGATTCAAAAACTCAACCGAAAGTGATTACTTTGCACTCCCATCGAAAAAGTGAGCGAGGTTATCCGTAAGGATGAACTAGAGAAGATTTACATGCTCCTTGAAGATGAATGTGAAGTTTGAAAAAACTTGCGGCGTTGATACGAAGAAAATGAAAAAAGCTGGAAGAGTCCATCCGCATGTGCTTCGGGGACGCTAAAATTGAAGATCTCGAGTTTGGATCAACATGAGGCATTCAATGAACTTGCTAGGATCCAAATGAATTATTGCAGGACAAAAATGTCCCAAAAATCTGATCAACTTGATCTTGGCGTTCAATTTTTTTTTTAAAATTTTATTTTATGGGTTTTTGTAATTGATCCTAGTTCAATTTTATCCCCGTATCCTTTGAAAAGTGAATCACTCAACGTTTTTTTATAACAATTTTAGCATGTTCAGATGCAAGCAAAATTGGAAAATTGGACGGATAGAAAAGCACGCCGATTAAAAAAAGAAAACGATCTTTGGGGCTTTCATTATTTTCTATTCCATACGCGTACGGTTATTTTCTTCTTAACGGAACAACCGAGAAGAAACGGAGTAATTATTCGTGAAGAAAATCCACGAACCTAACCCGGAAAAGTGAATTCAAGCCTCTTTGTCGTAACTCGTAACAACATGATATTTCAACATCATATCAAAGAACGAGGTCATGAATTCCAGCCTCTTTGTCTTCACTCTTAACCTCCACCTAGGATTTTTATCGAGCCTTGTTGGCCTAGGTTATTTAAATAAGATCCACAATTGATGTGTCATGATGAAGTACACTTGATGCAGTAATTTAACAATGACTCTCTTATAATAGAAGACTTATTAAAAGCATGTGTATGTATGTATTTATGTGTTGGCGTGTGTGTGTGTGTATATATGGCTACAATGAATTTTGGCTGTAAATATGTTTAAGTTTCAAGAAATCTAATTGAACATTCGTACTTTCATTAACCGTCAACGGGTGGAGATCTCGAAGGACACCATAAATAAATCACGGGACTCACTTTTTCGATTTTGAATACGTGAGGCCCAAATCCCCGATCCTTACATTTGTACCGCTTGCGTCGCCCCTAATTCATTGATTTTTGTGGTGGATAGAAATAATGATTCGGATCTAGAAAATGTGGGCATAGAAGACTATAGGAAAAAAAAAAAAGAGAATGGAGGATTGGTTTTTTTTTCTCTACAACGATGATTGTTGCGGTTTTAACGAGGAAGGGTGGCGACGCTCCTACGGTAATAGCATATGATACGGCTGCATTGGTTGCTCCCGCAAAGAAAGAGGTAATGGAGGCTTAGGAGTATGTGTCCAATGTTCACAAAAATGAAAATTTAAGGGGAATACTAGTGGATGAGTTGGCATCCAATCCAGCCAATTACGGTTGCCGTGGATGTGGTGTTGGTTGTGGTCGTGGTACGGCTGCGGGTTATAGTATTCATGGCCGTGGTGTTGGGGATGATGCGAAGGTTAGTATGCAATTGAAGCTCATACTTTTTCTTGATGTTCCTCCTTAAAGTCACCCACTTTTTTGTACATGCAAGCTTGTTTAATTGCAAGCGAGTCATGAATGGTCGGAAGACATGCTTGGAACATTCATGTACATTATCAGCTTTGGGAAAATGAATAGTTCTTAGGGCTAGGGGACCTGTAACAAAAAAAACTATATATTTGTCAAAGTCAGAAGAGTCCTCTAAATCTTTTTATCCGGTGCTAGTTTATATATATATTTTTTAATATGAACAAAAAAGAGGGGACATGCTCAATACATTATACAGTATATTATATAAAATGATATAAGAATTATTGATTTGACCGAGCATAGGATCCCCAGTTAGTGGAACAATAGCGAGATCTTTGGAGCAAAAAACACGAACGGTATGAAAGAAAAGTATCGATGATCTACCACCACCAGAGAATGTCGCTTGAGGCAACAATCTTCCATCCATTCTTTGCAATGTTGTAGAAGGTTTATGTATAGAAGGAGAGCCCCAACTTTATCATGCAAGGACACATGCTCATCAATAAACAAAGATCAGTGATAATGCATTATGAAACACCTTTTTTGCTGCACTATTATTGAAAGCTACATTCTTTTTCTTAGATGTAGATGACTCTAATGCCCGAGCAGGACTCGCCCTTGGTTGATCATCATTTTCATAAAATATGATCTACAACCACCATCATTATAGCTTATGGATAGACGGATTAAATCCCACTTATAGACGGTAAATCACTCCACGAGAAATTTTATAATAACCGTTGTAGTAATGTTGTACCAAGTGCATGCGTTATATTCATACATTATCTAACATTATTCAAATAATTGTGTTGTGTAAGAATGAACAATAGTAAGAATGGATGAACACATGCATCTATTTGGTACAACCTTCATACGTATAACATGTTGTACGCAAATTTTCTTCAGTAGTGATTCACCCTTTATGAATTGTGTTTTGATATGTTTTTGCACTGCGAATTAATGATAGTGGTCGGAGATCATAAGGTTAGAACTTAGTCTAAGCAAACTATCAAAGTATGTGATAAAATATTGTATGTGTACAAGTATCAGCCAAAGGAAGTCTTGTTTGACCATTAGCGCTATCTGCTTCAAAGAAAAAGAAAAAAAAAGAATGTTGTTGTTAAAATAAGTGCAGTAAGAAAGTGTGCTTAATGGTTAGTCTTTGTTTGTTATGAATTTTGTGAAAAATGTCACTTTTCACAAATTCTTGTTTTTTTCTTGCATGTCAGTATAATGCATTTCTTTTATCAACAATGTTTCAGTTGGAGTCTAGTTTAGGCCCCATGTGATTGTTAAAGTATCCCACATTGGGAACTTGTGATTGTGTAACCCACCATATTAAGAGATTGACTTCCCTCACCTCACAACCTAGGTTTTGGGGATGAGGCCCCTCCTCTTATATGGGTTTGGGCTTAGTTTTCTACATGGTACCAGAGCCATCCCTTTATTGTGCAAGTGTTAGGCCTCTTTGTTGGCCTTGAGAGTGCCCAGGCCCACACTTGAGGAGGCATGTTAAAGTATCCCACATTGGGAACTTGTGATTGTGTAACCCACCATATTAAGAGATGGACTTCCCTCACCTCACAACCTAAGTTTTGGTGATGATGCCCCTCCTCTTATATGGGTTTGGGCTTAGTTTTCTACAGTTATTGTTCAAGTCATTTATAAAATTAAAACGGAATGTTGTGCACTAAATATTATACATGTTTAATATTGTGGTACCCTATTTACTGTGATACCACTCCGAAAATTGACACACAAAAGCTGATTGTGAAAATTGATTTTCGAAGTTGGTTATTGGTTTAGTGCCGTTAGGCTTAATCACAATAGGTTGTTTGTTGTGTCTTGGGTCGATGACGGTAACAAATATGTGTCATGTTGTTTCGGTTCTTCATGCCGGTGACAAAATTGTGTCATGAAGTTTCATAGTTATCTATAATAAATCTAAAACACACCACAAAAACAATCTTGAGGGGTACATTCATTTTGTCAGCGTCAACCCGTAGAATTTAATTCTTGTTTCGGATTTGATTTCTAACAAATCAACAAATAACACTTATTTCTTCTTTCCGATTTTGCATTTCTAGAAAATGAACAATTATAACGGGATTGAAATGAAAAACAAATTAAGGGTGTATTTGAAAGGTTATACTCTCTACGGGACACAAAAAGCTTGAACCTAGCCAACCGTATTTCCCGAGAGGTATTTCTTTTTGTGGGCGTCAAAGTTTGTTGAATTTATTTCTTGTTTTGGATTTAGATTTTAAAAAATCCACAAGTATGACTTATTTATTATTTTCATTTTTTATTTTTAGCAAATGAACGGGTTGAACTTATTTCTTGTTTCGGACTAGTTTTCTCACAATCCAACAAATATAGAATATTCTTGTTATAGAGTTTGGATTTCTAGCATAGGAACAAATACATCGGCGTCCAAATGGGATACGAATTAGAGTTGTATTTGAAAGATTCAAATCTTTACACCCTTGGGTCCACAATAAATGGAAAGAGGAAGATTTGGGTTTTAAACGTCTTGACATGATGAATATGACTCTCATCGGTAAACTAGTGGAAATTATTAGTTGATGATGATGCCCTATGGGTCAAGATACATGTTTGTAAAGTCGTATAATTTTCACCCCCATATAAGTGTGAGACATAAGAGTCATGTCAATTCGGGTTAGCCCTTTTAGGCAAAACGGGGACGATGGACTAGGTAGTTAATTAGATCATTTATTGCTCAATTAGCACTACTAGACACGGGTTTGATGGCATTCCAAATTGGTACCAAAGCCGACTATCAGACATAAGTTAGTGCCACAGCGTGAGAGACGGTGGGGGCCACCTTTATAATCCTCTGGTAAGGACAAGTGGGAGAACAACCATGGCCAAGTGCTAGAAAGTATGCCAGTTACTTATAAGGGGGAGAATGTAATGACCCACATAATTAAAGTAGTTGAATTCTCATCCCATATAAGTGTTAGATATAAAGGTGTAAAACCCCGAATTTTCAGAAAGGGTAAAATGGTAATTGGGTATGTGTACTATGACCTATTATTTAACCTATTTTTTTAATTATAAAGGATTTATTTTTATAGATTTTAATTAATGGTTATAAAAGGGAACCATTACCTAAATTACACATTAGTTTTTACACGGCAATATTTCTCCTGCAAAATTGTAGAGGTGACGCTGTACAAGAAAAACAAATAGGGGTCGGACACTGTTTTCCAAATTCGGAGTCTAACGGTTGATTTTCGGAGCAGACCATTGTAGAAGAAACTGATCACCGCGAGGAGGCGATCGTTTCGATACTAACCGTTCTTTTTCCGGTAAGTTTTCCTTTTTAGCCCTAAATCTAGATCCGTTTATGTTTTTGAGATATACCTGTGATTTTATAGATTAGAAAGGTTGCCTAATCGTAGTAATGGTCAATTATCGTAGGTGATTCGTAGAAGTTGTTGGAATCGAGGATTGAAGCTTTTTACTATCCGTTTTCTCTTTCAATCACTTTTGAAATTCTTTGAGGTAAGGGGTGTTTTTAACGGGATTTGGGTGTTCAATCGTTTATAGTTATGTGTTTAACTATTTATTATTGTTGTTGGTTCTTAATTTTTATTTTTATTTTATTGCCGGTGAGTTCATCACTGTTGTTGAAGAAAATAGGACTAATCCTATTGCTGTTGCTATGTGTTCTGGTGACATGGTGTAAGGAATTTGGTTTTGAGATGCGGACCTGGGAGTAAAAGAAAAAAATGCCAACCCTTTAATGTAGGAAGCTTTCTACGTAGTCAAATATTAGATACTTAATTGTCTATTTGGTATATATGACTTGGTTTTGGGTAAATGATTTGTGGTTCATTTGCTGAACTTGCAATTTTAGCAGCATGCGTAATATTTAATTAATAAATATAGAAAAGCAATAGTTGCAGCAAATAATGGTATCATGACTTTACTTGATAGAGATGGTAATAATAATTGGTTGCTTTGTTTAGGCCTTGTGGGACGTTGACTTAGTATTCAATGATCTTTTTACAACGTGTTAGGTAGCGTAACTAGAGGTCTAAGACTAGATGTCCTTAGGAAGCCTTTTTGTGAATGAACCAGGTGGTTAGAACTTAACTCGTAAATACATATGTGGTTGTCTAAAAGCTAAAACATCAATGTCATTGGTAAGGCACGTTTCTAAATCGAAGAATGGGAATCTTGCAACCCCTTTTGAGTTATGTGTCAAGGCACAACGTGTAACTTCCCACATGGAGACCTAAGTCTATGCCCTCTTGAGAGGTGCTTAATATGTCTCGGTGCATTCTCACCATGCACAGTGTCCTTTGGTATTGATGTAACAAATCTTATTTGTGTGAGGTTATACTACGGAGCTAGTAGAGGGTGAGAGAGCTCTACTATTACAACATATGTGTTAGTGATTGTAGATGATGCCATGTTCTATGTATCTGCCTTTATTGCTATATATTGTACCGTTCTTCTACCCCTTACTAAGTACGTATGTACTTACCCCCTCTTCTCTCTTGTCCCCACCCCGAGAAGGTGGTGCATTTGCGAGTGTTTTCGAGGCCACTAAGGAGTGACCCGGAGATGGTGCGGATGAAGTCTTTTGTTCTTTATTTTCCATTGTAAACTGGTATAGATTCTTTTATCCTTGTATTGATAGAAACTGAAGAATTGAGTTTATGGTTATCAAGTTGTTATGGACATACTGTATTTAATGGTTAAAGATAGTCTTGGTGATGTAATAATTGCAGCATGTGTACTTTCGATCGTGTATTAGTCGTTTCAGTTGCCCGAGTCAGTCGTTTTGTCTTCCGCTTGTTCTCTGATTTCCGCTTACGTAAGGCTTACATTTATAATTATATTAAATTTTTAATTATATGTGTGCCGGGCGTTCTTTTCCGGATAATGACTCGGTATCCGGGACAGGGGTGTCACAGTTGGTATCAGAGCGGCAAGTAACACCGCTGCATAGGACGTAAACTCTTAAGACTTGGTCTAGTTGTGTTTAGAAACGTAAGATGGGAATCTTGGAGTTAGATCTTTTAGGTGTAGACCCTCTTAAGTTAGTCCGCTAAACAATGAACCCCATAAGTTTGAAGTCTCTAAGCCAAACCATTTCACGTAGGATTAAGTGAAACCTCTTTTAAATAAGGCTTTAGGATCATAGTCTTATGCCTACACCTAAGTTGAGGTCCTATTGGTTGAATTTTCTTTACATTCCCTATTGTGATCTCTCCGTTTTTCCTTACACCTTGATATCAAAGTCTACTTTTGACTTGGCCAACCTTTGTAGAGTACGATATACGATTCAACTCTACAAATCCTCCAATTTCTCCTTCCACTTTTACTTGCTTTGTTGCTTATCAAAATTCTTTGACCATTCTTTGCTCGATATGGGTTCCACACGAACTCCATATTGTTCACGGATTTATCTACTGCAAATAAACAAGTAATAAATTTATAAATCCGATATACCTCAAGTGCAAGGATCGTAGTAAAGAGGTTGATACCGGGTCGATCTTACGGGGAACTAACGATTGTTAATCCTAGTATTTGTTTAACTAACTATGTCACGAGAAACTAACCTAAACAACTAATAAAACTAAACAGTGAATAACTAAAATGAAAGATAACAATAAGTGAAACTGGACAGAAGAATAAATCTAAAGCCAGGGAAGATACGGGTTGCGAACAATTTAAACTACGACTAAACCTAAGATGCAATAAAAAGATTTAACTAAGCTAAACAATCCAAGTTTTAGGGATTTGATCAAGTTATAACGGACAAACGAGCAATTGATCCACCTATCCTATCAGCATTCAATTCCAATTCAGATTATTTCGTGATTTCTAACCAAGTTGTGATTCACCTCATCTAAAGTATGAACCCTAATTTCTTAGGTAGTTCGTCTATTAATCTCTATCTTTCGATCTAAGATTAACGCTTTTTCTAACGAAAGATGTGAACTTTAACGTGTCTAATCTAGAAATCTAACCTATTAACTCTCGTTATATAGATCAAATAACTATTCTTTATCATGGTGATCTAACGTTTAGATGATTCTCATCAAATAAAACAATGAACAAAGCAACGATCTTTCGATATGAAATTGCGTAAACCATAATAAACATGATAAAAGAAACAACTTGTATTAAAAACTCACCAAATAATTAAGGACGGAACTGAATTGTTGAATCGGACGGCTTCACAACGCTCGTTCAAAAGGCTTTAGCCTCTAAGAATCCTCTTGAAACTTGGAATTGATGAATTAAAATACATAAAAACTATCTAAACTAACCTAGAATTTAGAGTGCATAAACTGGAGAAAAACAGAGTAAAAACGCAGCCTAAGCCGCCCCTAGGATTAGGGTTTTGAATGATGTGTAATTGGTATCCTCAATGTGGAAAAACGCGGCTGTATTTATAGAAAATAAAGTCGGTTTCGGCATGTCGGCCGGCGGACGCCCGTCCACTCCTTCCGGACGCTCGTCCGGTCTTCAATATCAACTTCGAATCGGGCCGAGTCTTCATCGGACGCCCGTCCTTCACAAAATTGGACGTTCGTCCGGCAAAATCTTCACAACTCGAATCAACAATATCGGCATGGACGCTCGTCCTTTGGATCAAACGCCCGTCCAAGCGGACGCCGTTCAAGCCGCTTTGGACGCCTTGATCCAGGATCGACTTCATCTTGATTTCTTCATCTTTATCTCTTTTCATCAATCCAAATCATCATTATCTCTTCTATCATCAATAAAATTCGACTCTTATCTCTTTTTGATCATCATTTGAGCATCAATCATGTACCTACAACACATCAAAACGTCACAAAATGTAATATCATCCAAATAATCATAAAACCACAATTAAAACACCAAAATTAACCTATTTTGCGAATAACTCATTAAAAACCTCGTTTACTCAATAATTCCATTAAACACTCGTTTCTTACGCAAATTATACAAATATGAGGGAAATTATCATAAAATATATCGATATAAATCGTATAAATTAACCCTTAACAACTCCCCCACACTTAGCTTTTGCTTGTCCCGAGCAAAACAAAATGAAAATTAAGGCTCGAAACGAAAACAGACATCTCAGACAATATAGCATTGATTCAATAAATCAGAAGTTCACCATTGTGTGTGTGCAAAGCCATAAAAAACTTCCACTAAATCCAAACTTGAGAAACTCAAAGCAAAACTAGCTAATACCCCCTCGTAGACTAGCAATAAATGACACTCATAAGATGTACCCTACAAACGTAAAATATCCCGAAAAAGATGATAGAACATATCTAGGGCCTTTTACGAAATACTCGAGAGGATAATCCTACAAAGCATATCTATCGGTTTCTGCGGGGATAAGATAGACGATAACTTAGTCTTTCATTCATTTCATAACATTTCTTATTGCAAGTTGATTTAACTATTTTCACATTTAAACGCACATCAGAATAAGCTCTTGCCCTGTCATAGCAGAATAGGATATTCGAGATATACCCTACCTTACTCGAATCATAAGGCGGCTTTTCGGCGATCGTCGTGAGCTTTTAGTCATCATAGTGGTATAGGACATACGTGATATACCCTATCACACTCAAATCATCGACTAGCTTTCGACACACCCAATTACTTCATATATTTACTCAACTTTTTCATTGGAACATAAGTTACGTGTTACTTATCACATTAAAACCTTAGATATTCACAGTATAACATACTCCGGATCTAAATACAAACTATCATAAATCTCAAGATATATACGTAGCACTAAGCACATGACTTATAAGAAAATCAAAAATCACTCGTCGAAAAGGGGTATAACTTTATAAATCATCGTTCACTATGGCTCGTGAAAAATAGATCTCGGTGAAACAACTAACTTATCAAACATATGATATATAGCGTCAATGACTATAGAAATAACGAACATTGCATTGAAGTGCCTACTCGGGACAAAACAAAAAACAAAAGTGTCGAAAATTTTTGAAAATTCTAGCTCATTTTTAGCTCATTTGAAAATTCTAGCTCATTTTTAGCTCATTTGGCATAGAAACATAACGAATTAAGCAAATGTGTAGATACATATCAAATCATTCCCCTCCTCCACACTTAAAGATCAACATGTCCTCATGTTGTGCAGAATGAAAGAGAAGATAAAAGACTTAGCTGATTTCAATCGATACTCGAATCGATGGTCAGGCCGGAGCCTACGTAGTGACAATTCGAACTCGGAACCATACAATGTAGCTTGACAATACTGCTAAAAATATACCTGCACTACCTGACAAACACGGAAAAATCTCAGGGAAAACGGGGAATCATACCAGAATGAAAAGATATAGCAAAATCGAGTAATATCAAAAGATGAAACATTCAACACATCCACAAGTTGAAACAAAGTAGAAATGAAAGTACGGACGCCTTATGGCTTACATGATCCATTCGGAAAAAGAAACAGCAGCTAAATGAAAAGGACCACGAATCAAGTAATAAAAAGTATCAATAATACACAACCATCGTATCTAGGACAAAGAAAAATCTAAAATGGAAAAATAAGATCAGGGCTGGCTCGGTCGCTGCAGAATCATCAGCCGGAGGTGGTCCACCCGCAGGAGAGTCAGGCTGCTCCTCATCACTAGACGACTCAGACTCTCGCAGAACATCCGCAATGGCCTGCTCAATCTCATCAGAATATACATAATCAATGATGCTTGGATCGAAGACTCTATCGTCCCTCGGCTTCCGGTCCTCACTGATGCATTGTAAAATGGTCAAAATGTTATTCTGAGAAGTCCGAATATCCTCCATCCAGTTCCGTACACTGTTGGCCATACTCAACCTCATCCGGACCGAGGGAGATAAAGTGGGAAGGGAGGATGCGCGAGGCGGTGCTGAAGATGAACCAGGCTCCTGTGGTGCCTCTGTCTCAGAACGTCCCGAAGACTTAACCTTCTCTCTCTGTATAGGTCTCGGGTTCTTCGGTTTGTGATCCGATCCATACTCAGGCACACCGGCATCAATACACAAACTATGAATCATGTGGGGAACAATCAAGCTGCGTGTATAAACCTTCTGATTGATAGCTATCTCATCGTACAACGCTTGTCCCACATTCACATTCAAGCCAAAGGTCAAAGCATATAACATGCCTAGGTCACCGATATGAAAATGCGTCAGATTGTTCTTGGGCAACAACCGACTCTGTATGAACCTACACTGGTCTTTCCAATCCTCCCTCCAGGTAGTGGTGACTAACTCCTTCCGGTCCCCACCCGGTCTCAACGTCCATGCCACATCCGGGCAAACTTTCAACTTCAACTCCTCCAGAGGATCTTGCCCCGCACTCTGCCTATGAACGATCTCTTCTTTATAGTCCCGACCCTCAAAAGATGCCAACTTATACTTCTGATTAATCACATCCGGCGTAAAAGGAACTTCCACCCCTCGAACCACGACTACTCCCGTTTCCAAATCGGTCTCCGAGCAATTGGCATAAAATTCCCGAACTAGGGAGCCGTTGACTGAGGTACTCGGAATAGTCATCAAGGCATCCCATTTCCGGTCCTTTAACAACTTGACGAACCCCGGATCTACCTTAGCTTCCATCATAGCCCTCTCGATCAACATAGTCCTAGAGAAATAATGTTTGGTATAAGCGTCGTGGGCTCTAGGATTCACAAATCTACGAGGCACAAGCATAGGGGCTACGGTCTTCGCTCTCTTCCTAGGTTGTGTAGCCCTAGGCTCAGCCGGTTCCTCTTCCCGAGTAGCATCCACAGTTTCCTCAGCCCTAGATGACTCTCCACCTCGGGGAACTCTAGGCATCCTCATCAAAGGTATATCATCGTCTGTCTCAGATCCCGAGGTCGGCTCATCCCTCAAAGTTGCCCTAGTTTGTGTGGCCCTAGGAGGTTGCTCTCTAATGCTAACACCTCGGTTTGGATCGATCAAGGTGGGATCAAACTCCTTACGCTTCGTTCCAGACTCCCTGGCCACACCCTTACCATAACGCTTCTGCACTGCCTTCTTACGGACCATGATTCAAGCCTAAACTAAACCAAAGTAACCTCAAATCAACGCAAGTTACCCGTTTAACATCCAAATCGGGATTTCAAATTAACCAAACCATAAACCGCAACCATCCATCATCACCAAACAACCCATTCATCAACCACCATCAACAATACAGCAAGAAACCAGAACCAAAACAACAAAAGAAACAAATAAGGTACAATTTTCATAAAAGAGTCGAGCCGAAAATCGAACTCCGAAAAAAACGTGAATTAATCCCAGAAAATTTACTAGAAACTTACCAATGATGATGAGAAGATGATGATGATGCTAGAAAGGAGCCCTAACAATGCAAATTCGAGCCTAAAATCGAATTTTTTCTTGGAAAAAGTCGGACCAATAAGGGCTCTGATTCGTCAAAACGGTTGTTGATTGAGGAGGAAGGCTTAGAAAAGTGAAAAGAGGGGATCAAAAGCGGCCTATAGCAACTGAAATCGCTCAATTTGGTGTAATATCGAAGGATTTAGGGTAAGAGGAGGCAAAAAGTCGGTTTTTCGAGTTTGAAATCCTGAAAAAGTGAATGTTCATGGGTTGAGGGGGTATATATAGGCAGGGGCTGGACGCTCGTCCAACCCTGTGGACGGGCGTTCAGTGAAGAACATATGAACTGGACGGGCGTCCAGTGTATTAGACGCTCGTCCAAGCGTTCAAATTAAATACAGGATTGGAGGGAGAATTTCAGACGGGCGTCCAGGCATAGTGGACGCTCGTCCAAGAATTGGCCAAGGCGGACGGGCGTCCAGATCTCTGGACGGACGTCCAAGGCAGAAAAATGCAAAAATTATAAAATTGCATACAATTCAAATTCAAATTTGCATTTTCTCATTAAACTTAAATAAAACTTCAAAAATACAAATGAAAAACGACGAATTACATAAAACCACTAGAAAATAGGTAAAAACAATAGAAAATAGTGGGTTGCCTCCCACCGAGCGCTTTTGTTTTACGTCGTTTGCTCGACGAAACAACCTAACAACGCTAGTCATCATAAATTGCCGACCAATCTATCACCCGGATAAGACGGCGGAGCATGTCAATCGCCGGAGGGAAGTCATACTCATCCTGCAAACCCCAGTCCTCACCAGCTACATCAGCACCCCGAAAATGTTCAGTTTGCAGCACTAGCGCTAAATCTGTCAGAATCGGATCATTCAGGATTGTGTATGGACGTCCTAGAGCTGCCTGCAACTCCTCAGTAGTGAAATCTCCACCTCCCGAACAGCGGGGAACAATAATGACATAGGTGACAGTCCTGACGCGGGTACTAATATCAAAGTCTACGTGCAAAACGATAGTCCCTCCCGGTCCGTCATCTACAGTAATAAGTGGGATCTTCCTAAGGAAAGGTAACTCCTCTGGTAGAACTCCGAAATCCATATCTAAAAAGCTCAACTAACTGACAGATACAAACAAAAACTTAATGAGGCTAAAAACTTAAACAACTAGAGTAATAAAAAGTATAAAACAAAAGCAACTAATATAAAAAGGGATATCTTGGATGCCTCCTAGTAGCGCTATTGGTTAATGTCGTTAGCTCGACACTGTTTAAGCTCAGCCTGGATCAGGCCATTTAACTTTTCTGCCAGCCACTACCTCATGTAAACTTTGATCAGTAGTGTGGCTGCAGAAACAGCACTTAACACATGGGGTAAAATTTTTGATAACATTCCAAATACGTTTAAACCGCCTCATGGTCGACTTCTTCTTCTTCTGATTGTTCTGATGACGTTTCAGCTTACGCTCCCTCTCAAACTCTTCCATATCCCAACTACCTGCTAGAACTTCTTCAGATCGACCACTACCGTCATCCTCTGAAAATAGGTCGGGTGAAAACTCGTCAAATTCTTCGACTTCTTTAGTACCACACCCGAGGATATCGAGGAATCGAACAATCAAAGGCTTTTCCTTGGGTTCACCAATATAGTACTTACACCTTTGACCATTTACTCGAAACGGTTGGTCACCATAACCTCGTAGTTCTAAAACGCCTCCAGGAATAATTTGGAGAATCTCAAAGGGACCGGACCATCGTGTCCTTAACTTTCCAGGAAACAGGTGTAGCCTGGAATTATACAGAAGAACTTGTTCCCCGACTTGAAATTCTCTCTTCTTAATCTTGGCGTCATGGAGGAGTTTCGTCTTTTCCTTACTGATCCTGGCACTTTCGTAAGCTTGGAGTATGAATACGTCTAATTCATGCAACTGTTGCAGTCGATGCTTACCACAAGATTGGGAATCAAAGTTTAGAAACTTTGTAGCCCAATAAGCTCTATGCTCTAACTCGACTGGCAGATGACACGGCTTACCATAAACCATTTGATATGGAGATGTACCCATAGGAGTCTTATAGGCGGTTCTGTATGCCCATAGTACATCATCCAATTTCAAACTCCAGTCTTTTCTATGACTATTGACCGTTTTTTCCGGGATTTTCTTAATGCTTTGGTTGCTCCTTTCAACCTGACCACTCGTCATCGGGTGATATGGTGTGCCTGTTGTCTCGGATTTTATCAACGGAAAACAACAAGTAATAAATTATAAATCCGGTTTACCCCAAGTGCAGGGATCGTAGTATAGTAGCTACAACCGGAGTCGATCTCAGGGAATCGAGATTGGTCTAGTTCTTAATTTCTCTAAAGGTTGTCACGAAAAACACAAAACAAAACTAAAACAAATACAATAAACTGGATGAGAGGGTTGTCAATCCAAAGCCGGGAAATATAGTTGCGGACCTAAACTAACTAAATAAATCTATTCTATAACTAAAAAGAAAATAAACTTCTAAGATAACAACGAAGAACAAGGCACAAAGATAATTTCAATTAATTTTAACAAAGAACAAGCATTGATCCACCTATCCCGCAACTCTCAATTTCTACCCTAGATCGTTTAGTGAAGATTTAATAAAGATGTGGTTCACCTATCAAAGGTATGAATTCCTACTCTCGTAGATAATTCGCCTATTAATCTCTCATCTCTCGATCTTAAAGATTAACGCTTCCAAAACAAAGGTGTAAGATTTCTCAATCTAGCAACCTAGAAATTTAACCTAGCAACTCTCGTTATTTTTAGGTTAAAAATCTAATCTTTACTACGGTGATCTAGGTCTAACAACGATTCTCATCAACATTAAACATCAATAAGCAACAATCCATTGATATAATTGCATAATCAATATAAAAGCATAATAAAAATACAAGCTTTAATAAAACTCACAAAACAAATCCAAAGAAGAAATCAAGTTGTTGCTCGATCGGCTTCACAAGCTTGTTCAAAACGCTTAGCCTCTATCCATCGTTGGAATACAAATCATATAAATAAAAGGGAAGATAAAAAGATGTTTATGATGGTGGGAAAACGCAGCTCGGGCGCCCCAAAAGGGCCTGGGGCGGCCAGGGATCGAATTGTGGTGCTTAGGGTTGAAAATAACGCGTCCTTATATAGATTTTTAGGTCGGTTTCGCTGAGGCGGTGCCGTGGACGCCCGTCCATAGGGTCTGGACGCCAGTCCACTCTACATAAAAACTTCGAGTCGGGCCGAGCTGGATCAGACGCCCGTCCTTCACAAAACTGGACGCTCGTTCACTGAAAATCTGAACATCCTGAATCAAAAGCTGTTGGACTTATTTCTTAGTTTTGATGATGAGTGCCATACTAGCTGTTATAGTGCAAAGGCAAAAAGATGTCTAGATAAAATGTATAGGTTTATTAGAGTTTGATTCATAAATAGGTTTAATCAAACAAGCACCGTAAAGGGCTGGCCGATTGATATCGACGACCGGGTCTAGGTCGATAGGGTAGATAGGTCGGTGGGCGGTCCGGAACCTGCCGAAGGCGAAGGCGAAGGCTAAGGGATCAAACTTAGTAATTAAAGTCAAGGATATGGAATCGATTTTAGGCAAGTCGTGATGACCTAAAGCGATTACATATGCCTTGTGTAGAAGGTCTAAGTTCCACAAGTTGGATGATGTTTGGAACTTGGTTATATTTAAAATGATGTAATCTAACTTCACAAATAAAAGTTAGATAAAAGTAATCACCGCATTATATTTTACGGACAAAATAATGATGTTCGACGGGCGATTGGTATTACGACGGACCGATGAACTCGCCGATATATACCTCGATTAACTCAAGATTATTGGAAGATTACATGGATAAGAACGACCAACTACCTCGACTTATCAAGCAAATCAAAGGCGAGATTAAAAAGACGTTGGGATGATCCTTACTTTTATCCATTGGATACAAGTCAAAGGGGTGGACGACCGCACCTTGTCAAAAAGTAATCCGACGGTGTCGATCCATGAATAGTGACGAGAATGCGTGCGGATGGGACAAATACAAGGAACGGTCACATTTGAATTTTAAATTCAAGTCACATGCACTCTTACCTATAAATAGAGGACTTTCAACTCGAAACAAATAGGATGAATTTTGGGAAAAATTTTAAGTAACAATGCGAGTGAAAAACACCTGTTGAACTTACCGAGCTTAAAGCCTTGATCTAGTTATCTTCTTCAAGTGCATTCGTGTTCAAATTTGCATCAAGCATACACACTTGAGAGGCGCAAGCTGCTGATTACATCATCCTAATCAAGCCGCCGCAATGTTGAATCATTTATTTGATTCATTCTTTATCTTATAAAGAATCTGTGACGAAACAGTGAAGCATCTGTTGGGTGTGAAAGACTTGTTGGTTTGTGGTGGGAGTGGTGAAGAGGCAATCCTACCCTTCAAGGACCGAGTGGAAGACTCGGGAGCAGCAATCCTACCTGTTCCCGAGTTTTCGGTTGTGAAGCCATAGTTATTGGTGAAGGACAAGCAACCTAGGATTCTTTGTAACGAGATAACTCAAAGATCACTAGTGAATTTCCTCCAACATCACGGGAGAAGAGTGGACCGACACGGGATTACATCACTGGAACCACTATAAAATCTCTCTACTTACTTACGCATTTACTTTACGCACTTAGTCATTATTCATATCAACTGCTTGAATCTAGCAAGCGAAATCACACACACACACTACCGAGTATCTAATACTTAGTAACATATTTAACAACAAGTAACAAGGCTTAATTTTGATATTATTCCATTTGCACAAATTTAGCAAAGGCGAAGCGTCGGTAGACTACGTCTATCGAGCGGAGGCTGCGAGGTCTCGACGGACTATCGAAGTATCGCAATGAGCTGCTGAAGTTGTAGAATTTGTTAACTCCAAAGTTTTAAGTGTTAAGTTTATTCAACCCCCCCCCCCCTCTAAACTTAACTAAAGCCTTTTCAAGGGACCAACAATTGGTATCGGAGCGATTGCTTCGTTCGAAGGAATCCTACTTGTTGTACTTGTGAAAATTCTTTAAAACTTTCTTTCAAATTACGATTTTCAAGACTTGCATCATGGACAACACACGGTATGCTAGAACTATGTTGATGTGTTCTCTTGACAGATTTGATGAGTATAAACGTCGAATGCGGGCATATCTTGTCGCTACTCATGATGAGATGATGGATGTACTAAGCGAAGGACCCTTTGGAGATTACAAAGGCGATAAGTGGGTGACGAACCGAGTACATTCCTAAACCAAAGAGAGAATGGAATGCGAGAAGACGAGAAAAAGAGCAAACCTCAACAACATTGCTATTGATATCATCTACGAGAACCTTGGATAGCAATATGTACATGAAGGTCAAAGATTGCAAGGCCGCAAAGGAACTTTGGGATAAGATTCACTTAATGCGTGAAGGCACCGATGCAATAAAGAAGAACAAAATCGGTGTGGCGGAAAAAGGTTTCAAAAGTTCAAGATGCTACCTAATGAAACCATTGAGCAAATGGAATCAAGATTCAATGCTATACTGGATGAACTTACTCTACTGAGTGTAAGTTATTCAAAAGAGGAAGTAAACACCAAAATCTTGGAAGCTTTACCTGCAAGAGATGTTTGGAAAATGAAGGTGACTGCAATTGAAGAAATGAGAAAGTTGCATGAAGAAGATACCTTCAAATTGTTCTACGATCTTAAGGCCTATGAATTTAGCAAGAATTTGGTGCCTCAAGGCGAAAAGGAAGAGCCAAAAACCACCGCATTGGTGCTTCACATCATGAAGAAACATCGGGAGGACAGGATGATATGCTAGATGAAATGCAAGAGCAAATTGCCCTGCGAGCAAGAAAATCGAATGATGAAGGCGGAAAGGCCCCTACAAGAAATTTCACAAAGAGGCCTACCGAAAGAAGGAAAGAAGAACCAAAGAAAGATAATGACTATCTATGCTTTCATTGCAAGAAACCGGGACACTTCGGACACGATTGTCCCGAGTTGAAACAAGGCAAGGAACACGATTATCTTTGCTTCAAGCGTAAGAAGCACTGGACATTTTAGACACGATTGTCCGGACCTGCGAAGACCAAGAGTCAACAAAGAAGACATGGCAAGAAGGCTATGGTTGCGAAGATGAATCGGGATATGAAGTGGAATCGAAAAAGGAAATGAATCGATGACAAAGACGCAGTTGCCGATATGGAGGATTATGCTTTGATGGCCAATATGGATGAAAGCGAGGAGGTATACAACAACGTATCTATAAACACTCCCGCTGGAAGTGATTGTGAATCAACTTTGTGGTTCAAATCCTAGAAATTCGACAACAATGAGACTTTGGATGCCATCCTTAATCAAGCGAGGATAATACAATCTGGTTATGAGGTTGTGAAGGCTGAAAAAGAGGCTCTTGAGTTAGAAGTTGGAAGATTGAAATTTGAATTAAGGGTTTTCAATGGTAAGGAAAAAGAAGTTGGACATAATCGGCATAAGTCGCGAACATCCAAGCGACCTACGAATATTTGAACCATCTTGTTCCAATACGCATACAAATCGGGAAAGGCTTATGGAGATAGAGCTGGGCTTGGATTTGGAACTCGGCAATCTAACAAGAGTGGATCCCGTAAGGTTACCGAACCTAGTACCGATTTGGTCCTAAGTTTGTGCCCGCACTAGATCCATCTCCTAGTAATTTCGCCGAAGCGGTAAAACCCAATGAGAATGCCTCAAGGAAGCAAATCGAAGTCTCGAAGTCAACGGCTCCTAGTAAAATGAATAAATCTAAAAATAGGACTCGCCGTGCCTTCTAAGCTGCGATAGCGGACACTGCTACTAAGTCTATTTGGACCACGAAGGAAAGAAACGAGAAATATTCCAAGGATAAGAATCCTAAATCCAAAAATGTTGATCATTCAAGGGATACTTATCTCGGGGGAAAGGTAGACCGTTCCCTGCCGATAATGATTGGAATATTCCCGCATCTAATGCTAGAAACGATAAGTATAACCATACTACTAGGGTAAGACCTAGACAATGGAATCGGCGAGAGGACTTACACAAGACCTCGAGCGAGACTCCATATTACGGGGAGTACGTTCCTAACAGACGACACCTATGGTTATGCAAATGTTTCTAACAACAAGAATCATTTCAAACAGCATTATGTACCAAAAGGCCAGAAAACATATGTGGTTCCTACACAACCTACTGTTAGAACCTATGGATGTGTGGAATACATGTATGAACCAAAGTATGAACCAAAGTATGACACATTTAGGAGAAGACCTTATGGAAACATACCAAGGGTCATGCTTGCCCCGACCACTATGGACCCAAACGAGGTTTGGGTACCTAAAATGCACTAACTTTGTTTTGTAGGGTGTCCGGTACTTTGACGGTGGATGTTCCGGACACATGACAAAGAATAAGCACTTTGTCTAACAAACTTTGTGGCAAAAGATGGTCCAAGGGTGAATTTTGGCAACAAAAATACACCTGGATATACAAGAGGATATGGCACACTTATCGAAATGGACTTACAATCAAGAATGTGGCATATGTGGAGGAATTTGGACTACAACTTGCCGAGCACTTTGGACAATTTCGTGATATGGGATACAAGGTCACTTTTGACAAAAACAATTGTATTGTCATTAGTGAGAGAGGTGATCAAGTTGTACTTGCTTGGTAGAAGGCAACGAGAACATGTATGTTGTAGATTGGTCTCATGCAGTTCCAGAAACACACGATTGTGCATACCAAATCGAACTCAATTGGTTATGGCACAAGAAGTTAAATCACTTGAATTTTGATGATATTAATCGGTTGGTGAAAAAGAAGTTAGTGATTGGTTTACACGAGATCACATTCAAGAAGGATGCTATATGTGATGCATGTCGGCAAGGTAAACGAGATAAAGTCAAGTTTCAAGTCAAAGACTAAACAATCAACTAACGAGTGTTGGAGCTTATACATATGGATCTTTTTGGACCAATAACTCCAACAAGTGTAACAGAAAGAAATACACCTTAGTAGTTGTGGATGATTTTTCTAGATACACTGGGTGATATTTATGAACAAGAAAAGTGAGACACTCCAAAGCATGCCTAATCTTTTGAAGAGATTACAAAATGAGAAAAGTTTAACGATCATAAAGATAAGATCGGATCGAGTGCGAATTTCTCAACAAAGTTATAAGAGAATATTGTGAACAGAATGGTGTAATACATCAACTTGCTTCTTATTTGGTACACCTCGGCAAAATGGGGTTCTTGAAAGAAGAAACAGGACATTAAAGGAAGCGGGAAGAACAATGATTTGTGAAGCATTGCTACCGAAAGATATTGGGAAATTGAAGCGAGTAAATACAAAGCATGCTATACACAAAACAGAACATCGGTAAACAAGAAAGCCGCCGAAGACACCCTATGAGGTCCGGAATGGAAGGATACCCAACATATCCTATTTCCATCCATTTGGAAGTAAATGTTTTATTCTAAATCACAAAGTTCATTTGAAAAAATTCCAACCTAAATCGAGATGAAGGCATATTCTTGGGATATTCTTCGGTCGGCAGAGCATTCGAAGTGCGAACAAGAGGTCACTAAAACATGAAGAAACAATCCATGTTGTGTTTGATGAACCTAAGTTCTTGGAATGGAAGATGAAGATCATGAACCTGCTAGGAATCAACAAGTCAACGATCCAGATTGTGTTGAAGTTTTGGAAAGATTCAATGACTTAAAAGTTTCGATATCGCCCGCTTGAACACCCCGCCGACAATGTTACCGATGCAACAAGCGAAGCGGTTCAAGGATCGCGACCCCCCTGTAGAAGAAACTACAAGCAGACCCTACCGAAGATGATGTTCCCGAAAATCAAAATAACCAAAATCCTCAATGGTTAAGGAATCACCTATTTGAACAAGTTATTGGCAATGTACGGCAAGGTGTGAGGACTAGAAGACAAGCGGAAGCTATGTTTACTGTTTTCTATCTCAAATGGAACCTAAAGTTGTTGAAGAAGCAATTTCGGATCCAGATTGGATAATTGCTATGCAAGAAGAATTAAATGAATTTGAAAGAAATCAAGTTTGGACACTAGTTGAAAGGCCAAGTCATGCAAATATCATTGGTACTAAGTGGGTATACGAAATAAACTTGATGAATCGGTACCATTGTGAGAAATAAGGCCGGACTAGTTGCAAAAGGCTATTCTCAAGCGAAGGAATAGATTTTGATGAAACTTATGCACTTTGTTGCAAGATTGGAAGCTATCGATTATTCCTAGCACATGCGCATATAAGAACTTCAAAGTATATCAAATGGATGTCAAGAGTGCATTTTTGAATGGGATCCTAGAGGAGGAAGTGTATGTTCGGCAACCTCCTGGATTTGAAGTTAAAGATCAAGAAGATAAAGTGTACGAGACTCAACAAAGCACTTTATGGATTGAAACAAGCACCAAGAGCATGGTATGAGACTCTATCTTAATTCTTGGTAGACAATGGTTTCACAAAAGGCACCATTGACAAGACTCTTTTCGAGAATCGGTGAAGGGGACAAGACACCACTTTGGTACAAATTTATGTGGATGACATAATATTTGGTTCGAGAATGATTTACTTTGTGAAAAATTTGCAAATCTAATGAAGAGCAAATTCCAAATGAGTATGATGGGAGAAATGAATTACTTTTTGGGATTGCAAGTCAAACAAGTGAATGATGGAATCTTCATTCATCAAACCAAGTATACCAAGGAGTTGCTGAAGAAGTTTGGTATGGAAAATAGCACTAAGAATTCAACTCCTATGAGTACAAACATCAGATTAGATGAAGATAAAGAAGGCAAAGATGTTGATCAGACCTTATACAGAAGGATGATAGGCAGTCTGCTGTACCTCACTGCCAGCAGACCTGATATATCCTTTGTTGTAGGTGTTTGTGCAAGATTTCAATCTAAACCTAAAGAAAGTCATTTAGGTGCAGTTAAGAGAATTCTCAAGTATCTTAAAGAGACTTTGGGAGTAGGGATATGGTATTCCAAGGAAGGAAGCTTCAAAGTAATATCCTACTCAGATTCTGATTATGCTGGATGCAAGATTGATAGAAAAAGCACCTCGGGAACCGTCGGTTAATGGGAAATAGGCGGTCTCCTGGTTTAGCAAGAAACGAGAATTCTATTTCAACTTCCACCTTCGAAGCCGAATACATTCTTCTTTGGAAGCCGCCGTGCACAAGTACTATGGCTAAGACAACAATTAAGGGATTATGGAATTGAAGAAAGGGAAATTCCAATCATGTGTGACAACACAAGTGCAATTGCAATCACGAGAAAATCTGTTTTGCATTCAAGAACCAAGCACATTGATGTGAGACATCATTTTATAAGAGATCATGTTGAAAAGAAAGATGTGGTGGTTCTATACATTCCTACCGAAGATCAACTTGCGATATTTTCACTAAACCTCTTGACGAGTGAAAGATTTGCTAAACCAAGGACCGAACTTGGAATCATAAAGATTGACCGATATTCGGCGGTGTCCGGAATTCACCAAGGGGATTAGTCTTTGCTATGTTGGGTGAGCTCACTTAGCAGATTAGTCATTGGTATCAACAATTCCATGTACTTATGTTTGGACAATTGAGCAAATGAGGTTGCCAAGGGGATTGGTCTTTGTCATTTTGGGTGAGCTCACTTGACGGATCGGTCATTGGTATTAAACCTCATCTTGTATTATCAATTGAACAAAACAAGAAGAAAACAAGGTTCGGCGAGTAGTACTTTTGTCGGCGGTAGGCCGCCGAAGTCTACTTATCGACACACCGCCTTGAGCCCACCTGCTCGAGGATTACCCTGTTTGGAGGGAACGTTACTCGGTCAAAATAATTAAAGTCAAAAAGCATATTGGCGGGATATTTATTTTATCCATTATTACCACAAGTCAAACCATCCAACGGTTACAAACGTTATGGAGGAGTAATGGGCCACGTGTCAAGAAAGCATTTAATCAAATTTAATCGTGGTTACCTCAATGTACGTGCTATGACGGCTTCAACTACCCACTTGTCTATAAAATCGTATCGTTATACAGTTTCTCCACTTGCAATTTCGCTTTATCTACGCAAAATCTACATCGTGTGAACACGAGATTTGAGAGCAATCTTTCTTCATCTTTTTCTTATTTCAATGGCGGAAAGGATTGAGGTTCAAATCGAATCTAGCCAAAGTGTAAGAGGCTATGTTGTTGATGCAAACGAACGGAACCGGCCATTAATATAGGTCGAAGAATAAGAAGGGTTGCGGGCACGGAGAACAAACTCAACATCGATTAGAAACAATATCATACACCAATGTTATTGATTTACGGAAGAATATTGTTATAGAAGAAGGAAGCTGAAGCATTCAAAACCACTTGTGAATGGTGAGGAGCTTGTAATCTCCCCGATCGCCGAGAGAAGTGTTTGGTTTTGAAGAAGTTGGTGATGGTTCGGTCAATCCCGAAGCTATGGGATTGGACAAGATGGCTTTTGTAGATCGATCAAGACAAATGCAACTATCAAATCGGTACCAGGCATCAATTGCAAAAACATTGGTAATGAATACGATCTATTTCGAGCAAGCTCATTGCAAAGAACATACTTGGGCTAGTTGGCGGTATGGATACTCTATCGGGACCCAAGATAGAGCCGATGATTATCATTTGCGAAGCATGAAATTTGATTGGGGTGGTTATTTCATTCATTATATGAAGAAAGTAGCCAAGGAGGACAAATTAAAGAAAAGAAAATCAAAGGCCTTACCCCAGGTTTGATGGTTCGGACCCCTATTCGAATCATCCGGAGGTTCCCGATCTTGAACCGAGTTGACATAAATCAGTCCCGGATACAAGAAGGAGATTGATCATGCGATTCCTGGACTAGATGATGATGAAGAGGTTCTTTGGAGAGCATCTTTGGTGAAAATGATGATGGAGATGACGGTGATCTTGGTGGTGAGCGAGTTCGGCAAACTAAGAAGATATCCATCAAACCTGCCGCATCAAATAAAGCCGCCGGAAAGAGAAAAAGTGCGATGTTAGGAAGATTACGAAATCTTGAAATCAAAGAGAACAAGAAAGGAAACGGCACACTGATCGGCGAGTCTGCCGAGGGTCAAGTGGAGGTTACCGACCCCCGCCGTAGCTGCCGAAGAAGCTGTTGTTGAAATTCGACAAAACAACGAAAGAAGATAGTAGAAAGAGAAAATCTACGGGACATGATGATGATGATGATGATGATGATGAACCCCTATCCAAGAGGATGAAGGAGGTTGCCAAAAAGAAGAAGTATGGCAAAGGAAAAGAATTGAGAATCTTGGAAAAACGAGAAAGTCCAAGAAGAGGTGTCGGTAGAAGAAGAAGAGGTTTGTTGAGGCCGAGCCCTTAACTATTATTCCACCGGTTGTAATCGGTGATTCCTCACCGATGAGGTTATTAAGTCTACTTGGAAGTGAACGGGTTGTTGTTGAGCAATTTGTTGAAGAATCACGACAGTCTGCTGTACTGCGAGCTTCTTGTAGAAGATGTTATTGGTGAATCTGCGAAGCCGCACAGTTGTTGTTGAGCAATCTGTCGAAGAACCACAAAGCAAACTGCGAACCTCTTGTGGTAGGCGAAGAAGTGATTGAAGACTTGATTGAAGACCACCGCAAGTTTGGCAATAGCTCGGGGGAAGAGCGATCTGCTCGCTAACCTGGCGATGAGCATGTGAGTCGGGGGAATCAAGTGTGATACGGATGGAAGTAGTAGGTACAACTACACAATCACGGCAACCGCGATTTTCAAACATCCGTAGAAGAGACCATGAGTCCGCTTGTTGGGACCTTTGGAGGTCAACAAGCCACCGAAGTTGCTCCCGGGAGATCTTTCATGCCCTTTGAAAGGCATGTGAAAGAGAGGAAGAAAAGCGAAGAATCGTGGATCCCAAACTTGACAAATTGCGATTATTTTCAATGGAAGTTTGGTTTCTACAAGAAACAAAAGCCACCGCCGAATTTCTTGAACGGCGATTTTGAGGAATGGGCTTTTAATAATTTGGGAGTGGAGAACTTGCTTTGGATCTGGTTGATACCACTGCCGCAATCCGGATCGATGGATCTATTTGATGAGCAACGAAGGAGGAGGGTATTAAGTTCGGAGATCCAAGAGATGGAGATGATGATTCTTCCTCATCATCGACTCAAGGGGAGATTTCCCCTCGGGACCGAGAGAACCCGGTGGGATTTGCATTGATAAATGATCCACCCGCACAACGGTCCATCGGTGCTTGGTAAGTCCGCGAGGGCCGCGGGCGAAGAAATGGATGAGGATCTACAAGATCTCACCATGGATGATCTAGAAGCATTGATCAATGAGGGAATTACATTGAGTGATGGTAGGCTAGTTGATGAATCTGCTACATTTCATGTTGTAGAGCCTTGGACAACCCGAAGATGAACAGATTGTTGATTTGGATCAAGAAAAAGCCGGTGACTTTAGTGAACCAAGTGCTAGTTCGAGGAATCCATTGTATATCAAGATGGATTTGACATTGAAGGCACTCTTACTAAAAGCTGCCATCATCCCGCACAAGATTGGTCATGAAGAAGGTTTTCAAGTGGATAATACCAATATCTTTAATCCACAGAAACCGTAGAGGAGGTACGGAGTTGTTTGGGGTACAAACAAAGAATCTTGGACAAAGGTTGGAACATGAGGTACGGGTTGCGAGTCTCAAACAAACACCGGACACGGAGTTGGAACAAACTTTGGGTTTGGAGGAAACCCCGCCGTTCTTTGAAATTTCGTAGTGGAGCCTTCGGAGCCAAGACCACTTGTAGGGAAGGATAATCGCGAGGCCGCCGGTGTTAATCAAGAAGAACAACCGCTGGATTATGACTACGGTGATGAAGAATTTCAAATTTTTGGACAAGAAGAAGTTGCCGAGGAACCGCACAAGATCCGGTCATGGAAGACATTCTTGGTGCAATGGTTGAGGAAGGACCTCCCCCCGCCGGGAGAGATTTGAGTAAAGCAATGGTCATCGGTAGACAACGAGGCACAATATAGAGTTGAGGAGCCTCTCGATGGACCTACCGATAGTAGAATGACTAGTGGAGTGCCAATTGAAGTTGTCAATGAGTTAAGAGCGTAAGAAATGACATGCAACGAGTTAAGAACTCAATTGGACGAGCAAGAACGAGAGATTTGAAGAAGCGATGAAGATGGTAAATGATAACGGACAATCTGCGATACGGTTGCTTCAAACTTTGCATCTACTCAAAATGCTATGAATGATTTGATACTAGATGTCGGGGTATCAAAGTTGGAAATAAAGCCAAAGACAAGTCTCTAAAAGACCAACTTCTTTCTATACATGAGAAACTTGACAAGCTTGTCGAAGCTCCTAAACCTGCTTGAGCCTGTTCTTTGCACAACAACTGCTATGCCCGATCCCAAACTCACCGAAAGGATCAACGGATTTGGAGGAGACATTGCAATCTAGGATCACTACCATTGATACTAGAACCGGAACCATGGAAGGCCAATTGCATAGAGTGATTGTATCACGGGGAGGGTATTCATGGCCTCATCTCCCGTTTTGTTGATGATGTCACTAAGGGGGAAGAGGGCAAATCGGTAACGAAGAAAGGAGGCTGCAAGACTCTTTGCACGAAAAGATGGATTGATGATACAAATGCTTTTAGGAGACCGCACTGGCGAGTTCAACTCACTGATGATCTTCTGTCACAATACAAGAAAGAATTTTATAACAAAAGGAGACCTTACCATGATATGGGATTTCATGAAGGCCTTAACTCTTTCTTGAGTTTGAAATTTTGGGAGGCAAGAGTCAGAGCCTTAAGGTCAAATTACGAGAGGAGGCGAGAGGTGGAAGAAGTGGCGAGAGGTGATAGGGTGTTGCCTATCACAAAAGCAAAAGACTCACTTAATGAATTCAAGGATCTTTATATGAGATTTGGATTCGAGTGAATGATATCAATCTTGTCCCGCTCGAAGCATGGAATTGGTGGAAACAAGTCAACTCTTATATTGATTTCACACTTATTGAAAATGAATGGATGAGGGACATGATAGAAGAGATTAGAGCCTATCAAGAGCAAGGCGAGAAGGCCGACAAGAAAGAGAGAAGAGACAATAGATCGGCTACTTATCATTATTTTATCTTTGCCGATGCTAGATCGTAATACCGTGAACAATTATTTATAATGAGAATTGACTGAATTTGTTCGTTTTTGTTTTTATCTTTTTGCTTTCTTCGATTAGGTGAGGGTAGTGGCATCATCACCAAAAAGGGGGAAATTGTTGGACTTATTTCTTAGTTTTGATGATGAGTGCCATACTAGTTGTTATAGTGCAAAGGCAAAAAGATGTCTAGATAAAATGTATAGGTTTATTAGAGTTTGATTCATAAATAGGTTTAATCAAACAAGCACGTAAAGGCCGCCGATTGATATCGACGATCGGTCTAGGTCGCATAGGGTAGATAGGTCGGTAGGCGGTCCGGAACCCTGGCGAAGAGGCGAAGGCGAAGGCTAAGGGATCAAACTTAGTAATTAAAGTCAAGGATATGGAATCGATTTTAGGCAAGTCCGTGATGACCTAAAGCGATTACATATGCCTTGTGTAGAAGGTCTAAGTTCCACAAGTTGGATGATGTTTGGAACTTGGTTATATTTAAAATGATGTAATCTAACTTCACAAATAAAAGTTAGATAAAAGTAATCACCGCATTATATTTTACGGACAAAATAATGATGTTCACAGATCGATTGGTATTACAAAGATCGATGAACCCGTCGATATATACCTCGATTAACTCAAGATTATTGGAAGATTACATGGATAAGAACGACCAACTACCTCGACTTATCAAGCAAATCAAAGGCCGAGATTAAAAAGACGTTGGGATGATCCTTACTTTTATCCATTGGATACAAGTCAAAGGGTGGACAGATCGCATTGTCAAAAAGTAATCTGACAAAGTGTCGATCCTATGAATAGTGACGGAATGCGGTGCGAGATGGGACAAATACAAGGAACGGTCACATTTGAATTTTAAATTCAAGTCACATGCACTCTTACCTATAAATAGAGGACTTTCAACTCAGAAACAAATAGGATGAATTTTGGGAAAAATTTTAAGTAACAATACTGAGCTGAAAAACACCCTGGTGAACTTACTGAGCTTAAAGCTGCTGATCTAGTTATCTTCTTCAAGTGCATTCGTGTTCAAGCCGCATCAAGCATACACACTTGAAGACCGCAAGCTACCGATTACATCATCCTAATCAAGCCGCCGCAACCGAATCATTTATTTGATTCATTCTTTATCTTATAAAGAATCTCACGAAGACAATGAAGCATCCGTTGGGTGTGAAAGATCGTTGGTTTGTGGTGGAGCCGGTGAAGAGGCAATCCTACCCTTCAAGGACCAAGTGGAAGACTCGGGAGCGCAATCCTACTGTTCCCGAGTTTTCAGTTTGTGAAGCCATAGTTATTGGTGAAGGACAAGCAACCTAGGATTCTTTGTAACAGATAACTCAAAGATCACTAGTGAATTTCCTCCAACATCACAGGAGAAGAGTGGACTGACAGGATTACATCACCTGGAACCACTATAAAATCTCTCTACTTACTTACTGCATTTACTTTCTGCACTTAGTCATTATTCATATCAACCTGCTGAATCTAGCAACTGAAATCACACACATACACTACTGAGTATCTAATACTTAGTAACATATTTAACAACAAGTAACAAGGCTTAATTTTGATATTATTCCGCTGCACAAATTTAGCAAACTGAACTGTCAGTAGACTACTGTCTATCAGCAGGCTACTGAGGTCTCAGCAGACTACTGAAGTATCAGCAGGCTGCTGAAGTTGCAGAATTTGTTAACTCCAAAGTTTTAAGTGTTAAGTTTATTCACCCCCCCCCCCCCCCCCCCCCCCCCTCTAAACTTAACTAAAGCCTTTTCAAGGGACCAACAAAAGCTCCTCTTGGACGTCCGTCCACTACTTCTGGACGCCAGTCCACTGGACGCCAGTCCACTGGACGCAATGTTAAACGCTCGTTCAGCTGTCAAATCTTCATTCCAATCCTCAACTTGCATCTTTCTCCTTCCATTAAACCTTCAATCAAGTATCTTTTCAGCTCCTTCAATCCCTTTCCATGACATGTAAATGTACCTTCAAAACCATAAAAACACGGAAAGTTTAAAACCATAGATAATCACCAATAAAATCACGAAATTAGCTCAAGTTTACACTTAAAGACTTTTAAAACTCATTTGCTCAATAATTCGATTAAACCCTTAATTTCTATGCAAATTATATGAATATGGGGGGAAATCATTATAAAATATAACGTTATAAAACATATAAAATCACCCTTAACACCTGTCTTATGACGAACACCATACTTTTCGAGCACTTTTTCTAAGGGTCAGTTGCAAAAATGCGTTCCTTCATCACTGATCAAGGCTCGAGGACATCCAAATCTCACGAAAATGTTTTTCTTTAAGAACTTCATGACTGTCTTATGATCATTGTGAGTTGTGGCTTGAGCCTCCACCCATTTGGACACGTAATCCACGCAGACTAAGATGTATTTGTTACCACAAGATGATGGGAATGGTCCCATAAAATCGATACCCCATACATCAAAGACTTCGCATTCTAAGATGGGTTTCAATGGCATGTCAAAACGCCTTCTCAGAGTACCGGTTCTTTGGCATCTATCACAAGCTTTACAGAAAGCTTCTGTATCTTTGAAGATCGTGGGCCAATAGAAACTGGATTGGAAGATCTTAGCAACGGTTTTCCAAGGACCAAAGTGACCTCCAGTGGGTCCACTGTGGCACTGCTCAATAATGTCGCGCTGCTCAGATTCAGGAACACATCTTCTAAGCAGACCATCTTTACAGATCTTAAAAAGATAAGGTTCATCCCAAACGAAATATTTCAAATCAGATAAGAACTTTTTCTTCTCCTAATAGGACAATTCTGGATCAAGATATCGGGAATGAAGGTAATTAACAATGGAAGAATACCATGGAACATCTGGAGCGCAGCCATCGATGAGCATGATGTTTTCTAGAGGAAAGTAAAGATCTATATCATCTGGATCACCCTTCTCCTCACTTAACATTCTCAAAACGTGATCCGTCACAACGTTTTCACTGCCCTTTTTATCTTTAATTTGAAAGTCAAACTCTTGTAGGGTCAGTATCCAACGCAGTAGGCGCGGTTTGGCCTCTTTCTTAGTCATCAGATACCGCAAAGCAGCGTGATCAGTCCACACAACCACTTGAGCTCCTAACAAGTAACGGCGCCAAAAACTTGTTCATAGCAAAGACTACGGCCAGTAATTCCTTTTCAGTAGTAGTATAGTTAACTTGAGAAGGATTCAATGTGTGACTGGCGTAATAGATTGGCTGGAACTTCCCTTTGATTCTTTGTCCTAAAACAACACCAACTGCATAGTTTGATGCGTCGCACATAAGCTCAAAAGGTAGGTTCCAGTTAGGCGATATAAGAATTGGAGCAAAGATTAAACGGTTTTTAAGCTCTTCAAACGCTTGCTTGCAATCCTCATCAAAATTGAACTCAACGTCTTCCTTAAGTAAAGTAGACAGGGGCTTGGCTATCTTGGAGAAGTCTTGAATGAATCTTCTATGGAAACCTACATGTCCAAGAAAGCCTCTCACTTCACGCACATTCTTAGGATAACTCATCTTCTCGATAGCTTCTACTTTTGCCCAGTCAACTTCTATACCTTTGGCGGAAATCTTGTGGCCAAGAACTATTCCCTCATCTACCATGAAATGGCATTTTTCCCAATTGAGCACTAAGTTCATTTCCACACATCTGGATAACACTTGATCTAGATTGTCAAGACAGTCGTCGAAGGACTGACCAAAGACCGAAAAATCGTCCATAAAGATTTCCATACACTTTTCTACTAGCCCGTCAAAGATAGCCAGCATACATCTTTAAAATGTAGCTGGGGCATTGCAGAGACCAAATGGCATTCTCCTCTAAGCGAATGTACCATAAGGGCAGGTGAAAGTGGTCTTTTCTTGGTCAGCTGGATCAATGGGTATCTGGAAGTATCCTGAATATCCATCCAGAAGCAGTAGAATGCGTGTCCCGCCAGACGCTCAAGCATCTGGTCAATGAATGGAAGGGGAAAGTGATCTTTCATGGTTACCTCATTGAGCTTTCTATAATCGATGCAGACTCTGTAACCAGTGACAAGTCTCAATGCTATTTCTTCTCCCTTCTCATCCTTCTCAATTGTAATTCCACCTTTCTTGGGAACTACCTGAGTCGGGGAAACCCATTCACTATCAGCTATGGCATAGATGATTCCCATGTCCAGAAGTTTGATGATTTCCTTCTTAACCACCTCTTGTATATGAGGGTTGAGCCTCCTCTGGGGCTGTCTAACACATTTCGCACCCTCATTTGTCTTGATCTTGTGCATACAGATGTCCGGAGATATCCCTCTGATATCTCCTACTTGCCATCGAAAGGCTTTCTCGTTTTTCCTCAAGACGTTGATTAATTTCATTTCGTCTAAACGAAACAGCTTGGCAGATATAATCAATGGAAGCTTGCCACCTTCTCTTAAAAACACATACTTAAGATGTTTGGGTAACGACTTCAACACCAAATCTGCAGGGGTGTCTTCTAAACTTGATTTGAGCTCTCCACCTTTCAACTCAACATCGCTGAGTTTACTTAGCGGTCCCACTGCCAACGCTTCTCCTTTCAACAACTCATCCTTAAATTCGGCTTCTAGCTGCTCTAGACTTACCACACCATGATTATTCAAATTATCAACCAGTCGCTCATACTCAGTTGCCACAGCCATGACTTGCTTTTCCATCAAATCATCGAAGTCATCAGACGTATCCTCAATGGAAAAACCGGTTGGCGGACCAGAAGGTACTTGAATGGATTTGGAGACAGTATAGCTTACCTCTTGATCACCAACACGTATCGTCACTCGCCCACCATCGCAGTCAATGAGGGCTCTAGCTGTAGACAGAAAAGGTCTTCCAAGAATCAGGGGGACATTTTCATCTTTTTCAAAGTCTAAGACGTACCAGTCAACGGGAAAGGTAAATCTATCGATTTGAACTAGTACGTCTTTCAAGATTCCCGCTGCTTTCTTAGAAGATCTATCAGCGAATTGCAAGTTCATGGTAGTGGGTTCTAGAAGATCGATTAAACCCAGCTGTTTGCACACAGACAATGGCATGAGGCTTATAGATGCACCCAGGTCACACAAAGAGTTAGGGAAGACCAGGCCTCCCATTAACACTGTAAGCACGAATTTTCCAGGGTCACCTCTCTTGGTTGGTAAGTCTCCATAATTGATCATTGAACAATCCTCACCAATCAGCCTCTCCATGTTTGACAACTTCCTTTTCGAGGAAACAACATCCTGGATGAATTTTGTATACTTAGGCATTTCAACCAAGACCTCTGATAATGGAAGATTCACCTGAGTATTTTTCAAAAGATTCAGCACCTTTTCATACTTCTTATCTTCACTCAAAGGGATGTTGCTCTTTCTTGGTTGAAATGGAATCTTCTTCAGATCATTTTCAGAAAATACTTTCTTTGAAGACGCACTGACCGCTTTGTCTTCCAGATCTTTCCACCGAACAGCTTTTTCAATCTTTTTATTAATCAGGGGATCAGCCTCCTGACTTACACTTGTTTCTTCATTTCCCAGGGGTTCAGCCACCTGAGGACTTCCAGCTTTTTCACCTCTCAGGGGATCAGCCACCTGAGTATTTTCTTTCGGCCAAGGGGAGTGTAGGTGCTCAGCTTCCCCTCCTGCCTTAACAATGGCAGGAGGGGCTAGTGGTTTCCCTGGTGGGAAGGACCACTAACTTGAGTACCACTTCTTAAATTCATTGCACTGGCCTCCTCTATACCGTATGGAATTGAAGGTACAAGGTCAGTACATTGGCCTTTGTTCAAGTCGGTTTGAGCAACTTGACCGCCCTTTGGATTCTTCTCGGTGGCGGGCGGTTGCCCTGGGGGTGCAGAAGCGCGCGACCGGTTGCCCAATTTGTCTCTCAAGATTTTTATTTGTAGTCATCAGGAGTTGGATACTTTTATTTTGCTCCTCCAATTTAGCTTCAAGATTGTTAGATTGGGAGGGGCCTTGAGAGTTTTGGAAATTTTGAGAATAGGGCTGGCTGGGCCGACTTGGGACAATAGGATTAGAATTTGCGGGCCAATTCTGATTGAACCTTTGATTATAATTGGAGAAATTGGAATTTTGGTTCTGAGGAAAACCTGGGTTTCTATTGAAGTTTTGATTCTGATTGAAATTTGAATTTGGATTGAAACTTGAAGATTGATTAAACCCTTGGCTTTGGAGATTATTCTGGCCAGAAAATTGATTAAACCTTTGATTGTTCTGGCCATAGAATGCATTTACTTCAGCATTCTGTCCGTTCATTGGACAGAATCTAGATGTGTGCCCCACCTCGTCACAATTCTGACATGTGACTTGATTATACTGTCCATGATCATGAACAGCATTCACTTGATAAGGTGCAGGGGGATTGAATTGACACTGGCCAATCATGTGGCCGATCGACAACAAACTCTCACAATATAGAACCTGAGGGTTCTGTGGAAAAGAAGAAGCTTGATTCGTCTGATTCGAGAAACTTGAGAAGTTGCCATCTGCTTCTGCAGCATGGCGATCAAACTTTGCATGTTTACCTCCTCAACCTTAGGAGGAGGAGGTGCTTGAATGGCTTGATAAGAGGGTGCATAGTTGTATTTGGCAATGTCCTCAAACAAGTGCCCACCCTCATCGGGCGTTTTCTTCAAAAACGCCCCACGGATGAACTATTGACCATGCCTTTTGTAAGCTCGGTCAATCCACTAAAGAAGGTGTTGACTTGCCTTTGCGGTGGCAAGCCATGGTGGGGACACTTTCTAAGCGAGAGACTTGAATCTTTTCCAACACTCGAAAAAGGATTCATTCTCTTTCGATAGAAAGTGAATATGTCGTTTAAACACCGAAATTTTGTCTTTGAAGGTGGGAAATATTGACTTAAAAATTCTTTTTCAAGTTCAGCCCAGGTGGTGATAGATTCGGCGGGGAGAGAGGTGTACCACTCTTTAGCTTCTCCCTTTAGAGAAAATGGGAACAGTTTCAGTTTTATAGCATCCTCACTTACTCCTTGGATGCGTGTAGTACCGCATATCTCTAAGAATGTATATAAGTGAGTATGGGGATTCTCTGACTGACAACCGTGGAAAATAGATGCATGCCGCATCATCCGAATAAGTCCCGGCTTTAGCTCGAAGGTACGTGCGTTATGGCCGGGATAACAATAGCCGGGTTGACTTTGACTTCGCCTGGCATGGCGTAGTCTGCCAACGTACGTCTATCCTCAGCAGCCATGATTATGAAGTTTTCGAATTCTTCGGCTAAACGATCCTCTAGATCTTGATCGGCTTCTTCAGAAGGAGCCGCAGAACGGAGTTTCTGCCTGTTTGGCCGGACTATGGTCCGCTCTAAGTCAGGGGTATACAGTAATGGTCCCTTTTGACTTCGAGTTTGCATAAACCGAACCAAAATCAGGTGGTTGAGACCTAAAAACTAAGAATTTAAAAACCTAAATTAAAAATTTAAAGCCTAAGAAAAGAAAAGGAAATAAAATCAGTTAAGACAGGGGAACAGACGGACGTCCAGAAAACTGGACGGGCGTCTGCCTAGAAATTGAGCTAAACGGGCGTCTGGAAGTCCAAACGCTCGTCTGATCAGCTGAAGAACTGGGCGGACGTCCAAATTGGATGGACGCTCGTCCGACAAGTTGAAAACGATACAGAGTTGAGAAAAATAGAACAGACGGGCGTCTACTAGTCTGGACGCCCGTTTGGAAGCAGAAAAACGAAGCAGGAGCAGGGAAAAAACAGCAGGAAAAAGAATGGGGAGAGAAACAGAAAGATAGAAAACAGATGGAAAGGAAAAACTAATCACAAGGGCTATAAAGAGAAGACCTTAAACCCTAACTAAAACCCTAATTACCTAATTAAGATCTACCTAAAACAAGAACAAAAGCAATTAAACACAGGAAAAACAAAAACAAAACAAACACTAGGCAACCGTTTGGCTCCCCGGCAACGGCGCCAAAAACTTGTTCACAGATTTATCTACTGCAAATAAACAAGTAATAAATTTATAAATCCGATATACCTCAAGTTCAAGGATCGTAGTAAAGAGGTTGATACCGGGTCGATCTTACGGGGAACTAACGATTGGTAATCCTAGTATTTGGTTAACTAACTATGTCACGAGAAACTAACCTAAACAACGAATAAAACTAAACAGGGAATAACTAAAACGAAAGATAACAATAAGTGAAACTGGACAGAAGAATAAATCTAAAGCCAGGGAAGATACGGGTTGCGAACAATTTAAACTACGACTAAACCTAATATGCAATAAAAAGATTTAACTAAGCTAAACAATCCAAGTTTTAGGGATTTGATCAAGTTATAACGGACAAACGAGCAATTGATCCACATATCCTATCAACATTCAATTCCAATTCAGATTATTTCGTGATTTCTAACCAAGTTGTGATTCACCTCATCTAAAGTATGAACCCTAATTTCTTAGGTAGTTCGTCTATTAATCTCTATCTTTCGATCTAAGATTAACGCTTTTTCTAACCAAAGATGTGAACTTTAACGTTTCTAATCTAGAAATCTAACCTATTAACTCTCGTTATATAGATCAAATAACTATTCTTTATCATGGTGATCTAATGTTTAGATGATTCTCATCAAATAAAACAATCAACAAAGCAACGAACTTTCGATATATAATTGCATAAACCATAATAAACATGATAAAAGAAACAACTTGTATTGAAAACTCACAAAATAATTAAGGACGGAACTGAATTGTTGAATCGGACGGCTTCACAACGCTCGTTCAAAAGGCTTTAGCCTCTAAGCATCCTCTTGAAACTTGGAATTGATGAATTAAAGTGCATAAAAACTATCTAAACTAACCTAGAATTTAGAGTGCATAAACTGGAGAAGAACAGAGTAAAAACGCAGCCTAAGCCGCCCCTAGGATTAGGGTTTTGAATGATGTGTAATTGATATCCTCAATGTGGAAAAACGCGGCTGTATTTATAGAAAATAAAGTCGGTTTCAGCATGTCGGCCGCTGGACGCCCGTCCACTCCTTCCGGACGCTCGTCCGGTCTTCAATATCAACTTGAATCGGGCCGAGTCTTCATCAGACGCCCGTCCTTCACAAAATTGGATGCTCGTCCAGCAAAATCTTCACAACTCTGAATCAACAATATCAGCATGGACGTTCGTCCACTGGATCAAACGCCCGTCCAACTGGACGCCAGTTCAAGCTGCTGGACGCCAGTCCAAGATCGACTTCATCTTGATTTCTTCATCTTTATCTCTTTTTCATCAATCCAAATCATCATTATCTCTTCTATCATCAATAAAATTCGACTCTTATCTCTTTTTGATCATCATTTGAGCATCAAACATGTACCTACAACACATCAAAACGTCGCAAAATGTAATATCATCCAAATAATCATAAAATCACAATTAAAACACCAAAATTAACCTATTTTGCGAATAACTCATTAAAAACCTCATTTACTCGATAATTCCATTAAACACTCGTTTCTTACGCAAATTATACAAATATGAGGGAAATTATCATAAAATATATCGATATAAATCGTATAAATTCACCTTTAACACATATACAGTTCTATCCTTTCCAAGTGTTTCTCATTCAATCAATCACCGGTGTTAAAGGTTTCTTGCTTTAATACATGGTTTTCATCATCCTTGGAGTTAACTTTATCCAACACGGGAGAATGTTTGTGTTCCTGTGTTTTCCTTTCATGTAAAACAGTTTCCCTTGCTCCGAAAATTCTGAAAATTTTCAGAATGGTAGATCACTGCTTTTTCTACAACTTCTCTTTTTACATCAACTCGATAATGATTATGGTTTGCTCAGAAAATTCATGTTAATGCCGGACACTCTGTCCAGAAAATCTGCAGCAGAACTTTCACTTCTTATTCTGTTTTGAACAGGTTAAGCATATTCAAATGACCTGAATTTTTTATATATTGCAGACAACAATTTTATCTACAACTTTCCTTTTGGAATCAAGTTCAAATTCCTTTTATTTTGACCACAATCTGCAATTTAAGTCAGTGTTTACCAATCTGGAAATTCTGACAGCTTGTGTATTCGGTAGAAATAATTGTTTTTGACCAACTCCCTCTCATTCAAAAATTCTAATATTTTTTTATGTCACTTAGGAAACTACAGTATCTAAATATTTTCTCTTTGAATCGTGCTCAAATTCCTTTTCATTTGGGCTGTACAAATTGATAATGTCAGATCCGGAGTAAATATCATACACATCAACCTAAAAGGAATCCTCACCTCTTTGACTTAGGGTTGGGCTAAGAGAGTAGTAAGTTATGATTATTATGTTCTAGAAGTTTTCCGAAGTTTGATCTCCCTCTCGGGTTGAATCTTGTATTAGGATGCTTGTGAGTTAACTGTTGTTTCTTTTGCAGCTATAAACAAGCACCATGACGTTACCTTCCCGGTATGCCACACTTGAAGTTCAAATCTTTTTATGCCTTCCTTCAACCATACGTTTTCTAGTAAATTACTTCCCAATTGATTCCTTACTCGAGATCCTTGAATTCTGCAACTACCCACCATCTTTTGTCATGAGTTACCTCAAAAGCATATCTCCTTAAGTCTTTCTTCTGAACAAGTTCACGCCTTTTTACTTTTAAATTAATGAAGCAAGCACTCCTACCCTTCCTTTCTTATCCATAATTGATTAAAAGTTCTAATGTCAAAACATTCTTCTTACTTGTGTTCATTCTCGGCTTCCCTCCTAAGGGTAGTGTTGATTTTGTATCTTCCTCTCTTAATGCTACCTCGTTCTTTCAAGGTATGCACCCCATCTTTACCAGTTAGATCATTATGACTACCATGACATCCATGTTCAATTACTTGTCTTTAACTTTTTGCCAAATTATGCTAACTCAATTTCGGGCAGAAGGTAGTCGCTTACCAAGGTGTCTTACGGACCCTTTTCCGGTCAACATTTAAACTCCAAAATTTTATTAACTTCAATCCAGGTTAATACATCTGGTGCCTAGCCTTTTCAACTTTAAATCTCTTTCAGGCCATTTAGAGCTATGAACCACGGGACACACCTTTGACATTCTCTCTTCAGTCTTGGTGTTTTTATAACAATTTTGTTACACCAGTCAAAATGTCTGTTCCGTTTTATCCTTCTTATTCCCTCATAAGGAATAACATTGAGCGCTTATTCTTTGGCATTGTACAATTCCTCTGGAGTAGTGCAACCTTGAACCCTTGAATTTGGCCGTCAATGATCTTTTACACCACTTTTGGAAGTTTGAATTAATTCTATAAAATCAAACTTTATCTGTCATTTCTTAAGTATCTTTCATCCTTCACACAAAAGCTTGTCTATCATAGACTCATTTTCAAAACTTTTGATTCTCCTTCACATTATATTGAGGAAATTTCTAAACTCTTTAAATCTTGGAATAACCTCTCTTTGACTAATACAAACTTCGACACTTCTTGACAAGTGTTTATTTCATCCTGAGACCTTTGGTGTACTCGTTTTGTCTCCATAGCTCCTTCATGTTGAGACTCTTGGTCTTTTATTGATTTCTCAGTTGTGTAGCCTTTTTAGGTGCTCGACCTTGCACTTTTAATTTTTCTGTAGAAGAATGATCCCTTGAAGCATTCATGCGAACTGAGAACCTTTTTAGTTCGCCAACATCCATTTTTTTATCATATCCTTGACGATTAAGGTCACTTGCCAAGTAATCTCAAGTCCAATCTTCTTTTTCCTTCTGCGTTAAATGTCTCAAAGACCATCATGTGATGTTTCTCTTAACGTCCCCACTTTTTAAGGGCTTATGTAAAAGCTCATTATCTTCCTTTCAGACGGTCAGAGTTCCTTTGCAGACTATCGTATGTTGCAGAATTCCACTCTCTCAAAAGAATCTTATCTGCAAGATTTTATTTTGTTTTTTTTCTTTTGCTGGCTATCTTTTGTATTATGATACAATGCTTCATTCTCCAGTTTGGGACCAACTTCAACTTTCCTCAACACGGAATCACCATGTTTTGTTTATAACCCCTAAAACCTCACTGGTTTTGAGAACTCACTACAACATATTTGGCTTTTTGCGGCGCAAAATAAATGCCGGGACTATAGGAATTAAGCGCCGTAAAAACAATCACGACACATAAAATGGCATTTATTTAAGTATTGGGAATACTGGCGTCGGCAATGTTTGCGACACTTTTTTGTTCCGTCGCTAAACTTTTGTGGCAATTATATGACACTTTAGAAAAAGTGTTGGATTTTCTTTTGCGGCACCTTGTCGACACTTTTCTAATTTGTCGAATTTCTTTTATGGCGGTTTTTCCGTCATTTTGCACTTTCTTTGTGGCAAATGTACTGACACTTTTTCGTTAAGAATGACACATTTTTATGGCACTTTACCATCATTTGTTCCATATGCAGTAGTTTTTTAGTAATTTACCAACATTTGTTTTTTTTTTTTTTTTTAATGATTTTTGTAACAATTGTATGTTACATAGTCAATCTATCCATTTTGTTTTTATGACAATTTTTTTGAATTATAATACATTTGTCGGGGATCTAGTAACCAACTTTATTACACACAAAATTGTTGGGCATGGTTAGGTTATAACTTACCCATATATGAGTAAACTTGGCCATCAATGTCATAAATTTCAAGAATCTCACTAAAAGACACTGTCAATATAAACAACACCTGAATAAAATTGATATTCAAGAGTTGAAAACATAGATCAAATTCTCTTGCTACATTCAATAGTAACAGTAGTTTTGCCCTTGGGGAGTTACCGAAAAGGAAAAATTAATAATTTATCAAGTTGAAGAATTCACCCCAAAGATAATTCCTAGCTTTAGCCGCTTACTTTCTCCATAGTCTTCCTTCATCTTGCAAGTAGCTAAGTAGCTAACCACATCGAGCATCAACGTTAAGTAACTTCAAGCACCATTTCTTGATCCACTCGCTTTCATTATTTTGACATTGCTTGCAAGTTTAAAACTCCAAGCAGAATATCGTATCCTTGCGTTAAAACATTTTATAGGCGAAAATCTGACCAAAAAAGAACAGAAATTTCACAATGTTAAATTGTAATACATTCACTTATAAGATTACGTACACAATATAGATTCCCACCTTTCTCATCAAGTTCAACTTGACTATTCTGCTCTGCAAATCGGTCTAACTCCTTCTTACCCTTTTATACATCGTGAAGAGTATTCGCATCACTGTTGTTCCCTCCCACACATTGAAGTTGCATCACCATATGTTGATTCCTAACTGATGGTGCTTACCTTGGCGATATTTTTGCAATTTGAGAAGTTCGTAATATAGCTCCAAAAGACTCTGTTGATGTCCATTTCAATATTTGCATCATGTTATTAACAAAATTAGCTATAATTGTGTCAACCATCTCAAATATTAAAACACAAATGCATAAGCTGAATCAAATGCAGACACACACATTGTAGCCAAATTTAAATAATAACATCAGATACACCAATGCATGCTAAAATAAACATCGAGACAAATAGTATCACACATACAAGTTGAGGTGTTTTTTTCACCTACAAAGAAAAATAATGAAAGCAAATATAAGAGAGTATGTGAGATATTACAAAAACAGCGAATTGTCTTATATTCATGCGAGTACTCTCATATTAGACTTGTAACCAAGAACATAAGCATCTAACCTTAGAAATACATTTCTCTTCACATATATAATGTACTTCTTGTGCGATAATATATTGTCTTCATCGGCGTCCAAAATATAAATTTAAATTCACAAAAGAAAAAGCAAATAAGGAAACCAAAGGGAAAGCAACGTTTCAAATGATCCTCGAAGGAAACAAACTAATATGTTATGAAAATATCAGTTATGTGCAAAATCATTCGACAATTTGATGACTCAATAATACTCATTTCCTGTTCAGATGAAAACAAAATCAGTGGAAAAAACAAAAAAACAATCAAAATTAGCTATTTTTATGGAGGAAAACAAAGTGATGTACCTATGACTTTGAACAGTTTAGCATATCTTAGCTCTGAACAATTTCGCCTTAGATGATATCACACAACAAATCCCAGCAAGATGAACAATTGATGCATATTTTAGTAAAACAATAACATTATGGCATAAGTAAAAAGGGAAACCTTTGTTCGAATGCGATGATTCAGAACTTCTTATTGATGGGAAGGATAAGTTTAGTTTTACCATAAAGTGGATGATAATTCAAAGAATACAAACATGAATACATAAATTAACAAAGAAATAAAAAAAAAAATGTAAAGATTCTGATCCTAAAATGTTTCTAACATAATATGATGCATTGCTGTAGCATTTCACCCTTTGCATATTTTGTACTCTTGAAAAAGAAAGTGTAGTGTTTGAAAAAAAAAAAAAAAAAAAAAAAGTGTAGTAGTACCTTTATAAAAGGAGTAAGATGGGCATTGTAATGACCAAAGCTTTTGTACCCCGGCTAAAGGTAGACATTCTTGGCCATCTTCTTCGGTAACTTTAAAAACATGTGTACCGTTATATATGATTAAAACACACCAAATTAATGTCCATCTAGTTTAAAAATGATACTGTAATTCCATAAAATGAAATAGTAAACAAAACTTAAGAGGGTTTGCAACAATAATCAAATATGACCTATAAAAACATTGGGTAACCTAATGGGGCAGATCCTTTTCACCATCCAGATGGAAAATACTCAAACATCTACCTCTTAATAGACAATATGAATGCAATGTTATGAAAAACCACAAGTTCGGGTCAATTTATGAATGGTTGCAAGATTATGTATCTAGTAGTAGTACACGGCTAATAATAAACACATATGGTGTACATTCCACATAACATTTGCTTACTATCAAGACTCTTAACAAAGATACTCAGGATAACACTATCCTTAGTGTACAAAGGGACCCAACTTCACACTTGTAAACCAAGCAGAGAAGTGTATGCAAAGTACCTGAGTAGCAAGCAATTGAGTGAAGCTCGTGGTGCACATCCTCAGGCCATGTGCCCATGTCAAATATTTCAGCACATCGGTCCATAAAACCGAATTTCTCGAATTTCTCGAATTTCTTTTAGATACTCAGCATGATATCGTATTGTGTACAATATATAAAGGTTTTGAAAGAGAAATTTTCAACGCCTGAACTGTCCTCCAAAGAGACATTCTGAACCTAAAAGACATGGGGTCACCAAGCAGGGAAAGTGTGAGGATTGAGGTTACATGAAAGAAAATTTATTTATTAAAAAATCACCTAAGAAATGGACTTACGCACACAACATTTTCTTGCTCTTCGTTGCTCCTGCAATAAGAGGAAACGTTTCCAAGTGATACTCAGCTGAAAATAAATAGTTTGTGTACGTTAAAATCAATATTTGATAACCCGTTATACACGTGCTTACAAAACCATAGTATCCAGCTACAGAACTACAAAAATCCAAACATACCCCATCTTCTCATTGCTTTGAATCCAAGATGTAACCTACCATTTCATGTTAGTAACATATTTTTTAATACCAAAAACTAAGAATAAACTATTAAAGTGATTTCCCTAAGCTTCAAACCAATTCAATCCATAAAAACATAGTTTGCATAATAAGAGTCAAATCCATATATCAACTAATTACCCTTCAATGGTTCCATGTCTGCAAAAAAGTGTAAAGGTAAATTAGAAAGCCAAAAAAAAAAAAAGTGTGAAGGCTATAGTAAACTGTTGATTTGAATGGAAAGCCGTCATATTCCCATTATATATGGCTGATTCGTGGCTTCGGTAATCGTTATTGTAGGCTGAAATTCAACTTCGTTAGTTTCCATCTGTCCATAATGAGTAGATCACAACTTCTTCTCTATTTTGCTTGAATGTTGACCTCATATTCTGCAACTGTTTTGGAACATTTTTTCTTTAAATCATTCTGGATGCAGTTGAGATAGAACAATGCATTATGTACATTAATATTTAAAAACATAAGTGACAGAAAACATCAAGTGTACCAAATCTTCAAAAAGATTGCTCAAACGATAAATATAGAGTTTTGATCAGTCTCTCCCCACCGGGAACAAACATAAGAAGATGCCACATGTTTAGAGAGAATGGAAAGCAGAATTGTACATATTGACGACTATGGAAATGCTTCATCGGCCATACAATCAAATCACCCACTGAATCAACTCTCTGTCACCTTTCACCCCATGGATGGCTGCAATGAAAAAAGCCCATCATTTGAATAGAGATATAACCACATAAGAGAATTATTTGTGTCGATTGTATTGTTGTATCCATCATTGTCTAAACATGTACAAAATAACACATAAAGGATAACGTAATAGAAGCATTAAACTTTTAAGGCTAAGCGCTACTGCTTCAGAAATACATATCTTTTCAGAAATGCAATTGCTTCCTTCAGAAATGCATATTATTGCACTACATTGTCTGTAGAAGTGCCCCAAAAATACTCATTAAAATATTACTATAGAAAACAAAACATAATCCAAAAACCTACACACAAAAAAACCTCCAATTACACTGAAAAAAAGAAAAAAAAACTCCAATTGATTCCTTCGATTGGCCGATTCCCGAACTTCGAAGACGGAAATCATGAAGAACCTGCATAAACAAACAGAAGGAAAATATTGAAACTTACTACATCCACCATTGTCGGTTCCAAGTAAATGAGACTGAATATTCATTTCCCCAAACGCATCCCTCATCCACGGGATAATCTGATGTTCACAATTCACAAATCCCAAATCCCTGAAAAGAGGAATGGATGAAAGAAACATAAGTACTGCAACTGGGTAATAATTACAAAGCTTTCGATTGGAAAAATAAGAAGGACTAAGAAAAAGATTCACGTGAATGGAGCGCACAGGAATAGCTGCCGCCGCCACCACCTCACAGCCGGCATCAATGGAGCTGGAGCTGCTATCAGTGGAGGGACGACAATATTCATAATTTGCTGACTTCTTTATGAACTTTATACAATCGGCGACAGCTTCAATCTGATGCGGCTCATACGGTTGATTTTGATAAACATTATTCTTCAAATCGGGCGATCGTCTTTCATTCCTCCCGCCGCCGCCGGTGGTGGTGACATTAGCAGCCGAAAAACAGCTTCCTGGACTCGATCAAACAACGAAATACGATATTTCGGACGGCTGTTTTTTCTGGTCCAGTTGTTGGTGCTGCTGCCGCCTTTCGTCCTTGCCGGCATACAAAAATGGTTTCTTACGTTGAAATTTCTGGCTGAGGCATTTTGTTTTCCAAATTTTGGGCAGAAGAATGGAAACTGCTGAGACTTTATGGAAGGAATAAGAATTAAACTATGGAGGTTGCAAAAGATATGGAGTGGGTTCAGGACTACGTGGGGGAGAACGGATCGGCGTGGGTGCAGAAGGAAGGAATTTTTCTTTTTTTTAATCATGTAAAGAAACGGGTATGGGTCGGGTCAATCGCCCAAAACGGGTAATTTGACAGTTTTTCTCTTGAAAATATAATATAAGATATGTATGATATAAATGAAACATAATAATCGTATCGGTAATTTGTTTTAAGGTTCATCAGTTATTATATGTAATTAAAATATGTTTCAAAAAAAGGTAATACAAACAAATTAAAACTTCGAAAAAAATATAATACAAACCAAACATATTGGATTACAATGATTAAAGTTGATCGGGCTTGATTGACTATGCATTAGAGGTTCAGTGAACCCGATTAAAAGGTCTCTGGTTGATCGGGATTAATCAATGTTCAAATTGAAGTTAAGCTAGCCCAATTACAATGATTAATGTTGATCGGACTTGAGCGGCCATCAGTTTGAAGTTTAGTTAACCCAATTATAGTTTTTATGCTTGACCAAGCTTGATCGACCATAAATTTGGTGTTCAGGTTAACCCAATTACAATGTTTTGGGTTAATTAAGCTTGATCGACCGTCAATTCAAGGTTCAATTAACCTTATTACAGTGTTACGGCTGACGTGTTTGATCGACTGTCAATATGTGGTTTAGTTAACCCAATTACGAGTTTTAGGGTTGATCGAGCTTGATCGAATGTCAATTTAATGTTCATTTAACCCGATTACAATGTTTGGGGTTAAGCAGGCTTGATTTACTTTTAATTTAAGGATCTCTTAATTAACTCGATTACAGTGTTTGTGCATGTTCAGGCTTGATAGATACTCGATTTAAGGTTCAGTTAACATTATTACAATGTTGAGGTTGTTAGAGCTTCATCAACTGTCAATTTAATCTTCATTTAACCTTATTACATTGGTTAAGGTTGATCGAGCTTTGATGGACTGTAAATTTGAGGTTCAATTAACCCAATTAGAGTGTTTATGGTGATCATGTATGAGTGATTGTTAATTAATTTGATGTTTAGCTTACCCAATTATAGTGTTTCTCGATTATAGCTTCTTAGTATGATTGGGCATAATCAAAGTTCAAATTGAAGTTCATCGAACCCAAATACAATTATTAAGGTTGATCGGGCTTGAATGACAATCGATTTGCGGTTCAGTTAACCCAGTTACATTCTTTTTGGTTCATTAGGCTTGATCGACCATTAAAATTATGTTCAGGTTAAGACAATTATGGTGTGTAGGTTGATTAGGCTTGATCAACCTTCGATTAAATGTTAAGTTATCATGATTTTAGTGTTTCGGTTGATCGTGTTTGATCGGTCAGGTTCACTTAACCCGATCTCTGTGTTTAGCATTGATCGGGTTTGATCGATTGTCAATTTGATGTTCACTTAACTCATTACAATGTTTGTGTTTGACCAAGCTCAATCTACCATTAGTTTAAGGTTCGTTAACCCAATTACAAGTATTTTTGGTTGCTCAAGCTTGATCGATTGTCAAATTAAGGTCTAGTTAACCTAATTACATTGTTGAAGTTCATGCTTGATCGATCGTCAAGTATGATGATGTTATTTTATAAGTCTCATGACAATTAGTTTATTTCATTTTTATTTAATATTAATATTCACTATTATTTCAGCACTATATATTATGTAAATAATTTAAAGTAATTATATAAGTTCTTTTTTTTAGGAAATTATATAAGTGCTTTAAAACCGAATACATAATACTTTGAATTTATTGAGCTTGATATATATATATATATATATATATATATATATATATATATATATATATATATATATATATATATATATATATAGAGAGAGAGAGAGAGAGAGAGAGAGAGACTTTATGTGCAACGGTTGTAAGAAGGTTGTAACGAGTGGCATACATTGTAGCCTCTCATTTTTACTCTCTTTCACATAATACACTTTTATCGTGTGTGAGAGGTTAGAAATGAATGGTTGTAATGTATGCCACTTTGCACAACCTCGCTTACAACGGTTGTATTATAAAATTTGTCATATATATATATATATATATATATATATATATATATATATATATATACACATACATACATAAATGATGTGCATATGAACAATAGTATAATTATTGTTTTTGTATGTATCATACATTTATATGTGTATTTATAAGTGTGTTTTTTAAATAAATATATTTGCAATATTTATTACTTTTTTAGTAGGAGAAACAATTTCTTAATGATGAAGCAAAACAACAGAATTACAAAGATTTTGATAACTTATCAGTCGTATAATAAAAATTCGATTTTAATTAATAGGAAGTGTGGTAGGCTATATGGTACAAACATGAATTTTAACCTTTATGTTATAGGTTCGATTCTTGCTGCCATCATATTTTTCAAATTATTGTTTATCATATTGTGTTTGTTGATAGCCAATTTGTCATAAAAAAATCATTTTTCAAATTACTGTGTATTATATTGTGTTTGTTGACAACTCATTTATCAAAAAAAAATCATTTTTCGAATTATTCATTATTCTATATAGTATTGTGTTTGTATATTGTATAAAAAATATTTTTCAAATTTTTTTGAAAAAACAGATACATCTTTCGAACTATTTATTATTATTATTATTATTATGTATAGTATTGTGTTGGTATATTGTATAAAAATTATTTTTTGAATTACTTATTATTATTTTTTTGTGAGGAAAGAATTACATATTATTGTATATAGTATTGTGTTTGTATATTTTATAAAAAAAATATTTTTCGTTTTCTTTTTAAAAAAAAAACAGATACATCCCATTAAAATGATAGGTCCACGTAAATGTTCTACAGAGATTCTCACCAATAATAAACAAGCATAGTAAGCTTAATTGGAATATTTATTATTGTATATAGTATTGTATTTCATTTTTATTTTTTTAAAGGATTTAGAAAATGTGAGAAAAGTCTTTTGTTTTTGTAGCATAATACACGCACACAATAACTATTTTCGTTGTATTGGGCATAAGATGCGACAATTGAGAAATATTATGCATTTGGCAACATATCGTTAAAATGCCACAATGTTGCCGGTAGTTTTTTTGGCATTTATATGTAGTGCCGGAAAAGTGACGTATTTTATACAACATAACGTTAAACTGACACAAAAAATGTCACGAATCCGTGACATAAATAAAGAGCGTCGGTTAATTGTCGGTAATTCACGACATAAAAGAATATGTCGTGGAAATGTCGTACTTTAGTGGCAATTAATAACTAGTGCCGGAAAATATACGGCAAATATTAAAATGCCACAAAGAAAGTGACGCCAAAGGCCTGTTTTGTTGTAGTGACTTACTGCCATTTCTTCTGTTTACCATGTTGACATACCACTCTGGTACCCAACTTGTCACTATTCAACTTCATTTGTTTTCCAAGCTAACCCTTATTGGCATAAGAATTGGATCAGAATATCAGAGAGAAAGTATAACAAGTTTCTTGCTTCTCTTTCCTGAGAAGACTCAAAAACCCTTCAGCAATAATCCTTAAGTTTTACACAAAGCTTGTGCCACAGTGATGAAGGCCGAGATCAAAATGAGTCAATTGTGTCAAGAGTTGCGGATCGGTTGGAAAGTTCAAGCAATCTTGTTTCGGTCAAGCAAACGGAAGTAAAATGTGTTGTACCATTGATTGCAAGATTCGAGGCAGTTGACGAAATCACGAAGAAGCAAAATGAAGATGCGGTTGTTGTCAGTTACAAGTGAGTGGTCGGGATCAAACCAGTCAGTGGTCACGAGTTGGATGAAGATGGCAACCTTCAGCGTCAAGGATCGGCTTCGTGTTCCGGATGTGGAAGATTTGAGGAAGACAGTGACGGATGAAGCCCACACGATGGAAATTGCAGTTCACCCTGGAGCAACCAGGACGTGTAGAAAGTTGAAACGACACTGCCAGCCACTTTGTGTGAAGATAGAGATAGCAGAGTTGCCTATAACACCAGTTAACACGCCAGCATCTAGAAGTCACCGTTTGAGGCCCTATATGGAAGGAAGTTTAGGATGCTAGTCATCTAGGATAAGCGGAATAGTAACAAACTAAAAGACCAAAGTGGATACATCAAGCCGGGAGAATGCTGAAGTGGACCGTCGCAACCTCGAGATGGCTCGAGACATGCAGAAGAGTTAGGAAGATGGAATAAGAAGACTGTTAGAGTTTGAAGTTGAAAATAGAATGCATCTACAGGCGTCCTCAACGAGAGAAGCAAGATGGATTGGGCGACATGCAAGATAAGCCCAGATATGAAGGCTCTTACGTGATAGTGGCTAAATTAGGACCTTTAGGTTATCCAAGTGGAGTTACCAAACTCCCGTCACGGGTGTATGACGTTACTACATGTGACAATGATAAGGAAATGGTTAGGCGATGTTGATGTGAGTCAAGCTTCGACCTTGAAATGGTTGAAGAGACCTTGACCTATGTGGAAGAATCAAGTGCACTTCAGAGCGGAAGAAGAAGAAAGTTAAGAAGGAATGCGTACAACTAGTCTGGGGTCAGTCAAGTGGTCACGCCGACAGAGGCAACAAGAGTTATAAAAGACAAGGCATTTTGTGCAGTTCCAGAGTTCAAGTACCCCCCATATATGTTCAGTTTCGAGGACGAAACTTGACTTAAGGGGGGAGGGATGTAAAACCCCGAATTTTCAGAAAGGGTAAAATGGTAATTGGGTATGTGTACTATGACCTAATTATTATTTAACCTATTTATTTAATTATAAAGGATTTAATTAAAAGGATTTATTTTAAGTGCAAATTAGTTATAAGGCCGTCGTTAGAGAATTAATGATCATTTAGGACACTCCGAAATCTTATTTAGTTATAAGGACATTCTAATTTTAAGAAGGAAACTTATTTAGTTATAAGGACATTCTAATTTCAAGTGGATAAAGAAGAAAAAGGAAGGAAGGAAGGAAAAAAAAAAAAAAAAAAAAAAACCGAAGAAATTTGGGAAAAAAAAGCGCTGTAAGAAAAAAAAAACGCTGGAAGAAAAAAAAAAAGCGGTGACATTGATTTTTTTTTTTAAGATGCAGTGACATTGATGACTTATGCAGTGACATTGATTTCTGAAGCAGTGACATTAATGACTTATGCAGTGACATTGATGTCCGATGCAGTGACATTGATGAATGATGCAGGGACATTAAGCTAAAAATTCAAGATCGTGTTAAAGAATTGAGGGATTCCACAATGAATCCAATTATCAGGAGGGCACAAACAACGTGTGGCTATTACAAGAGTCATAGTGAAGAGTCTTTGTAGTTTCACCAAACTTGTACTTCTATCCATATTTAAAGCTCCACATTTGGAGAAATGCAAAACAAGAGCAGAGCTGACTGATGCAGTTGTTAGGTTTTATGCAGTGACATTGACGACTTATGCAGTGACATTGACGACTTATGCAGTGACATTGATGTCTGATGCAGGGACATTGACGATTTTTGCAGTGACATTGATGTCTGAAGCAGTGACATTGATGACTTATGCAGTGACATTGATGTCTGAAGCAGTGACATTGATGACTGTATTTACAATTAGATAACTGATGCAATGATATTGATGTCACCGCATATACAACTTGATACACACATTTGATAACTTTGTAAAGTAACTTTATTTCTTTGTTATCTTTAAATATTTGATTGATGTTGGTTTATTTGATTAGTGTTGGTTTAAATTTTCAATAACTTTGTAAAATAACTGTATTTCTATTGTTTTTTTTGTTTAAATGCATATTTTTACAACCAAAGGTATACATAAATTGTTACAATAACACGTCACTGCATAAATCGTTACAATAACACGTCACTGCATAATTCGATACAATAAGACATCACTGCATAGATCGCTACAATAAGAAGTCACTGCATAAATCGCTACAATGAGATGTCACTGATCAAGGTTGCCAATGGATCGCGGCGGTCAATACATCATGGTAGCCAATGAATCGCGGCGGTGAATGCATCGGGGTGGTTAATGGATCCCGGTGGCCAATGCATCCGGGTAGGTGGTCAATGCATGACGGTGATCAATACGTCACGTCGATTTTTATGAAGAAAAAAATTGATTTTATGAAATTTATTCGGAAAAATATCAAATTTGATTTTAGAATAAAGAAGACGAAAAAATATGAATTTTAGTAAAAAAATTATGATGATCCGAGTTTTAGATCAAAATATATGACATTTAGAATATGGTGAATTAAAAAAAAAAAAAGGTTTTTGTCCAAAAGGACAAACTAATACATTTATTGGGCTACAAGTACATGGATGATTAGAAAGGACAAAACTTAATTAACATTACCAAAATACCCTTTGGCTAATTAAACCTAATTAACCCAATTAATCTTTCCCTCATCCATCATCTGTCAAAAATGCATCAATCACCGTTCAAAAATGCATCTAGTTATAATTATTTTTCGATAAATTGCATCCGTCGGCACCGGTTATCGGCGGCTCTTCTACCCAACTCCCTCCTTTTGCTATCGGCGGCTCTTCGTTTGGCAAGCTTTTGCGGGGGAGTAGCCATGGCCGGCGGATTTGCAAAATTGCCCTTTTTTTGTTGTTGACCCCGTGAATATGGAGAAGAAGAAGGTAACAAGAGGATTTAGGGTTTACGGTGGCCATGGTTTAGGGTGGACGGAATAGAGGTGGTTGCACCGGCGGACGGTGGACGGAGTAGATTTGGTTGCACCGGCGGCCATGGGTAGAAACCGTTCTTACCAAATTCGATTTAAGCCGAGGTAGGACGGGGAGAAAAGAGTAGCAAATCTTCGGGGATCGATTTGCAAAAGAATCGAAAAGATTTGCGAGATGAAAAAAAACAGAGAGAGTCTTGAGGTAGGGACGAATGGGAGAAAGTTGATGCTTTTGCTTTCTTGCCATTGTTTGCGAGTGTTTGAATAGTTTTTTGGAGTGATCATTTTCTCGTTTGTCTTAAAATATGGGTTTTTTTTCACTTTTAGATTTTTTTTTTTTTTTTGGGATAAATTAATTATTTTTCGGTATAATTTCGGAGAAGCGGGGGGTTGGGGAGGAGAAGAAGGGTGACGGCCGTGCCGCCGGAGCCGAACGATCGGAATTGAACGCCGGCGAAGCGGATCGTTATTTTTTTTTATTTTTAAGAAGTTTACGGTTTAGGGTTGTTACTATTAATTTTGTAACGTTACTACATTTTTTGATGTACTTTATCTATTTTATGGGATGTTACTACTTGTTTATTGCCCGTTACTACATTTTACGGGTACGTTACTATTTGTTTTTAGTCCGTTATTACTTGTTTTAGGATGTTAAGACATTTTTACGGGATCGTTACGACTTGTTTATTGGCCGTTACTATATTTTACGGGTACGTTATTACTTGTTTTAAAATTTCGTTAGTACTTGTTTTTAGGTACATTACTTCTTTTTCATTGGGTGTTACGATTTTTTCCGAGGTACGTTATTCTATTTACTTGTTTTTAAGGTACATTCTTATTTTTCATTGGATGTTACGACATTTTATGGGTTGTTATTACTTCTTCCTTGGATGTTACTTATTAAAATTATAAAGGGGCATTTTTGTCACTATATTAGCAATTGTCCTTACTAATCTCTCGATTTTTAAATTTGTCTTGGACCCATTTATCATTTTTTTTTTTGTCTTCTAAATTTCTTTCCCCCAAAAAAAAAAAAAAAAACAACAAGAACAACTTCAGCGCTTCTTTTTTTTTTTTTTTTTTTTTTTTTTTTTCCTTCTTCTTTATCCACTTGAAATTAGAATGTCCTTATAACTAAATAAGATTTCGGAGTGTCCTATTACCCTTAATAAGTTGAAAATCAGTCCTTTTAAATAATTGGCCCATATTTTAATAGATTTTAATTAATGGGTATAAAAGGGTACCATTACCTAAATTACACATTAGTTTTTACACGGCAATATTTCTTTCTGCATAATTGGAGAGGTTTTACGCTGTACAAGAAAAACAAATAGGGGTCGGACACTGTTTTCCAAATTCGGAGTCTAACGGTTGATTTTCGGAGCAGATCATAGTAGAAGAAACTGATCACCGCAAGGAGGCGATCGTTTCGATACTAACCGTTCTTTTTTCGGTAAGTTTTCCTTTTTAGGCCTAAATCTAGATCCGTTTATGTTCTTGAGATATACCTGCGTTTTTATAGATTAGAAAGGTTGCCTAATCGTAGTAATGATCAATTATCATAGGTGATTCGTAGAAGTTGTTGGAATCGAGGATTGAAGTTTTTTACTATCCGTTTCTCTTTCAATCACTTTTGAAATTGCTAAGGTAAGGGGGTGTTTTTAACGGGATTTGGGTGTTCAATCGTTTATAGTTATGTGTTTAACTATTTATTATTGCTATTGGTTCTTTATTTTTATTTTTATTTTATTTCCGGTGAGTTCATCACAGTTGTTGAAGAAAATAGGACTAATCCTATTGCTGTTGCTATGTGTTCTGGTGACATGCTATGAGGAATTTGGTTTTGAGATGCGGACCTGGGAGTAAAAGAAAAAAATGCAGATACTTAATTGTCTATTTGGTATATATGATGTGCACTTGGTTTTGGGTAAACGATTTGTGGTTCTGTGAGTATAATTTGCTGAACTTGCAATTTTAGCAGCATGCGTAATATTTAATTAATAAATATAGAAAAGCAATAGTTGCAGCAGATAATGGTATCATGACATTATTTGATAGAGATGGTAATAATAATTGGTTGCATTATAATATTTCTAGTACAATAATTGTTTAATTGTCATAGTAAAAGTGTGGTATATATTACATTAAAAGTGTATTATATCAATTTTGTGTTTTTACGTGTATTACACGATACGATGTGGATTGTATGTTCTATGGAACATTATATGTTAATTTGCATTGTCTAACTACGACACGGTAGAAATTTCAGTATCAAATCGTACCACAACCGAGATACATGGGGAGAAGGTGGGAGACCGGAAAGGCTTTGTTTAGGCGCTTGTGGGACGTTGACTTAGTAGTCAATGATCTTTTTAGAACGGGCTAGGTAGCGTAACTAGAGGTCTAAGACTAGATGTCCTTAGGAAGCCTTTTTGTGAATGAACCAGGGTGGTTAGAACTTAACTCGTAAATACATATGTGGTTGTCTAAAAGCCTAAAACGTCGATCGTCGTTGGTAAAGACGCGTTTAAATCGAAGCGTGGGAATCTTGCAACCCTTTTGAGTTATGTGTCAAGGGACAACGTGTAACTTCCCACATGGAGACCTAAGTCCATGCCCCCTCGAGAGGTCTTAATATGTCTCGGTGCATTCTCACCACGTACGCGGTGTCCTTTGGTATTGATGTAACAAATCTTATTTGTGTGAGGTTATACTACGGAACTAGTAGAGGGTGAGAGAGCTCTACTATTACAACATATGTGTTAGTGATTGTTGATGATGCCATGTTCTATGTATCCGCCTTTATTGCTATATATTGTACCGTTCTTCTACCACTTACTAAGTACGTATGTACTTACCCCCTCTTCTCTCTTGTCCCCACCCCGAGAATGTGGTGCATTTGTAGGTGTTTTCGAGGCCACTAAGGAGTGACCCGAAGATGGTGCAGATGAAGTCTTTTGTTCTTTATTTTCCATTGTAATCTGGTATAGATTCTTTTATCCTTGTATTGATAGAAACTGAAGAATTGAGTTTATGGTTATCAAGTTGTTATCCGCATACTGTATTTAATGGTTAAAGATAGTCTTGGTGATGTAATAGTTGCGGCGTGTTACTTTCGATCGTGTATTAGTCGTTTCGGATTGCCGAGTCAGTCGTTTTGTCTTCCGCTTGTTCTCAGATGTCCGCTTACGTAAGGCTTACATGGTATTTTCTTTCAAACAGCAAGCTAGCATCCACAACTCCTTACCAACCTTCCAGATTCACTCAGAAAGAGCTATTTTAATGCTGCACCATCTTCTTTTGCAAAGTGGAATTTTGGCTCCCCAAAAAATAACCAAATAATTTAACTACTAGAGGGGCGTACCGTGCGTTGCACGGTAGGCCCTGTCTTATTTGAAGTTTTACGAGTCTATGCTTTACGGCTGTGTTTTACGTGTCTTACGTTACGTACGTTACCCTGTGCTTTATGTACATTACTCTTGTAGGAATAATGTACATTCCAAATGCATGTTTTTTGATCATTACATGCATATTACGACTACGAGCCAAAAGCTTAAACTTAAGTTTCATTACATATGCATAAAAATGTAGTACTAAAGGCATAATTAACGTAAAGCCCCTCAACAGAAAAACATTGAGCTAGACACACGTTCTCATTTAGCTTAGAATGAGCCTGAATAGGGATAGAACGAGCATGACTCACACCGCCATGGCTCGAAGAGGCCTGAGACGTGTCCTCATACCTTGGCCATTGTGCCATCTGTGTTGCAACCAAGTGAGCATAGCAAACCGGAGCAACTGCACAACCACAATGCAATCTGAAAACAACACAAAATTAGAATGCACCGACTACAGAGAGATGCTAAGCATCCCTCCAACCATACCGGGGATAGCTGCAACTGTCTCCAACATCATCGCTCGGCATCCATATCTTGTCTGTTTTGAAAACAGACCACAAAATTGAAAGCAATCAGATATTAATCTCATGGTCACACCCAAAAACGAGTATTTAAACATTTTCTATTGAAAATAGAACACAAAATGTTCTTAGATTAAAGGGAATCAAATCACAGGATACCGAAAGAACAAGTCGGTGGGCCAACGGAGAGCTTTGACAGTGTAATAGGCTACCTTGTCCAAGAATGTCACAGGTTTATGATGTTTATCCAGACTTATTGACAAATCAGCAACCCATAGCTTAGGATACGAAGGTACGTATAGCGGAAATCTTGGTTGATCAAGAATGCTCCATGGAGCATGGTGTACTTCAATTACTCCAGTTTTGATATTAAAATAGAAAATTTGGCTAAGTGTCTGCAATATTATTAATCAAACTTTTATAAATTTAAGCACTTTTGTCCGTTTTATTAAATTAAAGCATATTTCAGCATCATGATCAAATCAATGAACCTGCAGTCCATGTAATGCCCCATAAACTGTTTGTGCCTGTACAAATTTAAAAAAGAAAAAAATGTGTTAAAATTGATAATATGAAATTGATACAGGCAACTGCTGTGCCACAACAAGTGACACAACAGTGATCTGCACCCTTGATTATCTTAGATTTACACAAGTTCAATTTAGACACATTATAATCAACGGTGAACATCATCGTTGTGTCATTCGTTGTGGCTCAACTGTTGTGCCCGTATCATTACTTTTTTTCATAACATGAAAAACGCGTGTTTTGTCATGCACTATCATAACTAAAAAACACGTATTTTGTGTTACAGATACGGATTTCATACGCACCTCAATGTATACATACAATGGATTTCCCTGAACAGGTATAGTTAGACCGTACGATTCATCAACACCGTGTTGTAACTGCATTAAAATACAGAATTAAACATATAAACTCATCCATTAATTAAATCAAAGAATAAGATATTAAAAAGAAAATCTCAGAATATTATATACCTCATCATTAGATGATCGAACGACGATGTGTATACCCTTAATGAGATTCTTAGAGGAACTGGAATTAGCAGAAACAACATGGCCAGCTGTAATTATGTTAATTAATCTATTAAATCCTTCATTTAGGATTCCTGATGAATCTGCATAATTACCTCCATCTGTTTTGAGCTCCAATTTATCACTTAGATAAAGTGTTTGTTTTCCATAAGTCACTGATTTGGGCATTGGCCATATGTATAAGTTTTTGTCATCAGCAAAAGCAACTGATATAATTAAAAAAATGATTACTAATAACCCAAAAAATAATATCTTTTGGGCCATTCTTCCTCTGAGCATATTCTGCAATTCAAAAAACAAATTGAAGAGAAAAAGACATAGTATGACGAACAAAAAGAGCTGCACACAGGACCACTAATCACCAGTGGATGTTGAATTCATGGCCTTGAGACAGAAAAGAGTCAGAAGTTTTGCTACGAAAAAGCAATGCACTTAAATAACAAAAAGAACGGTACTAACACCTATTGGCGAAGAATTTTAATTCACCAAACACAGAAACAATTCATAGATGTCCTGCCTCGTACTCCTAAGACGCCAACGTGGATAAAGACGAACGAGACCCGCGACTTGACACGAAGGCGGAAGATATAACAAAATTATGGTCATACTAACATCACTGCTTTCGAAAATTCGACTACATGTATAAATGATTATACTGAATATGATTCACAATGTTATTGTGAAAAATAACCTCAGCAGCCTAAATACCCTTGGACTTGCAATTTTCATGAAGAAACAAAATAAAATCTCTAGGTTTCTGAAGGAAAAGGGCAAGTAACTAATTGTAGATCTTCTGGGACATTCAAAGAAAGCTTTATGAATGTATAAGAAATTATTGAAAACATACCATGGAAATGAAGGTGGTTTGCATGAAATCAATTGTATCAGAATGTGGAAGCAGTTGCTCAATCTCTCCAAGAGTTTCCTCTCCATTCCTTGATCGATTAACGGCTTCACGCCTACACATTTAACCAAATAGCTAAAAATAACTGAAAAAAAACAAAAGGAGAAGTAGATAACGCATAAAGCAATAACAGATTTTACAGATTTTACCTCCCCAAGCGTGAATCATATCTCATGATGACAGCTTCCACAAATGCTCCATTCTGCAAGGAGTTAAAAGTACTGCCAACGGATTCACAATATAAACTCATATTATATAGATTATAGGCATAACCAACCATCCATCTGTAGACATATAACAGAGGACAACATCCCATAACCTCTTTGGCCAGTTATTGCTATTGATTCATCGGATAACTGATGCAAAAACAATTTTCTACTCAATACAGCATGTGTTGTGCGTGTACCTGTAACTTGATGAGGAGCTTGGTCGTGACTTGATCAGAAGAATGCAGCACAGAGTGAACAGATGAAGTAGAGGGCTTGAACTTCAAATTAAGCAGCGTGTAAGCTGCAGCTGGCAAAGATGGAATATCCTCCCACACACTATTAGGTTTCTGTAAGATGTACCTGAAAGCAACAACGATTGAAGTTTGCAACAACAGAAACAGAGAAAGAAAGAAAAACTAAATCGAGTAAAGGAAATTATAAAATCAGCAGAAAATTAGAAGATAAACAAAATTGAGAACATGGATGGACCTCCAGATGAGAGGGATGAAGCGAATGTTGATTCCGGCGTTCTGGAATTCAGTGGTGATAGTCGAAGCATCAAAAACTGACTTATAACTCATCGTTTATCCTCTTCTGTATTCTGTAGGCAGAGGGATCACGTCTTCATATTTGCAAGCAGTACAAAATTTAAAAATGTCAAAGAATTAACATACCTTCTCTGATTAGCTTCTGTAAATCTGATTGGAATGAGAAAGACAAACCCACGAAGCTACCAATCTCATCTGCTGGTCTAGAATCAATGAATAAAATGCGCATTAAGGACGATTTGAAAAAAAAAATCTGGGTAGATCCAAACATTGAATTGCCGCAGAGATTTTGCAGGGTAACCAAAACCTTTAATTACTCAAGCAATTCGACCACCTTCTTTGGGACTCATGAAGAACTGCAATATGACCTAGAATTAATACATAAACAATGCATTTTAATCCCAAAAACAGGCATACAAAAACAATACAGTACAAAATCTTGTAAAAAGAACAATTTCTGAAAAAAATTAAGCTAAACTCCGAATTCAGCAATAAAAATAAGAAACTCAAAAGAAAAACAAAAACAAATCGGGAATCTAAATTGGCTGCAAACAAATTCTCCCAAAATTAAACATCAGCCATACCAAAATCATATATAGAAAAACGATTGTTGCAACCCAAAAAGCCTCGAAGAATAACCGATTCTTGCAACCCAAAATGCCCGGAAGAACAAGAGACAGAAATACATGGTACCTGCTGCAATATCAAACGATTGAAGAAGACGCAGAAACTCCACAGCAACGTAGCAGCAGAAAAACTATAACAAAAGCCGATTATAATGACCACCATCATCTTCTACGTTCGGTGATTGAGGATAATGGAGGGTGTAAGTGGAGAGAACGGAAGACGACTGGCCAAAGAATACGGTGGTGGAGGTTGAATTTCAGTGTGGAGTGGAAGAAGCGATACAGCCACGCACAAAAATGGGATGACACATAGATGCTAGGTCATCAAATTAAAACGACGTCGTTTCCTATTCCCCACCACAAACGACAAAATTGTCGTACCTATCAGCCGCATTTAATATGTACTCCATACATATTAAGATGTATTTTGCTTGTTTGCTTATGTTTAATATTATATTGATCTTCTTTGGGGGGATGGGGGGTGGGGGGATCGAGACTTAATTCAAGAGCATAAACAACTCATTACATGTAACGAGTATAAATAACTAATTAAATGTTTAACTATCAAACACAAAATTAACTAATTAAATGTTTAAGTATCATCTCTCCCAAATTCGTGAACTAAAGGGGAGGTAGATAACTATATATTGGGGAAATTGGGGAGAATGACAAAAACAATTCATCAATTAAGGAATACGACATGTTTTCAAAACTTTTGCATCAAAGACAAAAAAATTTTTTTTTTTTTAAATTCTGAACTCTGTTCCTACCATAAAAAAAACCAACACACTTTATCTCTCATTCATATTTTTTAAACGCTTATATCATTCAATCTATAACAAATTTGAAAATTCTTTCATCAAAATTTTTATTTTTTAAATCACGCTTTCTTTGTTTTGAGACGCACATTCACCATATTCTGGTGTAATTTCCTAAAATCCATTGTCGAAATTCACTTATTTTTGGGATTCGCTGTCGGGATTCAATGAGTAAATTTCGACAATGAATCTCACGAAAAATGATGTGTTTATATCGAACCAAGTCTCAAAATGAAGAGTTTGAAAAAATCAAAAATTCAGTGATATTTTGCATCGCATTTGAAGATCTAGATCAAATGATATGAGTGTTTGAAAATTAAGGTAGAAAGAAAAAGAAAAAAACAGTTACACTAAAGCGCGTGTTGGGGTGGTTTTGATTTATTTGTTTGGCCTTGAAATTTATAAAAATTATAGAATTTGTCCTTCTTCTTATAAAAAATATTGTCGCGTCCTGTTAATTAAAAATATTTCAATATGTGTAATTTTACCAAATTTTCTATAAAAAACATATGGCTGTTTTAATTTTTTGAAAATAAACTTATGAATGTTTGAATAATTTGAATGGTGTAGTGCACTAACACTGTGATAGAATGTTTTTATCAAACATACCAGGACCATAACAAATGGAATATTGGTTAAATGTCAAATATTAATTGAAAATCGTTCTATTCTTCATTTTTTATGAAAATTGTTTAATATTTAAAATAAGGATAAATATAACATGTAAGTTATGATTTAATTCATATGAATCATTAATGAACCAATTAAGTAACAAATGAGAAGAATAAGATCATTTATAAGAACCGGTATTATTCAACATATCTTTTTCATAAATGTAACGTAAACATGAAACCATGTATAATACTAAACTCAAATATTGTTTTATGTGATGTCTTCGGTTTTCATTTACAATTAAAATTCAACAGTTTTGGTTATAAAATATTAAGGATACAAATATATTATTGTTTATCAAATCAAAACATTTCGCCATCAATCAATGTATTCATATCATTGTCAATAATGATTTTAGATAATACGTATAATTCATGGGATTGAGAAGGAAAAGTATATAACATAGTATATGAACAAAACATAGCAATAAGTTTTAGTTTTGGACCAATTTTCGTTTCACATATGGCAGTTGGTTTCATTTCTTTCTTTAAAAAGGAAACACAGTCTGTGTAAATCAATAATTAGATTCCGTAACAGACTAAAATCACTAGTTTGTTTCTTCTCTTTATTATACATCAACAGCGTCATTCAAAACTTAAGTAACTGAAGATTCTTAGAGTCTTCACACTATTCAACATAATTTCCTACTCATCAATAAACTATATATGTATTATTTCTTCTTTGAAACTTTTGTTAATCGTCTATATATTCATATTTTTACGCACGAGAAAGAAAATATAAGCATTTGGTACCTGAATTTACCATATAGATTGATGATACCAAATATATCGCCTCAGGTGGGGTCGCGCCTGGGAGGCGCGACCACATATACGGCGACGCCAAAAGGTATTAAGAGCAAGGCCGCCGCCCACGACCCTCTTAAAGTCTCGTCAAAGCTAGGGGGCCGATGGGCGATCAAAAATATAATGCTCTTTAAGGGAGCCGCGCAAGACTTAAGAAGAAAAACGGGGGATGAAGGCCGACGACGAAGGCGGCGACCCGGCGACCACGAGGGGTCGCCGCCGGATATTACTTCCACTTGCTACTAGATATTTAACCCACTTGATGACGGATATTTAGTATTTACTTAGCCGCTAAGACTAGTGACTAAGTCGCTTCTCGCACCGCCGATCTTTACTTCACCCCTAAGTTTATTCTTCCTATAAAAGGAAGTCTTGTGTAACCTAACCGGATATATAATAAAAAAAGCAAGTTAAAGCTCGCAAAAAAATACTCTATCGCCGCCGCCTACCTCCGGCCGGCCGGCACTAAAATAACTCGCCTATAAGCCGGATATCCACTAAACATTGATACAAATATCTATGATACAATCCTAAGTATTTATTTTATATTTAAGGTTAAATAAAATCGAAAATCCTACTCAAATTTTCGCCACTTTTTCAAAATTTTAAGGAATCTAGATACATTGAACTTGAAGCATTAATGATTCAACAAAGTGCATTGTACTTAGATGTTTCATTCATGGCCGATCTTGGTACACTAATTGGCGCCTTCCTTGGAAGGAGTTTCTAGGAAGTCCTTTCTTATTTCTAGGTAGTCTTTAATGTTAATTCATGTATCTCAATTCGAATTCACCTATAAAAGGCGTGGCATCTTCATTGTAAACTAGAGAGATTTCAACTTTGAGTGAATTATATAAAATATTGTGAGTTTATCTTGTTACCTTGTTGATTAGGTAATTCGATTGACTTGAGAATTTATCAAGGATCTGAGCAATCCTTGTGCGGCGTTCTCAACTTAGTTTTTCGAAGTGTGATTCCGAGAAAAACTAAGTCCTTGCTCGTTGTTTTCCTTCTTTCTTCTTCGTTTCCTTCGTATTTTCTTCATTGCATCCTTAATCTAGATCCCGAATCGTATCAAACATCCACCGTCGCGCCACCGTGATGATTTCGCATCATCGTTGGCTCCGTTACCGGGAAAGACGGTGCGAAAATCACCTAAAGCTCATGTCGAAGAAGAGGTAATCTTGCAAAGAAAACCCTCAAACTGCCTTCGTTTCCTTCCTTTAGCAAAGAAATCATTCAAAAGGTGACCTTTTTACATCGAAAGCTTATACCCAGAAAAGCCCTTATCAAAACAAAGTCCTTTTAGCAAATCGCTTTCCTGGGGTTAACACACACAAATAACCTTTCTTGCCGCTATTCTTCCCCTAAAAAGCCACCCCACAGAGATGGCAGGAAGTAAAGGACACTTAACACCCCAAACCCCTGCAAAAGGTGTTATGCTACATCAGACTCGTGTAGAGGGCGTAGGAGAAACGCTTGACAATCTCCCCCCCGAGGGAGAGAGATCGCAAAGAGGGCCCTGGCACCTAGCGACGCTCGAAATGTCATCAATCAAAAGGCCAAGTCAAAGGAGGCTATTGCTACTCTTGATGAGGCTCGCAGAGAACGAGAAAGGTCGCAAGGGAGCCTAAGGCCGACCCCTGAGGGAGGACCAGGTTTTCAGGAGGATCCGGAGATAGCAGAAATGAGAGAGTATGCGAGGTATGCAGAAACCATGTATCTCACCAACTCTCGTTTAGTGGCCAAGGGCCAGGCCCCAATGTCGATTCGACCCCCGAATCCTCCCAGAAATGAAATCGCTCCTGCGGTCTTAGATAAAGGTCGCCAGAGTCAGATCCAGCAGATTGATATAGAGGAAAGAGTACACTCATCGGGTCGCAAAGGGCTGAGGAAGGAGAACCCGCAAAACTCGACCCCCCAGAGCGTGATCACCAAAGAGGAAAAACAGTTGAAAAAAGGCTCGGCTTTCAGAAGGTTAGGTGAGAAGGACAAGGCTTCGGCCCCAAGTCGTCTCGGCCTTCCCGGGGAGGAGTACCCCCCCCAACAAGACATGAGCGCGCAAGATTCTCGCACAATTATCAGAGAAAAAAGGGCCCGCCTAGAGGGATCGCGAGAGCATAGGGAGTCGGAGCATCGAGCGGAGCGAGCTGATATGCAAGCACCGTCACGACCCAGGCCCGACCCTATCTTGGCTGAACAGATGGAAGTAATGAGAAGAGAGCTCGCAGAACTCAAAAAGGCGAGACCTGTCGAGAAGGTCGCTCCAATCTCAGGGATCGATGTGCTCGCTAAAGGGATTACTGAAACGTTGCCTCCCAGCAGAGAAAAGGTTATTTATCCCAGTTACAACTATTACAATGGGAATTCATGCCCGAACAATTGGCTCACCGCCTTCCAGGGTCGCATCACCCTTGCCACACAAAATAAATCCGCATGGTGCATCGCATTAGTCGGCAGCATGCAGGACAGGGCTGCGTCCTGGATACGCGGGCTTCCTCGCGGCTCAGTTGAAAGTTGGGAAGATTTATCGGAAAAGTTCGTCAGAGAGTTTGAATCGGCGAGCAGACCGAAGAAAACAATTGAGGACTTATATGAGGTTCGTATGGGAGGGCATGAGTCCGGAAAGGAATATTACGAACGGTTCATCAGAATATATGACCAGACAAGAAACATTCCGGACGATGCAGTCATAACGTGCTTCCTCACCGGAATCGCCAAAGGCCCGATGAAAACTGAATTCAACCCGCGACCCCCAAAGCGGTTCTCCGGGAGATGTTAGAAAGGGCCGAATGATGGGGGTCGCCGAGGCGCCATCCTCGGGAAAGCAAAACCTAAGGCAGAGCCACGTTCACCAAAGGAGGATCGCACGGATGAGCGTAAAAAGGAAAAGGGTCGAGATGCTAATCGTGATCGTGAGGTAAAGAAACCGTACAGATTCAGCGAGGATAACTTCACCCCGCTCAACACCAAAGCATCCCAAATACTGTTTGAGATTCGCGAACATTTTGACATACCCAAGCCTATGAGAGGCGACCCTGACAGTCGTGATAAATCCAAATACTGTGATTATCACAAGGACCATGGCCATATCACCGATGAATGCTTCACCCTGAGACGCGAGATAGAAAGGCTGATCCGTGAGGGACCAGCGAATAAATATAAGCGCGAGGGGAACAACGCCCCCAGTCAGGGACGCCAACCTCGCGTCTATCAGAAAGAGGTTCAGGTCATCCACGGGAATATTCCCAGCAACCATCAACTGAAATCTCAGATAAATCAAATTAATACCCGCGGCTTCGAAAAGCAGATAGTGTTGGGAGAGAATGAGAAAGGAATCATATTTACAAAAAGTTAGCTGACAACAGTCAACGGCCCTTTGGAAATACCCCTCATTCTAAAAGTAGGAGTGAACGACAAGCACGGCGTCAACCGAGTAATGGTCGACACAGGGGCTGGCCGCGATGTCATCTATCTCGACTGTTTGAAACAGATCGGGTTTGGGGAGGCCAAGTTAAAACCCTACCTTGGGGTGCTCGAGGGCTTTACCAACGACACAGTGCGGGTCAAAGGCACGATCGACCTTAACATCACTTTAGGCGACTATGAGCCCTGTCGAACTGAGGTGATAACTTTCTTGGTCATTGACCTCCCCTCCTATTACAACATGATTTTGGGGATCCCAGTTATGAAAAAGTTTCAGATGGTGGCATCTGTTCCCCACCAAAGGGTCAATTTTTCCATATAGGGGATGAAATTGGGGTCGCCACAAGTCGGCCCGGATTTTTCCTCGAATATATGACCAAAAATAGGGTCGACTCTAGGCGATCCCGAGTGGAGGGATTCAACCTGGCTACGAATCAGATTGCCACGATAAAAGAAGTCCCAGAGGGAACAGTAGAGGTTGAAACGTTGCAGATCCGGGACGAACCCGATTTCACTGCTGAGGATGACCTGGTCGAGGTCATCATAAACGACAAACACCCAGATCAGAAGATAAAGATAGGGTCGCAAACAACCCAGAAAGATAGGGAAGGACTGATCGAGCTTCTGAAGGCAAACTTGATTCCTTCGCCTGGGAGGTAACCGATATGAGAGGGGTGGAGTCGGAGGTCGCCTTACATTATCTAAGTGTCGATCCCAACTTCAGGCCAATACAATAGAGGGCGCGTCAATTCTCTACAGAAAAAGAGGTCGCAATAAAAATTGAGGTCGAGAAACTTTTAGCAGTGGGCATAATCAAGGAACTTCAATACCCCACCTGGCTGGCAAACGTGGTAATGGTGAAAAAACACAACGGCAAGTGGCGGATGTGCGTCGACTTCACCGATCTAAACAAAGCTTGCCCAAAGGACCCTTACGCGCTGCCCCGAATTGATAAAATGGTCGATGGGATCGCAGGGTTTGAAACCCTAAGCTTTCTGGACGCCTACTCCGGTTATCACCAGGTCAAAATGGCAGACGAAGACAAGGAGTTGACGGCCTTCAGGGCCGCCGGCGGTCTATATTACTATGAGATGATGCCGTTTGGTCTAAAGAACGCAGGTTCAACCTATCAGAGAATGGTGAACAGAGTTTTTAGCACACAGATAGGCAAGAACATGGAGGCTTACATTGATGACATGGTCGTGAAATCGAGTCGCCAGGATCACTTGGTGGACCTTCGCGAAACCTTCGCAAATGTGAAAAATCATTCGATGAAGCTAAACCCCGCCAAATGCACCTTTGGGGTCCAGGCAGGGAAATTTTTGGGCTTCATGGTGAGTCAAAGGGGGATTGAGCCCAACCCCGAGAAAATCGAGGCACTAATCAATATGAGCGAGCCAACTAGCATCAAGGAAGTACAGAGGCTGAACGGAAGGGTAATAGCCCTGGGAAGGTTCATTTCAAAATCCGCGGAGAAGAGACTACCTTTCTACAAAATCCTAAAGGGGAATAAAACCTTCTCATGGACAGAGGAGTGCTCGCAGGCTTTCAACGAGCTCAAGGCTTATCTCTCAAGTCCGCCATCGCTTACTAGCCCCGCGGTCGGAGATGTTCTACTACTATACCTAGCGCCTCAAATAGGGCCGCCGTCGCAAAGACTTATCAAGGAGGAGGGTACCTTGCAAAGGCTCGTTTATTATGTTTCGATCTAAGGCTTTAAGCCCCGTAGAATGCGGTTATTTTAATATCGAAAAGTTAGCCTCTTTGCGTTGTCATAGCTGCCCGAAAATTGAGGGCTTACTTTTCATCACATTCAATTACAGTATTGTCAGACGCGCCGCTACGGTAGGTCCTCCACAAGCCAGACCTGTCAGGTCGTCTGTTACGTTGGGCCATCGAGCTCACCGAATTCGATATCCGCTACGAACCTCGAAAGGCTATCAAAGCACAGGCGTTGCCCGATTTTATCGCCAAAACAAGCTTCAACGAAAATATCCAGGAGCACGTCGATACGGATAATAGCCTCGACAAAAGTACCGCAGCGGACGAGCCTAAACGACCAAGTCACGCGTTGCGCGGCTACGTCGATGGCGCCGCCAACCTTAAAGGTTGCGGTGCGGGGATCATCTTACTAGAGCCGGAACCTCGAAGAGATTGAGAAGACCCTAAGGTTTAACTTCACCGCATCAAACAACCGGGCGAGTATGAGGCGGTCATCGCGCAGACTTGAGCTCGCCGAGCAATGAAAGTAGAAAATGTGCAAGTTTTCTCGTGATTCGCGATGAGTAGTAAATCAAGTGACTGGATCGTTTGGCATCCATTGCGAGATTCTACAAAAATATATAAATCTCGTCAAGAAACTCGAAAGCGGCTTTAAATACTGCGAGTTCACCAACTTCCCTCGAGAGGACAATCATAGAGCTGACTATTTATCTAAGCTGACCAGCGAGGACGAAACTAGCAACCCATCTATCATGGTAGAATACCTGTCAGTGCCCGCCATCGACAGGGTCGAGGTAATGGACGTACAACTCAGAAACCCCTGTTGGATTGATATCATAAAGGACTATATCGATTCCGGAAAACTCCCTGATGATCCAAACGAGGCAAAAGCCCTGGTAAGAAGAGCTGCTAGATACACCATCTTAAGCGACGTTTTATATCGGCGATCGTTCTGTAAACCTTTACTAAGATGTGTACGAACTGAAGAGGTCGATGGAATTCTCACAGAGCTGCATAAGGGAGCATGTGGTGGTCACCCGGCTAGCCGCACCCTTGCACAAAAGATTTTGCTGGCCGGATATTATTATGCTGGCATGCGATGTATGTCAAAAATTTGCGGACATCCCCAGGAAACCGTTAGTCGAGCAAAGCATCGTCGTCGCCGCTTGGCCGTTCGACATGTGGGCCATCGACCTCATTGGGCCGTTAAAAAAAGGCCGCTCCGGATGCGAATACGTGGTGGTCGCCGTCGACTACTTCACCAAGTGGATCGAGGCCAAGGCCTTGGTAAAAATCAGCACCAAGGACATAACCTATTTTTTACTCGATCAAGTATGGACTAGGTTTGGCGTCCCCAGAGTAATAGTATCGGACCACGGACCCCAATTCAGAGAGGAGTTCGACACATTCTGCGGAGAGAACAACGTCAAGCATTGGAAATCGTCAGTATGTTATCCACAGGGAAATGGTCAGGCTGAAAATGCAAACAAACAGGTACTCAGCGTGCTGAAAAAGAGCTTGGGCGAAAAAGTGGGTTAATGGCCTGATCACCTCCCCGCGGCCTTATGGGCTCTCAGAGCGTCGCGAAAAACGACTACGGGGGAGACCCCGTTTGCTTTAACCTATGGATCCGAAGCTATGGCACCAGTGGAAATGGCCCTACCAAGTTTAAGGGTCGCGCATTTCAGCGAGACAGACAACCCGCTCAAGAGAAAGCTCGATCTTGATTTGGCTGAGGAACGGCGAATTGAATCGTATGGCCGTCTGCTCAATTGAAAACAAGCCACCAAGCGTCACCATGACAAGCACATTCGAGGTCATCACTTCGCCGTGGGAGATTATGTTTCGCGAAAGAGGCAGGCTACCGGCCACGAGGCCAAGAAAGGAAAATTATCGGAAAATTGGGAGGGACCAGTAAGGATCGCTCGAATAGTCAAAAAAGGAACTTACACGCTAAGTGATAACCAAGGCCGCGAATACAACCGACCTTGGCATGCAGATAATCTAAAAAAATATTATATGTAAAGATAACATCTGCTGCATGCGAGCAGGGCACTTGGAGAATGAAATCAAAATAAAAGAACATCTTCATTCGTAAAGAGGGAGTACAATTGTTTCTAGCAAATCTGCGGCCTACATCGCCCTTCGATCTAGCCAAAAACAAGGGGATCACTTCGTCAAAAAAAAAAAAAAAAAAAAAAAAAAAAGAAAAAGGGCCTAATGGGTGTATCTAGTACGATCCAGTGAGTGCCCTGGCACCCCAGCTAAACTACACAGCTTGGTTATCAGCGAAGCAAAAGGGAAGCGGCAATTACGTTCCATGGAAACCGCAAAACTAATCGCCTCACGGTGAATCAGGATCCCCCAATCAATGTCAACATGGTGATCGCGAATGGCGTGCAAAAGGAGAGTTTCTTCTTCACGAACAGCCTCGCGGTCCATGGTTGGAAGGGCGCGTGAGTTAATAAATTTTTCCACTCGCGATTGCTGCGAGACAAATCGGATGAGGGTCCCTATACACGAGGCCGTTCAGAATCTGGAAAAAGCTCACGGATGGCTCGACGCAGGCGTGCTTGCTTATTCGACTCATCGCCAAGGCCCCAAGCGACCTCATAATGGGATGAGGGGTCGATAGCAGGTATACCCAGGGCACCATTGATAGCTTCCGCGGTAAAAGCAACCGCGACGCCACGAAGGGTAACACAGCTAACAGTCCCTTCAGATGCGGCTTCAGATAAAATAGAATAGAACTCCCTCACCATTGTAAGATTGGGAGGTATTGAGGAAGGTGGCATTACGAAATCTGTCCACCCGGAGAAACGTACCCGCAACAGAGAACCATCACCCTCAACCTTGCTCTGATTCAAGCCCCTCTCCCTCGCGGGCTCGACCCCTTCAAAATAGTGCCAGAAATTATCTTTGGCAACAGGGGAAGCAGTGAGGAAGAAGGGGGATACATCTCGCATTGGCCGGTCTTTCCACACTTGCACCCTACCATCTCCAGAGGAAAGAGACATGGCTCCAACGCCAAAGAAATACTCAAAAGAATGAAAGAGGAATGAAAATAAGGTTAGGCTTGCCCCTCATTTTATAGCAGAGATTAACAAATGGAAGGGCCAAGATCATTTAGATCCTACGGCCAGGCATGACGCGGTTTATCTGAAATTCGAAATTCAAAGGACACATTTAATACCTGTCCGTTATCTGCCCAAGATTCTAGTCTATATATATGCGCAGTTACTAGCACGAGATTTTAGGCCGTTTTAAACACGCATGCACGGTCAGTAAGCCGTCAAATCGGTTCAAACCCCTGGATTCCCGACAAACACGACAGTCGAGAAAGGTTAGTTTAGTCCAATCGGCTGAGTTCCCAAGTTTCAAGCGAGCCTCTGCTCTGCCTCAAACTTAGGGGGGCGCAGACAGAAAAATTCAAACATCAACTCAGATAAATCACGGATCATCCTCAGCAAGGGGGCCGCAGCGACCATCACCATTTACAACAAAGTCCGCAACAACAAAGAGCTACAGGATCCTGCGACGATGATGCCGATTACTACTACAAGATGATTTGTTTCGCTCAAGCCTCTCCGCGCCTCGCCATGGGAAATTTTAAAAGCGCAACTGGAATTTTTCGATCATCTATTAGCTCGTCAGCCTTATTTATTTTCGCGAGCTCCACAAACCTCGCCAAAATAAAGGGGGCCGCATACAGTACAATACAAGACATGGGAATCGAATCAAAGAAACAAGTGCAAATATATAAAGGAAAGCCAAAGGCGGCCACAAACCAAATCCAACAGGCCAAACGCGGCCGCAATGTCAATGCAAAAAGTAAAGATAAACTAAGTTATTACAATCATCAAATGAGGACACCAAATAGTTCAAAAGAAACAAAGTTATTATTACAGAGCCGCAGAAATATAAATTGTTTCAAAGCAAAAGCACAAGGCATTCAGACGGAGCCAGGGGGAGTGTCGATGTACTCATCACCAGGTTGATCACTTGCAGGAGGGTTCTTCAAAATCGCAAAATTGACAGGATTGACTGGAGGAGGATCCCACACGGGGTCGCCGCGCTGTATCTGATTAGTTTGAATGGCGATAATGTGATCTGCGGCGTAAGGGATATCCGGGTGGATGGCCAACAGGTCGGGAGATCGCTGGGACATGTTAACCCAACGGAGCATCTCCTCAAGAGTGATGCTCTCCCGGCCATGATAAGCCCAAAGACAGCAAGCGAGATGATTAAAACCTTGGTCGAAGCTGGCCTCCTGATAATCGCCGAACTCATCAGAAAGCTTAAAGGCCTCCACAGCTGCTGGACCCGCCTCCTCTCGCGGCCTCTCGCAGCTAGCCGAGTTTCTCCTTTAAACCGGCGATCTCCTCGCGCGCGACCACTAACCCTTCGCAGATTGGCGGGTTTCCTCCCTCAGAGCTTGCACCTTCTTCTTCAGCTCCACATCCAGTTTGGCGCTCTCCGCCATAGCTTTTTTCATCCGATCAACCTCAGCGAGCGCCGTCGCATTTTTGCTTTCAGAACTGATCCTGGCTTTCTCCGAGGCCCCAAGTGCCGCCGTCACTTTCTTCAGTTCAGCTTTGCGCGTCTCAGTGGCCTCGATCGCCTTGTTTATGCGAGTCCCGAGCTAAAAAGAGACAAGATTGTAAGCCCGGCAAAAACGCAAAGTATGAGAGGAAGGAAAAAAATACAAGATAAACAAAAGCTTACCATTGAGGCAGCGATACCAAACTGGCCTGAGAGATCTTTGAGTTCGGCGACCTCATCGCCGGCCGGGGCGTCATCCTGAATCACGACGCGAGAGGTGATGCCCCTCCCGATCTCCAGTTGAACCCCGTGCGGCGAGTCCCATGCCAGGCGACCCAAGGGGATAACGTCAGCAATGGCCTCTCTTATCTGGCTCGCCTTGTTCATATCAAGGCTTTGAGTGAAATTGGGGTCCAGCCATACAACCTCTTTCCCTTTGTAACCACGGGGCAGTATCCCAGACGGCAGCGGCTCCACCTCCTCAAGGACCTCTTCAACGATAGACTCAGCCCGCACAGAGCCCTTGTCAGCAGCCCGCTTATCCATGCGATCAGGTCCTTTATCAACGCCGCCAGCCGTTTTGGCTTTCTCAGTCCGGGATCGTTTCTGGCCTTGGGTCTCTTTCACAGATTCCTCAGCTTGTGTTCTCTTTTGGCCTACATTCTGGATCGAGCCCGCACCCGTGGACGTCGCTCCGACCCGAGTAGGATCATATGCCTCATCAACAACAGTAGCGTCCACTGTGCGGGGTACTTTCCCCAGAGCCTGTTTCAAGGTCGCCTGTCGGGTCTTAGCTCGCTCCTCGGCAAGCCTCTGCTTTTGAGCTCGATGTTCGGTTGCGTCCATACCTGCAAAACGGGTTCGTTAAAAACGGATCCAAAGGAAAGGGCAACGCATGAAAGAATAAAGCAACTTATGAAAAGAACAGATAAATGCAAGAAAATTGACAGGGCGGTCTTCTTTCCGGGTCGCCTCTACATACGGGGCACTCAGACGGAAAGCATTGGCCTATATGGCAATCCCCTACCCAATCAGGATCGCTCTCCTCAGGGGCCACAACAACTAACGGTTCCACATCACCCAGACCCACAATGCCGGCCTTGCGCCCAAATTGAAGGGCCAAGTCAAGAAAATCTACCCAAGCGACATTCCTCAAGGAAGCTTCGATTCCATCAGATTGTATAAGTGTTATGAGTCCTTTCACCAAGCGCTGCTCCGTAACTAAAGGCTCGCCAATCAACAGGGTGGATTTAATCTTGCGCTTTGCGGCCCTAGGAAAAGGCCAGCCGACCTTGGATTCCACCTTAAGGATCCGCTCATGCCATCTATGAATCTTATTTGGCAGCAAGAATAACAAGCGAGGCGTTTTGGTCCTCAGAGATATTTTTCCCGGGATGCTCGTCCCACAGAACCCGTAGAATTGGCCCAGCAAGGTCAGCGAAGGCTCTATATTCATTGTCCGGCACATCACAATGAATGCCATAATCTGAATAATGGCGCCAATGGAAAAATCAGAGGGCAGGGCCCCCATAAGCTCGCAAATCCTAGTGAAGAAAGGGTCGAAGGGAGGTCGGAGCCCCGCATAAAAATGGTCAAAGTGTAAGATTAGGATGTCATCTGACCGGCGAGCACAGACGTAATCCTCGCGGTCCCCAGGTTTGAACTTGTCCTCCTCCTTCTCATAGTCGAGCGAGAGAAAACCGGTATACACTTGTATCAATTTTAAATCGGCGACGGATGAACCGGTTAAGATCGTCGCTATCACGAAGCTTCGCCCACTTTTTCTCCAAATCCTTCTCATACTCGGCTTGGATCGCAAATTCCCTTAACGCTTCGGGATTATTGGGTGCGGGTTTCTTAGTCTTGGCGCCTCTCCCACGCTTGTTTTGGGTTCCCTCTTCCTCTTTGGTTTTTTGGGAAGCTCCCAAATGATCTGGCGAGGTAAGGGGGCGTTTTCATCCTCACTAGAGCCCATCAGCTCGTGAAGGGCGGCATCCTCCCGATAAGCCTCGTCATGATCAGCGGCGCCACTGGGACTGGGATTAGCGGTCTGTTCTTCCACATCAGAAATCCCTCTTTCGCCGGCTCCGCTAGTGCTTGCCCCTTGGGCCCCGCGCCATTTCCTTGCGGCTCTTATTACGTTGCGGGGCGGGATCGGGGAACAGAGAATCTAAGTCAAAGGGATCGCCACCTACTCGAGCTGCGGTCTCCCCTCCGGTTATCTCATCCAGCAGGTCGTCCCCGACGGACATTTCAGGACTAGAGGAATAGTCGCCCTCTTCATCCTGGGCATAATCGAAGGCCTCCCGCTCTTCATCGGAGTCGCCTCTTAAGGAATGATCACCGTCAGACATCCTGCAAAAACAAGAGGAAAAGGTGGAGCTTTCAGACCTGGGATAATAAGAATTAAACCAGGAAGGTAATCGCACCCATCTCGACGCCCTCCCCTCTGTTTTTACAGGAGAAATGGAAAGCAAAATTGCCAGAAAGGGAAATACAAATTCCAAAGGCAAACACGATAAGAAATGAGAGTTTCTAGGCCAAACCGCCCAATTCTCCCCCTCTGCCCTTTTTCCAGAAAGAACCACCCCCACAATAAGAGCACCAACCCAAAAAAAAAAAAAAAAAAAAAACTTAAACTTTTCTCAAAAAAAAAAAAAAAAAAAAAAAAAAACATATTACATCCAAACACATTGCCCAAACAGTGGATCAAATACCACGAAAAAGTTCAAAAAACAGACAAAAGTGGAGGAAAATGGGGTAAGAGGGGAAGAATTTACCTGTTTACGCGAAGAGGATGAAGAAAAACAGCCTTAGGAGCACGCCGGAATCTTCAACTCTGGCCGGAAACTTCAAAATTCGCTTCAACCACTACCGAATCCTCGCCGCTACCCTTCGCCGGAAACCCTTTGCTAATCCCGTAAAGAGGAGAGAGCTTAACGAGAAAACCGTGGAGAATTAGAAGAGTGAAAAGTGAAGAGGTGTGAAAGAAGTCGGCCTTATATAGGCAGGCTCGAGTTTCGATCGTGCGGCCGGGAGTTAATCCATCCAACGGTTGAGATTTGTGCGGTCGATTCGAATTCCAAAATTCAAAAACCGCAATCATTATGGAGGCTAACTGGTATCCACGTGTCTGCTCGGGCAGTTACCAAGGGCGTCACTACCACGAAGTTGCTGTTATCAAGAGGGCTGACGCCAGCCACGATCTGACCAATCAACTGCCCCAATGATCCCTGAGCGGGTAAATAGCCTCGCAAAACAGACCCAGAGTTGCTTCGAAGGCCGCATGCTTTGAAAGCACGGTCCTTAGTGAACAAGTCGCATCAGACGACGAGGTCGCAAAACAGGCCCAGAGTCGCTTCGAAGGCCGCATGCTTTGAAAGCACGGTCCTTAGTGAACAAGTCGCATCAGACGACAAGGTCGCAAAAAACAGGCCTAGAGTTACTTCGAAGGCCGCTTGCTTTTAAAGTACGGCCCTTAGTGAACAAGTCGCATCAGACGACAAGGTCGCAAAAAACAGGCCCAGAGTTGCTTCGAAGGCCGCTTGCTTTTAAAGCACGGCCCTTAGTGAACAAGTCGCATCAGACGACAAGGTCGCAAAAAACAGGCCCAGAGTTGCTTCGAAGGCCGCTTGCTTTTAAAGTATGGCCCTTAGTGAACAAGTCGCATCGACGACAAGGTCGCAAAAACAGCCCGAGTTGCTTCGAAGGCCGCTTGCTTTTAAAGTACGGCCCTTAGTGAACAAGTCGCATCGGACGACAAGGTCGCAAAAACGAGCCCGAGTTGCTTCGAAGGCCGCTTGCTTTCAAAGTACGGCCCTTAGTGAACAAGTCGCATCAGACGACAAGGTCGCACGTACCCCATCTAAAAAGTTCATTACTCCACACTCGATATCTTCCCGAAGAATAATCAAGATATGGAGTAGGGGGCCATTGATGATACCAAATATATCGCCTCCAGTGGGGCCGCGCCTAGGAGGCTGCGACCACATATACGGCGACGCCAAAAGGTATTAAGAGCAAGGCCGCCGCCCACAGCCCCTCTTAAAGTCTCGTCAAAGCTAGGGGGCCGATGGGCGATCAAAAATATAATGCTCTTTAAGGGAGCCGCGCAAGACTTAAGAAGAAACAGGGGATGAAGGCCAGACGACGAAGCTGGCGACCCTGGCGACCACGAGGGGTCGCCGCCTGGATATTACTTCCACTTGCTACTAGATATTTAACCCACTTGATGACAGATATTTAGTATTTACTTAGCTGCTAAGACTAGTGACTAAGCTGCTTCTGCACCGCCAGTCTTTACTTCACCCCCAAGTTTATTCTTCCTATAAAAGGAAGTCTTGTGTAACCTAACCAGATATATAATAAAAAAAGCAAGCTAAAGCTCTGCAAAAAATAATCTCTATCGCCGCCGCCTACCTCCGGCCAGCCGGCACTAAAATAACTCGCCTATAAGCCAGATATCCACTAAACATCCACCGCTGCGCCACCATGATGATTTCTGCATCATCATAGATTAGCATCTATTACATGAGCTTCTCGGAACTGACAGTGAATGGGTATTTTAAAACAAAGAAAATGAAAAAAAAAATTTGGTGAAAAAAGCACGATTTTTGGTGGCATAGATAAAAAATTTGATTTGTTTTTGGCAAAAAAAAACAATAATAATTATGAATGATTGAACAATTTTAGTGGTATAGTACTCTAAAACAGTGATAGATTTTTCAGTTAATATACAATGAATAAGGACCTTTACATATACTTGTATTGGTTAAATGTAAAATACTACCTCCATCCAAGTTATCTATATTCTATAGAGTTCGTTTCGGGTTTATGATGGTGTAATCCCCGAATTAATAGGTTGGATATAATTATTCTGTCTGATGAATAATTTTGTTCGATTTATTATAGCTACTGAATATGGTTCCATGGTCCCCGACGTGGCTCCCAAAATAGCATATTAGATTTCTCGTCGTTTCACCTCAATTCTAATTAAATAGTGCATTGGGCTATTTAATTTGTTATGTGGATTAATTGTTTAGTTGGACTAGATAATTAAATACATGAAAAATACATTTTTCGTGGACTCGGCCCAAGGTGTGGAAAAATGCGTGTGGCCTTATTTTTTATTAGGGTGGGGCGCATGTTATTATTAATTAGTTATCAAGGAATTAGTTTTCATGGATAATTATTTAATGTGTGATTTATCTTTTATTTGGTAATTGATAATTCATGGAATATTAGATAATAATATTATTTATCCTAATTTGTTTGGGATAATTATTTTATTTGGAATAAGGATTAATCTAATAATTATCTCTTAATTATTAAATCCTTGGAGGACAAAGATTACTCTGCTATATAAAGAGAGTTCTCCCAAGCCTTTTGACAATCACATCACACGCATATTTGAGAGTATTATAGCTTGGAATTTTCGGCTATAATACTAGGGTTTCGAGTTGGGATAATCTTCGGGATTATTCCGGTAGCATATCAAGGAGGTCCGGCGGCGGGAAACACCATCCACCTGGTGTTGCTGGGAGACACACATTGGAAGGCTGTGGCTTCTCAACTTGCGTGGATACTACCTTTTGATCTTGGAGTTAAGCACCATAAAAAGGTAAAATCCAAACCCCCTTGTAGTTTGATCTTTAATTTGTGTTCTTTGTTTCGTTTAGATCTAGATCTGATGTATTCCGCTGCGTAATCGGGTAAATCTATGATTGATCCGACGATATTACATCTAACAAGTGGTAGCAGAGCCTTTGATGTAACGATCAAAGTATATGAATTTTAGATCTTGGAGTGGAAAAGCATGTTTTTAGATGTTTTTATTTCGTTTTTTTGTTAAATTCGAATTTTTGTCATGATGCATGCTTGTGAATGTTGATGCTGAAGAGATGGATTGGGGTTGGTATTGTTTACCCGTAGATCTATTTTGTAGCTCCTTTGTTTAGTAACAATTGAGCATAGGATTTGTATTTTTTTATGTCCTTTTTCGAAATTCCATGTAAAAGTAGCATCTTTTATTGAAATTTTGTTGTTCCGGGCTCGAAAAGATTAAGATCTTGAAGAAAAGCTGAAGATCAAGGCGAAAATGAACGAGGAGAAACGGCTAAATACCTGTTTTTTAATAAAAATTCTCGCGCTACAGACTTTTCGCGACGCCGAAAATCGTCGCTATAAGTCCGCTTCTTAAAAAACCAAAGCATGCGGCTAGGGTTTATTCTTCCAGCGGCTGCATCAATTTTTTATTTTTTTTTTGTTTTGCCATCAAATTTTCTTTATACAATCGGCGTATTGGCAGAAAATAAAAAATAAAAAAAATTTTCTGGAATATTTTTTTTAATTCAGCCGCATAAGAAAAAAAAAAAAAATTATTAAAAAGGTTTTATTTAATTATAATAAATTGGTTTTATTTGATTAGCCATTTCTCCTCTCGGGTGTTTGTGGTTCGTGATCCGGCGGTTCGAGTTCAAGATTCCAAGAACAAGACTCGAAGACATAGATTAAGTTTTACTTTTCCTTAGAAAATAGTTAGTCGGGGGTACCAACGGTCCATCTTGGTGTTTTACTTTTCGGTATAATTTTGTGTTTGATCAAGATTACGTGCTTAAAACCGGAAAATTGCCATGACTTGCATCTTCATGATTCCACTCCAATGCATGCACGTAGTTTTTTAATTTCGAATTAAAATAGACGTGTATAACTCGAATAATTAGTATGAATGCTTATTAATTTAATATGTGGTAGTTAAGTAATAAGTAGCTAATTATAAAAACCGAGGAACCGGGTTTTGTCAATCGTTACGATTTTAGCGATGGATTCTCGGTGAATCATACTTAGATAAATCGTTGAGTTTTCGGTGAACCTACCTTAAACAGAAACGAGATTACGCTTTGGTTGATAATTTAGAAATCGGAAAATCTTAGTACATGGGTTCGGAAATGGTCTAACCATGGTTGGGCGAGTTCAACCGAGCTTCGGCTCAATCGACTCCCCTCCACGTGTGATGTACGTTACAGTAGTTCGACAAGACTTAGCATAGCCGATAAGCCTTTGGGCTAAACGGGGCTTCTCTTGCCGGATTGGCCTGAACTGTCACATTTGTTACAACGAATAAGACAACGTAAGCTTTCCTACATAACCGACCCTGTTCGGAGTACTTTGATTTATTGTTTCTTATTGTCAAATCCGAAACCGTAATTAGTAAACCCACCACTTTTTCAAATTATTGAGTGTGAGTGGGAAAGGCGACAACCAACCCCACGGCCTCTACTATAAATGCAAGCACGTGAGAGAAGGGTGACACCTCGAGCCGCTATGATTCCGTCCCCTTGCGGGTGGTGTTCACCCCTATCAAAATTCAACGCTTGGTTTCCGAAAGGATAGGATTTTGGGTACTCGTTGAGTCATTGACCGACCTTGCGGCCGCACACTCGGGGCATACTTTGAGATCTGATATAGTAGGTCCCACTCTTTATAGATATTTTTGAAATATCTAGGCTAGAAAAATGAAGGTAATCAATGAGTAAGACCCGGGATGTCCGATTCCCACAAGATGTTCGATTCTCGAAGCTTAATCATTGAGAGAGATTGTCTCAGTTTAATCATCACCTCTTTGACTGACCCTGCGACGGCACTGAGGTGTGAGACTAAATCCTTGGAATGGTAGGATAGACTTTATATAAGTTTATTATTCCTAAAATAAAAATTATAGTAGTGTATATTTGATTAAATTTTCGTCATTTTATTTACAAGCACCATGTCTTCGCAAATTCAAACTTTACCGAACGATAAGCTAAATGGCGACAATTTTACTAAGTGGAAAAGTAACGTAAACGTGGTACTCATATTTGAGAATGTGCAATTTGTTTTGACTGAGGAGTGCCATGTTCTCCCTCCTCAAAATCCGTCTAAACGCATTTGCGATCAACATCAAAAATGGACAGAGGCGAATAATAAGGCAAGAGGCATCTTCTTAGCCTCAGTGTCAGAGGTCATTCAGAACAAAATTGAGGGTTTTAATACTGCACGAGAAATCTTGCTGTATTTAACCACCATGTTTGGCAAACCGTCCGATCATGCAAGACACGAGGCCATGAGGAAGGTCGTCAATGCCAAGATGAGGCGAGGTCGGTCGGTTACCGGTCGTGTGATGAACATGATTAGTTACTTCACTGAAGCAGAAACTCATCGTGCGACTATAGACGATGCTACCCAAGTGTCAGTGATTCTCGAATCTTTGACACCTGATTTCCTAACGTTCAGGACTAGCTACGTCATGACTAAGGCTCACTTTTCCATGACGGAGTTGATCAACGAACTTCAAGTCTTTGATGGTCTTTATTCGAAAGATAAATCCCAAGAGCAGGAAAAGAAGGCTAAGGCCAATATGGTCGTAGCCAAGGCGTCTAAGTCAAACCAACAGGGTAAGCCAAAGAATAAGAAACAAACTGCGCCGGCGCCTAAACCTATGAAGAAGAAGGCTAAGCCGAATGCACCATCCAAGACCAAGGGCAAGTGCTTTTACTACAATGAGATAGGGCACTGGCGTCGTCATTGCCCCGTATATCTCAAAGATGTAAAGGATAGGGAAGGCTAAGGCTAGCAATGGGAAAGATAAGAAAGGTAATCCTAAATTACTTGTCTTAGAATCTTTTAATGTAGCTAGCCTTGGAAAGAATCAAACGACTGGCTAAGGGTGATTCCTTAATAGAGTTATCTGTTGACTCGTTGCCGGTCTGCGAATCTTGCCTATAGGGAAAAATGACTAAGCGTCATTTCTCGTCAAAAGGGAATAGGGCCAAAGAACCTCTAGATTTAGTACATTCAGACCTTTGTGGTCCGATGAATGTGCAAGCTAGAGGCGGATTCGAGTATTTTGTTACTTTCATCGATGACTACTCGAGGTTCGGATATGTTTATCCGTCGCGTCGAATATCCAAGACTTTTGGCAAGTTTAAGGAATTCCAAGCGAAGCCGAAAGGCGTTAGGAAAGTTCTAGGCGGTGCCGATGATGATCGACCTACGAGCAAATGATTTCCCCGGCCCACATCGTATGAAACTCCCCACCGCAAAAGGATGGATAGAAATAAAAGGGGACCTAGAGGTGGCTAAAAGCTGCTACGCGGACACAATCAAGAGCAAGGGAGTGTGACCTTGGCTTGAGGAGCTTGGAAAGTTCCTTACACTTGTTATTTCCCATTCATGCAACTTTGTTATATTTGTTATTTTCCTTCAATGTCATTATCGATTCCTTTTTGCATTGGAAACGATGTCCGAATAAATCGCGCTCAAAAGCACCTAGTTTTTCATTTCTGTGATATGCTCATTTTTATCGTGTATGCCTTATCTTGCTATTATAAACAATTATAAGTCCATAAGGACTAATTAACCGATCTCTCCAAGTCAGGCACACATTAATGCTAGAAGTCTGTCCACTTTGGCCCGATTCACCATAAACTTAACGCGAGAAGTCAGTCCAATCTAGCCCGGCTCACCAAAAAACTTAATGCAAGATGTCAGCCCAATCCAACCTGGCTCGCTATAAACTTAACGTGTGAAGTCAGTCCAATCTGGCTCTGCTCGCCGAAAAACTTTATTCGAGAAGTCAGTCAAATCTGGCCTGGCTCACTGAAAAACTTAATGCTAGATTTCAGTCCAATCCGGCCTGGCTCACCATAAACTTAACGCGAGAAGTCAGTCCAATCTGGCCTGGCTCACCGAAAAACTTAATGCAAGAAGTCTGTCCAATCTGGCTCGGCTCGCCGAAAAAACATAATGTGAGAAGTGAGAGCAATCTGACCCGGCTCGCCATAAACTTAACGCGCAATGTCATTCCAATCTGCCAGCTCACTGAAAACTCAATGCGAGGAGTCAGTCCAATCTGCCATGGCTTTCCGAAAAGCTTAAATCAAAAAGATATTCCAATCTCGCTCAGCTCGCTGAAAAATGTATCCGAGAAGTCAGTCCAATCTGGCCTAGCTCGCCATAAACATAATGCGAGAGGTCAGTCTCATATGACCAAGGTCACCAAAATTAGATTGCCGACCTATGTCAGGTCGGACTCAAAGAAAGGCAAAGTAAGCAAAATATTTGTCTCCAAAACCCCGGATAGGACTCGAACGGGGCATGACATGCTATGACAGTCTGATCCAAAGACAAGCAATTATCCGAGCCCCGCAGTTGGGCTCGGTAAATTTGTCCAAAACGGACAACAAGATAAATATTCCATCCAAAACCGTTGGTTAATGCATGGCATACTGGGGGCAAGACACCCAACCAAGCTAAGTGCTTAAGTAAATACTCAAAAATAATTTTTTCCCAAAAAGAATTCCAATTACCAATGAAAATATTACAATTAGTTTGAAATAAAAAATTTCAATACAGAAATCTAAAAACCCTACTGAGCTAAGTTTTGTGTCTCTGGAGAGTACTTGGACACAATGTCCACTCCTGCCTTAAAATCTCTTATGCCCTCGTCACAGACCTTGCTCATCCCTTGTTTATAATAAACCTTCTTAGGAAGGTTTTCTACGATAAGGGCATGAAATTAGGAAGGTTTCTACGATAAGGTTTCTTCTTAGGAAGGTTTTCTACAATAAGGGCCTCGCCCGCACCTTGAGGTGTAACCATGGTTTAAGACAGGGATGAGCAGTAGCTTCAAAGATATGCCAACAACCGGACATCTCCTTGTTGTTGTTTTGGAGAGACTTCGACAACAACCGGACATCTTCTTGTAGGTATGTGTATGGAGTTTATTTTATTATTTTTTCAGGCTGATCCGCAAACTTGACACGCAATCGTTTGATCAAATCACATGAAACATAGTAGTTGTAGTTGTTGTTGTTTTGAAATTGAATAAGTTATCATGATTGTTTGAAACTATTAGAATAATTGGTCTCTCCAGGATTTCAGTTTGAGTAAAATGATGTTTCTTTCTTATTCTTTCAATGAAAACCCACCAGGATATTAAATAATTCATGGATCATGATAAAAATGACGTTTTATATTTCTTTCTGCATGTATGTGTATTAGAAAATTCTTTTTTTTTCAGATTCTGTGACCTTGAAAGTTATGACAACTTGCTCTTAAAATTATGATGCGGTCTGCCCTTGCATCATAAATATTAATTAATGTTTGACGAGCATGGTTAATGATAGACGTCTTGTAATAATGGCCCTCAATAATTAATATATCAATATTCCTATGATGACAATAATTCAATCGAGAGACAGAGTTCTATTTTTTGTTGCTTCACGTTAAGAAATTTATATCCTAATCTTTGGTAAGATCCACTGGAAGAGAATGCAACATAATTTATTATAAGAAAAACATATACGGATTCTCTATTTGTGTTCAAAAATATTAATTTTCATGTTTGTGCAATAAATATTTGCCAACGGAAAATCCCCCAATTGTTTGCTCATTTATTTCTATGTTTTCAAATATAAAAAAATACACCGCTCAATAAATATTATTACCACTCGAGGACTTCAGCTACATGTAACTAACTACAATGTAGTGTATGATGAGTGAAATTGCTAGAGTTGGCTCTATTTTGTTAAATATTTGTTACTTGCTAAGTATTTAGTTTTTGGTATGGGTTTACCTGACGTTCAAATACCGAAAACGTGCTAGAAATATTTACTTGAAAAGATACATATTTGGCTAAATATGCATCATGGTTTGAGTACAATTAAGTTTAATGTTGTTTGTTTGATTGCTTTTTTTTTAATGAAGACACGTGAAATTCAACTTGCTTGCATATTTATATTTGGCTGATTAATAAATCTCTCACAGAATATTGTGTTTTGCCTCGTCCTAAAAAATTTACATGCTTGTGCTTTTTCGATTGTGAACCGAGGAAGCTTTTTCGCATTGTGAAAGCGAGGAAACATTGAGTACATTGGATGGATTGCAAGGGATGCTTGATTCTAGATATGCAGAGTTTGCACAGACTTTTTTCAATTGTGGAGAGATCGTTCATCATGACATATCAATTTGTTGGTATATTTCATTGTTTTTATTTCCCTTTTCTATGTTGTACTAGGTTGTTACTTTCAATTAATATTTTAAGAATTACTGCATGTCTCCTTGATGGTATGTGTACATTATTCAGGCACGGCGTCTTGGGTCAGTTTAATGTGAACTTATGAAAGGAAAACCGGTGGCTTGGCTTGCAACGGCTGTAGGAATACTATACCTAGGCACATACGGCATTAAAATATTTGACGAGTTAAGTCGTTTTAAGTTGTTGAAATATGGAATTTTAGGACTAGCTCACTAAAAGCAGGTTTCTACGGTCCACACCTATAAAAACTACTTTCATTGTACTTTGTAATTCTTTCTTTTACTCCCTCCGTCCCATAATATAAGGCCTTTTGGTCATTTCACACAGTTTAAGAAACATAATAAATGAGTTACTTTTTAATATTTCAATGTAAAATATTGTATTGTTTTCTGGGACTGACTAATAATACTGCATTGTTTAGTGTGAAAGTGAAGACTATGCATTTAATATTGTATTGGAATGTGAGAAAGACTTATATTTTGGGACACCACAAAAAAGTTAAAAAGACTTATATTACGGGACGGAGGGAGTATTAATTTTTTTAGCCGGATAGATAATGAGCATAGGAAAATGTTTTATAGCTTTGCTAAAGAAATAATATACATTGTTCTTAAACAATTCTTTTAGCGGATGTAGCCCTTATTTTTTCTCCAGGAAACAAAGTCTTTTCTTTCGGTAGCCCTTCTGTTGAATCTGTCCTTGATAGATACAAAAACTCAACCGGAAAGTGTCTACTTTACACTCCCATCGAAAAAAGTGAGCAGGTTATCCGTAAGGATGAACCTGAGAAGATTTACACGCTCCTTGAAGATGAATGTGAAGCTGAAAAACTTGCGGCGTTGATCTGAAGAAAATGAAAAAGCTAGAAGAGTCCATGCGCGTGTGCTTTGGGGAGGCTAAAATTGAAGATCATAGTTTGGATCAACTTGAGGCATTCAATGAACTTGCTAGGATCCAAATGAATTATTGCAAGACAAAAATGTCTCAAAAATCTGATCATTTTAATCTAGGCGTTCACTTTTAAAACCCTCAAGGAAAAGTGACTATTTTTATTTTGATTTTATGGGTTTTTGTAAATGATCTTAGTTTAAATTTATCTCTGTAGCCTTTGAAAAGTGAATCACTCAACGTTTTGTATAAACAATTTTAGTATGATCAAATGCAAGCAAAATTGGAAAATTGGACGGATAGAAAATCACGCCGATTAAAAAAAGAAAACAGTCTTTGGGCTTTCATTATTCTCCCTTCCATACATGTACGGTTATTTTCTTCTTTACGGAACAACCAAGAAGAAATGGAGTAATTATTCTTGAAGAAAATCCATGAACTTGTCCTGGAAAAGTGAATTCAAGCCTCTTTGTCGTAACTCGTAACAGCATGATATTTCCGCATGATATTTCAACTCTTTATAAATAATTTGGTATTTTATGTAAAAGTTTTGAAAAACTGTCATATTCACTAATTTTAAATATATTATAGTATTTCTCCCTCTAGATCCCCCAAAAGAAAAGGGATGGGGTTGATTTTGATCCAGAGTGGTGCGGTGATTTTGTTTGTTTTGTTAGTAACGGGTGTGTTTTTTATTTAAGATTTAAGAATAATAAAAGTCATGTTTTTTTGCATTAAAATGTCTGACTCCACCCCAAAAAAATTATTAATGGTACAAATATATCAGACTTATAGACAAAATAATAACACGTCATTTTTTTGTGATCATCAATGTATTCATATCATTGTCATTAAAGATTTTAGGTAATAAGTATAATTCATAAAAAAAAATTATAATATAGTGTATGAATAATACTTAATAATAAGTTTTTTTGGATATTTTTTTTTTACGTTTAGCAGTTGGTTTCATTCTTTAGTCAAAGAGAAACAGAGTGTGTTAAATCAATAAATAGATTCAGTAACTGATTAAGACCGCTAGTTTGTTTCTTTCTCATTTTTCAACATCAGCAACGTCATTCAAACCTTAAGAAATTCAAGAATTTTTAGAACCTTCACACTTTTCCACATAATTTCCTACTCATCAATAAACTTCATAAGTATTATTTCTTCTTTTAAAAATTATTTAATTGTCTATATTTTCATTTGTCGAAGTCGCGAGAAATCAAATGTAAGCATTTGGTACGTGATCTCACCTGATAGATGAGCATCTACTACGTGAGTCTTCGAGATCTTCAGATTGACAATGAAAGGGTATTACATGCGATCTTAAAAACAAAGAAGATGAATAAACAAAAATTATGGTTTAATAACATGATTATTTTGAGGCATGTGTCAAAAGATGTGCCTTTTTTCTTTTAAAGAAAACATGTGAATAATTGAATAATTTTAAAGATGAAGTACACTAAAACTGGGATAATTTTCTTAACAAATGTACCTTAAATAAGGACCTTAAAAATGGAGTATGAATTACCATCAAGGTATCGGCCTAACAGGAGTGAGTGTTGCCAAAGAAATAACTTAATGCATCCAGTGACGGACGCCGGATCTCGGATAGGAGGGGGGGGGGGGGGGGGGGGGGGGGGGCAATGAGTTTTATAAAGGCAAATAAAAAAATTAAGGGGGATAAACTATATGCACATTTTGTTTTGGATCATGGGGGGCAGTTGCTCCCCCCTTAGTTTTAAGTAGTTCCACCACTGAATACATCTGAATTTTAGTAAGTAACTCAATAGTATATTCGCTGAGAACAACGGGTATTCGCTGAGAACAAAGTTTGTGTCCAAAGGTGAAAAAATCCTTAGCTTATAGAGTTCGTTGCTTTTTGTAGCTCATAGAAAGGCTAATAGTACTACTCGCTCTTTGGTATATCATTCAATAGCAGTAGAAGCAAAAACTACACAAAGATTTTCTTGCGAACACGTGACTTAAGAAAAACTTATACACAATTTTGAAATTTTGTATCCTCTTTGACATGAATTTATTCGACTTTCGTTTTACTAAATGAATAAATTTTTGCTAAGTTATGTAATTGTAACTATTGATAAATATTATGCGTGTTCTTGACATCAACCAGGGTTCGAATGATCATCCCCTCCCACAATAAAATCAAAATCATCTTCCCCCCTAAAAGAATAATTTTTTTAAATTGAAAAAAATGTACGCCGTTGAATTAAAATTAATTGATATTCAACATGTAATTTAAAGAACGCACATTATTATATATTTTTCCACATGAAATGGTATAAATGTGAAAAATCTTTAGCTAGAATATAAAATGATAAACACAAAAGGTAACAATCGCATCTTTGACCGTGTGGGACACACTAGAAACAATGGACAAATAACTATAGGTAATAACAAAAAAAGCCAGAGGGTAGATTAGGAAATGTGCTATGACTAGGTCATTATAACGTAGGAAAAAGCGCCGCCCTACTATTTGACACAAACATAGCAACACCGATTTCATGGAAATGACACCATAAACAAAATTTATTGTGCAAACTATAGAGCAAAAAACAAAGAATGAAAGGAATTACCATCATTTGCGCGTAATAAAATATTTTTGCCTGGAAAATATATAGCAAAAAAAAGAACAATTTTTTAGTCATGAGAATTAACATTATTAACCCATAATAATAAATTGACATTAAATCTACCAAATATAATGAAAAAATAAAATGATAACAAATGAGCGCTTTGGTAATAAAAAAAACCCCACAAATTCACCGTTCCAGGCTTTAAATAGGACACTCCAGCCGCCGTTGTTTGTCAATTCACTTTTTGTCTAAAATCATTCTCTGGGAAGGACGAAAGGACTGACAACAACACGAGCAAATGAGACACTGGTTGTAGTTGAATTGTTGTTGTTTTGGAGAGACTTCGACAACAACCGGACATCTCCTTGTAGGTATGTGTATGGAGTTTATTTTATTATTTTTTCATGACTATCCACCAACTTGACACCCAATCGTTTGATCAAATCACCTGCAACCTTGTTGTTGTAGTTGTTGTTGTAGTTTTGGAATTGAATAAGTCATCACGATTGTTTGAAACTGTTAGAATAATTGGTCTCTCCATGATTTCAGTTTGAGTAAAATGATGTTTCTTTCTTATTCTTTCAATGAAAACCCACCAGGACATTAAATAATTCATGGATCATGATAAAAATGATGTTTTATATTTCTTTCTACATGTATGTGTATTAGAAATCCTTGTCTTCAGAGTCTATGACCTTGAAAGTTATGACAGCTTGCTATTAAAACAATGATGTGGTCTGCGCTTGCATCATAAATATGAATTAATGTTTCCTATGGTGACAATAATTCAATTGAGAGACGTGTTGTATTATGTGTGGCTTTACGTTAAGTAATTTATATCCGAATGATCTAAATCTTTGGTAAGATCCACTGGAAGAGAATTCAACCTAATTTGTTACAAGAAAAACATATACGGATTCTCTATTTGTGTTGAAGAATATTAAGTTTCATGTTTGCGCAATAAATATTTTCCAACGGAAAATCCCCCAATTCTTTGCTCATTTATTTCTAAGTTTTCAAATATAAAAATACGCCGCTCATTAAATATTATTACCACTCGAGGACTTCAGCTACATGTAACTAACAACATTGTAGGGTATGATGAGTGAAGTTGCTAAAGTTGGCTCTATTTTCATTTTCGTGGAGATACAAATTCTCTAGATTGTTTGGTCAAGGGTCAAGTTCGAGTCCGGAAATGAAGGGGTTTTTTTCGTGTGCGCGTGCGTGTGTGTATGTGTGTGTGATGTAGGTGGACATTCATCCACTTTTGTTGAGATTTCAATGTCATGATATTTCATGTTCATTATTTATTTGCTTTTCTGAGTTATACGTCTAACTCACTTTTTACATAATAATTTCACTATTTGTTAGATGTTGAGTATTTAGTTTTTGGTATGTATTTACCTCACGTTCAAATACCAACAACATGCTAGAAATATTTACTAGAAAAGATACATATTAGGCTAAATATGCATCATGGCTTGTGTGCAATTCAGTTTAATGTTGTTTCTTTTTCAGTTTAATGAAGACACGTGAAAGTCAAATTGATTGCATATTTATATTTGGCTGATTTATAAATCTCTCTCAGAGAATAATGTGTTTGGCGCTATCCTAAAAAAATTACATGCTTGTGCGTTTTCAGATTGTGAAACTGTGGAAACATTGAGTACATTGGATAGATTGCAAGGGATGCTTGATTCTAGCTATACAGAGTTTGCACAGAATTTTTTCAATTGTGGAAAGATCGTTGATCATGACATATCAATTTGTAGGTATATTTCATTGTTTTTATTTTCCTTTTCTATGTTGTACTAAGTTGTTACCTTCAATTAATATTTCAAGAATTACTGCATGTTTCCATGACGGTCTGTGTACAACATTCAGGCATAATGTCTTGGGCGAGTTTAATGTGAACTTATGAAAGGAAAACCGGCGGCTTTGCTTGCAACGCCAGTAGGAATTAATACTAAACCTAGGCACATACAACATTGTAATATTTGACGAGTTAAGTCGTTTTAAGTTGTTGAAATATGGTATTTTAGCACTAGCTCACTAAAAGTAGGTTTCTTCAGTCCACACCTATAGAAACTACTTAGTCTACTTTTATTGTACTTTTTAATTCTTTCTTTTATTAATTTTTTTAGCTGGATAGATAATGAGCATAGGAAAATGTTTTATAGCTTTGCTAACGAATTAATATACCTTGTTCTTATACAATTCTTGCAGCGGATGAAGCCCTTATTATTTTTTCTCCAGAAACACAAGTATTTTCTTTCGGTAGCCCTTACGTTGAATCTATCCTTGATAGATTCAAAAACTCAACCGAAAAGTGATTACTTTGCACTCCCATCGAAAAAAGTGAGCAAAGTTATCCGTAAGGATGAACTAGAGAAGATTTACATGCTCCTTGAAGATGAATGTGAAGCCGAAAAAACTTGCGGCGTTGATCCGAAGAAAATGAAAAATTTGGAAGAGTCCGTCCGCATGTGCTTCGGGGACGCTAAAATTGAAGATCTCGGTTTGGATCAACATGAGGCATTCGATGAACTTGCTAGGATCCAAATGAATTATTGCAGGACAAAAATGTCCCAAAAATCTGATCAACTTGATCTTGGTGTTCACTTTTTTTTGAAAATTTTATTTTATGGGTTTCTGTAATTGATCCTAGTTCAATTTTATCCCTGTATCCTTTGAAAAGTGAATCACTCAACGTTTTTTTATAACAATTTTAGCATGTTCAGATGCAAGCAAAATTGGAAAATTGGACGGATAGAAAAGCACACCGATTAAAAAAAGAAAACAGTCTTTGGGGCTTTCATTATTTTCTATTCCATATGTGTACGGTTATTTTCTTTTTAACGGAACAACCGAGAAGAAACGGAGTAATTATTCGTGAAGAAAATCCCTGAACCTAACCCGGAAAAGTGAATTCAAGCCTCTTTGTCGTAACTCGTAACAACATGATATTTCAACATCATATCAAAGAACGAGGTCATGAATTCCAGCCTCTTTGTCTTCACTCTTAACCTCCACCTAGGATTTTTATCGAGCCTTGTTGGCCTAGGTTATTTAAATAAGATCCACAATTGATGTGTCATGATGAAGTACACTTGATGAAGTAATTTAACAATGACTCTCTTATAATAGAAGACGTTTTAAAAGCATGTGTATGTATGTATTTATGTGTTGGCGTGTGTGTGTGTATATATATGGCTACAATGAATTTTGGTTTGTAAATATGTTTAAGTTTCAAGAAATCTAATTGAACATTCGTACTTTCATTAACCGTCAATAGGTGGAGATCAAGCTCGAAGGACACCATAAATAAATCACGGGACTCACTTTTTCGATTTTGAATACGTGAGGCCCAAATCCCCCGATCCTTACATTTGTACCGCTTGCGTCGCCCCTAATTCATTGATTTTTGTGGTGGATAGAAATAATGATTCGATCTAGAAAATGTGGGCATAGAAGACTATAGGAAAAAAAATAAGAGAATGGAGGATTGGTTTTTTTTCTCTACAACGATGATTGTTGCGTTTTTAACGAGGAAGGTGGCCGACGCTCCTACGGTAATAGCATATGATACGGCTGCATTGGTTGCTCCCGCAAAGAAAGAGGTAATGGAGGCTTAGGAGTATGTGTCCAATGTTAACAAAAATGAAAATGTCAGTAAGGTGACTTAAACTCTACATTTTTGGTGGAACCAATCTGAAAACTCAGCTGTGTGATGGACAGCTGAGAAGTGTATTCAATTCTGTGCATCAGTAGGGTGGAGTCTACTGAGCTTCTGTCAGCAGGGTGACTATCAGCAGGGTGATAGTCTGCTGAGTACTTGGATACTGACGGGGTCCCACATCCGCTAATTTCGTTATGTGATGACTATACGGTGTCATTAAAAGGAGGACACTTGTTGGGGCATTTATGGTGCATCGACAAAGATTCCCGGCGGTTAGGGTTTAGGGATTTGTGCCTATAAATACAAGCTTGTTGTCTCATTGTCCGAGTGTGTTGAAATCGTAAAATTCAAGTGCATAATAAAATATCTCTTTTCGCCCGTGGTTTTTTACCTCTCCCACCGAGAGGTTTTCCACGTTAAATCTGTGTTCTTCTTGTTTCGTTATCTCCTTTGATTGTTTATGTTTGATTGCTTCGTTTCTCGTTTCTTGCATCCGAAGTTATCTCCATCCGTTTTATAACAAGTGGTATCGAGACAAGTTCGGAGAAAACAATCCGTACGATCAACTTCGTCTTCACCAAGGCCTTCAAGCAAGGTGCTAGGATCCGTGATAAAGTTGTGATATTTAGCAAGAAAAGATGTCGCAGTAAACGTAAAAATCGATAAATTTACGGGGAAGGAACAGTTTTGGTCCGTGGCAAATCAAGATGCGTGCACCGTTGAAACAAAACAGGTTTGTGGAATCCTTTATCCGACAAACCAAATACGGGTGCGAGACATTATGCCGGTCTGGAAGAGAAAGCACATTCAACCATCATGTTGTGCTTATCCGATGATGTTATCACCGAGGTTGCCGAGGAAGACACCGCAGCCAAGTTGTGGAAAAAGCTTGAAAGCTTGTATATGACCAAGTCACCGACCAACAAGTTGTTGTTGAAACGAGAGGTTGTTCGGTTTGAAGATGCATGAAGGAGTCCACCGAGGGAACATCTTGACCACCGAACACAATATTACTTGATTTAAGGAATATTGATGTTAAAATTGAAGATGAAGATGCAAACCTAATCCCGTTGGTGTCATTACCGGCATCATATGAAAACTTTGTGCGCTCTTTCATATTTGGAAAGGATACAAAGTAGCTTTGGAGGATGTGAGGTCTGCCTTACATGCCAGGGAGCTTAGACACAAGGCTGCTGGGACAGACAGTCAGTGTCCGGGCTAGTAGCTAGCAGCAATAGTGGAAAAGGATATGGGCAGAAGAAGAAAAAGAAGTCAGGGTCCAAAGGTCCTAAGTCTACTGATGTCTGTAATTACTGTAAGGAGCAGGGACATTGGAAGTCCAATTGTCCAAGGAAGAAGAAACAGCAGGAAGGCAATTCGGCACAGCAGCTTTGGCTACTGAGCAATCTGATGAGGATCTGGTTCTAGTTGCAGGGGACTCTACACACCATAATGATGTGTGGATACTTGATTCTGGAGCATCCTACCATATTTGTCCAAACGGGGAGTGGTTTTCTACTTATGAGCGAGATAGATGGTGGTCAAATTTATATGGCCAACAAAGCAAGGTTTGCAAAGTTGTGGGAATTGGCTCGGTAAAGTTAAGGACGAGAGGATGGTAAATTTTGTACACCGAAAGATGTAAGACATGTTCCACGGATGACCAAGAATTTGGTATCTCTTAGTCTACCGGGATGGCAAGGGGTTCAATTTCAAGGGTGAAGGTGGACAACCGAATGTCTTCAAAGATTCGCTTGTGTTCCTCAAAGGCATCAAGAGGGGAACCTTGTATATATTACAAGGATCTATCGTATCTAGCACCGCTTCGCCGTTGCATCCTCGGCAGTTCACCGATCTCGCGAGACTCACGGTGTGGCACATGAGACTAGGTCACATGGGTGAAAGGGGTATGCGAGATTCTTTCTTCAAACAGGTTTTCTTGGGGGATATAAGGTCAAGAATCCGGACTTTTGTGAACATTGTGTGTTTGGGAAGTTGCATAGAAGTAAATTCTCGGCAGGTTGCACAATACAAAGGCAACACTTGATTATATCCATTCGATCGCCGGGGTCCATCAAGAGTTGAGTCATTGGGTGGTCACAGATACTTTGTGTCATTCATAGATGACTATTCAAGGATGACTTGGGTGGTGATGATGAAGAACAAAAGTGATGCATTCAAGTAACTTCAAGCAATGGAAGGCCCTAGTGGAGAATCGTTAGGCAAGAAAATCAAGAAGCTTCGTACGGATAATGGTCTGGAATTCTGCTGGACGGATTTTGATTCATTTTGTGCAGCTGAGGGTATTGCCAGACATCATACTGTAAGAAATACACCTCAGCAAAATGGTGTAGCTGAAAGGATGAATCAAACTCTATTGGAGAGGGCAAGATGTATGCTTTCTCAGTTTGGTTTATCAAGGAGATTTTGGGCGAAGTCGTTAAGACAACTTGCTACTTAATCAACGGGAGTCCTCACACGGGAATCAATCTCAAGACACCATTTGAGATGTGGTCGTGCAAGCCCGCCGACTACTCGTTCTAAGGGTTTTTGGGAGTACGACTTACTATCATGTTAGTGAAGGGAAGTTGGAGCCAAGAGCCAAGAAGGGAGTGTTTGTGGGGTATGGTGATGGAGTGAAGGGATATAGAATTTGGTCATCGGCAGAGTCCGAGTAATCCTCGGCGGGGACGTTGTGTTTGATGAAAATTCTATGTTAAACTCATCGGTGGGGAGGTCTACCGAGTCCGAAACCGATCTTCGAATCCGATAGTGTTGAGAAACAAAGGTGGAGCTTCGGGTGGAGTCTACCGATATGCAACAATCGGTGGATCCAAATCAACACTATACCGATCCGGATAATGAACCGAGAATCCGATCCAAGCTGTACCTTCGAGACCTCGGCAGGCGTCATACAAACATTGATCGGCGAGTCTACCGCGCGGCGGTCTAGAAGATCTAATGTTGGGATACTTCCAAGGAGATATGGATATGATGATTTGGTGGATATGCACTCGGAGTTGCCGAAGAGGTAGAGGTTCGAACCTACTACTTACGGGGAAGCGAGTGACATGTATAGAAGCATCTCGGTGGCATGCGGCCATGGGAGATGAAATGGAGTCATTATTGAAGAATCGACTTGGGAATTGGTCAAACGACCTACCGACAAGGGAGTTGTGACTTGTAAATGGATTTTCAAGAAAAAGGAAGGAATAACTAAGGCGAAGGGGTCAAGTATAAGGCACGTTTGGTTGCAAGAGGATTCGGTCAAAAAGAAGGGGTTGACTTTGATGAAATATTTTCACCGGTGGTCGACACACTTCAATCAAAGGTGTTACTAGCAATGGTGGCACGGCAGATCCGGAACTTGAGCAATTAGATGTGAAAACCGCTTTTCTACATGGTGAGGTGGATAAGGAGATATACATGACACGGCTCGAGGGATTTCAAGTTCCCGGCAAAGAAAACAATGTTTGCAAGTTGAAGAAATCATTGTATGGTTTGAAGCAAGCTCCAAGGCGGTGGTATAAAAGGTTTGACAGTTTCATGCTTCGAGCGGGGTTACAACGAAGTCCATATGATCGTTGTGTTTACTTCGATCTATTTGAAATATGGATCATATATCTATCTTGTCCCGTATGTGGATGACATGCCGATAGCCGCAAGGAAGTCGATGTTCAAAATCTAAAGAACCTTCTCGTCGTCGAATTTGAAATGAAGGATTTGGGTGCGGCCAAGAAAATCTTGGGGATGGAGATCGGAGAGATAGGAGTCGAAGAAGTTGTTCTTGTCTCGGCGGGGTTATGTGCGAGAAGATATTGGCCAAGTTTGGGATGTCTGTCGCAAAACCAATAGATACTCCTATGGCATCAAATGTTCATTTGTCCGTTTATGCTTCACGATCACCAAGAGAAGGAGTATATGTCAAAAGTTCCCTATGCTAGTGCGGTTGGCGGCCCGATGTATGCCATGGTTTGCACTAGGCCCGATCTCGGCTCGGGCGGTCGGTGTTGTCGACGGGTTTATGGCTCAACCCGGAAAAGAACACCGGAAAGATGTTAAAAGGATATTCGGTACCCGAGAGGTACGGTGATGTTGGTCTCATTTATGGAGGTGATGCGGTCCGGTCACAAAGCTACTGTGATGCTGATTATGCAGGTGATGTTGACAGTAGAAAATCAATGAATGGTTATGTGTTTACATTGGGAAATGCAGTAGTCAGCTGGAAAGCTACTCTTCAGGCTATAGTAGCCTTATCAACTTCTGAAGCAGAATATATGGCTCTTACTGAAGCAGCTAAGAAGGGTATCTAGTTGAAGGGGCTAGTCAGTGATTTGGGGTTGCATCAGGATCAGGCTGAGATTTATTGTGACAGTCTAAGTGCAATTTGTTTGGCCAAGGATCAGGTTCATCATGAGAGAACCAAGCATATTGATGTCGGTATCATTTCTTGAGGAATGAGAAGAGGGTTGTGGTGAAGAAGATTGGCACAAAGGAGAATCCTGGCGATATGTTCACTAAACCAAGTTCAAGCAGAGTAAGTTCCGCATTTGTCCGGACTTACCGAATATTCAAAGCTTAGAATCGTTTCCGGAAACTGCTACCGAGGCGCATCGGTGGAGTGGATGCTGTGGAGATAGTCTGGTACAAGTACATCTGGCATTGACGAATGCATCTGGTACAAGTACATCTGGTTATGCAATCTGTTTGACTCTAGGGAGAGTTGAAGTCAAGGTGGAGATTTGTCAGTAAGGTGACTTAAACTCTACATTTTTTGTGGAACCAATCTGAAGACTCAGCTGTGTGATGGATAGCTGAGAAGTGTATTCAATTCTGTGCATCAGTAGGGTGGAGTCTACTGAGCTTCGTCGGCCGGGGTGACTATCGCGGGGTGATAGTCCGCCGAGTACTTGGATACGAGCGCAGGTCCCACATCCGCTAATTACGTTATGTGACGCCTATACGGTGTCATTAAAAGGAGGACACGTGTAGGGGTATTTATGGTGCATCGACAAAGATTCCCGGCGGTTAGGGTTTAGGGATTTGTGCCTATAAATACGCTTGTTGTCTCATTGTCCGAGTGTGTTGAAATCGTAAAATTCAAAGTGCATAATAAAATATCTCTTTTTACGCCCGTGGTTTTTTACCTCTCCCACCGAGAGGTTTTCCACGTTAAATCTCGTGTTCTTCTTGTTTCGTTATCTCCTTTGATTGTTTATGTTTGATTGCTTCGTTTCTATTTCTTGAATCGAAGTTATCTCCATCCGTTTTATAACGAGAAAATTTAAGGGGAATACTAGTGGATGAGTTGGCATCCAATCCGGCCAATTACGATTGCCGTGGATGTGGTGTTGGTTGTGGTCGTGGTCGTGGCCGCGGTCGTGGTCCGGCTGCGGCAGTTATAGTATTCATGGCCGTGGTGTTGGGGATGATGCGCGAGTTAGTATGCAATTGAAGCTCATACTTTTTCTTGATGTTCCTCCTTAAAGTCACCCACTTGTTTGTACATGCAACCGTTTAATTGCAAGCGAGTCATGAATGGTCGGAAGACATGCTTGGAACATTCATGTACATTATCGGCTTTGGGAAAATGAATAGTTTGTTAGTTCTTAGGGCTAGGGGACCTCTAACAAAAAAAACTATATATTTGTCAAAGTCAGAAGAGTCCTCTAAATCTTTTTATCCGGTGCTAGTTTATATATATATTTTTTAATAAGAACAAAAAAGAGGGGACATGCTCAATACATTATACAGTATATTATATAAAATGATATGAGAATTATTGATTTGACCGAGCATAGGATCCCCAGTTAGTGGAACAATAGCAGATGCTGGAGCAAAAAACACAGAACGGTATGAAAGAAAAGTATCTGATGATCTACCACCACCAGAGAATGTCGCTTGAGGCAACAATCTTCCATCCATTCTTTGCAATGTTGTAGAAGGTTTATGTATTGAAGGAGAGCCCCAATTTTATCATGCAAGGACACATGCTCATCAATAAACAAAGATCAGTGATAATGCATTATGAAACACCTTTTTTGCTGCACTATTATTGAAAGCTACATTCTTTTTCTTAGAAGTAGATGACTCTAATGCCAGAGCAGGACTCGCCCTTGGTTGATCATCATTTTCATAAAATATTTTCTCTTATACTTTAATAGGCTTATTAGAGTATAATTCAAATCTATGATCTACAACCACCATCATTATAGCTTATGGATAGACGGATTAAATCCCACTTTATAGATGGTAAATCACTCCACGAGAAATTTTATAATAACCGTTGTAGTAATGTTGTACCAAGTGCATGCGTTATATTCATACATTATCTAACATTATTCAAATAATTGTGTTGTGTAAGAATGAACGATAGTAAGAATGGATGAACACATGCATCTATTTGGTACAACCTTCATACGTATAACATGTTGTACGCAAATTTTCTTCGGTAGTGATTCACCCTTTATGAATTGTGTTTTGATATGTTTTTGCACTGCGAATTAATGATAGTGGTCGGAGATCATAAGGTTAGAACTTAGTCTAAGCAAACTATCAAAGTATGTGATAAAATATTGTATGTGTACAAGTATCAGCCAAAGGAAGTCTTGTTTGACCATTAGCGCTATCTGCTTCAAAGAAAAAGAAAAAAAAAAGAATGTTGTTGTTAAAATAAGTGCAGTAAGAAAGTGTGCTTAATGGTTAGTCTTTGTTTGTTAGGAATTTTGTGAAAAATGTCACTTTTCACAAAGTCTTGTTTTTTTCTTGCATGTCAGTATAATGCATTTCTTTATCAACAATGTTTCAGTTGGAGTCTAGTTTAGGCCCCTTGTTATTGTTAAAGTATCCCACATTTGGAACTTGTGATTGTGTATCCCACACAGTCACCATATTAAGAGATTGACTTCCCTCACCTCACAACCTAGGTTTTGGGGATGAGGCCCCTCCTCTTATATGGGTTTGGGCTTAGTTTTCTACTTGGTAGCAGAACCATCCCTTTATTGTGCAAGTGTTGGGCCTCTTTGTTGGCCTTGAGAGTGCCCAGACCCACACTTGAGGGGGCATGTTAAAGTATCACTCATTGGGAACTTGTGATTGTGTAACCCACCATATTAAGAGATGGACTTCCCTCACCTCACAACCTATGTTTTGGGGATGAGGCCCCTCCTCTTATATGGGTTTGGGCTTAGTTTTCTACGGTTATTGTTCAAGTCATTTATAAAATTAAAACGGAATGTTGTGCACTAAATATTATACATGTTTAATATTGTGGTACCCTATTTTGTGATACCACTCCGAAAATTGACACACAAAAAGCGATTGTGAAAATTGATTTTTCGAAGTTGGTTATTGGTTTAGTGCCGTTAGGCTTAATCACAATAGGTTGTTTGTTGTGTCTTGGGTCGATGACGGTAACAAATATGTGTCATGTTGTTTCGGTTCTTCATGCCGGTGACAAAATTGTGTCATGAAGTTTCATAGTTATCTATAATAAATCTAAAACACACCACAAAAACAATCTTGTGGGGTACATTCATTTTGTCAGCGTCAACCCATAGAATTTAATTCTTGTTTCGGATTTGATTTCTAACAAATCACCAAATAACACTTATTTCTTCTTTCCGATTTTGCATTTCTAGAAAATGAACAATTATAACAGGATTGAAATGAAAAACAAATTAAGGGTGTATTTGAAAGGTTATACTCTCTATGGGACACAAAAAGCTTGAACCTAGCCAACCGTATTTCCTGAGAGGTATTTATTTTTGTGGGCGTCAAACTGTTGAATTTATTTCTTGTTTTGGATTTAGATTTTAAAAAATCCACAAGTATGACTTATTTATTATTTTCATTTTTTATTTTTAGCAAATGAACAAAGTTGAACTTATTTCTTGTTTCGGACTAGTTTTCTCACAATCCAACAAATATAGAATATTCTTGTTATAGAGTTTGGTTTTCTAGCATAGGAACAAATACATCGGCGTCCAAATGGGATACGAATTAGAGTTGTATTTGAAAGATTCAAATCTTTACACCCTTGGGTCCACAATAAATGGAAAGAGGAAGATTTGGGTTTTAAACGTCTTGACATGATGAATATGACTCTCATCGGTAAACTACTGGAAATTATTAGTTGATGATGATGCCCTATGGGTCAAGATACATGTTTGTAAAGTCGTAGAATTCTCACCCCCATATAAGTGTGAGACATAAGAGTCATGTCAATTCGGGTTATCCCTTTTAGGCAAAACGAGGACGATGGACTAGGTAGTTAATTAGATCATTTATTGCTCAATTAGCACTACTAGACACGGGTTTGATGGCATTCCAAATTGGTACCAAAGCCGACTATCGACATAAGTTAATGCCACGGCGTGAGAGACGGTGGGGGCCACCTTTATAATCCTCCGGTAAGGACAAGTGGGAGAACGACCATGGCCAAGTGCTAGAAAGTATGCCAGTTACTTATAAGGGGGAGAATGTAATGTCCCACATAATTAAAGTAGTTGAATTCTCATCCCATATAAGTGTTAGATATAAAGGTGTAAAACCCCGAATTTTCAGAAAGGGTAAAATGGTAATTGGGTATGTGTACTATGACCTAATTATTATTTAACCTATTTATTTAATTATAATGGATTTAATTAAAAGGATTTATTTTTATAGATTTTAATTAATGGTATAAAAAGGAACCATTACCTAAATTACACATTAGTTTTACACGGCAATATTTCTTTCTGCAAAATTGTAGAGGTGACGCTGTACAAGAAAAACAAATAGGGGTCGGACACCGTTTTCCAAATTCGGAGTCTAACGGTTGATTTTCGGAGCGAGACCATTGTAGAAGAAACCGATCACCGCGAGGAGGCGGTCGTTTCGATACTAACCGTTCTTTTTCCGGTAAGTTTTCCTTTTTAGCCCTAAATCTAGATCCGTTTATGTTCTTGAGATATACCGTGATTTTATAGATTAGAAAGGTTGCCTAATCGTAGTAATGGTCAATTATCGTAGATGATTCGTAGAAGTTGTTGGAATCGAGGATTGAAGCTTTTTACTATCCGTTTTCTCTTTCAATCACTTTTGAAATTGCTAAGGTAAGGGGTGTTTTTAACGGGATTTGGGTGTTCAATCGTTTGTAGTTATGTGTTTAACTATTTATTATTGTTGTTGGTTCTTTATTTTAATTTTTATTTTATTGCCGGTGAGTTCATCATCGTTGTTGAAGAAAACGGGACTAATCCTATTGCTTTGTTGCTATGTGTTACGGTGACATGCCGTAAGGAATTTGGTTTTGAGATGCGGACTCGGGAGTAAAAGAAAAAAATGCCGACCCTTTAATGTAGGAAGCTTTCTACGTAGTCAAATATTAGATACTTAATTGTCTACTAGTGGCATATTCGTGCGCTGCACGAAGCGTGCCCTCGGGCTTTGTGTGTTCCCTTTTTTCCCGCGACTGGCGATTACGCGAATGTGTGTTCTGTGGGCGTTACGTGCTGTTGTTGTGGGGTGGGTGTTTTGTAGTGTCTGTGTTGTGGCCTAAGTGAGATCTACATGGTAGTCCGTGTTTGCATGTGTTGACACATTGATGAGATGAGCATTAGGTAGTTGTCATGTTTACATATTCGTTGCATGTCAAAAGAGAAGGACGGGGAAGCGTTTTTAGGGATACATACATGCCGGAGCACGCCGTAAAAGAGACACGGGGTAGTTGTTTGTTCTACATATATTTACAAAGCCAAAAGAGAGGTGCGTAGTAATGTCCTTAGGTTTGCATTGGAGGCCAAACGATAGTGCATGTGATTAGTTGTTTGTACGAAGTGTTTGATGGTTATTGTGAGCCCTCTATACTCACTTCATCTTCATCTTCTTTAGGGGTGTGCTAGGGCATGGTATGTCGTACGCGGACTCCGTCTTTTTGTTCGGGGAAGAGGTGGATGCTTTGCGGTGTTGCCTTCCTGGTTTGGTGTAGGTGTGATTGGGGGTCCTATCTTCTTTGCCGCCATTTGTTTCCCGTCGGTGAGTTTGTCTTGGCCCTCTGTTCCACTCGGTTCTTCAGCTTCCTTGAGGTTGAGCTGCTGAATTGTATATCTTGTGGTGTTGTCTGTGTATTTTTTTCGTGCAGCTCGGATTTGTGCGCGGAAATTTTTATCCTCGAGCTTCTTTGCCGTGCCTTTGAGCAGCCTCCTTGTAGCCTCGTATGGGGTGAGGAAGTTGATTGGATGTAAGGTGAGGTTTAGTGGTTGTGTGTGGGGGGGGGGGAGTTTTTTTTTCGTGGTGTTACGGACACACGTACCTCGGTGTCTAGTGCGTGGAGTTCGGATGCGGTGTGTCCTAGTAGGTCTTCTGCCACGTTGTCAAACGGCGTCACCGGATCTCGCCCGAGCTGTCTTCTGCAATTGCATTGACTTTGCACCTGCGGTTAGTGAAGGCAAATGTGTGATAGGCATTACATATGTTTATGTATTTAATGTTGTGTGTAGGTGAGTATGTGGGTAATTTCGACGCGGCTGTGATTGTTTACCGTAGCTGTGATTTCTGAGTGCATTTGCATGTGAAGCAATAGTATTGTTCATCAGGTTGGGCTGTGTTCGCGAACATGCATTGGGGGCAGGAGGTGTAGCTCAGTTGCTGGTGCATCCTCTCTATTGTTATGGATACTTCAACCCATGGATTCTGCGATTGTGCAGGCATGTTAGTGTTCCGTGTCTTATATCTGTTTGTTTCGGAATCAGTTATATCTATGTTTACCTTTGCGTCTGGGATAATGTCAGACACTTGGATTATTGGCTCCGATGCCTGGTAGGTGATAGCGTTCTGGAAACTCTCTCGGTTGGGCTTCCTTGTTGCGTTTTTGATGATGTCCAGATGGCTTTTGACCCTGGGGAGCGAGTGTGTAAGTTTAGCGAGTATGTTTTTTATTCCTGCTAAGGTGAAAGTGTTGCGTACCATTCGCGGAACTCGGTGGCTTGTGGGATGTCCGGATCAACAGCTATGAATGTGGATGATGTTGTGCTAAGAGAAAGGCCCGTATGTAGAGAATGTTAGTTGTCATTGGGAAAATGGTCTCGTTTTCGTTTCATTGTGGTAGTTTCTAGTGTGTGGACGCCTACCTAGAACGGTGTGCCAATCGATTTGTTGCAAGAATGATCGGGTAGGTGTCTTTCTTTGCCGCCCGCCTCCTCCCCTTGGTTGTCAAGAAGTCAAGCGGCATTGGGCGCATTTACGCAAATTTGGTATAGTGGTGTGAATCGAATGGTTTTGCGTCGTTTGGTAGTTGACTCGTTGACTTACTCTTCGATGCACGATGGTTATCTCTCGGAGTAATGTTGGTCTTCCATTAACGTCCCTCTCCTTGACAGGCTTTACGTCCACCACCACGGCAAATAAACCTGCGGTTATGTAATACATAAATGTTAGTGTCATAGGTGGAAATCATGGTGTGGGAGGAGGTGTGTGGCAACGGTTTTTGTGTCGTACCTATTCGGGTCTTTGTTCCGATAGTGGAGATCATTTCTGCACAACTCATGAATGGAACATTCGGGTATGCAATTGAAGCTTCGTCGTCCTGTATTGGGCGTATGTATGTGGGCCTATTAAGTGTCCACTTTGGATGGTGAGTCCCTGGGTTGTTGTCTAGGTATTCGTTTTTTATCGGCGCGACATTTGCACCTCCAACATAGTATGTCTTGAAGACATGGAGGCGTCATGGAACAAGTCGATGTTGCTGTTCCAAATCATGCCGAGGACCCTGTCACCCTACAATTTAAAGCGTTTAGTATTTTGGGGACATGTTACCGGTGGTTCTGCATGTGCTAATTCGTTTAAATGCAGACACACACCAGCCTGGGAAACTTGTTCAGGTGAGACGAAATAAAACTCAAGTAAATAAAGCATGAAAGTAGACAAGCCAGAGGGACACTGAATTATATCATATAAGGAAAAAAATTGGTCCCTCTGTTGATAATATATTTGCCTTGTACGATCAGGCAGAACCCTTCAATACTCAGTTGATACAGCATATAATTAATTCTTCAATCAGTAATCTTTTTTTTAAAAAAAAATCACATATGCAAAACTTCCAATTCTATAAACTGTAAAATTTTCATAAAAATAAATATCTATTTCAACCACATATAACTCAACCTTCAGCATATAATGATGAGAACCAAGAAACATTAAGAAGAAGGAAAAAATGGGGAGAAAATTTCCATATTTCATGTGAACAGAAGTAGTAAATATGACGCCTAGTTGCTAAATTAATTACTTGTATAGGGTGGGAAAACCAACCCCAGGTATTATCAATTCATATGTTTCACTTCGCTGCGCGAAAAACTGGAAGTAGCCCTATTATTCATTGATTAAATAAAAAAGTGCAAGATCGAATACTACCATGAAAAAAAGCTTAAAGCTTTTCAGCCTGATGTATGCAGAGCAGAATAATTAGTTGCAAAATGCAATATCTACCACTATGTCAGTGAGTTAAATTGGAAAATACTGGAATTCAGGAGACGAAATAAAACTCAAGTAAATAAAGCATGAAAGTAGACAATCCCTCGTAAAGTATCAAACAATAGAGCAAGAAAGCTAACACAATCAGGGAGTACACTGCCAAATTGGAAAACAGAATCCAGGAAGAAGGACAATAAAATTTTAGCAACCCTAAAATCAGAACTAAAACGATGTGTGATTGTGATATTTTGCTTACAGAAAGTTATATTTTTTTTAAAATTTCCATAGGCTATCAAATACCTTCAATATATTGACTCATTTGGCCTCATAAAACATCACAATGGTGGCTGTGGGTAGATATGCATGTGGTAGCGGATAACCCTATTTTATACGCGTGGATCTTTCCTAGGAAATGACACCAACCACATAACTCTTCTTTTTCCTAAATATCCAGTACACAGTGACTAACTTTCCTAGGTGAACATCATAATGAGTATGCAAAACACATGATCAAAAGTGGCAGAGGCCCAAAACATAAACATGCAGCTCATGTGTGACCCGATTGACAACCCAACAACAACACCAAACCACATGCAGAAAACAGCAATGTTACCTGACGGCCAAAAGAACAGCTTTCATCCCACATAACATCCAAAAATGACAGCCCAACATAATAACAAATCGAATTAGACGGCAGCAGCGATTGAACCAAATAACAGCAGCCCAAAACGAGAGGGAAAACGCAAAAAGATGGTGACCGACCCAAATTTAAAAAAGGAGATGCAATCGCAGGTGGAGCAAACATTGAAATCAACTAACAAAGAACATAGAGAGTAAATATGAGGCAAGCGAAAAGTGTTATGGTGCTGAAATTGTTAAGAGGACGGAAATACCTTCTCGTCTGTGAGTATCAGTTTCTGATGACGTTTTCCTTCTTTTGCCTTGTTGATGTTTGTTTTTTCTGTCACAATGACCTTTGCACGCCAGTCAGTCTTTCCGGGGTGGATTTCAGAGATAGTGAGTTTCTTTGTCATAGTGAACGGTTTGGAATCCTGCACATGAACCAATTCAAGATCAGACCAAGTAGGACAATTATCGTGGGAATCACTTCAGGTGCATATTCACATGTCTGGAAAAGTCCAAAATAGAACATCTTTAAATTTTACCATTGAGTGTAAGGATTTTGGAAAGGAGTAAAAATGACAGATAACAATCAGAGCATATGATGCAGTTTATTACTCATGTTTGTGCGTATGACATTTCCAGTACGTACGTGCGTTTTCCATGCAGGTTCGTTAACTAACCTTGGCGACGGTTGAATGTTGTTCGTGCGCCTTATGCGCTTGCTGGCTTTTGCACTGCAATGTCAATATTCCAGAAGCAAAGTCAACGACTGGGTATGGTTGGTTATTGACGCAAGATCTCTCTGTAAACCACGTTTTTGGTTCTGGAAGTAGTTGCTATTTCGCCTAGGGTTGGTGGTGTGATGAGTACCCTGACTGACTGTGATTTTTTGGCTCTGGAAAGTGCTACGTACAGCTGCCCGTGTGAGAATACGGGTTCTTGTAGGTATACACCTACACGGTCTAGCGTTTGTCCTTGTGCCTTGTTAATTGTCATGGCAAAGCATAATCGGACGGGAAACTGATAGCGTTTGAACGGTATGCCCGATTTTTTGTCCTCATTTGATGCTTCCAATGGTATTTTGTGCAGTATCGTGCACTCCCCTGCGTTTGGTCCAGTGACAATTTCAGCCACGATGGTATGTTTGTTCATCTCTTTGCAGATGAGCCTTGTTCCGTTGCATAGACCTTCCGTGGGGTTCATGTTGCGTAATAGGATCAGTGGACAATTGATTTTAAGGTTGAGAGTGTGAGGAGGTAGACTGCTTGGATTGAGAGTGTTCAAGAAATCCTCATAGTCTCCTTGCTGATGGACATTAAGAGCAATGTCGGTGCTTGTGTATGTGAATAGTTCCCCTGACATCCATGCGATCATGCTCTCATTCACGTCATCCACACAGCTGTTGGTTGGGGCTAGCAATGCTCGATTGATAATAGATGATGGGTTGGTCGAGAAGATATTTATGTCTGGATAGACAAAGTCAATTAAGGCATTGAGTGAAGTTTCGCGGTCAGTGTGTGGGATGAGTATGTTAGTTGGTAAGGATATATTCCCATCTACATCCTCTTCCTCCAAACCATTGCCTATACGAAGTAAGAAATCGCTGAAGGGTGGGTCGTGCAACGAGCGCATATTCTGAAACAGACGTATATTCCGGAAAGTTGGCCGAGCGGTGAAGCGATTAGGCACGCATCTATCTGCTCGAGCCTTGTAGCGTTTGTCACAACCGGTAGGACCTGGCGGAAGTCGCCGCCGAACACTACTACTTTGTCACCGAAAGGGCTGTCAACCTCGGTTATATCACGCAGCATTTCTGAAAAAGGTTCGATTGATTTCCGATGAGCCATTGGTGCTTCATCCCAGATTATGACTTTTGCCTCTCGAAGAAGTCTAGCCAATCCTGACTGCTTGCTGACGTTTGTGGACCTCGATTCGTCTCTATGAAGAGGCAGTTTAAACCGAGAATATGCCGTTCTTCCGCCAGGCAGAACTGATGCTGCAACACCTGAGGTTGCAGTGGCTATGGCAAGATGGCCTTGGGATCTTAACGTAGCAAGTATCGTCTTGTATAGGAATGTCTTTCCAGTTCCTCCAGGCCCATCTACGAAGAAAGCAGCAGGTTCGTTTCGCATTATTTTTTCTATGATAGCATTGTAAGCAGATAGCTGTTGCGCATTGAGTTTGGTGACGCCAATGATATCGTCCTCATCAACCGGGATACCTCTTTCATGCTCTATTTCTTTGGATAGATTTAAATGTTTGCATATAGATTCCGCCTCAGGTCCCAGGTCGTACTGAGATAGTTGTCTGCCCATATCATCAAGCAAATACAGCAGGTCTTGAAGGGCCCTTTTCCTAATGTCTGCAGTGTTTTCTTGCGTCCTTTGCGCCATCCTCATGTAGTCCTCACTCAGAGGTGCTGAATATTTCTCCCAAAGACGTCTGGGGTCCGAAGGTGAGCAGTACACAAGGATGGATGCGAAAAGGTGTCTGAGTTGTCGCGGCATCTGGTAAGTGATTGCCTCGTCCAAGCATTTGTGCAGGTCAAGATCTGTTGCAAGCAGGCCTCGGTGTAGTGCGGACTCACGGAAAGTGGGATACATGTATCCCTGGAACGTGTAAAGTTCGTCAAAAGATGTGGGACCCTTTACATTGTTCAGGAGTAACCGAAGGTAGTACCGCTCGCCTTCCGTTGGGGCAACCGTCACGACACGGCCGACGACTTTTCCTTTTTTCCTTTCTCTCCAATATCTTTTCCCAGAGTCCCAGACAAAGTGTTTAGGAAAGTCTTTGTACAAGCATTTTAGTGCCCGTGCCCGTTCGTTGTGACCGTTCATATAGAAGAATTGCGTGAGCATTGTTCTCCCTAAGAATTCGTTTGTAACCACAGATGTCAGATCCTGATTTGCTCGAAAAGAGACAATGTAGTTGTTTGGCAAATGTAGCTGTAAAGCAACAACAGCAGGATGCATTTCAAACATAGAGAATGAGTAGAGGCGCCAAGCAGCCTCCGGTGGAGAGACCCAACGGCCCTTCTGGTATTCTTGTATATCATTCTCGGTGCGGTTTGTGGACAGTTGGAAGGAAATTCTATCAGGGCCTTTGTAAATGTACTTGTATATGTATTTTACAAGTTTGATCGTCGAGCATATCTCCACGTTAATATGGCAATCATATTTTCTCAACAAGTAGGGGTTGTAGGGAACCACCCACCGGTTATCGACTATGTGTCCTCTTACTGCGCCGTGACCCCGAGTTTCGCGTCTGTAACACGGGTAGCTATCCTCTCCGTGGGTTGTATGATCAAGGTAGCTCCGCGGAAATCGGTTCTTGCATTGTCTATCACGCATGCACGGACTGCGCATATTCAGCGAGCCGCAAGGGCCATGTATCATGTGTTTCGTTACCAGACCATATAGTTGTGGATCAACTCTCGGGTCGGGCAATTCTGCACTAATGTAACGATCGTAGGCTTCTGGATTAACCGGCTTTGAATCTCGGTCCAAGATGAGCAGTAGATGGACATGGGGAAGCCCGCGTTTCTGAAACTCAATAGAGTAGACCGAAGCATTATGAGTACCAAACACATGGTCACTCAGCAAATCTTTTTTCAGCATTTCGAGCTTTGATTTGAAAACACGTGAAAGTAGATCGGGCCTGTTTTGAGGCAACTCTCCTGGGAGTAAGTGCCTCGTGATCTCCTCCCATGATGAATTGCAAGTCATAGTGATGAAGAAATCAGGCTTACCAAATTGTTGAACCAATGCCATGGCATCCATGTACCTTTTCCGCATATCTCTGGGACCGCCCATGAACGATTGGGGAAGTATAACCTTCTTACCGACGGCTGCAGCGGAAGTGTTGCCGTTGCCAATGCTGTCAACTAATCCCTGTAGACATTCTGTCCTAATCTCTTGTTGTTGTTTTTTTAAAAAGTCAAGTCGTGATGACTCCACCTTCACAAACATGTCCACGATATACTGCTGCAGAAGACGACCGCCGTGAAGCAGGCCTGATTTGTCAGAGTCACGCATTTGCAGCTTGTAACAGTAGTACTGTCGACATGATACAATGTTCCGCTTGCGCTTTCCTTGAGACATTGCTGTCAGAAAACAACGAGATCAGAAGGTGCGAATTAGTGAATAGTTCTACGTAATGGGAGATAGAGACATTGCGCTACCTGCTTCCTCAATCTGAACAAGTTCTTCCCCACTGGACAATGTTTGTGGGGCAGGAATGCTGGAGGAAATGCGGGTGTAAGCACGTTTCCTCATATTGGGTGGCAGCTTCTCAATCCCGAAGTGCCACCCACACTCTCCTTTTACGAAGAAAAGAGGGTACTGCAAGGCGTCAAAGCAAGCAAAGTTGTGTGAAATTTTCAGCGGTAAGGCGTTCGTTGTATACACCTGAATATGGCATTCGGTATTTATTTCATTTTCATCCTCTGTAAAGAGGATGGCCGCAACGTCATTAACCGCAGGCTCATTGAAGACGCGCTGGTCTAGTTTCGGGGTGTTGACCAAGCATATTCGGTGGTTGTCTAGGTTCTCCAGATCTTTCAGTTGCCTGAGGAAAACAACGTAAGGATTTACACGAAGGATGTTGAGTAACTTTTCTAGTAATCCACGGCTTAGCCGAGTTGACTGCAGCAAACGCTGCTCAATCTCTTCATCACCATCATATAAGTAAAGCTGTAAATTTTTCGGGTTTTCAGAGGTGGCTACCAAGCTCGGAAGGTTATGGTAAACTTTTCCTTGAACGCTGAAGGTATAAATACCCTTGTTGTTCCTCATTAGATCCGGGTCGCTCTTTGCACCAAAGGTCGTGAATGCCAGGTGATTATTGTACGTGCGTACAAACCGCCTGAACTCCACGGACTGAGGTTCGGATGAGGTGAAAAGATCATAAAGTTCTTGCGGCATAGATGTCGGAGCTAGCCTGATCTCCCCTTCCGAACAACAGAATGAAGATGGTTCGTGGTAGAACCGTTTCGCGTTTACGGTATTGGCGATCGGGCGCGTCGCGTGCGGAACGGGCGTGTGGCTTGCGCAAGCTGAACGGCGAAAGCATGTAAGTCTACATGGTTTACGTCAATTGCAACCCTTCCGTTCGGGTAGACAGTATGGTCTATGTGAGCTCGAGTGCGCCCTACACTCTCACGCGCAGTGGCAGACGCACAAACAGGCTGGATAGCAATGAGGGCAGGTGCAGAACTTTCGGCAAGAGGGCTGGAGCCAGAAGGCTCCCCTACAGTATAGACAGCACTCGAAGAGGTAGGCAAGGGTACTGTCTGTCCTACGGTTCCTCTACGCGTGACTGCATACCGAGCACGCTGGCGTTTCAACAGCTCACCCTTCTTAACAGCATCCATATCGGCATACGCTTTTCTCCTCCGTGCATTTCGCTCGGAATTAGTCTTGTTTTCCATTCAACCTAATAACTAATAAACTGGTGGGTGAAACGTGCAGTGTAGTAGGTACAGTACATTAGTCCATATGTTTTAATTATAGTTTTATTTCCATGGTTCATTTTCGTCACCAATTACTCCATATCTTAAGTTACTCCCAAACAAAAAATGCAGAAATAACCAAGCATGACCCGAGCAACAAAATGGAGCATGAAACTACGAAGAAGGAAAACAACACACTCGATAGCAAGAATCAAACATACCTTCAAACACAAGCAACCTTCACAATGGAGAAAAAACAAGCCGCAACAGCACCAATCTGAAGACACATGCAACCACATACGGTCGAGCTAAAACAATTGGACAAGAAGCAATGAACAAGTACAATGCGAAAACGAAGATCTTCAATAAAAAGAAAAACATAACAAAGTGCAAAAACTTACCGGGACAGCAAGGAAGCCTCTTCAATCAACCTAAAACAATCGCAGGTCGTGATATTCACCAACAAAACCGGCCAAAGAACATTTAGAGAAAAGCATACTCAGTACAACCAAACCCAAAAATCATGTATAAAATAACAAATAACGGACGGAAAATCCAATAGAATCAGACAGAACACACCCAGAATCAAAACCGAAATCCCCAGAAATTAGAATAAAGCTCACAAAGTCTCAAAATACCTATTAAAACTCAGATAATTGAGCCTTCTTTTCATTAAAGCTACTTTCCGAACAGTTGCATGAACCGTGATGCCTAAGCATTAATACAAGGAGTTGTGTTTTATTTTGCGATAATCAATATTGTTAATTTGATCCTTACAGCTTCGTATTGTTTCAGGTAAATTAAATATATTCATTGATTTGGCTTCGTACACGTCACAGCAGATAACCTTATTTTCCAGTACACAATGACCAACTTTCCTAACCAAAAGGGGGAAGCACCCAAAACATAATCAAAAGCGGGAAACACCCAGAACACCCAAAATCATAAACATGCAGCCCCTATAAAACCCGAATGACAACTCAGCAACAACAACAAACAACATGCACAAACAACATTGCAACCTTACACCCTAAAGAACAGCCCTCAACCCACACAATACCCAAATCCAAACACCCGATGCAATTGCAAGCAGACGAAATAGGAAAATCAACAAATCAAGAGCAAAGGTAGTGAAATTCGGCTTAGGAAATAGGTAAACAGAAGAGTCACTAACCAGATGGACGATTTCCGGGAACCAATTTCACGGCGGCGGCAATTGAAGGGCAAGAGACGAAAGAGTAAGCTAAAACGGACTTAAACACAACAATGGTCATGGATGGATGCATCCTATATATAGGCCAAGCGAGCCGAGGCGGTGGTGGAACTCCCCCAGCAAGAAGCCAATGAGAACGAAGATCAGTGGAAGCCATGGAATGAGCAGCAAGCATTGGGCAGGGACAATGGATATGTTTTGAAAGAATACAGAAATTAGTAAACACGGGAGTAATATATATTTTTATTATATTTATATATGAAGGTGAAAGGAGAACCAGAAAACGACAAAACTTTTCTTCGTACAACTTGCGTAAATAATACTAATGGTCTTTTATATGAGGTGGAACTCCCCCAGCAAGAAGCCAATGAGAACGAAGATCAGTGGAAGCCATGGAATGAGCAGCAAGCATTGGGCAGGGACAATGGATATGTTTTGAAAGAATACAGAAATTAGTAAACACGGGAGTAATATATATTTTTATTATATTTATATATGAAGGTGAAAGGAGAACCAGAAAACGACAAAACTTTTCTTCGTACAACTTGCGTAAATAATACTAATGGTCTTTTATATGATTTGGTATATATGACTTGGTTTTGGGTAAATGATTTGTGGTTCATTTGCTGAACTTGCAATTTTAGCAGCATGCGTAATATTTAATTAATAAATATAGAAAAGCAATAGGTGCAGCAAATAATGGTATCATGACTTTACTTGATAGAGATGGTAATAATAATTGGTTCCTTTGTTTAGGCCTTGTGGGACGTTGATTTAGTATTCAATGATCTTTTTACAACGTGTTAGGTAGCGTAACTAGAGGTCTAAGACTAGATGTCCTTAGGAAGCCTTTTTGTGAATGAACCAGGTGGTTAGAACTTAACTCGTAAATACATATGTGGTTGTCTAAAAGCTAAAACATCAATGTCATTGGTAAGGCACGTTTCTAAATCGAAGAATGGGAATCTTGCAACCCTTTTGAGTTATGTGTCAAGGCACAACGTGTAACTTCCCACATGGAGACCTAAGTCTATGCCCTCTTGAGAGGTGCTTAATATGTCTCGGTGCATTCTCACCATGCACAGTGTCCTTTGGTATTGATGTAACAAATCTTATTTGTGTGAGGTTATACTACGGAGCTAGTAGAGGGTGAGAGAGCTCTACTATTACAACATATGTGTTAGTGATTGTAGATGATGCCATGTTCTATGTATCTGCCTTTATTGCTATATATTGTACCGTTCTTCTACCCCTTACTAAGTACGTATGTACTTACCCCCTCTTCTCTCTTGTCCCCACCCCGAGAAGGTGGTGCATTTGTAGGTGTTTTCGAGGCCGCTATAGAGTGACCCGGAGATGGTGCAGATGAAGTCTTTTGTTCTTTATTTTCAATTGTAAACTGGTATAGATTCTTTTATCCTTGTATTGATAGAAACTGAAGAATTGAGTTTATGGTTATCAAGTTGTTATGGACATACTGTATTTAATGGTTAAAGATAGTCTTGGTGATGTAATAATTGCACTCGTGTTACTTTCGATCGTGTATTAGTCGTTTCGGAGCTTGCCCGAGTCGGTCGTTTTGTCTTCCGCTTGTTCTCTCGATTTCCGCTTACGTAAGGCTTACATTTATAATTAGATTAAAATTTTAATTATATGTGTGCCGGGCGTTCTTTTCCGGATAAGGACTCGGTATCCGGGACGGGGGTGTCACGGTTGGTATCGAGCGGCAAGTAACACCGCTGCATAGGACGTAAACTCTTAAGACTTGGTCTAGTTGTGTTTAGAAACGTAAGATGGGAATCTTGGAGTTAGATCTTTTAGGTGTAGACCCTCTTAAGTTAGTCCGCTAAACAATGAACCCCATAAGGTTGAAGTCTCTAAGCCAAACCATTTCACCTAGGATGAAGTGAAACCTCTTTTAAATAAGGCTTTAGGATCATAGTCTTATGCCTACACCTAAGTTGAGGTCCTATTGGTTGAATTTTCTTTACATTCCCTATTGTGATCTCTCCGTTTTTCCTTACACCTTGATATCAAAGTCTACTTTTGACTTGGCCAACCTTTGTAGAGTACGATATCTGATTCAACTCTACAAATCCTCCAATTTCTCCTTCCACTTTTACTTGCTTTGTTGCTTATGAAAATTCTTTGACCATTCTTTGCTCGATATGGGTTCCACACGAACTCCATATACAGTTCTATCCTTTCCAAGTGTTTCTCATTCAATCAATCACCGGTGTTAAAGGTTTCTTGCTTTAATACATGGTTTTCATCATCCTTGGAGTTAACTTTATCCAACACGGGCGAATGTTTGTGTTCCTGTGTTTTCCTTTCATGTAAAACAGTTTCCCTTGCTCCGAAAATTCTGAAAATTTTCAGAATGGTAGATCACTGCTTTTTCTACAACTTCTCTTTTTACATCAACTCGATAATGATTATGGTTTGCTCAGAAAATTCATGTTAATGCCGGACACTCTGTCCAGAAAATCTGCAGCAGCACTTTCAATTCTTATTCTGTTTTGAACAGGTTAAGAATATTCAAATGACCTGAATTTTTGATATATTGCAGACAACAATTTTATCTACAACTTTCCTCTTGGAATCAAGTTCAAATTCCTTTTATTTTGACCACAATCTGCAATTTAAGTCAGTGTTTACCAATTTGGAAATTTCGACACTTGTGTATTCGGTAGAAATAATTGTTTTTGACCAACTCCCTCTCATTCAAAAATTCTAATATTATTTTTATGTCACTTAGGAAACTACAGTATCTAAATATTTTCTCTTTGAATCGTGCTCAAATTCCTTTTCATTTGGGCTGTACAAATTTATAATGTCAGATCCGGAGTAAATATCATACACATCAACCTAAAAGGAATCCTCACCTCTTTGACATAGGGTTGGGCTAAGAGAGTAGTAAGTTATGATTATTATGTTCTAGAAGTTTTCCCGAAGTTTGATCTCCCTCTCGGGTTGAATCTTGTATTAGGATGCTTGTGAGTTAACTCGTTGTTTCTTTTGCGGCTATAAACAAGCACCATGACGTTACCTTCCCGGTATGCCACACTTGAAGTTCAAATCCTTTTATGCCTTCCTTCAACCATACGTTTTCTAGTAAATTACTTCCCAATTGATTCCTTACTCGAGATCCTTGAATTCTGCAACTACCCACCATCTTTTGTCATGAGTTACCTCAAAAGCATATCTCCTTAAGTCTTTCTTCTGAACAAGTTCACGCCATTTTACTTTTAAATTAATGAAGCAAGCACTCCTACCCTTCCTTTCTTATCCATAATTGATTAAAAGTTCTAATGTCAAAACATTCTTCTTACTTGTGTTCATTCTCGGCTTCCATCCTAAGGGTAGTGTTGATTTTGTATCTTCCTCTCTTAATGCTACCGTTCTTTCAAGGTATGCACCCCATCTTTTACCGGATAGATCATTATGACTACCATGACATCCATGTTCAATTACTTGTCTTTAACTTTTTGCCAAATTATGCTAACTCAATTTCGGCGAAGGTAGTCGCTTACCAAGGTGCTTACGGACCCTTTTTCCGGTCAACATTTGAACTCCAAAATTTTATTAACTTCAATCCAGGTTAATACATCCGGTGCCTAGCCTTTTCAACTTTAAATCTCTTTCGGCCATTTAGAGCCATGAACCACGGGACACACCTTTGACATTCTCTCTTCGAGTCTTGGTGTTTTTATAACAATTTTGTTACACCGGTCAAAATGTCCGTTCCGTTTTATCCTTCTTATTCCCTCATAAGGAATAACATTGAGCGCTTATTCTTTGGCATTGTACAATTCCTCTGGAGTAGTGCAACCTTGAACCCTTGAATTTTTCCGTCAATGATCTTTTACACCTCTTTTGGAAGTTTGAATTAATTCTATAAAATCAAACTTTATCCGTCATTTCTTAAGTATCTTTCATCCTTCACACAAAAGCTTGTCTATCATAGACTCATTTTCAAAACTTTTGATTCTCCTTCACATTACATTGAGGAAATTTCTAAACCCTTTAAATCTTGGAATAACCTCTCGTTTGACTAATACAAACTTCGACACTTCTTGACAAGTGTTTATTTCATCCCGAGACCTTTGGTGTACTCGTTTTGTCTCCATAGCTCCTTCATGTTGAGACTCTTGCTCTCTTATTGATTTCTCGTTGTGTAGCCTTTTTAGGTTCTCGACCTTGCACTTTTAATTTTTTCGTAGAAGAATGATCCCTTGAAGCATTCATGCGAACCGAGAACCTTTTAGTTCGCCAACATCCATTTTTTTATCATATCCTTGACGATTAAGGTCACTTGCCAAGTAATCTCAAGTCCAATCTTCTTTTTCCTTCGCATTAAATGTCTCAAAGACCATCATGTGATGTTTCTCTTAACGTCCCCACTTTTTAAGGGCTTATGTAAAAGCTCATTATCTTCCTTTCGACGGTCGAGTTCCTTTGCAGACTATCGTATGTTGCAGAATTCCACTCTCTCAAAAGAATCTTATCTGCAAGATTTTATTTTGTTTTTTTTCTTTTGGTGGATATCTTTTGTATTATGATACAATGCTTCATTCTCCGGTTTGGGACCAACTTCAACTTTCCTCAACACGGAATCACCATGTTTTGTTTATAACCCCTAAAACCTCACTGGTTTTGAGAACTTACTGCCGTTTCTTCTGTTTACCATGTTGACATACCACTCTGGTACCCAACTTGTCACTATTCAACTTCATTTGTTTTCCAAGCTAACCCTTATTGGCATAAGAATTGGATCGAATATCGAGAGAAAGTATAACAAGTCCGTGCTTCTCTTTCCCGAGAAGACTCAAAAACCCTTCAAAGAATAATCCTTAAGTTTTACAGAAAGCTTGTGCCACAGTGATAGAAGCTGAGATCAAAATGAGTCAATTGTGTCAAGAGTTGCGGATCAGTTGGAAAGTTCAAGCAATCTTGTTTCAGTCAGCAAACGGAAGTAAAATGTGTTGTACCATTGATTGCAAGATTCGAGGCAGTTGATGAAATCACGAAGAAGCAAAATGAAGATGCGGTTCTTGTCAGTTACAAGTGAGTGGTCGGTATCAAACTAGTCAGTGGTCACGAGTTGGATGAAGATGGCAACCTTCAGCGTCAAGGATCGGCTTCGTGTTCCGGATGTGGAAGATTTGAGGAAGACAGTGATGGATGAAGCCCACACGATGGAAATTGCAGTTCACCCTGGAGCAACCGGGACGTGTAGAAAGTTGAAACGGCACCGCCGGCCACTTTCTCGTGAAGATAGAGATAGCAGAGTTGCCTATAACACCGTTAACACGCCAAAGATCTAGAAGTCACCGTTTGAGGCCCTATATGGAAGGAAGTTTAGGATGCTAATCATCTAGGATAAGCGGAACAGTAACAAACTACAAGACCAAAGTGGATACATCAAGCCAGGGAGAATGCTGAAGTGGACCGTCGCAACCTCGAGATGGCTCGAGACATGCGAAGAGTTAGGAAGATGGAATAAGAAGATCGTTAGAGTTTGAATTTGAAAATAGAATGCATCTACAAAGGCGTCCTCAACGAGAGAAGCAAGATGGATTGGGCGACATGCAAGATAAGCCCTAGATATGAAGGCTCTTACGTGATAGTGGCTAAATTAGGACCTTTAGCTTATCCAAGTGGAGTTACCAAACTCCCGTCACGGGTGTATGACGTTCTACACGTGACAATGATAAGGAAATGGTTAGCTGATGTTGATGTGAGTCAAGCTTCGACCTTGAAACGGTTGAAGAGACCTTGACCTATGTGGAAGAATCAAGTGCACTTCAGAGCGGAAGAAGAAGAAAATTAAGAAGGAATACGTACAACTAGTCTGGGGTCAGTCAAGTGGTCACGCCGACAGAGGCAACAAGAGTTATAAAAGACAAGGCATTTTGTGCAGTTCCAGAGTTCAAGTACCCCTCATATATGTTCGGTTTCGAGGACGAAACTTGACTTAAGGGGGAGGGATGTAAAACCCCGAATTTTCGAAAGGGTAAAATGGTAATTGAGTATGTGTACTATGACCTAATTATTATTTAACCTATTTATTTAATTATAAAGGATTTAATTAAAAGGATTTATTTTAAGTGCAAATTAGTTATAAGGCCGTCGTTAGAGAATTAATGATCATTTAGGACACTCCGAAATCTTATTTAGTTATAAGGACATTCTAATTTTAAGAAGGAAACTTATTCAGTTATAAGGACATTCTAATTTCAAGTGGATAAAGAAGAAAAAGGAAGCAAGGAAGGAAAAAAAAAAGAAAAAAAAACTGAAGCGCTGGAAAAAAAAAGCGCTGTAAAAAAAAAAAAAACGCTGGAAGAAAAAAAAACGCTGGTGACATTGATTTTTTAAATTTTTTTTTAAGATGCAGTGACATTGATGTCTGAAGCAGTGACATTGATGACTTATGCAGTGACATTGATTTCTGAAGCAGTGACATTGATGACTTATGCAGTGACATTGATGTCTGATGCAGTGACATTGATGTCTGATGCAGTGACATTGATGAATGATGCAGGGACATTAAGCTAAACATTCAAGATCGTGTTAAAGAATTCGGGGATTCCACAATGAATCCAATTATCAGGAGGGCACAAACAACGTGTGGCTATTACAAGAGTCATACTGAAGAGTCTTTGTAGTTTCACCAAACTTGTACTTCTATCCATATTAAAAGCTCCACATTTGGAGAAATGCAAAACAAGAGTAGTAGCCGATCGATGCGCTTGTTAGGTTTTATGCAAAGTGACATTGATGACTTATGCGGTGACATTGACGACTTATGCGGTGACATTGACGACTTTTGCAAGTGACATTGATGTCCGAAGCGGTGACATTGATGACTTATGCAATGACATTGATGTACGAAGCAGTGACATTGATGACTGTATTTACAATTAGATAACTGATGCAATGATATTGATATCACTGCATATACAACTTGATACACACATTTGATAACTTTGTAAAGTAACTTTATTTCTTTGTTATCTTTAAATATTTGATTGATGTTGGTTTATTTGATTAGTGTTGGTTTAAGATAACTTTGTAAAATAACTGTATTACTTTTGTTTTTTTGTGTTTAAATGCATATTTTTACAACCAAAGGTATACATAAATTGTTACAATAACACGTCACTGCATAAATCGTTACAATAACACGTCACTGCATAATTCGATACAATAAGACATCACTGCATAGATCGCTACAATAAGAAGTCACTGCGTAAATCGCTACAATGAGACGTCATTGCATAAATTGCTACAATGAGATGTCACTGATCAAGGTTGCCAATGGATCGCGGCGGTCAATACATCATGGTAGCCAATGAATCGCGGCGGTGAATGCATCGGGGTGGTTAATGGATCCCGGTGGCCAATGCATCCGGGTAGGTGGTCAATGCATGACGGTGATCAATACGTCACGTCGATTTTTATGAAGAAAAAAATTGATTTTATGAAATTTATTCGGAAAAATATCAAATTTGATTTTAGAATAAAGAAGACGAAAAAATTTGAATTTTAGTAAAAAAATTATGATGATCCGAGTTTTAGATCAAAATATATGACATTTAGAATATGGTGAATTAAAAAAAAAAAAAAAACAACAACAACAACAACTTCAACGCTTCTTTTTTTTCCCTTGTTTTTTTTTCTTTTCCTTCTTCCTCTTTATCTACTTGAAATTAGAATGTCCTTATAACTAAATAAGATTTCGGAGTGTCCTATTACCCCTAATAAGTTGAAAATCAGTCCTTTTAAATAATTGGCCCATATTATATTAGATTTTAATTAATGGGTATAAAAGGGAACCATTACCTAAATTACACATTAGTTTTTACACGGCAATATTTCTTTACGCAAAATTGGAGAGGTTTTACGGTTGTACAAGAAAAACAAATAGGGGTCGGACACTCGTTTTCCAAATTCGGAGTCTAACGGTTGATTTTCGAGCGAGACCTTAGTAGAAGAAACCGATCACCGCAAGGAGGCGGTCGTTTCGATACTAACCGTTCTTTTTTCGGTAAGTTTTCCTTTTTAGGCCTAAATCTAGATCCGTTTACGTTCTTGAGATATACCGCGTTTTTATAGATTAGAAAGGTTGCCTAATCGTAGTAATGATCAATTATCGTAGGTGATTCGTAGAAGTTGTTGGAATCGAGGATTGAAGCTTTTTACTATCCGTTTTCTCTTTCAATCACTTTGGAAATTGCTAAGGTAAGGGGGTGTTTTTAACGGGATTTGGGTGTTTAATCGTTTATAGTTATGTGTTTAACTATTTATTATTCTTGTTGGTTCTTTATTTTTATTTTTATTTTATTTCCGGTGAGTTCATCATCGTTGTTGAAGAAAATAGGACTAATCCTATTGCCGTTGCTATGTATTGTTTCGGCTTACCGTTGTACTAAAACCAATTGGTGTCAGTAAAGGCGCTACTTTATTTCTTATACATTAAGAGTGTGGGCAATCTGTCCCAACACCCCCCTCAAGTGTTGGCAATCTGTTCAACACTTGCACAATATTTTTTTTTTCAAGAGTGTGGGCAATCTACCCAACACCCTCCTCAAGTGTGGGCAATCTCTCCCAACACTTGCACAAATTTTTTTTAATAATGTTTCAACCAGGGTTCGATCTCATGACCTCTGGCTCTGATACCATGTAAAGTTTTGATCAATATATTTCTGTCTCTCATCATCAATCACATAGTACAATATTTATAGTCACATTTAAGGCTTCTACCTCTAAACCAAATATCCAAACTACCCTTACTAATTTAATATACTAATATCAATATTTTCCATAACACATAATATTTTCCATATCGTAATACCCCCCCTCAAGTGGGAGCGTGAAGATCTCGAACGCCCAACTTGCGTAACAAATACTCGAACTGTTGCCGACCCAACGCCTTCGTAAAGATATCTGCCAATTGATGCTTCGTAGGAACATACAAAGGAAGAATCAATCCATCCGTGATAGCATCACGCACAAAGTGACGATCCGCCTCGATATGCTTCGTGCGTTCGTGAAACACCGGATTCTCGCGCAATATGAAGTGCCGATTGGCTATCATAAAATAGTCGTATCCCGGGGGGTGGAGGACCCCGAACTCGGCCGATGCAAGAATCGTTTCAACCACTTCGGTTCACATGTAATCTCCGCCATAGATCGATATTCTGCTTCGGCCGAGGACCGAGAAACCGTGGTTTGTTTCTTGGATTTCCGGGATATAGGCGAAAGACCAAGAAAAACAAACCAACCACTCAATGAACGTCGGGTAAGAGGGCAACTCGCCCAATCAGAATCACACCAACCCTCGAGAGTAAGAGAACTGTTAGACCGTAGCAAGATACCTTGTCCGGGATGTTTCTTCAAATAACGAACCAGGCGCAAGGCTGCCTCCCAATGATCAACCCGAGGTGCCTGCATAAATTGAGACAACACATGAAGAGAACATGCCAGATCGGGTCGGGTAACTCCAAGATATATAAGACGTCCAATCAACCGACGATAAGGCCCTGGATCACTCAACAACGTGCCAGAAGCAAGAGCCAACTTGTGATTCTGCTCTATCGGGAAATCAGCCGGCTTGCTCCCAAGTAAACCGGTTTCATGAATAATGTCAAGGGCATACTTCCTCTGATTCAAGGAAATCCCCTCCTTGTTCCGTGCCACCTCGATCCCAAGAAAATATTTCAGAACCCCAAGGTCCTTCATCTTAAAACACTTCCCCAAATATTCCTTAAAAATCGTCATTGCAACTTTATCATTACCGGCTATGATCATATCATCGACATACACAAGAACACCGAGTGAATACCACCCCGATGTAAGGTAAACAATGAGTAATCCGAATATGATTGACGGAAACCATACTCACGCAAAGCGGAAGCAAGCTTTGCAAACCAACATCTCGGTGCCTCGTTTCAATCCATACAACGATTTACGCATCTTGCACACCAAGTTCGGATCCTTCCTCTCAAAACCGGGAGGTATTTTCATATAGATTTCCTCCCGTAAATCACCATGCAAAAACGCGTTATGGACATCCATTTGGTGAATCTCCCATTGTTTAACCGCCGCAACACCGAGGAATGTGCGAACAAGTAACCATCTTCGCCACAGGGCGAACGTCTCGGTATAATCAATACCTTCCTCTTGATGATGCCCAAACGCCACCAATCGCGCTTTCAACCGCCGCAAAACTCCATGCTCATCATATTTCTCGCATACACCCATTTACTTCCTAATGCCTTCTTCCCGGAAGGAAGAGGGTGTAACTCCCATGTACCCTGGTTTTCCAAAGCCTGAATTTCTTCTTCCATGGCCCGACGCCAACCCTCATGTTTAACTGCCTCCTTAAAGGACTTCGGAGGATTCCCAACTGTACTGGCTGCAAGATACTTGCGGTGCTTATCAGAAAACCGATCATAACTAATAAAATGCATAAGAGGATACGGAGTACCTGAGGGTGTTGACGGAGAGGAAGAGCGTGGATGGGGACTTTTCTGCTCGATCAAAGTATGAGTCACGTAGTCTTGAAACCGTGAGTTCGGGATTTTCTGTCGTCGACCTCTGCCTAATTCCTCCACACCATTGCCTGGATGTCGTGGTTGTGGCGAAGGTGCGGCATCACTGCCCGGAACATCATTTAATACATCCGTCACTGTCATCCCCCTCAACCGGAGGATCTGGCAAGGGTGGAGCCCCTGAAGAAGCAGGAGGGAGTTCGAACCCGGAATCATCTATATCAACATTATCAAACATGGGATATGGGAGAACGGAAGGCACACTACCCTCGGTCTGGTGAGAAAACGGAAAAACATGCTCATAAAATTTGACATCTCGGGATACAAAAATTTCCTCCGAATCAAGGTCGTATAAGGTCCATCCCTTCTTCCCAAAAGGATACCCTAAGAACACACACTTACGACTACGGCTGGCAAATTTATGTGAGGGACGATGGTCGTGGGCATAACACAAACACCCCAAAATTCTAAGCATCGATAAATCCGGTTCTTTGTGAAATAGAGTCTCATAAGGTGTTTTGTAGTTCAAAATACTTGACGGGGTTCGGTTAATTATGTGGGCAGCCGCCATAACACACACTCCCCAGAACTTAAGGGGTAAATGACCATCAAACCTAAGGGCTCGTGCAACATTTAGGATGTGTTGATGCTTACGTTCTACTCTTCCATTCTGCTGCGGAGTACCAACACATGAAGTTTCAAAAATTATACCTTCTTTACGAAAATAAGGAAGCAAAGGCCTAAACTCCGTCCCATTGTCACTACGAACTCGTTTAATCGTAACCTCAAACTGACGAGAAATCAAAGCGACAAAATCCAAAAAAAACGGTTTCAACCTCCATTTTATTTAACAATAAATAAATCCAAACCGCGCGAGAGTAGTCATCCACAATAGTTAAAAAATAAGTAGCACCACATGTTGAGGGAACACTATAGGGACCCCATAAATCGCAATGTATCAACTCAAGAATACGAGTAGCTTTATTTTCACTAAGGGGAAAAGGTTCACGGTGCTGTTTTGCCCGAAAACAAATATCACATCCATCTTTATTTAAAGGTTGGGAAATAGAAATATTAGGCACCTGCCGAAGTACCTTTTCTGATGGGTGTCCCAAACGCCGGTGCCATAAATCCCCAGTCTGTCCACCATCAACTGCTAGAACCCGAACCTCCGGAACTCCCAAGAACAGAAAAAGTCCATCCACACGCTCACCCAATCCAATCAGTGTCCTCGTCACTCGGTCCTGCATAACACATAAACGAGCAGTGATCTGCATAACACAACGATGTTCATCCAAGAATTGAGAGGCCGAAAGCAAGTTACAAGTTAATTTCGGTACATATAAAACATTCATAAGCCGTAAATTTCCCGACAAGATAATAGTTCCGTATGAGTTGCAAAAGACGAAGTCCCATCCGGCAAGCCAATGGGATATTGAACAATTTCCGAGGATCAACAAGCCACTCAAAAAATCCCGTCACGTGGTGAGTTGCTCCCGTGTCAATAATCCATGCGAGCTACCGTCAAGCGATCATGTTGTTTTGGAAGGCTTAATAGGTCCAAGATTCCCTGCCATTGGTCTGGTGTAATATTGACCAACCCGGATTGGTCTAAATTGCTTGTCTGAGCCGAAGTGGTGGGCTGAGTCGAGCCCACCGAACCACCTCGTTACAATTCGGTCACCGACGGTTGTGAGGGGCTATAGCTTGCTCCTCTTCCCCGTCCATCTCCACCGTCGGTCACCGCCATAATTGCCATCGTGTCACAAAAATAACACCAGTCCGGTCGCGGGACGATTCGGGGAAATTGAACCATCCAAAATAAAATTCCACCGTTCAGATTGTAACAGGTAAATATAAGAATTATCCCTCCAAATTTCGTCAAGATCGGAGTCCGTTTCGATGTGCGATCGTTGTCGGAAAAACTCGTCGAAACGAGAAAAATACCCGGCGAATTCAGTTCGGTCGTTGGACGATTATGCGAAATTGAACCGTCCAAACAAAATTTCCACCGTTCAGATTGTAGGAGAAGGTGAAACGTACAATCTGTCAAATTTTCACCACGATCGGAATCCGTTTCGATATCCGATCGTCACCGGAAAATTTCTGCAAAACAGAAAAATTCCCAGCGAATTCAGTTCGGTCGTGAGACGATTAGACGAAATTGAACCGTCCAAACAAAATTTCCACCGTTCAGATTGTAGGAGAAGATGAAACGAACAATCTGTCAAAATTTCATCACGATCGGAATCCGTTTCGATAGCCGATCGTCACCGGAAAAGTTCTGCAAAACACAAAACCAATTGGTGTCAGTAAAGACGCTACTTTATTTCTTATACATTAAGAGTGTGGGCAATCTGTCCCAACACCTCCCCTCAAGTGTTGGCAATATGTTCAACACTTGAGGGGGGGTGTTGGGACGATTGCCCACACTCTTAATGTATAAGAAATAAAGTAAGCGCCTTTACCGACACCAATTGGTTTTGTGTTTCCGACACCAATTGCTATGGATGCGAAAATCTTTATATGGGCTGAAGCAGGCACCGCGGTGTTGGTTTGTGAAATTGGCTGCATCGTTGAAAGATTACGGTTTTCAGCAATCCTATTCAGATTACTCACTATTCACCTTTGTTCGTGGGGCTATCCGGATAAGTGTCTTGGTATATGTCGATGATATGATTATTGCTGGTAATGATAATACGGCCCTACAATTTTTCAAAAATTATTTGGGCACTTGCTTCAAGATGAAAGATTTGGGCCGTTTGAAGTATTTTCATGGGTTGGAAGTCGCGAGAAATTCCCAAGGAATTTTTTTATCTCAACGAAAGTATGCATTGGATAGTATCGAAGAAACGGGGCTCTTAGGGGCTCGTCCAGCCGAGTTTCCTATGGAGCGGAATCACCGCTTGGCGGTTGCGGATGGTGTGATGTTAGATGACCCTGGCAAATACAGATGTTTAGTGGGTCGGCTCATTTACTTGGGTGTTACGCGGCCCGATTTGGCATACTCTGTTCATATCCTATCTCAGTTTATGCAGGAGCCGCGCGTTGAACATTGGGATGCTGCGCTACGGGTTGTACGCTACTTGAAGAAAAATCCAGGTCAAGGAATTCTCTTGCGGGCCGATAGCCCATTACGTTTGGAAGGGTGGTGTGACTCGGATTGGGCTAGTTGCCCAGTCACACGTCATTCCTTGAGCGGGTGGTTTGTCTTGATTGGGACCTCTCCAGTCTCGTGGAAAACTAAGAAACAACAAACGGTGTCCCGCTCTTCTGCTGAAGCGGAATATCGGTCCATGGCTGCTGTAACATGTGAATTAAAATGGCTTCGGCAACTTTTTGGTGATCTTAGGGTCACGATTCCTATGGTGATCCCACTGCATTGCGATAGTCAAGCTGCGTTGCATATTGCTCAGAATCCAGTTTTCCATGAACGGACCAAACATATTGAAGCAGATTGTCACTTTGTTCGTGATGCAATTACTGACGGTCTCATTGCCCCTACTTATGTGTCAACCCGTGAACAACTGGCGGATATATTTACCAAGGCGTTAGGGAAGCAACAGTTTGAATTTTTACTCCGCAAGTTGGGCGTTCGCGATCTTCACGCTCCAACTTGAGGGGGGGTATTGCGAGAATATTGATTTTAAATGTAATAATTATTATGTGGGGGCGTAGTTGGTATTTTATATAGCGTAGGGTTTTCTTCTATGATGTATAAATAGCCAATGTAATGATGAATGAAAGGGGAGACTGATTCGTCTATTGTATTTTGACAACAGTGTCCGACCCCTATTTGTTTTTCTTGTACAGCGTCAGCTCTACAATTTTGCTGGAGAAATATAGCCGTGTAAAAACTAATGTGTAATTTAGGTAATGGTTCCCTTTTATAACCATTAATTAAAATCTATAAAAATAAATCCTTTATAATTAAAAAAATAGGTTAAATAATAATTAGGTCATATTACACATACCCAATTACCATTTTACCCTTTCTGAAAATTCGGGGTTTTACACCTTTATATCTAACACTTATATGGGATGAGAATTCAACTACTTTAATTATGTGGGACATTACATTCTCCCCCTTATAAGTAACTGGCATACTTTCTAGCACTTGGCCATGGCTGTTCTCCCACTTGTCCTTACCAGAGGATTATAAAGGTGGCCCCCACCGTCTCTCACGCTGTGGCACTAACTTATGTCTGATAGTCGGCTTTGGTACCAATTTGGAATGCCATCAAACCCGTGTCTAGTAGTGCTAATTGAGCAATAAATGATCTAATTAACTACCTAGTCCATCGTCCTCGTTTTGCCTAAAAGGGCCAACCCGAATTGACATGACTCTTATGTCTCACACTTATATGGGGGTGAGAATTCTACGACTTTACAAACATGCATCTTGACCCATACGGCATCATCATCAACTAATAATTTCCACTAGTTTACCGATGAGAGTCATATTCATCATGTCAAGACGTTTAAAACCCAAATCTTCCTCTTTCCATTTATTGTGGACCCAAGGGTGTAAAGATTTGAATCTTTCAAATACAACTCTAATTCGTATCCCTTTTGGACGCCGATGTATTTGTTCCTATGCTAGAAATCCAAACTCTATAACAAGAATATTCTATATTTGTTGGATTGTGAGAAAACTAGTCCGAAACAAGAAATAAGTTCAACCTTTGTTCATTTGCTAAAAATAAAAAATGAAAATAATAAATAAGTCATACTTGTGGATTTTTTAAAATCTAAATCCAAAACAAGAAATAAATTCAACAGTTTGACGCCCACAAAAAGAAATACCTCTCAGGAAATACGGTTGGCTAGGTTCAAGCTTTTTGTGTCCCGTAGAGAGTATAACCTTTCAAATACACCCTTAATTTGTTTTTCATTTCAATCTTGTTATAATTGTTCATTTTCTAGAAATGCAAAATCGGAAAGAAGAAATAAGTGTTATTTGTTGATTTGTTAGAAATCAAATCCGAAACAAGAATTAAATTCTACGGGTTGACGCTGACAAAATGAATGTACCCCTCAAGATTGTTTTTGTGGTGTGTTTTAGATTTATTATAGATAACTATGAAACTTCATGACACAATTTTGTCACCGGCATGAAGAACCGAAACAACATGACACATATTTGTTACCGTCATCGACCCAAGACACAACAAACAACCTATTGTGATTAAGCCTAACGGCACTAAACCAATAACCAACTTCTGAAAAATCAATTTTCACAATCAGTTTTTGTGTGTCAATTTTCGGAGTGGTATCACAGTAAATAGGGTACCACAATATTAAACATGTATAATATTTAGTGCACAACATTCCGTTTTAATTTTATAAATGACTTGAACAATAACTGTAGAAAACTAAGCCCAAACCCATATAAGAGGAGGGGCATCATCACCAAAACTTAGGTTGTGAGGTGAGGGAAGTCCATCTCTTAATATGGTGGGTTACACAATCACAAGTTCCCAATGTGGGATACTTTAACATGCCCCCTCAAGTGTGGGCCTGGGCACTCTCAAGGCCAACAAAGAGGCCTAACACTTGCACAATAAAGGGATGGCTCTGCTACCATGTAGAAAACTAAGCCCAAACCCATATAAGAGGAGGGGCCTCATCCCCAAAACCTAGGTTGTGAGGTGAGGGAAGTCAATCTCTTAATATGGTGGGTTACACAATCACAAGTTCCCAATGTGGGATACTTTAACAATAACATGGGTCCTAAACTAGACTCCAACTGAAACATTTGTTATAAAACGGATGGAGATAACTTCAGATGCAAGAAACAGAAACAGAAGCAATCAAACATAAACAATCAAAGGAGATAACAGAAACAAGAAGAACACAGATTTAACGTGGAAAACCCCTCAGTGGGAGAGGTAAAAAACCACGGGCAGAAAAGAGATATTTTATTATGCACTGAATTTTACAGATTTCAACACACTCGGATAATGAGACAACAATTGTATTTATAGGCACAAATCCCTAAACCCTAGCCGCCAGGAATCTTTGTCTGATGCACCATAAATACCCCTACACGTGTCCTCCTTTTAATGACACCGCATAGCCGTCACATAACATAATTAACGATGTGGGACCCCGTCGTATTCCAAGACTCGGCAGCCTATCACCCCGCTCGATAGTTACCCCGCCGAAGCTACCCCGCCGAAGCTCGCAGACTCCACCCTACCGATGTACGTAATTGAATACACTTCTCTCACCGTCCATCACAACACCGAGTCTTCGAATGGTTCCACCGTATGTAGAGTTTAAGTCACTTTACCGACAAATCTCCACCTTGACTTCAACTCTCACTAGAGTCAAACAGATTGCATAACCGGATGTACTTGTACCGTATGCATTCGTCAATGGCGATGTACTTGTACCGGACTATCTCCACAAAGATCCACTCCACCGATCCGCCCTCGTAAAGTTTCCGAAACAGATTATAAGCTTTGAATATTCGGTAAGTCCAGGCAAAGCCGAAACTTACTATTCGAACCGGTTTAGTGAACATATCGCCAGGATTCTCCTTTGTGCCAATCTTCTTCACCACAACCCTCTTCTCATTCCTCAAGAAATGATACCGACATCAATATGCTTGGTTCTCTCATGATGAACCCGATCCTTGGCTAAACATATTGCACTAAGATCGTCACAATATATATCACCGATCCCGATGCAACCCCAAATCACCGACTAGCCCCTTCAACCAGATACCCTCCTTAGTCGCTTCAAGTAAGAGCCATGTATTCTCGCTTCGTAGTTGATAAGGCTACCGTAGCCCGAAGAGTAGCTTTCCACCGACCACCGCATTTCCCAATGTAAATACATAACCGTCATTGATTTTCTACCGTCAACATCACCCGCATAATCGCATCACGCAGCTCGTGACCGGACCGCATCACCTCCATAAATGAGACCAACATCACCGTACCTCTCGTGTACCCGAATATCCTTTTAACGCCTTTCCGGTGTTCCTTTCCAGGTTGAGCCATAAACCTGCTGACAACACTGACTGCCTGAGCCAAATCAGGCCTAGTGCAAACCATGGCATACATCAGACTGCCAACTGCACTAGCATAAGGAACTTTTGACATATACTCCTTCTCTTCAGCTGACTGTGAAGCATAAACAGACAAATGAACATTTGATGCCATAGGAGTATCTATTGGTTTTGCAACAGACATCCCAAACTTGGCCAATATCTTCGCACATAACCCCGCCGAGACAAGAATAACTTCTTTCGACTCCTATCTCTCCGATCTCCATCCCCAAGATTTTCTTGGCCGCACCCAAATCCGTCATTTCAAATTCAAGCACTAAGAAGGTTCTTCGATTTTGAACATCGACTTCCTTGTTTGTAGCCTATCGCATGTCATCCACATACGGGACAAGATAGATATATGATCCATCTTTCAAACAGATCGAAGTAAACACAACAAATCATATATTCTCGTTGTAACCCCGTCGAAGCATGAAACTGTCAAACCTTTTATACCACTGCCTTGGAGCTTGCTTCAAACCATACAATGATTTCTTCAACTTGCAAACATAGTTTTCCTTTCCAGGAACTTGAAAACCCTCAGGCTGTGTCATGTATATCTCCTTATCCACCTCACCATGTAGAAAAGCAGTTTTCACATCTAATTGATCAAGTTCCAGATCCTGCTGTGCCACCATTGCTAGTAACACCCTGATTGAAGTGTGTCTGACCACTGGTGAAAATATTTCATCAAAGTCAACCCCTTCCTTTTGACTGAATCCTCTTGCAACCAAACGTGCCTTATACCTGACCCCTTCTGCCTTTGTTATTCCTTCCTTTTTCTTGAAAATCCATTTACAAGTCACAACTCCCTTGTCGCAGGTCGTTTGACTAATTCCCAAGTCCGATTCTTCAATAATGACTCCATTTCATCTCCCATGGCAAAGCATGCCACCGGGATGCTTCGTACATGTCACGCTTCCCCGTAAGTAGTAGGTTCAAGAACCTCTACTTCTTCAAAGAACCCGGAGTGCATATCCACCAAATCATCATAACCATATCTCCTTGGAGGTATCCCAACATTAGATCTTCTAGCCCGCCGGCGCCTAGACTCGCCGATCCATGTTTGTATGACGCCCCGCCGAGGTCTCGCGGCCGGCTTGGATCGATTCTCGGTTCATTATCCGGATCAAGTATAGTGTTGATTTGGATCCACCGATTGTTGCATATCAAGAGACTCCACCCGAAGCTCCACCCGTTTCTCAACACTATCGATTCAAGCTCCGGTTTCGACTCGTAGCCTCCCCACCGATGAGTTTAACATAGAATTTTCATCAAACACAACGTCCCCGCCGAGGATTACTCGGACTCGCCGATGACCAAATTCTATATCCTTTCACTCCATCACCATACCCCACAAACACTCCCTTCTTGGCTCTTGGTTCTAACTTTCCTTCACTAACATGATAGTAAGTCGTACTCCCAAAAACCCTTAGAACCGAGTAGTCGCGAGGCTTGCCCGACCACATCTCAAATGGTGTCTTGAGATTGATCCCCGTGTGAGGACTCCGTTGATTAAGTAGCAAGCCGTTTTAATGACCTCCGCCCAAAATCTCCTTGATAAACCAAACTTGAGAAAGCATACATCTTGCCCTCTCCAAGTAGAGTTTGATTCATCCTTTCGCCTACACCATTCTCGCCGAGGTGTATTCCTTACAAGTATGATGTCCGGCAATACCCTCACCGCACAAAATGAATCAAAATCCGTCCAAACAGAATTCCGGACCATTATCCGTACGAAGCTTCTTGATTTTCTTGCCTAACCGATTCTCCACTAGTGGCCTTCCACTCGCTTGAAGTTACCGAATGCATCACTTTTGTTCTTCATCATCACCACCCAAGTCATCCTTGAATAGTCATCTATGAATGACACAAAATATCCGTGACCACCCAATGACTCAACTCTTGATGGACCCCAAAGAAATCTCGAATGGATATAATCAAGTGTTGCCTTTGTATTGTGCAACCCCGCCGAGAATTTACTTCTATGCAACTTCCCATACACACAATGTTCACAAAAGTCCAGATTCTTGACCTTATATCCCCCAAGAAAACCTGCTGAAGAAAGAACCTGCATACCCCTTTCACCCATGTGACCAAGTCTTATGTGCCACACCGAGTCCGCCGAGACTCGGTGAAATGCCGAGGATGCAACAAAGACGGTGCAGCGTATACGTAGATCCTTGTAATATATACAAGGTTCCCCTCTTGATGCCTTTGAGGACTACAACCGAATCTTTGAAGACATTCACCGTCCACCTTCACCCTTGAAATTGAACCCCTTGTCGTCCAAATAGACTAAGAGATACCAAATTCTTGGTCATCCGTGGAACATGTCTTACATCTTTCGGTGTACAAAATTTACCATCCTCTCGTCCTTAACTTCACCGAGCCAATTCCCACAACTTTGCAAACCTTGCCGTTGGCCATATAGATTTGACCACCATCTATCTGCTCATAAGTAGAAAACGTTTGGACAAATATGGTAGGATGCTCCAGAATCATTATGGTGTGTAGAATCCCCTGCAACTGGAACCAGATCCTCATCGATTGCTCGCAGCCAAGGCTACCGTGCCGAATTGCCTTCCCGTCGTTTCTTCTTCTTTGGACAATTGGACTTCCAATGTCCCTCGCTCCTTACAATAATTACGACATCGGTAGACTTAGGACCTTTGGACACCGACTTCTTTTTCTTCCTCTCGTCCATATCCTTTTCCACTATTGTCGCTAGCTACTAGCCCAAGAAACTCGACCGTCCGTCCCAGCGACTCTTGTGTCTCGGCTCCCCGGCATGTAAGGCGGACCTCACATCCTCTAAAGCTACCGTATCCTTCCCAACTATGAAAGATCGCACAAAGTTTTCATATGATGCCGGCAATGACACCAACAGGATTAGGGCTGCATCTTCATCTTCAATTTTAACATCAATATTTCTTAAATCAAGCAATATTGTGTTCAAACCGGTCCAGATGTTCCCTCGTGGACTCCCTTCATGCATCTTCAAACCGAACAACCTCTCGTTTCAACAACAACTTGTTGGTCGTGACTTGGTCATATACAAGCTTTCAAGCTTTTTCCACAACTTGGCCGTGGTGTCTTCCTCAGCAACCTCAGTGATAACATCATCAGATAAGCACAACATGATGGTTGAATGTGCTTTCTCTTCCAGACTGGCATAATCTGCTGCACCTGTATTTGGTTTGTCAGATAAAGGATTCCACAAACCCTGCTGTTTCAACAGTGCACGCATCTTGATTTGCCACAGACCAAAACTGTTCCTTCCTGTAAATTTATCGATTTTTACGTTTACTGCTGACATCTTTTCTTGCTAAAGATTACAACTTTATCACAGATCCTAGCACCTTGCTGAAGGCCTTGGTGAAGATGAAGTTGATCGTACAGATTGTTTTTCTCCAGAACTTGGCTCGATACCACTTGTTATAAAACGGATGGAGATAACTTCAGATGCAAGAAACAGAAACAGAAGCAATCAAACATAAACAATCAAAGGAGATAACAGAAACAAGAAGAACACAGATTTAACGTGGAAAACCCCTCAGTGGGAGAGGTAAAAAACCACGGGCAGAAAAGAGATATTTTATTATGCACTGAATTTTACAGATTTCAACACACTCGGATAATGAGACAACAACTGTATTTATAGGCACAAATCCCTAAACCCTAGCCGCCAGGAATCTTTGTCTGATGCACCATAAATACCCCTACACGTGTCCTCCTTTTAATGACACTGCATAGCTGTCACATAACAGAATTAACAGATGTGGGACCCCGTCGTATTCCAAGATACTCGGCGCCCTATCACCCCGTCGATAGTTACCCTGTTGAAGCTACCCTGCTGAAGCTCAGTAGACTCCACCCTATTGATGTACAGAATTGAATACACTTCTCAGCTGTCCATCACACAGCTGAGTCTTCAGAATGGTTCCACCAGATATAGAGTTTAAGTCACTTTACTGACAACATTGTTGATAAAAGAAATGCATTATACTGACACGCAAGAAAAAAACAAGACTTTGTGAAAAGTGACATTTTTCACAAAATTCATAACAAACAAAGACTAACCATTAAGCACACTTTCTTACTGCACTTATTTTAACAACAACATTCTTTTTTTTTCTTTTTCTTTGAAGCAGATAGCGCTAATGGTCAAACAAGACTTTCTTTGGCTGATACTTGTACACATACAATATTTTATCACATACTTTGATAGTTTGCTTAGACTAAGTTCTAACCTTATGATCTCCGACCACTATCATTAATTCGCAGTGCAAAAACATATCAAAACACAATTCATAAAGGGTGAATCACTACCGAAGAAAATTTGCGTACAACATGTTATACGTATGAAGGTTGTACCAAATAGATGCATGTGTTCATCCATTCTTACTATCATTCATTCTTACACAACACAATTATTTGAATAATGTTAGATAATGTATGAATATAACGCATGCACTTGGTACAACATTACTACAACGGTTATTATAAAATTTCTCGTGGAGTGATTTACCGTCTATAAGTGGGATTTAATCCGTCTATCCGTAAGCTATAATGATGGTGGTTGTAGATCATAGATTTGAATTATACTCTAATAAGCCTATTAAATTATAAGAGAAAATATTTTATGAAAATGATGATCAACCAAGGGCGAGTCCTGCTCGGGCATTAGAGTCATCTACTTCTAAGAAAAAGAATGTAGCTTTCAATAATAGTGCAGCAAAAAAGGTGTTTCATAATGCATTATCACTGATCTTTGTTTATTGATGAGCATGTGTCCTTGCATGATAAAGTTGGGGCTCTCCTTCAATACATAAACCTTCTACAACATTGCAAAGAATGGATGGAAGATTGTTGCCTCAAACGACAATCTCTGGTGGTGGTAGATCATCAGATACTTTTCTTTCATACCGTTCTGTGTTTTTTGCTCCAGCATCTCTTATTGTTCCACTAACTGGGGATCCTATGCTCGGTCAAATCAATAATTCTCATATCATTTTATATAATATATTGTATAATGTATTGAGCATGTCCCCTCTTTTTTGTTCATATTAAAAAATATATATATAAACTAGCACCGGATAAAAAGATTTAGAGGACTCTTCTGACTTTGACAAATATATAGTTTTTTTTGTTAGAGGTCCCCTAGCCCTAAGAACTAACAAACTATTCATTTTCCCAAAGCTGATAATGTACATGAATGTTCCAAGCATGTCTTCCGACCATTCATGACTCTGCTTGCAATTAAACAGTTGCATGTACAAAAAAGTGGGTGACTTTAAGGAGGAACATCAAGAAAAAGTATGAGCTTCAATTGCATACTAACCTTCGCATCATCCCCAACACCACGGCCATGAATACTATAACCTGCAGCCAGACCACGACCACAACCAACACCACATCCACGGCAACTGTAATTGGCTGGATTGGATGCCAACTCATCCACTAGTATTCCCCTTAAATTTTCATTTTTGTGAACATTGGACACATACTCCTAAGCCTCCATTACCTCTTTCTTTGCGGGAGCAACCAATGCAGCCGTATCATATGCTATTACCGTAGGAGCGTCAGCAGCCTTCCTCGTTAAAACCGCAACAATCATCGTTGTAGAGAAAAAAACCCAATCCTCCATTCTCTTATTTTTTTTTCCTATAGTCTTCTATGCCCACATTTTCTAGATCTGAATCATTATTTCTATCCACCACAAAAATCAATGAATTAGGGGCGACGCAAGCGGTACAAATGTAAGAATCAGGGGATTTGGGCCTCACGTATTCAAAATCAGAAAAAGTGAGTCCTGTGATTTATTTATGGTGTCCTTCGAGATCTCCACCTGTTGACGGTTAATGAAAGTACGAATGTTCAATTAGATTTCTTGAAACTTAAACATATTTACAGCCAAAATTCATTGTAGCCATATATATACACACACACGCCAACACATAAATACATACATACACATGCTTTTAATAAGTCTTCTATTATAAGAGAGTCATTGTTAAATTACTGCATCAAGTGTACTTCATCATGACACATCAATTGTGGATCTTATTTAAATAACCTAGGCCAACAAGGCTCGATAAAAATCCTAGGTGGAGGTTAAGAGTGAAGACAAAGAGGCTGGAATTCATGACCTCGTTCTTTGATATGATGTTGAAATATCATGTTGTTACGAGTTACGACAAAGAGGCTTGAATTCACTTTTCCGGGTTAGGTTCAGGGATTTTCTTCATGAATAATTACTCCGTTTCTTCTCGGTTGTTCCGTTAAGAAGAAAATAACCGTACACGTATGGAATAGAAAATAATGAAAGCCCCAAAGACTGTTTTCTTTTTTTAATCGGCGTGCTTTTCTATCCGTCCAATTTCCCAATTTTGCTTGCATCTGAACATGCTAAAATTGTTATAAAAAAACGTTGAGTGATTCACTTTTCAAAGGATACAGGGATAAAATTGAACTAGGATCAATTACAAAAACCCATAAAATAAAAATTTAAAAAAAAAGTGAACGCCAAGATCAAGTTGATCAGATTTTTGGGACATTTTTGTCCTGCAATAATTCATTTGGATCCTAGCAAGTTCATCGAATGCCTCATGTTGATCCAAACTGAGATCTTCAATTTTAGCGTCCCCGAAGCACATGCGGATGGACTCTTCCAGCTTTTTCATTTTCTTCAGATCAACGCCGCAAGTTTTTTCAAACTTCACATTCATCTTCAAGGAGCATGTAAATCTTCTCTAGTTCATCCTTACGGATAACCCGCTCACTTTTTTCGATGGGAGTGCAAAGTAATCACTTTTCGGTTGAGTTTTTGAATCTATCAAGGATAGATTCAACGGTAAGGGCTACCGAAAGAAAATACCGTGTTTCCCGGAGAAAAAATAATAAGGGCTTCATCCGCTGCAAGAATTGTATAAGAACAAGGTATATTAATTCGTTAGCAAAGCTATAAAACATTTTCCTATGCTCATTATCTATCCAGCTAAAAAAATTAATAAAAGAAAGAATTAAAACGTACAATAAAAGTAGTTTCTATAGGTGTGGACCGAAGAAACCTACTTTTAGTGAGCTAGTGCTAAAATACCATATTTCAACAACTTAAAACGACTTAACTCGTCAAATATTACAATGTTTTATGTGCCTAGGTTTAGTATTAATTCCTAATGGCGTTGCAAGCAAAGCCGCCGGTTTTCCTTTCATAAGTTCACATTAAACTCGCCCAAGACACTATGCTCGAATATTGTGCACGGAGACCGTCACGGAAACATGCAAGTAATTCTTGAAATATTAATTGAAAGTAACAACTTAGTACAACATAGAAAAGGAAAATAAAAACAATGAAATATACCTACCACTTGATATGTCATGATCAACGATCTTTCCACAATTGAAAAAATTGTGTGAAAACTCTGTATAGCTAGAATCAAGCATCCCTTGCAATCTATCCAATGTACTCAATGTTTCCACAGTTTCACAATCTGAAAACGCACAAGCATGTAATTTTTTTAGGACAGCGCCAAACACATTATTCTGTGAGAGAGATTTATAAATCAGCCAAATATAAATATGCAAGCAAGTTGACTTTCACGTGTCTTCATTAAAAAAAACAAAAAAAGAAACAACATTAAACTGAATTGCACACAAGCCATGATGCATATTTAGCCTAATATGTATTTTTTCTAGTAAATATTTCTAGCATGTTGTTGGTATTTGAACGTGAGGTAAACCCATACCAAAAACTAAATACTCAACATCTAACAAATAGTGAAATTATTAAGTAAAAAGTGAGTTAGACGTATAACTCAGAAAAGCAAGTAAATAATGAACATCAAAATATCATGACATTGAAATCTCAACAAAAGTGGATGAATGTCCACCTACATCACACACACATACACACACGCACGCGCACACAGAAAAAAACCCCTTCATTTCCGGACTCTGAACTTGAACCTTGACCAAACAATCTAGAGAATTTGTATGTCCACGAAAATGAAAATAGAGCCAACTTTAGCAACTTCACTCATCATACCCTACAATGTTGTTAGTTACATGTAGCTGAAGTCCTCGAGTGGTAATAATATTTAATGAGGCGTATTTTTATATTTGAAAACTTAGAAATAAATGAGCAAAGAATTGGGGGATTTTCCGTTGGCAAATATTTATTGCGCAAACATGAAACTTAATATTCTTCAACACAAATAGAGAATCCGTATATGTTTTTCTTGTAAGAAATTAGGTTGAATTCTCTTCCAGTGGATCTTACCAAAGATTTAGATCATTCGGATATAAATTACTTAACGTAAAGCCACACATAATACAACACGTCTCTCAAATGAATTATTGTCATCATAGGAAACATTAATTCATATTTATGATGCAAGTGCAGACCACATCATTGTTTTAATAGCAAGTTTGTCATAACTTTCAAGGTCATAGAATCGAAGACAAGTATTTCTAATACACATACATGTAGAAAGAAATATAAAACATCATTTTTATCATGATCCATGAATTATTTAATGTCCTGGTGGGTTTTCATTGAAAGAATAAGAAAGAAACATCATTTTACTCAAACCGAAATCATGGAGAGACCAATTATTCTAACAAGTTTTAAACAATCGTGATGACTTATTCAATTCCAAAACAACAACAACAACTACAACAACAAGGTTGCAGGTGATTTGATCAAACGATTGGGTGTCAAGTTGGTGGATAGTCATGAAAAAATAATAAAATAAACTCCATACACATACCTACAAGGAGATGTCCGGTTGTTGTCGAAGTCTCTCCAAAACAACAACAATTCAACTACAACCAGTGTCTCATTTGCTCGTGTTGTTGTCAGTCCTTTCGTCCTTCCCAGAGAATGATTTTAGAAAAAAGTGAATTGACAAACAACGGCGGTTGGAATGTCCTATTTAAAGCCTGGAACGGTGAATTTGTGGGGTTTTTTTTTATTACCAAAGCGCTCATTTGTTATCATTTTATATTTTCATTATATTTGGTAGATTTAATGTCAATTTATTATTATGGGTTAATAATGTTAATTCTCATGACTAAAAAATTGTTCTTTTTTTTGCTATATATTTTGCAGGCAAAAATATTTTATTACGCGCAAATGATGGTAATTCCTTTCATTCTTTGTTTTTTGCTCTATAGTTTGCACAATAAATTTTGTTTATGATGTCATTTCCATGAAATCGGTGTTGCTATGTTTGTGTCAAATAGTAGGGCGGCGCTTTTTCCAACGTTATAATGCCCTAGTCATAGCACATTTCCTAATCTACCCTCTGCCTTTTTTTGTTATTACCTATAGTTATTTGTCCATTGTTTCTAGTGTGTCCCACACGGTCAAAGATGCGATTGTTACCTTTTGTGTTTATCATTTTATATTCTAGCTAAAGATTTTTCACATTTATACCATTTCATGTGGAAAAATATATAATAATGTGCGTTCTTTAAATTACATGTTGAATATCAATTAATTTTAATTCAACGGCGTACATTTTTTTCAATTTAAAAAAATTATTCTTTTAGGGGGGAAGATGATTTTGATTTTATTGCGGGAGGAGATGATCATTCGAACCCTGGTTGATGTCAAGAACATGCATAATATTTATAAATAGATACAATTACATAACTTAGCAAAAATTTATTCATTTAGTAAAACCGAAGTCGAATAAATTCATGTCAAAAAGGATACAAAATTTCAAAATTGTGTATATGTTTTTCTTAAGTCACGTGTTCGCAAGCAAATCTTTGTGTAGTTTTTGCTTCTACTGCTATTGAATGATATACCAAAGAGCGAGTAGTACTATTAGCCTTTCTATGAGCTACAAAAAGCAACGAACTCTATAAGCTAAGGATTTTTTCACCTTTGGACACAAACTTTGTTCTCAGCGAATACCCGTTGTTCTCAGCGAATATACTATTGAGTTACTTACTAAAATTCAGATGTATTCAGTGGTGGAACTACTTAAAACTAAGGGGGGAGCAACTGCCCCCCATGATCCAAAACAAAATGTGCATATAGTTTATCCCCCTTAATTTTTTTATTTGCCTTTATAAAACTCATTGCCCCCCCACCCCCCACCCCCCACCCCCCTCCTATCCGAGATCCGGCGTCCGTCACTGGATGCATTAAGTTATTTCTTTGGCAACACTCCCTCCTGTTAGGCCGATACCTTGATGGTAATTCATACTCCATTTTTAAGGTCCTTATTTAAGGTACATTTGTTAAGAAAATTATCACAGTTTTAGTGTACTTCATCTTTAAAATTATTCAATTATTCACATGTTTTCTTTAAAAGAAAAAAAGGCACATCTTTTGACACATGCCTCAAAATAATCATGTTATTAAACCATAATTTTTGTTTATTCATCTTCTTTGTTTTTAAGATCGCATGTAATACCCTTTCATTGTCAATCTGAAAGATCTCGAAGACTCACGTAGTAGATGCTCATCTATCAGGTGAGATCACGTACCAAATGCTTACATTTGATTTCTCTCGACTTCGACAAATGAAAATATAGACAATTAAATAATTTTTAAAAGAAGAAATAATACTTATGAAGTTTATTGATGAGTAGGAAATTATGTGGAAAAGTGTGAAGGTTCTAAAAAATCTTGAATTTCTTAAGGTTTGAATGACGTTGCGATGTTGAAAAATGAGAAAGAAACAAACTAGCGGTCTTAATCATTCGAATCTATTTATTGATTTAACACACTCTGTTTCTCTTTGACTAAAGCAATGTAACCAACTGCTAAACGTGAAAAAAAAAATATCCAAAAAAACTTATTATTAAGTATTATTCATACACTATATTATAATTTTTTTTTATGAATTATACTTATTACCTAAAATCTTTAATGACAATGATATGAATACATTGTTGATCACAAAAAAATGACGTGTTATTATTTTGTCTATAAGTCTGATATATTTGTACCATTAATAATTTTTTTGGGGTGGAGTCAGACATTTTCATGCAAAAAAACATGACTTTTATTATTCTTAAATCTTAAATAAAAAACACACCCGTTACTAACAAAACAAACAAAATCACCGCACCACTCTTGATCAAAATCAACCCCATCCCTTTTCTTCGCGGCGGCGGGGGGATATATGAAGAGGGAGAAAGACAATAATATATTTAAAATTAGTGAATGGAATGACTAGGGTTTTTTCAAAACTTTTACATAAAATACCAAATTATTTATAAAGAGTTGAAATATCATGCGGAAATATCATGATGTTACGAGTTACGACAAAGAGGCTTGAATTCACTTTTCCAGGACAGGTTCATGGATTTTCTTCACGAATAATTACTCCATTTCTTCTTGGTTGTTCCGTAAAGAAGAAAATATCCGTACACATATGGAAGGGAGAATAATGAAAGCCCAAAGACTGTTTTCTTTTTTTTATCGGCGTGATTTTCTATCCGTCCAATTTTCCAATTTTGCTTGCATTTGAACATACTAAAATTGTTTATACAAAACGTTGAGTGATTCACTTTTCAAAGGCTACAGAGATAAAATTAAACTAAGATCATTTACAATAACCCATAAAATAAAATAAAAAAGTCACTTTTCCTTGAGGGTTTTAAAAGTGAATTCCTGATCAAAATGATCAGATTTTTGAGACATTTTTGTCTTGCAATAATTCATTTGGATCCTCGCAAGTTCATTGAATACCTCAAGTTGATCCAAACTATGATCTTCAATTTTAGCCTCCCCAAAGCACACGCGCATGGACTCTTCCAGCTTTTTCATTTTCTTCAGATCAACGCCGCAAGTTTTTCAGCTTCACATTCAGCTTCAAGGAGCGTGTAAATCTTCTCAGGTTCATCCTTACGGATAACCTGCTCACTTTTTTCGATGGGAGTGCAAACTAGACACTTTTCGGTTGAGTTTTTGAATCTATCAAGGACAGATTCAACAGAAGGGCTACCGAAAGAAAAGACTTTGTTTCCTGGAGAAAAATAATAAGGGCTACATCCGCTAAAAGAATTGTTTAAGAACAATGTATATTAATTCTTTAGCAAAGCTATAAAACATTTTCCTATGCTCATTATCTATCCGGCTAAAAAAATTAATAAAAGAAAGAATTACAAAGTACAACGAAAGTAGTTTTTATAGGTGTGGACCGAAGAAAACCGCTTTTAGTGAGCTAGTCCTAAAATTCCACATTTCAACAACTTAAAACGACTTAACTCGTCAAATATTATAATGCCGTATGTGCCAGGTATAGTATTCCTACGCCGTTGCAAGCCAAGCCGCCGGTTTTCCTTTCATAAGTTCACATTAAACTCACCCAAGACACCGTGCTCGAATAATGTACGCATACCATCAAGGAGACATGCAAGTAATTCTTAAAATATTAATTGAAAGTAACAACTTAGTACAACATAGAAAAGGGAAATAAAAACAATGAAATATACCTACAAATTGATATGTCATGATGAACGATCTCTCCACAATTGAAAAAAGTCTCGTGCAAACTCGTATATCTAGAATCAAGCATCCCTTGCAATCCATCCAATGTACTCAATGTTTCCTCAGTTTCACAATCTGAAAAAGCTTCCTCAGTTTCACAATCTGAAAAAGCACAAGCATGTAAATTTTTTAGGACAGCGCAAAACACAATATTCTGTGAGAGATTTATTAATCAGCCAAATATAAATATGCAAGCAAGTTGAATTTCACGTGTCTTCATTAAAAAAAAAAGCAAACAAACAAACAACATTAAACTTAATTGTACTCAAACCATGATGCATATTTAGCCTAATATGTATCTTTTCAAGTAAATATTTCTAGCACGTTGTCGGTATTTGAACGTCAGGTAAACCCATACCAAAAACTAAATACTTAGCATGTAACAAATATTTAACAAAATAGAGCCAACTCTAACAATTTCACTCATCATACACTACATTGTAGTTAGTTACATGTAGCTGACGTCCTTGAGTGGTAATAATATTTATTGAGCGGCGTATTTTTTTATATTTGAAAACATAGAAATAAATGAGCAAACAATTGGGGGATTTTCCGTTGGCAAATATTTATTGCACAAACATGAAAATTAATATTCTTGAACACAAATAGAGAATCCGTATATGTTTTTCTTATAACAAATTAGGTTGCATTCTCTTCCAGTGAATCTTACCAAAGATTAGGATACAAATTTCTTAACGTGAAGCAACAAAGAATAGAACTCTGTCTCTCGATTGAATTATTCTCATCATATGAATATTGATATATTAATTATTGAGGGCCATTATTACAAGACATCTATCATTAACCATGCTCGTCAAACATTAATTAATATTTATGATGCAAGGGCAGACCGCATCATAATTTTAAGAGCAAGTTGTCATAACTTTCAAGGTCACAGAATCTGAAAAAAAAAAGAATTTTCTAATACACATACATGCAGAAAGAAATATAAAACGTCATACACATACCTACAAGGAGATGTCCGGTTGTTGTCGAAGTCTCTCCAAAACAACAACAATTCAACTACAACCAAGTATCTCATTTGCTCGTGTTGTTGTCGGTCCATTCGTCCTTCCTAGAGAATGATTTTAGGCAAAAAGTGAGACAAACAACGGCGGTTTGGAGGGTCCTATTTAAAGGCCGGAACGGTGAATTTGTGGGGTTTTTTTTATCACCAAAACGCTCATTGTTATCATTTTATTTTTTCATTATATTTGGTAGATTCATGACAATTTATTATTATGGGTTAATAATGTTAATTCTCATGACCCAAAAATTGTTCTTTTTTTTGCTATATATTTTTCAGACAAAAATATTTTATTACGCGGAAATGATGTTAATTTCATTGAAAACCCCTTTCATTATGTGTTTTTTGCCCTGTAGTTTGTACAATAAATTTTGTTTATAATGTCATTTACATGAAATCGGTGTTGCTATGCGTGTGTCAAACAGTTGGCCGGCACTTTTTTCCAACGTTATAATGCCCTAGTCAAAGCACATTTCCTAATCTACCCTCTTCCATTTTTTGTTATGACCTATAGTTATTCGTTCATTGTTTCTAGTGTGTCCCATGCAGTCAAAGATGTGATTGTTACCTTTTTTGTGTTTATCATTTTATACTCTAGCTAAAGATTTTTCACATTTATACCATTTCAAGTGGAAAAATTAATAATACTGTGCATTCTTTAATTGCATGTTGAATAAATATCAATTAATTATAATTCAACTGCGTTTGGCCACCCTCTCCGGCTTGATGCGCAACGATTGATCTTCGAAAGCCATATTTGGCTAGGGTCCAAGTCGAAATCGATATTTTACATCCCCCACCTAATAGGGTTTGGGTCCAAAGAGAAGATGGAAATAGCTTTTGGCAATCGATCACTTGGGAAGATGAAATCCCCTCGTATTGTACTCATTGTTGGCATCTCCGACATACTGAGCATGGCTGCTTTGTGAAGCACCCCGAGCTTCGTCAGCAACCTAAGGTTAACACCGGGCAACAAAAGAAGCAGGAGTATAAGTTGAAAAATGTTTCTTTGGAAAATACCTCAACGGCTCCCATTGTTGAACATAATTAGGACCAGCAGAGAGAAAAAGGGATAATGTGACCCAAAAAAATGATAATGTCACTCAAACAGAAAAGAATTTTGGGGGAGCAGACCCACCTTTTGAGGTTCCGACCATTCCTATTGCTAATTTAATGGGCACTCAACAAAGACCAACTTAAGTCGAATCACTTTGTTGATAGAAATGAGCGATTCGAGATAGTTCATAGGAAAGAAAATCGACTCGAACATGGGTATCTTTCAGAAAATCAAAAAAAAGACTCACTTGCTCCACAATCTCCAGCTCAAGCTATAGATGAATTGACGCAGGCCTCTATGGATGTGACCAACATAGAACAAAATCCAACCAATGACCATGCTTACGAAGGTAATTTTACAATGGTGACTAAAAGGAGGAAAAGTAGAAAAGACTATGCGGCTATGGCTAAAGGGATTGCAACCCGTTCAAATTCTTCCAATCTAACAGTTAAAGATGTTTAACGGTCTCTTTTGGAATATAAGAGGTGTGGGCAACCCCTCCTCGATACGAAGGTTGAAAAAATTGGTACGTACCTATAATTTGTCTTTTGTTGCTATTATGGAACCGGTGGTTAATTCTCCTAACTACCTTAATAAGGAGCGATTAAAAATGGGATTTAGTTATACGATTTCTAATCCAAACAGCAAAATTTGGTTCTTTTGGAATTTTACCTCTGCCTGGGATATTGTTCTTAATTCAAATCAAGGTATCCATTTGAAGTTCAATGATAGTGTCCCTTTTATTGTTTCGATCATCTATGCCAAATGTACTAAAGCAGAACGGGTGATGTTATGAAATGATTTGAGGTTGGTTTGCAATCTGAATATGCCTTGGTTAATTGGAGGTGACTTTAATGTTATACGCTTCTTAGATGAATACAAGGGACATGGGCATCCTGATATTGCCGCCATGCAAGACTTTAACACATCTATTTCTGAGTGCGGCTTACAGGAATCTACAGTTTTTGGGGGTCATTTCACCAAGGCTGCACATAGGCCGAATGGCTATGTTCAAAAAAAGCTTGACAGAATTTTGTTTAACACTCAGTGGCAATCTGATAGATCGTTTGAGATTCAATCCTTAGCCCGCACCGGCTCCGATCATCGGCCTCTTCTTTATTTGGGAAAAGAAAGTCTCACCGGGCCAAAGCCTTTTCGTTTTCAGAAAATGTGGTTACACCGCTCGGATCTAAAAGATGTTGTAGTAGCTAGCTGGAATGAACCCACACACGCGTCTGGCATTCTTGGCTTTATGCTAAAGCTTAAATCCATGCGCTCTCGCTTAAAGCAATGGAATGTTGAGTCTTTTGGGAATGTTCACGACAACAATAAATTAGCCGAGCTTGCTATTGTGACAAAAGAGAGTGTCTACGATCAGGATCCCTCGCCCCAAAATAGAGCCGAGCTTTCACAAGCCCAAGCATGGACCTTATGTCTCTATTTATTGTTGGATTACGGTGGGAATGACACGTGGTGAGGTGCCAATCCGACCTCCATCAGGATTCTTAAAGAGTTTTCCACACGTCACTCTTTACTTGGTTTTATATTACCGGGATTTCTCTTATGCCTTCCTTTGCTGATTCGATCCACCAGATCCTACAGAAACCTCTGTGATCTTTATTAACTGACAGCCCTGATGAAGGAGCCTTCCGCAATGAAATGAGTGCAAACCGGAATAAGAGAAAACATCAAAAGAAATGACATAATAGATGAATATGATCTACAAAGACTTATACTTGAAGGCAGTAGTCAAAGAAACAATGAGATTGTACCCTCCAACTCTACTCTTAGTTCCAAGAGAAACTAGAGAGAATTGCAAAATAGATGGTTATAATATTATGGCGAAAACACAAGTTTTTGTATATAAGTGAACGGGCTATTGTAAGAGATCCGGAATGCAGGTAAATCTCTGAAGCATTCAACCCGGAAAGATTCTTTTGTGGTAATATTGATGTGAAAGAGAATGATTTTGAAGTGTTTCAGGGTCATCTATAAGATATAAACTGTTGATTGCTACATTTGGATCGCCATTTGTGTTCTTGAAACGTTGGCTTTGGATGAAGAACATGTATATTGTGTGATGATGCATAGACGCATTGTCCCTCGAGCATCATAAAAAAAATTATCTTATAAATATTAGAATCAATACAACAGCCGAAAAAACAAATTTAATAAACACGAGTGGGAATCTCATAAACACAATATGATTATAAGTAAGATAGTTTAATTTCAAATCACCTAGAAAGGCTTTCTTTACATTTTTGACATGACTTGCAAAATGGAAAAGAGTCTTAGAAACTATAAAAAGCAATTTGATATGGAAAATACCAATTAAAATCAAGAAGCAATACCATTTCCCCTTCAAGAATCTTTCGTCGAGCAAAGAGCCCCTCCATGTATGCCAGATTTACCGAAACGGACCTGCAAATTTTCAGTCCTCTGGAAAAAAGAAGTGAAGAAACATTGGTCATCAAACAATGAACAACGAAAGCCAACAATAGGGAAGAATGCAGGCTATGTTTATTGTTGAATACATATTAGCACAATGACTAGTTACATGCCTGTAAATGCTTCAACCTCTCCTTTAGTGATGAAAATGTTTTCACTCTGTCCAATTCCTTCAGGAAAGATGGGAAATAGACCGGAAATCAGCTCCAAATCCATATTATTACCATAAAATGTATCTTTTTAAAAACAAAAAAAGGTAAATTACGTTGTTAGAACTTAGAGAATCTATAGTTTCAAGTGGATGATGACACGGCCTCATCACTCGATGAAATACAGGTTCTTGTTGAATATTCTGCAAAGTAGATACCGGATATCAACGATAACAAGAGAAAATATATTTATGAAATTCGAAGCATATTTGTGGCAAATTAATTTTTTATTTTTTTAACACAAGCCGGAAAGGTGACAGGTAGTGATTATTCAATGATTAAATAATATTAAAAACGAACTTCAAGTTCTGTAAGAATCTGAGAGGACATTACAACTAGTGAAACATAAAAAAAAAGGGGAAAACAATAGAAAATACCTAGCCAGATCCATAGAAAATGATATGTCATGATCAACGATCTTTCTGCAATTGGAAATAATATGTGCAAACAACTCTACTTTACGAATCATCCTTTGAAATCCATCCACTGTACTCAATCTTGGCTTATGCACCACAACCAAGCCACAAAAGCATATTTTCATGTGCATATATTTCTCTCTCAATCTCGCAAAAGCAAAGTATAAAATCAACATGAGCATCTACCCTTTGCGGATAGTTATTACGCAAACTTAAAAAGTAATTTTATTCAATGGTAATAGAGAATCTGTAAAGAGATCACGGAAATATTGTCATCAAAGAACCACGGATGTATTAACGATTGTAGGCCATATTAGAAAACATTTATAATAAATGTTTCATTATAGTTTTCATACCGAGCGCGAGATCCTCTACTCTAATGAGGGTACCAAAGATCATTTAACCCGGTGCCGATATTTGAAACTTTCATCCCGGTGCCGGAGAATTGAATTTGTTGGATACAATTTGAGAAAGAAAAAAACATTTACCGAAATTCAAATCTAAGGGAGACCGCACTTCAAAAAAAGGAAGAACACACCACCGCAAGTGGAGATTTGCTCGTGTTTCTATTCCAAGACACAAATTGAGTGAATTTGCGGTGTTAGCCGTTTGTGTTCTTGCTTCCTATCCGCCACCTATGAGTTGTTTAAGAATGAGAAAGATAGATTGAAAACGCGGCTAGGGCTTCACACCCTAAATAGAGGTTGGAGTGATTGTGCTTCATACACATGGCAGGCATGCATTTACATATTTTGTCATTTGACGCCCCAATTTGTATGTAAAAACACCACATTCTCGTTACCAATAATTTTTTTTATTTTATATAATTTTAATCTAAAATGGAATTAATCCAATTCTTTGTTTTACATAATACAGTAGACATAAAGAAAAATTTACAGAATTTGGATGGATGCGGTATATATAAAAGAAATTTTATAGAATTCGTATTTTACGGTAAAAAAAATAGAGTATCGGTGTAATTTTTTCGTAAATCTGAATATTGAAATATCTAAAATACTGTTTTGAAAAGATTTAGAGTGTGTACTACAAATGCACTAATTAATGTATGGGTATCTATAGACAACTGGTTTCATACATTGCACATTGATTCTTTCTAAATAAAAATAATAATAATTGTTCATGATATAATCACAATCAAATTGACATGATCTACATTGTACAATGATTCTAGAGTCAAAGGGTAATCTAGACTTTTAATATTAAAATTAATGAAACTTATCCACTTTCTTAATCCGTGTTAAAAGTCAAAATGGACTTAAATTTTTGGATGGAGGTAGTATTTTACATTTAACCAATACAGTATATGTAAAGGTCCTTATTCATGGTATATTAACTGAAAAATCTATCATTGTTTTAGAGTACTATACCACTAAAATTGTTCAATCATTCATAAGTTTTTTTTTTTTTTCTTTTTTTTTGGCCAAAAACCAATCAAATTTTTTATCTATGCCACCAAAAATCATGCTTTTTTCACCAAATGTTTTTTTAATTTTCTTTGTTTTAAAATCGTATTTAAAATACCCATTCACTATCAGTTCCGAGAAGCTCATGTAATAGATGCTAATCTATATGGTAAATTCAAGTACCAAATGCTTACATTTTCTTTCTCGTGCGTCAAAAAATGAATATATAGACGATTAACAAAATTTTCAAAGAAGAAATAATACATATATATATAGTTTATTGATGAGTAGGAAATTATGTTGAATAGTGTGAAGGCTCTAAGAATCTTCAGTTACTTAAGTTTTGAATGACGTTGTTGATGTATAATAAAGAGAAGAAACAAACTAGTGTTTTAGTCTGTTACGGTATCTAATTATTGATTTACACAGACTGTGTTCCTTTTTAAAGAAAGAAATGAAACCAACTGCCATACGTGAAACGAAAATGGTCCAAAACTAAAACTTATTGCTAAGTTTTGTTCATATACTATATTATATACTTTTCCTTCTCAATCCCATGAATTATACGTATTATCTAAAATCATTATTGACAATGATATGAATACATTGATTGATGGCGAAATGTTTTGATTTGATAAAAAATAATATATTTGTATCCTTAATATTTTATAACTAAAACTGTAGAATTTTAATTGTAAATGAAAACCGAAGACATCACATAAAACAATATTTGAGTTTAGTATTATACATGGTTTCATGTTTACGTTACATTTATAAAAAAGATATGTTGAATAATACTGGTTCTTATAAATGATCTTATTCTTCTCATTTGTTACTTAATTGGTTCATTAATGATTCATATGAATTAAATCATAACTGACATGTTATATTTATCCTTATTTTAAATATTAAACAATTTTCATAAAAAATTAAGAATAGAACGATTTTCAATTAATATTTGACATTTAACCAATATTCCATTTGTTATGGTCTGGTATGTTTGATAAAAACATTCTATCACAGTGTTAGTGTACTACACCATTCAAATTATTCAAACATTCATAAGTTTATTTTCAAAAAAATAAAACAGCCATATGTTTTTATAGAAAATTTGGTAAAAGGACACATATTGGAATATTTTTAAGTAAATACGACACGACAATATTTTTTATAAGAAGGAGGAAAAATTCTATAATTTTTATAGCCTCAAGGCCAAACAAATAAATCAAAACCACCCCAACACGCGCTTTAGTGTAACTGTTTTTTTCTTTTTCTTTCTACCTTAATTTTTCAAACACTCATATCATTTGATCTAGATCTCCAAACGCGATGAAAAATATCACTGAATTTTTTATTTTTTCAAACTCTTCATTTTGAGACTTGGTTCGATATAATCACATCATTTTTCGTGAGATTCAATGTCGAAATTTACTCGTTGAATCCCGACAAATGAATCCCGAAAATAAGTGAATTTCGACAATGGATTTTTGGAAATTACACCGGAATATGGTGAATGTGGTCTCAAAACAAAGAGCATGAAAAAATGAAAATTTTGATGAAAGAATTTTCAAATTTGTTTGAGATTGAATGATATAAGTGTTTAAAAAATATGAATGAGAGATATAGTGTGTTGGTTTTTTTTATGGTAGGAACAGCGTTCAGAATTTAAATTTTTTTTTTTTTTTTTTTGTCTTTGATGCAAAAGTTTTTAAAACTTGTCGTATTCCCTACTTGATGAATTGTTTTTGTCATTCTCCCCTATTTCCCCAATATAAAGTTATCTACCTTCCCATTAGTTCACGATTTTAGGAGAGATGATACTTAAACATTTAATTAGTTAATTTTGTGTTTGATAGTTAAACATTTAATGAGTTGTTTATGCTCTTGAATTAACTCTCGATCCCTACATCCCCCAAAAGAAGATCAATATAATATTAAACCAAAGCAAACAAGCAAAATACATAGTTAAATTATTTGGTTATTTTTTGGGGAGCAAAAATTCCACTTTGCAAAAGAAGATGGTGCAGCATTAAAATAGCTCTTGCTGAGTGAATCTGGAAGGTTGGTTAGGAGTTGTGGGTGCTAGCTTACTGTTTGAAAGAAAATACCATCATGCTTTCAGAACTCCCTTTTTTGCAGTAGTTGGATGCAAGTTCTTTTTAGATAACGCTACAATTTCTTCTTTCTCCTGGAGTTGCATCTCCATGGCTTTTATTTTTAATTTTGTCCTTTTTTTATTTCACTGCACGGAGGCTCATGCTCTTTCCCTAGCATCTGGTTTCCCACATCGGGTTTTCCGGACTAGGGTTTTAAGGAGGTGGAGGACGTGCATTGACGACATATTTTTTCGGAGGAGGCCGGAAGTGCCCAAAACCTTGTAAACTTTTTTCTTATATTAATAAAATTTACAAGTTTTGTCTATAAAAAAAATAAAAATAAATATTCATAAAATTTATAAATAACTACACACAACACTTTAGACCACAAGCAAGACGAAGATTTGTGGAGTGAGGAATTACTTGTGTAACGCCCCCAAACATGTGTCTGATAGCGCTAATTGAGACATGAAAGATCCAGTTAACTACTTAGACCACCGTCCTCGTTTGGCTTAAAAGGATAACCCAAATTGACAAAACCTTTATATCTCACACTTATACGGGATTAGAATTCAACTACTTTAATTATGTGGGACATTACATTCTCCCCCTTATAAGTAAGCGGCATACTTTTTAGGACTTGGCCATGGTCGTTCTCACACTTTTCCTTACCAGAGGATTATAAAGGTGGCCCCCAACGTCTCTCACGCCGTGGCACTAACTTATGTCTGATAGTCGGCTTTGATACCAATTTGGAATGCCATCAAACCCATGTCTAGTAGTGCTAATTGAGCAATAAATGATCTAATTAACTACCTAGTCAATCGTCCTCGTTTTGCCTAAAAAGGCTAACCCGAATTGAATGACTCTTATGTCTCACACTTATATGGGGGTGAGAATTCTACAACTTTACAAACATGTATCTTGACCCATAGGGCATCATCATCAACTAATAATTTCCACTAGTTTACCGATGAGAGTCATATTCATCATGTCAAGACGTTTAAAACCCAAATCTCCTCTTTCCATTTATTGTGGACCCAAGGGTGTAAAGATTTGAATCTTTCAAATACAACTCTAATTCGTATCCCACTTGGACCCCGATGTATTTGTTCCTATGCTAGAAATCCAAACTCTATAACAAGAATATTCTATATTTGTTGGATTGTGAGAAAACTAGTCCGAAACAAGAAATAAGTTCATTTGCTTAAAATAAAAAATAAAAATAATAAATAAGTCATACTTGTAGATTTTTTAAAATCTAAATCCAAAACAAGAAATAAATTCAACAAGTTTGACGCCCACAAAAAGAAATACCTCTCGGAAATACGGTTGGCTAGGTTCAAGCTTTTTGTGTCCCGTAGAGAGTATAACCTTTCAAATACACCCTTAATTTGTTTTCCATTTCAATCCTGTTATAATTGTTCATTTTCTAGAAATGCAAAATCCGAAAGATGAAATAAGTGGGCTTTAATCCATCTATCCATAAGCTATAATGATGGTGGTTGTAGATCATAGATTGGAATTATACTCTAATAAGCCTATTAAAGTATAAGATAAAATATTTTATGAAAATGATGATCAACCAAGCGTGAGTCCTGCTCGGGCATTAGAGCTATCTACTTCTAAGAAAAAGAATGTAGCTTTCAAAAATAGTGCAGCAAAAAAGGTGTTTCATAATGCATTATCACCGATCTTTGTTTATTGATGAGCATGTGTCCTTGCATGATAAAGTTGGGGCTCTCCTTCTATACATAAACCTTCTACAACATTGCAAAGAATGGATGGAAGACTTGTCTTGTTGCCTCATGCGACATTCTCTGATGGAGGTAGATCATCAGATACTCTTCTTTCATACCGTTCGTGTTTTTTGCTCCAACATCCGCTATTGTTCCACCGGGGATCCTATGCTCCGTCAAATCAATAATTCTCATATCTTTTTATATAATATACTGTATAATGTATTGAGCATGTCCTCTCTTTTTTGTTCATATTAAAAAATATATATATAAACTAGCACCGGATAAAAAGATTTAGAGGACTCTTCTGACTTTGACAAATATATAGTTTTTTTGTTAGAGGTCCCCTAGCCCTAAGAACTAACAAACTATTCATTTTCCCGAAGCTGATAATGTACAAGAATGTTCCAAGCATGTCTTCCGACCATTCATGACACCGCTTGCAATTAAACGCTTGCATGTACAAAAAAGTGGGTATCTTTAAGGAGGAACATCAAGAAAAAGTATGAGCTTCAATTGCATACTAACCCGCGCATCATCCCCAACACCACGGCCATGAATACTATAACCTACGCAGCCTGACCACGACCGCAGCCACGACCACGACCACAACCAACACCACATCCACGGCAACCGTAATTGGCCGGATTGGATGCCCACTCCTCCACTCGTATTCCCCTTAAATTTTCATTTTTGTGAACATTTGACACATACTCCAAAGCCTCCATTACCTCCTTCTTTGCGGGAGCGACCATTGCAAACCGTATCATATGCTATTACCCAAGGAGCGTCGAGCCTTCCTCGTTAAAACCGCAACAATCATCGTTGCAGAAAAAAAAACCAATCCTCCATTCTCTTTTTTTTTTTCCCTATAGTCTTCTATGCCCACATTTTCTAGATCTGAATCATTATTTCTATCCACCACAAAAATCAATGAATTAGGGGCGACGCAAGCGGTACAAATGTAAGGATCGGGGGATTTGGGCCTCACGTATTCAAAGTCAGAAAAAGTGAAACCTGTGATTTATTTATGGTGTCCTTCGAGCTTGATCTCCACCTAAGTACGAATGTTCCAATTAGATTTCTTGAAACATAAATCAAACATAGAAGCTAGCTTAAGTAAACATATTTATAGCCAAAATTCATCGTAGCCATATATATATACACACACACACGCCAACACATAAATACATACATACACATGCTTTTAAAATAGTCACTTTACCTTGAGAGTTTTAAAAGTGAACGCCAAGATCAAGTTGATCGATTTTTGGGACATTTTTGTCCCGCAATAATTGATTTGGATCCTAGCAAGTTCATCGAATGCATCAAGTTGATCCAAACCGAGATCTTCAATTTTAGCATCCCCGAAGCACATGCGGATGGACTCTTCCAGCCTTTTTCATTTTCTTCGCATCAACGCCGCAAGTTTTTTCGGCTTCACATTCATCTTCAAGGAGCATGTAAATCTTCTCTAGTTCATCCTCACGGATAACCCGCTCACTTTTTTCGATGGGAGTGCAAAGTAATCACTTTTCGGTTGAGTTTTTGAATCTATCAAGGATAGATTCAATGAAAGGGCTACCGAAAGAAAATACTTTGTTTCTGGAGAAAAAATAATAAGGCTACATCCGCCGCAAGAATTGTATAAGAAAAATATATATTAATTCGTTAGCAAAGCTATAAAACATTTTCCTATGCTCATTATCTATCCAGCTAAAAAAATTAATAAAAGAAAGAATTAAAAAGTACAATAAAAGTAGTTTCTATAGGTGTGGACCGAAGAAACCTACTTTTAGTGAGCTAGTGCTAAAATACCATATTTCAACAACTTAAAACGACTTAACTCGTCAAATATTACATTGTTGTATGTGCCTAGGTTTAGTATTCCTACTGGCGTTGCAAGCAAAGCCGCCGGTTTTCCTTTCATAAGTTCACATTAAACTCGCCCAAGACACTATGCCTGAATATTGTACACAGACCGTCACGGAAACATGCAGTAATTCTTGAAATATTAATTGAAAGTAACAACTTAGTACAACATAGAAAAGGAAAATAAAAACAATGAAATATACCTACAAATTGATATGTCATGATCAACGATCTTTCCACAATTGAAAAAATTCTGTGCAAACTCTGTATAGCTAGAATCAAGCATCCCTTGCAATCTATCCAATGTACTCAATGTTTCCACAGTTTCACAATCTGAAAACGCACAAGCATGTAATTTTTTTAGGACAGCGCCAAACACATTATTCTGTGAGAGAGATTTATAAATCAGCCAAATATAAATATGCAATCAAGTTGACTTTCACGTGTCTTCATTAAAAAAAACAAAAAAAGAAACAACATTAAACTGAATTGCACACAAGCCAGGATGCATATTTAGCCTAATATGTATCTTTTCTAGTAAATATTTCTAGCATGTTGTTGGTATTTGAACGTGAGGTAAACCCATACCAAAAACTAAATACTCAACATCTAACAAATAGTGAAATTATTAAGTAAAAAGTGAGTTAGACGTATAACTCAGAAAAGCAAATAAATAATGAACATGAAATATCATGACATTGAAATCTCAACAAAAGTGGATGAATGTCCACCTACATCACACACACATACACACACGCACGCGCACACAGAAAAAAAACCCCTTCATTTCCGGACTCTGAACTTGACCCTTGACCAAACAATCTAGAGAATTTGTATCTCCACGAAAATGAAAATAGAGCCAACTTTAGCAACTTCACTCATCATACCCTACAATGTTGTTAGTTACATGTAGCTGAAGTCCTCGAGTGGTAATAATATTTAATGAGCGGCGTATTTTTATATTTGAAAACTTAGAAATAAATGAGCAAAGAATTGGGGGATTTTCCGTTGGCAAATATTTATTGCGCAAACATGAAACTTAATATTCCTCAACACAAATAGAGAATCCGTATATGTTTTTCTTGTAACAAATTAGGTTGAATTCTCTTCCAGTGGATCTTACCAAAGATTTAGATCATTCGGATATAAATTACTTAACGTAAAGCCACACATAATACAACACATCTCTCAATTGAATTATTGTCATCATAGGAAACATTAATTCATATTTATGATGCAAGCGCATACCACATCATTGTTTTAATAGCAAGCTGTCATAACTTTCAAGGTCATAGAATCTGAAGACAAGGATTTCTAATACACATACATGTAGAAAGAAATATAAAACATCATTTTTATCTTGATCCATGAATTATTTAATGTCCCTGGTGGGTTTTCATTGAAAGAATAAGAAAGAAACATCATTTTACTCAAACTGAAATCATGGAGAGACCAATTATTCTAACAGTTTTAAACAATCGTGATGACTTATTCAATTCCAAAACAATAACAACAACTACAACAACAAGGTTGCAGGTGATTTGATCAAATGATTGGGTGTCAAGTTGGTGGATAGTCTTGAAAAAATAATAAAATATACTCCATACACATACCTACAAGGAGATGTCCGGTTGTTGTCGAAGTCTCTCGAAAACAACAACAATTCAACTACAACCAAGTGTCTCATTTGCTCGTGTTGTTGTCGGTCCTTTCGTCCTTCCCGAGAGAATGATTTTAGACAAAAAGTGAATTGACAAACAACGGCGGCCGGAGTGTCCTATTTAAAGCCTGGAACGGTGAATTTGTGGGGTTTTTTTTATTACCAAAGCGCTCATTTGTTATCATTTTATTTTTTCATTATATTTGGTAGATTTAATGTCAATTTATTATTATGGGTTAATAATGTTAATTCTCATGACTAAAAAATTGTTCTTTTTTTTGCTATATATTTTGCGTGCAAAAATATTTTATTACGCGCAAATGATGGTAATTCCTTTCATTCTTTGTATTTTGCTCTATAGTTTGCACAATAAATTTTGTTTATGATGTCATTTCCATGAAATCGGTGTTGCTATGTTTGTGTCAAATAGTAGGGCGGCGCTTTTTCCAACGTTATAATGCCCTAGTCATAGCACATTTCATAATCTACCCTCTGCCTTTTTTTGTTATTACCTATAGTTATTTGTCCATTGTTTCTAGTGTGTCCCACACGGTCAAAGATGCGATTGTTACCTTTTGTGTTTATCATTTTATATTCTAGCTAAAGGTTTTTCACATTTATACCATTTCATGTGGAAAAATATATAATAATGTGCGTTCTTTAAATTACATGTTGAATATCAATTAATTTTAATTCAACGGCGTACATTTTTTTCAATTTAAAAAAATTATTCTTTTAGGGGGGAAGATGATTTTGATTTTATTGCGGGAGGAGATGATCATTCGAACCCTGGTTGATGTCAAGAACACGCATAATATTTATCAATAGTTACAATTACATAACGTAGCAAAAATTTATTCATTTAGTAAAACCAAAGTTGAATAAATTCATGTCAAAGAGGATACAAAATTTCAAAATTGTGTATATGTTTTTCTTAAGTCACGTGTTCGCAAGCAAATCTTTGTGTAGTTTTTGCTTCTACTGCTATTGAATGATATACCAAAGAGCGAGTAGTACTATTAGCCTTTCTATGAGCTACAAAAAGCAACGAACTCTATAAGCTAAGGAATTTTTCACCTTTGGACACAAACTTTGTTCTCCGCGAATACCCGTTGTTCTCAGCGAATATACTATTGAGTTACTTACTAAAATTCAGATGTATTCAGTGGTGGAACTACTTAAAACTAAGGGGGGAGCAAGCGCCCCCATGATCCAAAACAAAATGTGCATATAGTTTATCCCCCTTAATTTTTTTATTTGCCTTTATAAAACTCATTGCCCCCCCCCTCCTATCCGAGATCCGGCGTCCGTCACTGGATGCATTAAGTTATTTCTTTGGCAACACTCCCTCCTGTTAGGCCGATACCTTGATGGTAATTCATATCCATTTTTAAGGTCCTTATTTAAGGTACATTTCTTAAGAAAATTATCACAGTTTTAGTGTACTTCATCTTTAAAATTATTCAATTATTCACATGTTTTCTTTAAAAGAAAAAAAGGCACATCTTTTGACACATGCCTCAAAATAATCTTGTTATTAAACCATAAATTTTGTTTATTCATCTTCTTTGTTTTTAAGATCGCATGTAATACCCTTTCATTGTCAATCTGAAGATCTCGAAGACTCACGTAGTAGATGCTCATCTATCAGGTGAGATCACGTACTAAATGCTTACATTTGATTTCTCTCGACTTCGACAAATGAAAATATAGACAATTAAATAATTTTTAAAAGAAGAAATAATACTTATGAAGTTTATTGATGAGTAGGAAATTATGTGGAAAAGTGTGAAGGTTATAAAAAATCTTGAATTTCTTAAGGTTTGAATGATGTTGCTGATGTTGAAAAATGAGAAAGAAACAAACTAGCGGTCTTAATCTGTTACCGAATATATTTATTGATTTAACACACTCTGTTTCTCTTTGACTAAAGAAATGAAACCAATTGCTAAACGTGAAAAAAAAAATATCCAAAAAAAACTTATTATTAAGTATTATTCATACACTATATTATAATTTTTTTTTTATGAATTATACTTATTACCTAAAATCTTTAATGACAATGATATGAATACATTGATGATCACAAAAAAATGACGTGTTATTATTTTGTCTATAAGTCTGATATATTTGTACCATTAATAATTTTTTTGGGGTGGAGTAAGACATTTTAATGCAAAAAAACATGACTTGTAAAAGTAAAAGTGGGAAAAACTGTATCTCATTCCATTAGATAATCCCTTTATATAGGGTCACGGTTACAATGTGAACACAGATTATATTGATGGCAATAAATACTGATTGACCGTTACATAATAACCGAAAGATAATCGTCATTGGCTTTGACGAAGGCACATAATAGTATTTTCCTTCAACACTCCCCCTTGTGCCAAGTCAAAGGCGAAATGGTGCATGGATCGTTGCCTCGTTAAAAACCTTGCCAAGTAACAAAACCGCGTGGGACAAAATAAAACTTGGTCAAAGGGAAAAAGAGCACAACGCACCTTTAATCTTTAAGGATAACATGTGTGTATTAGACTCCCCCGAGGTCTATATCTCCCCGATCCTTACACCGATCAAGGAAGCTTTGAAAGCCTTCGCATTCCTATATTTTTCACATGTTCCTCAAATATCGCTTTAGGCGGTGACTTGGTAAACAAATCGCCACATTCTCCTCGACCTTACTTGATTCACTTGAATCTTCGAGGAGAGCTTGTTGTTGCCGGTTATAGAAAAACTTTGGTGATATGTGTTTTGTGTTGTCACCCTTGATATAACCAAGCTTCATCTCGTTCGATGCAAGTCGCATTATCTTCATAAATGCAAGTAGGCTCTTCGGTGGTGGAACTTAAACCACTCGGTCCCTCGAATATGTGTAATGATGGACCTTATCCATATACACTCACGAACCGCCTCATGTAGAGCAATAATCTCAGAGTGGTTCGAGGAGGTAGCCACAAGACTTTGCTTGGTTGATCTCCAAGATATCGCCGTGTTCCCAATGGTAAATACATAACCGGTTTGGGAACGACCTTTATGTGGGTCGATAGATACCCGGCGTACCGCAAACCCAACTAATACATTGTTTGGGGTTTCGTAGTAGGGGTGGCGATTTCGCCGTCGACATTTTCTTTAGGGGTTGTATTTTCATTTACGGTCCCTCTTGTCTTTGTGTAGGGAAAAAATAGGCCCAAGTCAATGGTTCCTTTTAGGTATCGAAATATGTTTTTAATACCATTCCAATGACGCCGCGTTGGCGCGGAGCCGAATCTAGCTAACAAGTTCACCGAGAATGCAATATCCGGTCGAGTACATTGAGCTAAATACAATAATGCGCCTATTGCACTTAAGTAGGGAATTTCAGCTCCCAATAGCTCTTCGTCATCTTCCTTTGGACGAAATGGATCTTTCTTTATGTCCAAACTTCGACCGATCATGGGAGTGCTAACAGTGGTGCACTTTGTCCATATTAAATCGCCTGAGCATCTTTTGGACATATGCAGACTGGTGGATAAGTATTCCACAAGCTCGGTGTTCTAGTTCAAGGCCTAGACAAAACCGAGTTTTCCCAAGATCTTTCATCTCAAATTCGGATTTCAAATAGCTCGCGGTTTCTCTTATTTCATTAAGAGTACCTATTATGTTCATATCATCGACATATACTGCTACAATTGCAAATCCGGAACTTGTTTTCTTTATGAATACGCAGGGGCATAGTTCATCATTCTTATATCCCTTCCCAATTAAGTAGTCACTTAGGCGGGTATACCACATCCGCCCGGATTGTTTTAATCCGTAAAGTGAGCGTTTCAATCTGATTGCAAACGCACTCCGTGGTTTAGAGTCACTTGACTTGGGCAATGAAAGACCATCAGGCACTTTCATGTATATCTCTGAATCAAGATCCCCATAGAGATATGCTGTAACCACATCCATGAGCTGCATTTCCAATCCTTCGGAAACAACTAAACTAACTAGGTAACGGAAAGTTATTACATCCATTACAGGAGAGTATGTCTCCTCATAGTCAATTCCAGGGCGTTGTGAGAAACCTTACGCCACAAGGCGAGCCTTGTACCTTAGGACTTCATTCTTCTCATTACGCTTTCTGACAAATACCCATTTATGTCCTACAGCTTTACACTTGGTGGGGTTAGCACTACCGGACCAAATACCGTCTCTTTGTCGAGAATCTAGTTCGCTCGGATTGCTTCTTTCCATTGAGGCCAATCTCGCTCTTTGTTGACATTCGCAACGGAGCGTGGTTCGACATCATCGTGCTCTATGATTTCTTGAGCAACAAGATATGCAAATATATCATCAATGTGCATGGAAGATCTTTCCATCAACTCGTATGCACTCTCATAATCCATTGAGATTTCTTTGTTCTCCGGAATCAATTCAAACATCGGAGCGTCCTCCGCATTGATTCATGGACATAATCGTAATCGAGAGATAATCTCATGAGAGGGATTCTCTACATTGATGATTAATGGGTCGGATTGTGCCTTACTCGCCCTTTTCTTCCTTGGGTGAGTATCGGTCGAACCAAGTGGTCTCCCCTCTTCCTTTGGGCAGCCATGGCCTCATCCACACCTCCACTAAGTGTGGTCGCAATGCCTTTAGCTACGCATTGTGCCCCTTTTGGGGACTTCTAACCTTGCGTGCACGTTTGCACCGGTATATGTGATCTTGTCACTTTAGCAATATCGAGAGAACGCATCGGGCATCGAATCCGCTACGTTCGAAGATTAAGTATTCTTTGCACTTCACTTTCACTTTGTGAGGTACGGGGATCAAAATGAGACCGAGTGGGGACAAACCACGACAATTCCCGTCGTTCCCTTAGAAAATCCTTTTTCTTATCTCCCCCTAACGACGGGAAGACAGCCTCATCAAAGTGACAATCCGCAAATCTTGCGGTAAATAGATCGCCTGTCAAAGGTTCCAAATAGCGGATAATAGTTGGGGATTCGTATCCAACATAAATACCTAATCGTCTCTGAGGACCCATTTTAGTGCGCCGTGAAGGCGCAATAGGCACATATGTCGCACAACCAAATATGCGTAAGTGTGAAATATCGTGCTCATATCCAAGAACCAACCGGTACGCGAGAAAATGGTTGGCTAGCAAAGTGGGTCCGAAACGAATAAGTAAAGCCGCGTGCAATATTGCATAACCCCTGCGAGATAGAGGCAAGTTGGTGCGCATAACCAATGCCCCGGCCACCATCCGTAGCCTTTTGATGGTGGCTTCGCGAGACCATTCCGTGTATGCACATGGGGTACGGGATGTTCTACATCAATCCCGATAGACATGCAATAATCATCAAATGCTTTTGATGTGAACTCTCCAAAGCGTTATCAAGCCTTATAGACTTGATAGGGTGATCGGGGTGGTGAGCCCTTAAACGTATAATCTGTGCTAAGAGTTTTGCAAATGCAAAGCATTCCTTGTGGACAATAATGCGACATGTGACCGAGCGTGTCGAGGCATCCACCGAACCATAAAATACTTGAATGGCCCGCATTCGGATGGATAGGTCCACATATATCACCTTGTATTCTTTGTAAGAATGGAATGTTTTGTTTCATGTCTTTAGCATAGGAAGGTCTCGATCCCGTTTTTGCTAAAGAGCAGGCTTTGCAAAATGATTGGTGTGCCTTGGAAATGGTCAATGAGGAAGAGGGATATAACTCATCCGGTGCTTCGACGACAATGGTCGCTTTGAAACAACACTACTTTGGACACTTTGCATTGTGTCGGATTTTTGTCCCATTTTGTTTTTTCCTCGAAAGAAGGGATGTCCGTGTGAGTTCTTTAAAATACGGATCATCGTATCTCGACCAGGGTGTCCTAGGCGATCATGCCAAAGCCTCGTATGAGTCGTTGTCCCAAATTTCATTGTTGGTGACAGCATAGGATTCAATAATCCGAATAGTAGTAATATATAATCCATTAGATTGACTCATAAGCTTTTCTAGTATGCGTTTCCTTCCACATTCATTTGTGGTAATATACAAATATTCAGACCCATTCTCACAGTGAGTTTCCAAATGATAACCGTTGGCACGAATATCTTTGAAACTTAACAAGGTTCGATTGGCTCTAGGTGCATATAGAGCGTTTGTGACTTTTATCGTTGTGCCGTTAGGCATCAAAAATGTGGCATTTCCTCGCCCTTGTATTACTTGTGATGATCCAATCATCGTAGTCACAGATGAATTACATGGAATTAACTCGACAAATAATTGTCTATTCCTTAAGATAGTGTGTGTGGTTCCACTATCAGCTAAGCACTCTATTTCTCCTCGATTCATTCCTACATTTAAATTAGATGAGATTAAAAAGTCGAAGACATAACTCATATTCTTTAGAGTTTTTCGATGGAGATAGAATGATATGCTTTTCATCCCGATATATATGTTTATTGTATGGTAGATGTATTGCTTTACACCTTAATAGTGCTATTTTCGAACCATGTATATACTGGTAAATAAAATCGAATAAAATTCAATACTTCGAATAAAATCCGAAATTTATTAATAGGCCAACGAAAATCAAAATAAAAGTCTCGTACATCAAAATCCAATTCAACAAACCATTATTCAAATGAACTTTAAGACCAAAATAGTCTAATTAAAAATAAGGCATTCCGCCTTCACAATGTTCTTGGAAAAATAAATAAATAAGCAAAGCAGATCAATCAAAGTCTGGAACATCCATTGACTCGAGCAGTGGTTCTTGTTGCTATTGAAGTCCGCAATTGTGAGGTTGACATCGGTGTCATTGCCTCCATCTTCCGTATAGTGGGCCTCTTGTTCTCTAGATTCCCTATACCTCTTGTAATTGGTCGCTACTTTGTTACTTGCTCGGCGGTGTATTATACCAATGCCCGGTAACTCCACACCTATAGCAAGGTTCGGTTCCAACTCTCTCCCTTTTTCTTGAGGGTTCTTAGGTGCCTTTTGCACCTTAGCCTTAGGACCACCATGGCCACTAGGACCATCACCACCATTTCTGCGCCATACATTAGGGGGACCTCCACGGCCCATACTACGGCCCCTAGGTCCCTTTCCACGTGGTGCATTGTTTCCATGTGGGTAAGGCTCATCACGTCCAACTCCCTTTTCTTTGGGGTTCTTTCCACCTTTCATCTTGCCATAGTTAACCTCAGGAATTTTCTTTGTCCCAGCAGGTCTGGCATTATTATTCATGAGAACTTGATCATGCCGCTCGCCCACTTGCGGCATGTTGATCAATTTGTGAAAGGTCGTAATATTTTTCTTGTCGTACTCCAGCCTATACTGGTTCGCTAGTATAAGTGCTGAAGTAGGAAAAGTGGAAAGAGTCTTCTGGATCATATCATCTTCTGTGAGTTCCTTTCCACAGAATTTGAGACGTGCTCTAAGACGCAACATGTCCTTGTTGAATTGGTCTACCCCTTTGTAGTCAAGCAAGCGGATTTCATTCCACTGAGCAGACAGTTCTGGGAGTAAAGTGTCATGAATGTTCCCAAAACGTCCCTCTAGGGCATCCCACAGTTCTTTGGGTGTTTTCAACTGAAGGTACTCCCAGCGTAAGCTAGAGTCAATATGTCGCCTCAAGAACATTAGGGCATTTGCTTTTACTTTAGCAGATGGGTCGTCCTTAGGGTCGGTGGGTGTTTTGATAGTGAGAGTGTAGTCCTTTGCAACAAAGGCCATTTCCACATCTGAAACCCAGCGGTGGTACTCAATTCCTTCTGAGTCCAAGATTTCAAATTCGGGTCGAGTTGTATCGCCCATCTACATAAACAAGAGTGAAGAGCATATTAATTATGTAGTCATAAGACATCCACAATAATTAATTTCCAAGAGTGTGAATTGGATCACGATGCCATGGTACATAGCGGTCACTCATTTTTTCGATGCTTTGTGAAGATACTTTATCACATTGATTGTTTTGTACTTAGTATATAACGCCTATGAAATTTCTTTATCATAGGATGACATATAATCTTATTTATAAGACAATCAACATATAATTATTATGCTCAATTTGAAATTTCGGGCAAACATAGCACATAACATTTTTCATGGCAACATGCATATACATATCAAATAATATATGTCATGATAATCATAATGTGCGATTTGATACCAAGGCTACCGGAAGTCGACGTTAGACATTGTAAAATAACATATAATGTCTCATAAAGACATACATACCAAACAATAACACATTGTACACACGTAATATTTAAACAAGGTTAATATTATAACATTAAATAATATTTAAAACATAAATAATTATAATAATTATTATTTCTATCTGGAACGAAAATAAAAGGAGCAAAGCTGTCTTTTTTTTTTAATTATTATTATGACACTTTTTCTTCCTTCACCATTCGAAAGCATCAGTACCTGTTTTTTTTTTATTTTTTTTTTATTTTTATTTTTATTTCTTCTTCTTTCTACGGCTCATAGCATACATCATCAACAGTAATAAGAAATAAGGTCATATTTCCTTTGGGCTGGTTCCATCGGCAACGTCAAAGAAAATAATATAAAAATAAAAATAACAATAAGGAATCGACAACAATACGATTGAACACTCAAATTCCGTTTAAGAACACCCCTTTTACCTTAGATCTTTTGAAAGCAATTTGAGGGCAAAACGAATGTAAATGCTTGGAAATCCTCAACACCAACCCTTCTACGATTCACCGTTCACTGGAGAATTGATAGATCTGTTCACCAAAGGGATATATCAGTTCGTGCCACCCGAGGAGCAGCGGCGGCGGCGGCGGGCTGGCGGCGGGCTGGGCGGCGGCAGGGGTCAATTAGGGTTTTTTTTTTTTTTCTGAGCTACGTGCTGATAACGTGTAAAAGTAAAAGTGGGAAAAACTGTATCTCATTCCATTAGATAATCCCTTTATATAGGGTCACGGTTACAATGTGAACACAGATTACATTGATGGCAATAAATACTGATTGACCGTTACATAATAACCGAAAGATAATCGTCATTGGCTTTGACGAAGGCACATAATAGTATTTTCCTTCAACATGACTTTTATTATTCTTAAATCTTAAATAAAAAACACACCCGTTACTAACAAAACAAACAAAATCACCGCACCACTCTTGATCAAAATCAACCCCATCCCTTTTCTTTTGGGGGATCTAGAGGGAGAAAGACAATAATATATTTAAAATTAGTGAATATGACAGTTTTTCAAAACTTTTACATAAAATACCAAATTATTTATAAAGAGTTGAAATATCATGCGGAAATATCATCTTTGTTACGAGTTACGACAAAGAGGCTTGAATTCACTTTTCCAGGACAGGTTCAAGGATTTTCTTCACGAATAATTACTCCATTTCTTCTTGGTTGTTCCGTAAAGAAGAAAATAACCGTACACGTATGGAAGGGAGAATAATGAAAGCCCAAAGACTGTTTTCATTTTTTAATCGGCGTGATTTTCTATCCGTCCAATTTTCCAATTTTGCTTGCATTTGAACATACTAAAATTGTTTATACAAAACGTTGAGTAATTCACTTTTCAAAGGCTACAGAGATAAATTTAAACTAAGATCATTTACAAAAACCCATAAAATCAAAAAAAAAAAAAAAAATAGTCACTTTTCCTTGAGGGTTTTAAAAGTGAACGCCTAGATCAAAATGATCAGATTTTTGAGACATTTTTGTCTTGCAATAATTCATTTCGATCCTAGCAAGTTCATTGAATGCCTCAAGTTGATCCAAACTATGATATTCAATTTTAGCCTCCCCAAAGCACACGCGCATGGACTCTTCCAGCTTTTTCATTTTCTTCAGATCAATGCCGCAAGTTTTTCAGCTTCACATTCAGCTTCAAGGAGTGTGTAAATCTTCTCAGGTTCATCCTTACGGATAACCTGCTCACTTTTTTCGCTGGGAGTGCAAAGTAGACACTTTTCGGTTGAGTTTTTGAATCTATCAAGGACGAGATTCAATGAAGGGCTACCGAAAGAAAATACTTTGTTTCCCGGAGAAAAATAATAAGGGCTACATCCGCTAAAAGAATTGTTTAAGAACAATGTATATTAATTCTTTAGCAAAGCTATAAAACATTTTCCTATGCTCATTATCTATCCGGCTAAAAAAATTAATAAAAGAAAGAATTACAAAGTACAATGAAAGTAGTTTTTATAGGTGTGGACCGAAGAAACCTCGCTTTTAGTGAGCTAGTCCTAAAATTCCATATTTCAACAACTTAAAACGACTTAACTCGTCAAATATTATAATGCCGTATGTGCCAGGTATAGTATTCCTACCGCCGTTGCAAGCCAAGCCGCCGGTTTTCCTTTCATAAGTTCACATTAAACTCACCCAAGACACCGTGCTCGAATAATGTACGCATACCATCAAGGAGACATGCAGTAATTCTTAAAATATTAATTGAAAGTAACAATTTAGTACAACATAGAAAAAGGAAATAAAAACAATGAAATATACCTACAAATTGATATGTCATGTGAATGATCTCTCCACAATTGAAAAAAGTCTGTGCAAACTCCGTATATCTAGAATCAAGCATCCCTTGCAATCCATTCAATGTACTCAATGTTTCCTCAGTTTCACAATCTGAAAAAGCTTCCTCAGTTTCACAATCTGAAAAAGCACAAGCATGTAAATTTTTGGGGGAATTGAAAATATATACCTTTGGGTAAAAATAGTTTTTTTTATATACCCCTATTTTTAAGTCTTATAAGCATAACCCTCAGTAGGACGGGCAATTTGACATTCAGGACGGGATATAATGTCATGAGGACGTGTTATTTTTCATTGAGGTCGGACTAAAATAACACGTCCTCAGTAAATTTTCTCACTCGGTCGCTCTAAAAAAACCCGTCCTAAATTTAAAATTTTTTTTTTTGTTGCAATTGACCGACATTTTTTTTCTGAGAGCTTTTTTACTGGCATCATATTTCTCATGAATTATATGCGACCGCCACCTGTGGTGCAGCTAGAGGTTTATCAACCGGCTTTTGCTCCCGAGGATTCCGGCAAATCGGGCAACTGGGATGAATCCTCAACCAAGGATCAACACATTTCAGGTAAAAAAAGTGACGACATTCCGGCAACAATCTAATACAATCCGTTTCTGTATACTCTACAAAAAAATTGAACAGCCGGAGGAACCACCTTTATTCATCAAGCCCATTATAAATTTCACCGGAATCAGAAGAATAATCTGAGCTGCGCCTCCGCCGGGAAGGAGGGCCGGAGTGGGGGTTATCGTCGTTGGCTTTAAGACATTTGTATATGCAATACAATGTATATGTGATGGCTATGAGGATCATGAGGACACCCAAGTAGATTCCGATGCTGGTGACTTGTGAGTGGATGGTTGCTTGCCGGTGAACGGAATCTTTGCTGACGGCTTCCGAACTGGTGTTGTTCATTTGTGTAACGATGAGAAAATGGTGGTGAAAAAGAAAGAAAAATACTCAGGTCAAGATCAGAGCCACTCAGGAAATGGTGTTGTTCATTTGTATTTTGGTGGTGCCCGACAAAAATAATAATAAAAAAATAAAATTTCAGGACGGTTTTTTTTAGCACGACCGAGTGAGAAAATTTACTGAGGACGTGTTATTTTAGTCCGTCCTCAATGAAAAATAACCCGTCCTTATGACATTATGTCCCGTCCTGAATGTCAAATTGCCCGTCCTACTGAGGGTCATGTTTGTAAGACTTAAAATAGGGGTATAAAAAAAAAACTATTTTTACCCAAAGGTATATATTTCGAATTTTCGTCTAAATTTTTTAGGACAGCGCAAAACACAATATTCTGTGAGAGATTTATTAATCAGCCAAATATAACTATGCAAGCAAGTTGAATTTCACGTGTCTTCATTAAAAAAAAAAGCAAACAAACAAACAACATTAAACTTAATTGTACTCAAACCATGATGCATATTTAGCCTAATATGTATCTTTTCAAGTAAATATTTCTAGCACGTTGTCGGTATTTGAACGTCAGGGAAACCCATACCAAAAACTAAATACTTAGCATGTAACAAATTTAACAAAATAGAGCCAACTCTAGCAATTTCACTCATCATACACTACATTGTAGTTAGTTACATGTAGCTGAAGTCCTCGAGTGGTAATAATATTTATTGAGCGGCGTATTTTTTTATATTTGAAAACATAGAAATAAATGAGCAAACAATTGGGGGATTTTCCGTTGGCAAATATTTATTGCACAAACATGAAAATTAATATTCTTGAACACAAATAGAGAATCCGTATATGTATTTCTTATAACAAATTAGGTTGCATTCTCTTCCAGTGGATCTTACCAAAGATTAGGATATAAATTTCTTAACGTGAAGCAACAAAGAATAGAACTCTCTCTCTCGATTGAATTATTGTCATCATAGGAATATTGATATATTAATTATTGAGGTCCATTATTACAAGACATCTATCATTAACCATGCTCGTCAAACATTAATTAATATTTATGATGCAAGGGCAGACCGCATCATAATTTTAAGAGCAAGTTGTCATAACTTTCAAGGTCACAGAATCTGAAAAAAAAAAAAAAAGAATTTTCTAATACACATACATGCAGAAAGAAATATAAAACGTCATTTTTATCATGATCCATGAATTATTTAATGTCCTGGTGGGTTTTCATTGAAAGAATAAGAAAGAAACATCATTTTACTCAAACTGAAATCCTGGAGAGACCAATTATTCTAACAGTTTCAAAAAATCATGATAACTTATTCAATTTCAAAACAACAACTACAACTACTAGGTTTCATGTGATTTGATCAAACGATTGCGTGTCAAGTTGGCGGATCAGCCTGAAAAAATAATAAAATAAACTCCATACACATACCTACAAGGAGATGTCCGGTTGTTGTCGAAGTCTCTCCAAAACAACAACAATTCAACTACAACCAGTATCTCATTTGCTCGTGTTGTTGTCAGTCCTTTCGTCTTTCCTAGAGAATGATTTTAGAGAAAAAGTGAGACAAACAACGGCGGCTGGAGGGTCCTATTTAAAGGCTGGAATGGTGAATTTGTGGGGTTTTTTTTTTATCACCAACGCTCATTGTTATCATTTTATTTTTTCATTATATTTGGTAGATTCATGACAATTTATTATTGTGGGTTAATAATGTTAATTCTCATGACCCAAAAATTGTTCTTTTTTTTGCTATATATTTTGCAGACACAAATATTTTATTACGCGGAAATGATGTTAATTTCATTGAAAACCCCTTTCATTATGTGTTTTTTGCCCTGTAGTTTGTACAATAAATTTTGTTTATAATGTCATTTACATGAAATCGGTGTTGCTATGCGTGTGTCAAACAGTTGGCCGGCGCTTTTTTCCAACGTTATAATGCCCTAGTCAAAGCACATTTCCTAATCTACCCTCTTCCTTTTTTTGTTATGACCTATAGTTATTCGTCCATTGTTTCTAGTGTGTCCCATGCAGTCAAAGATGTGATTGTTACCTTTTTTGTGTTTATCATTTTATACTCTAGCTAAAGATTTTTCACATTTATACCATTTCAAGTGGAAAAATTAATAATACTGTGCATTCTTTAATTGCATGTTGAATAAATATCAATTAATTATAATTCAACTGCGTTTGGCCACCCTCTCCGGCTTGATGCCGCAACGATTGATCTTTGAAAGCCATATTTGGCTAGGGTCCAAGTCGAAATCGATATTTTACATCCCCCACCTAATAGGGTTTGGGTCCAAAGAGAAGATGGAAATAGTTTTTGGCAATCGATCACTTGGGAAGATGAAATCCCCTCTTATTGTACTCATTGTTGGCATCTCTGACATACTGAGCATGGCTGCTTTGTGAAGCACCCCGAGCTTCGTCAGCAACCTAAGGTTAACACCTGGCAACAAAAGAAGCAGGATTATAAGTTGAAAAATGTTTCTTTGGAAAATACCTCAACGGCTCCCATTGTTGAACATAATAAGGACCAGCAGAGAGAAAAAAGGGATAATGTGACCCAAAAAAATGATAATGTCACTCAAACAGAAAAGAATTTTGGGGGAGCAGACCCACCTTTTGAGGTTCCGACCATTCCTATTGCTAATTCAATGGGCACTCAACAAAGACCAACTTCAGTCGAATCACCTGTTGAGAGAAATGAGCGATTCGAGATAGTTCATAGGAAAGAAAATCGACTCGAACAGGGGTATCTTTCAGAAAATGAAAAAAACGACTCACTTGCTCCACAATCTCTAGCTCAAGCTATAGATGAATTGACGCAGGCCTCCATGGATGTGACCAACATAGAACAAAATCCAACCAATGACCATGCTTACGAAGGTAATTTTACAATGGTGACTAAAAGGAGGAAAAGTAGAAAAGACTATGCGGCTATGGCTAAAGGGATTGCAACCCGTTCAGATTCTTCCAATCTAACAGTTAAAGATGTTTAACGGTCTCTTTTGGAATATAAGAGGTGTGGGAAACCCCTCCTCGATACGAAGGTTGAAAAAATTGGTACGTACCTATAATTTGTCTTTTGTTGCTATTATGGAACCGATGGTTAATTCTCCTAACTACCTTAATAAGGAGCGATTAAAAATGGGATTTAGTTATACGATTTCTAATCCAAACAGCAAAATTTGGTTTTTTTTTGGAATTTTACCTCTGCCTGGGATATTGTTCTTAATTCAAATCAAGGTATCCATTTGAAGTTCAATGATAGTTGTTCACGGATTTATCTAATGCAAAATAAACAAGTAATAATATTTATAAATCCGATATACCTCAAGTGCAAGGATCGTAGTAAGGAGGTTGATACCGGGTCGATCTTACGGGGAACTAACGATTGGTAATCCTAGTCTTTGTTTAACTAACTATGTCACGAAAACTAACCTAAACAACAAATAAAACTAAACGAGACTGAAAGTAAAGATAACACGAATGTAAAACTGGACAGAAAAATGAATCTAAACCAGGGAAAATACGGGTTGCGAACAATTTAAACTACAACTAAACCTAATATGCGATAAGAAGATTTAACTAAACTAAACAATTCAAGTTTTAAGGGATTATTCAAATTATAACGAACAAACGAGCGATTGATCCACCTATCCTATCAACATTCAATTCCAATCAGATTAATTCGTGACTTCTAACCAAGTTGTGATTCACCTCATCTAAAGCATGAACCCTAATTTCTTAGATAGTCCATCTATTAATCTCTATCTTTCGATCTAAGATTAACGCTTTTTCTAACCAAAGTGTGAACTTTAACGTTTCTAATCTTGAAATCTAACCTATTAACTCTCGTATATAGATCAAATAACTATTCTTTTATCCTGGGGATCTAGGGTTTACATGACTCTCATCAAAGTAAAACAATCAAGCATGCACATCTTTCGATATAATTGCAATAAACATTCAAACATGATTAAGAAACGACTTGTATTAAAAACTCACAAATTAATCAAGATTCAAATCTGAATAGTTGACGGATAGGCTTCACAATGCTCGTTCAAGGGATTTTAGCCTCTAAGCATCCTCTTGAAAGCTTGGAATTGTTGAAGAAAAGAACATAAAACTAACTAATTTAATCTAGGATTTAAGTGCATAAAACTGAAGGAAAAGTATGTAAAAACGCAGCATGAGCTGCCCCTAAGATTAGGGTTTTGAGTAATGTGTAATTCGCCTCTCAATGTGGAAAAACACAGCTGTATTTATAGATGTCAAAGTCGGCTGTGCTGAGGCGGTGGACGGACACCCGTCCACTCCTTCTGGACGCTCGTCCGGTCTTTCAATATCAACTTCGAATCGGGCCGAGTCATGATCAGACGCCCGTCCTTCACAAAATTGGACGCTCGTCCACTGAAAATCTGAACATCCTGAGCCAAATTTCTCCTCCTGGACGCTCGTTCAACTAACCAAACGCCCGTCCAACTGGACGCCTTGGGTTCAAGCTTCGGGACGCCGGATCCGGGATCGACTTAATCTTGATTTTTCCATACTTATCTCTTTTTCTTCAATTCAAATCATCATTATCTCTTCTATCATCGATGTAATTCGACTCTTATCTCTTTCTGATCATCATTTGAGCATCAAATATGTACCTATAACATATTAAAACATCGCAAAACGTGATATCATCCAAATAATCATAAAATCAGAATTAAAACACCAAAATTAACCAATTTTGCGAATAACTCATTAAAAACCTCATTTACTCAATAATTCCATTAAACCCTCGTTTCTTATGCAAATTATACAAATATGAGGGAAATTATCATAAAATATATCAATATAAATCGTATAAATTCACCCTTAACAACTCCCCCACACTTAGCTTTTGCTCGTCCCGAACAAAACAAAACAAAAATTAGGGCTCGAAATGAAAACAGACATCTCAGACAATATAGCATAGATCCAATAAATCAGAAGTTCACCATTGTGTGTGCATAGCCATAGAAAACTTCCACTAAGTCCAAACTTGAAAATTTCAAAGCAAACTAGCTAATACCCCCTCGTAGACTAGCAATAAATGACACTCATAAGATGTACCATACAAACGTAAATTATCCCGAAAAGGATGATCGAATATATCCAGGGCCTTTCTGAAATACTCAAAGGATAATCCCTGCAGCATATCTATCAGTTTCTACTGGGGATAAGATGGACGATAACTTAGTCTTATATCCATTTCATAACACTTCATTAGTTGATTTAATTATTTTCACTTTTAAACACACATCAGAATGAGCTATTGCCCTGTCATAGCAGAATAGGATATTCGAGATATACCCTACCTTACTCCAATCATAAGGCAGCTTTTTCTGACTGTCGTGAGCTTTTGGTCATCATAGTGGTATAGGACATACGTGGTACGCCCTACCGCACTCAAATCATCGACTAGCTTCCGACACACCCAATTACTTCATTATAAACTCAACTTTTTCATTTGACAATAATTTACGTGTTACTTATCACATTCAAACCTTAGATATTCACAGTATATCATACTTCGGATCTGAATACAAATTATCATAAATCTCAAGATATATACGTAGCACTAAGCACATGACTTATAAGAAAATCAGAAATCACTCGTCCAAAAGGGGTATAACTTTATAAATTAGCTCATCGTTCACTATGGCTCGTGAAAAATAGATCTCAGGTGAAACAACTAACTTATCAAACATATGATATATAGCTTGGATGACTATAAAAATAACGAACAAAGAATTGAATTGCCTACTCGGGACAAAACAAAAAATGAAAATGTCGAAAAAATTTGAAAAATTCTAGCTCATTTTGCATAGAAACATAACAAATTAAGCAAATGTATAGATACATATCAAATCACTCCCCTCCCCCACACTTAAAGATCAACATGTCCTCATGTTGTGCAGAAAATAACCAGACAGGAAACTTAGCTGATTTCGCGTAGAAAAATCGAGACGTGGTCAGGCTGGAGCATGAAATAAAACAACGCTCTCGAAAGCATCGAAAAAAACGTCCAAACTAACTCAAGCGAGATCCTGACCAAAACTATATCTGCACTACCGGACAAAACAGAAAAATCTCGGGGAACAACGGGGAATATTATCGCAACACAAGAAAAGATAATGCGAAAGTGAAATCGAATCGAACAAAGAGATATATCACGAGGCATAAGGAAAATAGTAATCGTACAATATCAGTCGCAATACAAATCGAAGTACGAGAGTGCCTTAGGGCTTACATGATCCATTGGGAAGAATAAACAGTAGCTAAATGAAAAGTACAACGAATCACGTAATGAATAGTAGCAAGATTATACAACCATCGTATCTAGGACAAAGCAAAAACTAAAATCGGAAAAATAAGATCAGGTCTGGCCCAGCGCTGCAGAATCATTAGCCGGAGGTGCTCCACCCGTAGGAGAGTCAGGCTGCTCCACATCCGAAGACGACTCAGACTCGTTCAGAACATCCGCAATGGCGAGCTCAATCTCGTCAGAATAGACATAATCTATGACGCTCGGGTCGAAAACTCTGTCGTCCTTCGGCCTCCGGCCCTCACTGATGCACCGTAAAATAGTCAAGATGTTATTTTGAGAAGTCCGAATATCCTCCATCCAGTTCCGTACACTGTTGGCCATACTCAACCTCATCCGGACTGAGGGAGATAAAGTAGGAAGGGAGGATGCTCGAGGCGGTGCTGAAGAAGAACCAGGCTCATGTGGTGCCGCTGCCGCAGAACGTCCCGAAGACTTAACCTTTTCTCTCTGTATAGGTCTCGGGTTCTTCGGTTTGTGATCCGATCCATACTCAGGCACACCGGCATCAAGACACAAACTATGAATCTGATTGATAGCTATCTCATCGTATAATGCTTGTCCAACATTCACATTCAATCCAAAGGTCAAAGCGTACAACATCCCTAAGTCACCGATATGAAAATGCATCAGATTGTTCTTGGGCAACAACCGACTCTGTATGAACCTACACTGGACTTTCCAATCCTCCGTCCAGGTAGTGGTGACCAACTCCTTCCGGTCCCCACCCGGTCTCAACGTCCATGCTACATCCGGGCAAACCTTTAACCTTAACTTCTCCAACGGATCTTGCCCCGCATTCTGCCTATGAACGATTTCCTCCTTATAGTCCCGACCCTCAAAAGACGCCAAGTTATACTTCGTATTAATCACATCTGGCGTAAAAGGAACTTTCACCCCCCGAGCCACGACTACCCCCGTTTCCAAATCAGTCTCCGAGCAATTTGCATAAAATTCCCGAACTAGGGAGTCGTTGACTGGGGTACCCGGGATAGTCATCAAGGCATCCCATTTCCGGTCCTTTAACAACTTTACGAACCCGGGATCTACCTTAGTCTCCAGCGTAGCCCTCTCGATTAGCATATTCCTAGAGAAATAATGTTTGGTAAAGGCGTCGTGGGCTCTAGAATTCACAAATCTACGAGGCATAGGCATAGGGGCTTGTTAAGGGTGATTTTATACGTTTTATAAGGATATATTTTATGTCAATTTTCCCCATATGTTGATGTTTTTCATAGAAATCGAGCTTTATATTGAAATATTGAGCAAATGAGTTTTAGAAGTATTAAAGTGCAAAATCGAGCTAATTATGTGATTTTATTGGATAAATATCTTTAGATGTAAGATGTTACATTTTGCATGTTTTTATCGTGATGTAGGTACGCTTGCATGAGGTGAAAGGAGTTTAAAAGATGTTCAAGTGATGATTTGCATGGAAGGAAAGAGATAGAGATGAAGTTGGAATGAAGATCAAGATGAATTTGGAAAAAAAAGGGACTGAACTAGCGTCCAGCCTGGACTGGCGTCCAAAGAGTGAACTGGCGTCCAGGAGAAGAAAGTTGAACAGAGAGTTTGGACGCTGATATGGACGACCGTCTGCCCTAGCGTCTAGAGCAGATGGACGAGCGTCCAGAAAGTCGGACGGGCGTCCACGGCCGACATGCTGAAAACCGACTTAGTTTCCCTATAAATAGCAGCGCGATTTCAACCTAAAAAATACATAATTCGATCCCTCTTGACACACAAACATTAGAGAGGAGCCCTAGGCGCCCCAGCCCCCTTTTGGGAGGCTGGGGTGGCGGTTAGATTAGGTTTTATTTTCGTTTTTTTCTGTTCTTGTTCGTCCATGCTGATGGCCTTCAAGCTGTGAACTGGAGCATCCATGCTTAATTTTCAGCAGCGTTTTTGATTTCTCTCTTGGATAATCTTGTGAGTGATTTTATTTTGAGTTTGTATCTTTCCTTTGTTTATTTGTTTATGCAATCGATATCGAAAGATGTATTGCTATTTGATGTTTACCGTATGATGAAAATCGGTGTAAACCTTAGATCACCATAGGAAAGATTAGACTTTTAACCTTGACATAAAGGAAGTTGATAGGTTAGATTTCTAGGTTGTTAGATCTAATAAATCTTGCACATTGTTTTGAGAGCGTTAATCTCTATAGATCGGAAGATGATGAGATTGATAGACGGATTACTTACGGAAGTAGGAATTCATACCTTTGATTAGGTGAACCACAACTTTGATTGAATCATCATAAGATAATCTAGGGAAGAATTAAGGGTTGCGGGATGGTGGATCATGTTTGTTCTATGTTGATTTGCTTCAGTCATTATCATGATAGTTAGTTTTATTGTTTTCTTAGTTGTAGTTTTATTTTATTTGCTTTTGTTCGCAACGATATTTTCCTGGCTTTGGACTGACAATCCTCTGTCCATTTTAGTTTCCGTTTTAGTTTAGGTTTAGGAATAATTGTATCAACCTTAGGAGAATTAATTGAACTAGATACCTCGATTCCCTGTGACCGACTCCGGTATAATTGCTATACTACGATCCCTACACTTGGGGAATACCGGATTTATAAATTTTATTACTTGTTGTTTTCATTGCATAAAATCCGTGACAGGGCTACGGTCTTTGCTCTCTTCCTAGGTTGTGCAGCCCTAGGCTCAGCCGGTTCCTCCTCCCGAGTAACATCCACAGCTTCCTCAACCCTAGACGGGTCCCCACCTCGGTGAACCCTAGGCATCCTCATCAATGGTATATCATCATCAGTCTCAAATCCCGAGGTAGGCTCATCCCTCAATGTTGCCCTAGCTTGTGTGGCCCTAGGAGGTTGCTCTCTAATGCTAACACCTCGAGTTGGATCGATTAAGTTGGGATCAAACTCCTTACGCTTATTTCCAGATTCCCTGGCCACCCCCTTACCATAACGCTTTTGCACTGCCTTCTTATGGACCATGATTCGAGCCTAAACTAAACCAAAACAATCCCAAATCAAAGCAAGTTACCCGCTTAACATCCAAATCGGGATTTCAAAATAACCAAACCACAAACCACAACCATCCATCATCACCAAACAACCCATTCATCATCCATCACATCACCACAGCACAGGAAGGCAAGAAAGAAAAATGAATAAATTAATTAAGGAATTATTCATGCGAACGAGCCGACCCGAAGATCGAACTCACAAAAACGTGAATAAATTTGAGAAAAATTGTTGCTAACTTACCAAGTACGACGAGTAGATGACGATCGAGATGTTTTTCAGTCCCAACAACCCCAATTTGGCTCCCAAAATCGGATTTTTTCCTGGAAAAGTCAGACCGAAGAGGGCTCTGATTCTCCAAAATGGTTGTTGGTTGAGGAATAAGGTTTAGAAAAGTGAAAAGAATGGACCAAAAGCGTTCTATAGCAACTGAAATCGCTCAATTTGGTGTAATATTGAGGGATTGAGGTTAAGAGGAGGGCAAAAGTCGGTTTTTCGATTTGAATTTCTGAAAAAATGAGGGTTCATGGACTGAGGGGGGTATTTATAGGCAAGGTATGGACGCTCGTCCAACTCTGTGGACGGGCGTTCAGTAGAGAACCATATGAACTGGATGGGCGTCCAGTGTATCAGACGCTCGTCCAAACTTTCAAATTAGATACAGGATTGGAGGGAACATTTCAGACGGGCGTCCATGTATAATGGACGGACGTCCAAGAAATGCATAGTGTAGACGGGCGTCCAATGCAGAGATTATGCAAAAATTGTAAAATTTTATACAATTCAAATTCAAATTTGCATTTTCTCATTAAACTTAAATAAAACCTCAAAAATACAAACGAAAAATGAGAAGATTTAAACTACAACTTAAATTTAAATAAAATCACTAGAAAATAAGTAAAAACAATGGAAAATAGTGGGTTGCCTCCCACCGAGCGCTTTTGTTTTACGTCGTTTGCTCGACGAAACAACCTAACAACGCTAGTCGTCGTAAATTTCCGCCCAATCCACCACCCTGATAAGACGGCAGAGCATGTCAATCGCCGGAGGAAAATCATACTCGTCCTGCAAAGCCCAGTCCTCACCAGCTACATCGACACCCCGAAAATGCTCAGCTTGCAGCACTAACGCTAAATTTGTCAGCATTGGATCATTCAGGATTGTGTATGGACGTCCTAGAGCTGCCTGCAACTCCTCAGTAGTGAAATCTCCACCTCCCGAATAGCGGGCAACAATAATGACATAGGTGACAGTCCTGATGCGGGTACTAATATCAAAGTCTACGTGCAAAACGATAGTCCCTCCCGGTCCGTCATCTACAATAATAAGTGGGATCCTCCTAAGGAAAGGTAACTCCTCTGGTAGAACTCCGAAATCCATATCTAAAACAACGCTAAACCGACGGATACGGACAAAAGCTTAATAAGGCTAAAAACTTAGACAACTAAAGCAACAAAAAGTATAAAACAAAAGTAACTAATATAAAAAGGGATATCTAGGATGCCTCCTAGTGGCGCTTTTGGTTAATGTCGTTAGCTCGACATTGTTTAAGCTCAGCCTGGATCAGGCCATTTAACTTTTCTGCCAGCCACTACCTCGTGTAAACTTTGATCAGTAGTGTGGCTGCAGAAACAACACTTAACACATGGGGTAAAATCTTTGATGGCTTTCCAAATACGTTTAAACTGCCCCATGGTCGACTTCTTCTTCTTCTGATTATTCTGATGACGTTTCAGCTTGCGCTCCCTCTCAAACTCTTCCATATCCCAACTACCTGCTAGAACTTCTTCAGATCGACCAATACCGTCATCCTTTGAAAACAGGTCGGGTGAAAACTCGTCAAATTCTTCGACTTCTTTAGTACCACACCCGAGGATATCGAGGAAACGAACAATCAAAGTCTTTTCCTTTGACCATTTACTCGAAACGGTTGGTCACCATAACCGCGTAGTTCTAGAACGCCTCCAGGAATAATTTGGAGAATCTCAAAGGGACCGGACCATCGTGTCCTCAGCTTACCAGGGAACAGATGTAACCTGGAATTGTATAATAGAACTTGTTCCCCGACTTGAAATTCTCGCTTCTTAATCTTGGCGTCATGGAGGAGTTTCGTCTTTTCCTTACTGATCCTGGCACTTTCGTAAGCCTGAAGTCTGAATTCGTCTAACTCATGCAACTATTGCAGTCGATGCTTACCACAAGATTGGGAATCAAAGTTCAGAAACTTTGTAGCCCAATAAGCTCTATGCTCTAACTCGACTGGCAGATGACATGGCTTACCATAAACCATTTGATATGGAGATGTACCTATAGGAGTCTTATAGGCGGTTCTGTATGCCTATAGTACATCATCCAATTTCAAACTCCAGTCTTTTCTATGACTGTTGACCGTTTTTTCCAGGATTTTCTTAATACTTTGGTTGCTCCTTTCAACCTGACCACTAGTCATCGGGTGATATGGTGTGCCTGTCTTTTGGCGAACACCATACTTTTCAAGAACTTTCTCTAGTGGTCGGTTGCAGAAATGCGTTCCTTCATCACTGATCAAGGCACGTGGACATCCAAATCTCACGAAGATGTTCTTCTTTAAGAATTTCATGACCGTCTTATGATCATTATGAGAAGTGGCTTGAGCCTCCACCCATTTCGACACGTAATCCACACAGACTAAGATGTATTTATTACCACAAGATGATGGGAATGGCCCCATAAAATCGATGCCCCATACATCAAAGACTTCGCATTCTAAGATGGGTGTCAAAGGCATGTCAAAACGCCTTGTCAGAGTACCGGTTCTTTGGCATCTATCACAAGCTTTACAGAAAGCTTCTGTGTCCTTAAAGATCGTGGGCCAATAGAATCCGGATTTGAAGATCTTAGCAATGATTTTCCAAGGACCAAAGTGACCTCTAGTGGGTCCACTGTGGCACTGCTCAATAATATCGCGCTGCTCGGATTCTGGAATACATCTTCTAAGCAGACCATCTTTACAGATCTTAAACAGATAAGGTTCATCCCAAACGAAAGATTTCAAATCTAGAGAAGAACTTTTTCTTCTCCTGAAAGGATAATTCTGGATCAAGATATTGGGAATGAAGGTAATTGACAATGGAGGAATACCATGGAACATCTGGAGCGCAGCCATCGATAAGCATAATGTTTTCTAGAGGAAAGTAAAGATCTATATCATCTGGATCATCCTTTTCCTCACTTAACATTCTCGAAACATGATCCGCCACGACGTTTTCACTGCCCTTTTTGTCTTTAATTTGAACGTCAAACTCTTGTAGGGTCAGTAATCAACGCAGTAGGCGCGGTTTGGCCTCTTTCTTCGTCATCATATTTCGCAAAGCAGCGTGATCAGTCCACACAATCACTTGAGCTCCTAACAAGTAACTATGAAACTTGTCCATAGCGAAGTGATGGGAGTCAACTTTACACCATTTCGGTGTGCTTTTTACCCTTGTTTATCACTCAATTAGCATGTTTTTGGGTATTTTAGGCCTTTTGTAGAGCTTTATCGTGAGAATAATGCACGGGGAGTGAAAACGACAAATGGTCGGAAAACCCCTCTTTTATCGATAATTTTGCAATATTCCGGACACTTTTACCCCCGGGATGCCATTTGGTATGTTCTATGCATAATATTTCAGGGTTTAGGTGATCCGGAGACCCGGAAGGTGATATTTTGTGGTGAGAATGATCAAGGGAAGGAGAAAAGGGGAGAAAAGAGAAAAAGTGTAAAAATCTCAACCCCTCTGTTCTGTTCATCGGAAATTTACCCTATGATGGAGGCATTTTCAGGACCTGACTTCTTGATGAAAGTTGTAGATAATTCAAATAGCTTTCTAATGGTTTTGAATCACCTCAATCGGAGCTCGGACGAAGAAGTTATGAAGTGTTTACTGCAAAGCTGTCAGAAATGGAGCAACCTGAAGGCAAAAACCAGAGAGTTGTCCGTACGGATGACACATTTTGTCCGTACGGACGACTGGAAAATGATGAAATATCCGTACGGATAGCCTTTTGTCCGTACGGACAAGTGCCCTGGACTATATAAACACCTCAAAAACAGCCGCAGATTGACAGCAGGTTCAGTTTCCACCAGTCCGGTCCTTTGAGCTGCATTTTGACCCATCGAGGAAGCATTTTATGGTCAAGTCGTCTTCATGAAAGTTGTAGGGAATTGAACGAGCTTTCCGACGCATCCTGACTCGTCCAATTCGGAGCTACACACAGGGAGATTTTAATGATTTACTGAAGACGGGTCAAACGAGCCGAGTTGGTCGGCCCACCAGCTCAAACTCGTTTTTTCTGCTCTATATAAGAGCTCTCATAGCAAGAGAGCAAGACACTCTCACTTTTTCAGCATGGACTGAGCTTCGAGGCCGGCTTAGGTGCTCAACCCAGCCGCTCCGGCGGCTGTTATGCAGGTTGACATCTAAATAGTCGGATCAAGGCTCTGGACCATGCTCCGTTTTTCATTTTCTTAGCTTAGATCCTTATATAGAGCGGAGAACGCGGTGTTCGATCGATAGCTTGGTGGATTCCATGGTTCGGGTCACGGTGGGGATTGAAGAGGGGGTTCGATCGTCGATTTAGGAAATTGATTTCTGGATCGGGAGCGCCACGATCTCGTTTTTGATCCAAGGTTCGATCTTTTGCGGATTTCGAAGTCGGATGGGAATAAAGGTTGGATCTTTGGCCGGTTTGGGGTTCGGGTTCTCCGATCTACGGTGTTTCGATGTCGATTTAGTGAGTTTCCTTTGACGATTTGCTTTCTCGCGATTCCGTTTTGGTTGTATTGATATATTGTTGAATGAGATTGCATTTTGATGTTAGAATCTGTTTTGAATCCCTGTTTGTGCCGTTGTGATGTTGTGGGCTTCGATTGTTTATCGTTTTCGCTTGCTCTTTGTTCACCGATTTTAACACAGGTTTCGTATTCGACCCAATTTCCTCGTGGGATCGACCCCGTACTCTTTGCCATTCTACTACGATCGACCCGGTGTTTGGCCGGTTAGAGAGTGGTTTCACGGTATATGAGTTTCGTGGATTATAAATATTGTTTGGTTTTTGGATCGTGAAAAATCCTCTCATCAAAATGGCGCCGTTGCCGGGGAAATTGTTTAAAAGCCGAATTTGTGTTTGGTCGTGAACGAAAAATTAGAAAAAAGAAAAAAATGAAAAAAAATATGAAAACATGTTGATAATGTTGTGCTTAGACTAGGTTTGATTGCAATTTTGGTACTTAGCTTCTTCGGAGGTTGATATCTTGTAGGTTGTCCTAGAACTTGGGCCTAAGTGTTTATCATCTTGTTTTATTTAGATTTGGTTGATGGTTTTGATGAGCTTTTTTTGAAATGGGATGTTGAAGTGATTTTGTCTTGAACTCGGATTGAATACGACTTTGGTACTTAGTCTCTTCGGAGATTGATATCATGCTTAAAATTCACTTTTCCTCTGTTTTTATCCTTGTCCGGACGGACACACACACCCATCCGTCCGGATGGGCTACAATGATCTTGGACACTTGTCGACTATCATGACTTTTTGAGGGGTTTAAAATATCGTGTGTGTGTGTTGTGAAAAAAAAAAATTCGAAAAAAAAAAAAAAAAAAAATTTTGTTTCGGTTGATGTGCTAGTTCTTTGACGTGGATAATTGCTTGTGTGCCTCTGTGGCTTTATTTTATACGTGGATGATTTGTCTTTACCCTGTTTGGTTATCTTTACATCCATTGCAATCCATGTTGAGTACTACCGATATGCTTTGAGTCCGTTTGTGGCATGGCTTCTATATGTGTATATCTCGTATCTATCACCATCTTTTGGCACGTGGACTTCTCCCGTGCATGTGTTTGCCTTGTTTTCGGTCTATATGGTTTTAGGTACTCGAGATGGATTCACTAGAAGATGTCACGTGAGCTTAAGTGCACCTTTCTGCCGGGTTCTACAAAACAGCTAAGTCTTTCTTTCCATCTCATTCACACACTGAGGACAGTGCTTCATTCAAGTGGGGGGTGGGGAACTTAGCCGTTTTGTAGTTGTGCTTTGATCGTTAAAAGTGCCAATTTGTGTGGTATGCTTAGTCTTTGACCGTTTTCTAGTCGATTTTGGGCTATTTTTTAAAAAATTTCAACGGTTTTAACACCGCAGGGTTTGTGTAGTCCTCACATTCGATTGGTAAAAGTCTTAGTAGTTCATTGAATATATGCAATGCGATTCAGTCTTATCTTGAAAACGGAACTTTATATGCGATTTGCTTCGGTTACACACAATTTGGTTGTTACACACACTCATATCTCTAACTTCGAGGCGAAATAGAAAGGTTACCTAAACCGGATACGGGATGACGAGAAAAGGCGCTTTTTTGACCCGACCAGAGCCAAATAAGCCTGAGCCGAATGTTTGACCTTCGTAGCCCCTCTCAGCCTTGATAGAATGGTCCGACCACCATTCGCTTTATAGCCATTTCGTTACTTAGTCAGAAACCTACCCTTGAGCCTTATTTTGGTCACATTCCCTTCATTTGACCCTACGAGTGGACTTAGTCTCTTGTTAAACCACGCTTGCCAAGGCAAGTGTGGGGTGGGAGAGTGACATGTTTTGGTTGGAGTTGGTGTTTTCTGAGTTGTGTAAAGAAGGGGAGGAGCTCGAGTGATCTTTTTGTAAGGCCTTTGGTTCAAAGAAGAAAAGAAAGAAAAGTTGGAAAAGAAAAAGAATGCAAAAAGAAAAATGGAAAAAAAAAGTGAAAAGAAAAGAAAAGAAAAAGAAGTGAAATAAAAGTTTGAATAAAGTGAATAAGTGTTGAGTCAAAGAAAGCCTTGTGTGGACGTGTATTGTTTGTCCATATAATGTTGAGTTCGGAAGTTGTTTTGATTTGTTTGATGATCGGAGGAGTTTGGTGTTGATTTGTATGGTTGCAAGGAGGAGATACACTTGTTGATTTGGTTCACTCGTATTTTCTCTTCTCCAGTTCCCAAATTATCCTTTCGGTTAGCCCCCTCCCGAGCCTAACGTCATAACCTTCAAAGTCCTACTTGACCGTATCTAGTCCCGGTAGCCTCGATTAGTGGAGATGTTATGTGGTATGATATCGTGTGTAAATGTTTGACCGGTATTCAAGGCCGGTGACCATTTTGGATGTGATTCCTTGCTTCTCTACACACGTGCACTCCGTTTTGCTTATAACACTGTCTCGAGTTGTCTACATTCACTTTACTACTTGTCGTTTACCTTGAGAATGTGCTTGGCTACACCGATGCTGCAAAGTTGATCCCATTGGTTTATTTTAAAACGCCCATTTTACTCGAGGACGAGTAAAGGCTAAGTGGGGGGTGGTTGACGGGAGTCAACTTTACACCATTTCGGTGTGCTTTTTACCCTTGTTTATCACTCAATTAGCATGTTTTTGGGTATTTTAGGCCTTTTGTAGAGCTTTATCGTGAGAATAATGCACGGGAGTGAAAACGACAAATGGTCGGAAAACCCCTCTTTTATCGATTATTTTGCAATATTCCGGACACTTTTACCCCCGGGATGCCATTTGGTATGTTCTATGCATAATATTTCAGGGTTTAGGTGATCCGGAGACCCGGAAGGTGATATTTTGTGGTGAGAATGATCAAGGGAAGGAGAAAAGGGGAGAAAAGAGAAAAAGTGTAAAAATCTCAACCCCTCTGTTCTGTTCATCGGCAATTTACCTTATGATGGAGGCATTTTCAGGACCTGACTTCTTGATGAAAGTTGTAGATAATTCAAATAGATTTCTAATGGTTTTTGAATCACCTCAATCGGAGCTCGGACGAAGAAGTTATGAAGTGTTTACTGCAAAGCTATCAGAAATGGAGCAACCTGAAGGCAAAAATCATAGAGTTGTCCGTACGGATGACACATTTTGTCCGTACGGACGACTGGAAAATGATGAAATATCCGTACGGATAGCCTTTTGTCCGTACGGACAAGTGCCCTGGACTATATAAACACCTCAAACAGCAGCAGATTGACAGCAGGTTCAGTTTCCACCAGTCCGGTCCTTTGAGCTGCATTTTGACCCATCGAGGAAGCATTTTCTGGTCAAGTCGTCTTCAAGAAAGTTGTAGGGAATTGAACGAGCTTTCCGACGCATCCTGACTCGTCCAATTCGGAGCTACACACAGGGATATTTTAATGATTTATTGAAGACGGGTCAAACGAGCCGAGTTGGTCGGCCCACCACTCAAACTCGTTTTTTCGCTCTATATAAGAGCTCTCATAGCAAGAGAGCAAGACACTCTCACTTTTCAGCATGGACCGAGCTCGAGGCCGGCTTAGGTGCTCAACCCGGCCGCTCCGGCGGTCGTTATGCAGGTTGACATCTAAATAGTCGGATCAAGGCTCTGGACCATGCTCCGTTTTTCATTTTCTTAGCTTAGATCCTTATATAGAGCGGAGAACGCGGTGTTCGATCGATAGCTTGGTGGATTCCATGGTTCGGGTCACGGTGGGGATTGAAGAGGGGTTCGATCGTCGATTTAGGAAATTGATTTCTGGATCGGGAGCGCCACGATCTCGTTTTTGATCCAAGGTTCGATCTTTTGCGGATTTCGAAGTCGGATGGGAATAAAGGTTGGATCTTTGGCCGGTTTGGGGTTCGGGTTCTCCGATCTACGGTGTTTCGATATCGATTTAGTGAGTTTCCTTTGACGATTTGCTTTCTCGCGATTCCGTTTTGGTTGTATTGATATATTGTTGAATGAGATTGCATTTTGATGTTAGAATCTGTTTTGAATCCCTGTTTGTGCCGTTGTGATGTTGTGGGCTTCGATCGTTTATCGTTTTCGCTTGCTCTTTGTTCACCGATTTTAACACAGGTTTCGTATTCGACCCAATTTCCTCGTGGGATCGACCCCGTACTCTTTGCCATTCTACTACGATCGACCCGGTGTTTGGCCGGTTAGAGAGTGGTTTCACGGTATATGAGTTTCGTGGATTATAAATATTGTTTGGTTTTTGGATCGTGAAAAATCCTCTCATCACAAAGACTACGGCCAATAATTCCTTTTCTGTAGTAGTATAGTTAACTTGAGAAGGATTCAATGTGTGACTGGCGTAATAGATTGGCTGGAATTTCCCTTTGATTCTTTGTCCTAAAACAGCACCAACCGCATAGTTTGATGCGTCGCACATAAGCTCGAAAGGTAGATTCCGGTCGGGCGATATAAGAATTGGAGCGAGAGATTAAACGGTTCTTAAGCTCCTCAAACGCTTGCTTGCGTTTTCATCGAAATCGAACTCAACGTCTTCCTTAAGTAAAGTAGACAGGGGCTTGGCTATCTTTGAAAAGTCTTGAATGAATCTCCTATAGAAACCGACATGTCCAAGAAAACCTCTGATTTCACGCACATTCTTGGGATAACTCATCTTCTCGATAGCTTCTACTTTGGCCCTGTCTACCTCAATACCTTTGGCGGAGATCTTGTGGCCAAGAACTATTCCCTCATCAACCATGAAATGGCATTTTTACCAATTGAGTACTAAGTTCTTTTCCACACATCTGGATAACACTTGATCTAGATTGTCAAGACAGTCGTCGAAGGACTGACCAAAGACCGAAAAATCGTCCATAAAGATTTCCATACACTTTTCTACTAGCCCGTCAAAGATAGCCAGCATACATCTTTGAAATGTAGGTGGGGCATTGCAGAGACCAAATGGCATTCGCCTGTAAGCGAATGTACCATAAGGGCAGGTGAAAGTGGTCTTTTCTTGGTCAGCTGGATAAATGGGTATCTGAAAGTATCCTGAATATCCATCCAGGAAGCAGTAGAATGCGTGCCCTGCCAGACGCTCAATCATCTGGTCAATGAACGGAAGGGGAAAATGATCTTTCATGGTTACTTCATTGAGCTTTCTGTAATCAATGCAGACTCTGTAACCAGTGACAAGTCTTAATGCTATTTCCTCTCCCTTCTCGTTCTTCTCAATGGTAATCCCACCTTTCTTGGGAACTACCTGAGTCGGGGATACCCATTCACTATCAGCGATGGCATAAATGATTCCCATGTCCGAAGTTTGATGATTTCTTTCTTAACCACCTCTTGCATATGAGGGTTGAGCCTCCTCTCGGGGTCGTCTAACACATTTCGCACCCTCATTTGTCTTGATCTTATGCATACAGATGTCGGGAGATATCCCTCGATATCTCCTACTTGCCACCCAAAGGCTTTTTCATTTTTCTTCAAGACGTTGATTAATTTCATTTCCTCTAAACGAGACAACTTGGCGAGATATAATCAAAGGAAGCTTGTCACCTTCTCTTAGAAACACATACTTCGGATGTTTAGGCAACGGCTTCAACACCAAATGCGGGGGGTCTTCTAAACTTGACTTAAGATCTCCACTTTTCAACTCAACATCAATGAGCTTACTTAGTGGTCCCACTGCCAAAGCTTCTCCTTTCAATAACTCATCCTCAATTTCAGCTTCTAATCGCTCTAGATTGACCACACCATGATTATTCAAATTATCAACCAATCGCTCATATTCGATCGCAACAACCATGACTTGCTTTTCCATGAAATCATTGAAGTCATCGACATATCCTCAATGGAAAAGTGGTTGGAGGAACAGAGGGTACTTGAATGGATTTGGAGACATTATAGCTTACCTCCCGATCACCAACTCGTATCGTCACTCGCCCACCTTCGCAGTCAATGAGGGCTCTAGCTGTAGACAAAAAAGGTCTTCCAAGTATCAGGGGGACATTTTCATCCTTTTCAATGTCTAGGACGTACCAGTCAACGGGAAAGGTAAATCTATCAATTTGAACTAGTACGTCTTTTAAGATTCCCGCTCCTTTCTTAGAAGATCTATCGGCCGAATTGCGGATTCATGGTAGTGGGTGAAGATCAATTAAACCCAAATTTGTTTGAACACACGACAATGGCATGAGGCTTATAGATGCACCCTGGTCACACAAAGAGTTAGGGAAGACCAGGCCTCCCATCAACACCGTAAGCACGAACTTTCCAGGGTCACCTCTCTTGGTTGGTAAGTCTTCATAATTGATCATTGAACAATCCTCACCAATCACCTCTCCATGTCCGACAACTTCCTTTTTGAAGAAACAACATCCTTGATGAATTTTGTATACTTAGGCATTTCAACCAAGACCTCTGATAATGGAATATTCACCTGAGTATTTTTCAAGAGATTCAGCACCTTTTCATACTTCTTATCTTCACTCAAAGGGATGTTGCTCTTCCTTGGTGGAAATGGAAGCTTTTTCAGATCACTCTCATAAAAGACTTTCTTCGAAGATGCACTAACTGCTTTGTCTTCCAGATCCTTCCACCGAACAGCTTTTTCAATCTTTTTATTAGTCAGGGGATCAGCCTCCTGACTTCCACTTGATTCTTCATTCCTCAGAGGATCAGCCACCTGAGGACTTTCAGCTTTTTCACCTCTCAGGGGATCAGCCACCTGAGTATTCTTTTTCGGCCAAGGGGAGTGTAGGTGCTCGGCTTCCCCTCCGGCCTTATCACGCGGGGAGGGGCTAGTGGTTTCCCGGTGGGAAGGACCACTAACTTGAGTACCGCTTCTTAAATTCATTGCACCGGCCTCCTCTCTACCGTATGGAATTGATGGTACGAGGTCGGTACATTGGCCATTGTTCAAATCGGTTTGAGCAACATGACCGCCCTTTGGATTTTTCTCGGAAACCGGCGTTGCCCCGGGGGTCTTGAGGCTAAGCGCTCGCCCCGTTGCCCAATTTGTCTCTCAAGGTTCTTATTTGTACTCATCGGGAGTTGGATACTTTTATTTTGCTCCTCCAATTTAGCTTCAAGATTGTTAGGTTGGGAGGGGCCTTGAGAGTTTTGGAAATTTTGAGAATAGGGCTGGCTGGGCCGACTTTGGACAGCAGGATTAGAATTGGCGGGCCAATTCTGATTGAACCTTTGATTAGAATTGGAAAAATTGGAATTCGGGTTCTGAGGAAAACCAGGGTTTCTATTGAAGTTTTGATTCTGATTGAAATTAGAATTTGGATTGAAACTTGAAGATTGATTGAACCCTTGGTTTTGGAGATTATTCTGGCCAGTAAATTGATTAAACCTTTAATTGTTCTGGCCATAGAATGCATTTACTTCAGCATTATGTCCGTTCATAGGACATAATCTAGATGTGTGCCCCACCTCGTCACAATTCGGACATGTGACTTGATTATACTGTCCATAATCATGAACATCATTCACTTGATAAGGTGCAGGGGGATTGAATTGACACTGGCCAGTCATGTGGCCAGTCTGACAACAGCTCTCACAATACAGAACCTGGGAGTTCTGTGGAAAGGAGGAAGTTTGATTCATATGATTCGAAACTTGAGAAGTTGCCATCTGCTTCTGCAGCATGGCGATCAAACTTTGCATGTTTACTTCCTCAACCTTAGGAGGAGGAGGTGCTTGAATGGCTTGATAAGAGGGGGCGTAGTTATATTTGGCAATGTCCTCGAACGGTGCCCATCCCTCATCGGGCGTTTTCTTCAAAACGCCCCACTGAATGAACTATTGACCATGCCTTTTGTAAGCTCGGTCAATCCACTAAAGAAAGTGTTGACTTGCCTTTCCAGTGGCAAGCCATGGTGGGGACACTTTCTAAGCAGAGACTTGAATCTTTTCCAACACTCGGAAAATGATTCATTCTCTCTCTGGTAGAAAGTGAATATCTCATTTAAACATTGGGCCGTTTTTTAAGGTGGGAAGTATTGACTCAAGAACTCTTTTTCGAGTTCAGCCCAGTGGTAATAGATTCAGCGGGGAGAGAGGTATACCACTCTTTAGCTTCTCCCTTTAAAGAAAATGGGAACAGTTTCAGTTTTATAGCATCCTCACTTACTCCTTGAATGCGTGTAGTACCGCATATCTCTAAAAATGTATGTAAGTGAGTATGGGGATTTTCTGACTGATAACCATGGAAAATAGATGCATGCTGCATCATTTGAATGAGTCCCGGCTTTAGCTCGAAGGCGTCCGTGATTATGGCCGGGATAACAATAGCCGGGTTGACTTTGACTTCGCCTGGCATGGCGTAGTCTGCCAACGTACGTCTATCTTCAGCAGCCATAATTATGAAGTTTTCGAATTCTTCGGCTAAACGATCCTCTAGATCTTGATCGGCTTCTTCAGAAGGAGCCGCAGAACGGATTTTCCGACTGTTTGGCCGGACTATGGTCCGCTCTAAGTCAGGGGTATACAGTAATGGTCCCTTTTGACTTTGAGTTTGCATAAACCGAACCAAAATCAGGTGGTTGAAACCTAAAAACTAAGAATTAAAGCCTAAGGAAAGAAAAAGAAATAAAATTAGTTAAGACAGGGGAACAGACGGACGTCCAGAAAACTGGACGGGCGTCTGCCTAGAAATTGAGCTAGACCGGCGTCTGGAAGTCCAAACGCTCGTCTGATCAGCTGAAGAACTGGACGGACGTCCAAATTGGATGGACGCTCGTCCGACAAGTTAAAAACGATTCAGAGTCGAGAAATTTAGAACAGACGGGCGTCCACTGGTCTAGACGCCCGTTTGGAAGCGTAAAAACGAATCGAGAACGAGAGAAAAACAAAGGGAAAAAGATGGGGAGAAAAAAACGAAAGAAAGACGAGAAAATAGATAGAAAGAAAGTCTAATCCTAAGGGGATTGGAGAACTATAAAAGAAAAACTACGAAAACCCTAATAACCTAATTAAAAATCTACCTAGCATATGAACAAAAACACACAATAAAAACAAACACTAGGCAACCGTTTGGTTCCCCGGCAACGGCGCCAAAAACTTGTTCACGGATTTATCTAATGCAAAATAAACAAGTAATAATATTTATAAATCCGATATACCTCAAGTGCAAGGATCGTAGTAAAGAGGTTGATACCGGGTCGATCTTACGGGGAACTAACGATTGGTAATCCTAGTCTTTGTTTAACTAACTATGTCACGAAAACAAACCTAAACAGCAAATAAAACTAAACGAGACTGAAAGTAAAGATAACACGAATGTAAAACTAGACAGAAGAATGAATATAAAGACAGGGAAAATACGGGTTGTGAACAATTTAAACTACAACTAAACCTAATATGCAATAAGAAGATTTAACTAAACTAAACAATTCAAGTTTTAAGGGATTATTCAAATTATAACGAACAAACGAGCGATTGATCCACCTATCCTATCAACATTCAATTCCTAATTGTTAAGGGACAATTTGTAGTGTTTTATAAGGATATATTTTATATCAATATTCCCCATATATGGATGTTTTTCGTAGAATTCGAGCTTATAATCGATTAATTGAGCAAATGACGTTTTGAATAGTTAAAATGCAAAATCGAGTAAATATCGTGGTTTTATTATCTATTTTGTATGGTTTTACGTTTTGCTCGGTTTTGTCATCTTTTAGGTGCAAAAATGTGGAATGGAAGAGGTCTAAATGATGTTTGATTGAAGAATAAAAAGGAAAGAAAGAGATACAAGAGGATGAAGATGAAATAAAGCTTGGGAAAATCCCGAAAACGACTCGTAATACGACGGGCTAATCAAAAAGGCGTTTTCTGAAGAAGAGTCCTTAATGAAAGTTGTAGAGTTTTCCGAGAGCTTTTTTATGACATTCGGATCATAATTTTTGGAGGTCTACAACTCAAGATATGAATTTTAGAAGTTTTATTCCAATAAATTCCAACCCAGCCGACCTAAACCTCTATATAAACAGCCGCATGATCAACCCTAATTGGACACAATTCATTCAGCCGCATTATTCACAGCAGCAGCGGCAACTTGGCTTTCCAAGGCCGGTCACCCGAGCCTTGTGCTCGGGTGATCCGGGTTAGATTAGGATGTCGTTTTTCTTCCGTTTTCGATTCATGGATTCAATCATGTACCAAACTACGTGAGTTTATTTATTTAATTTTTCAGTCCTTATTCGTTTTTTATGATCTTTAATTTATTTTGTATCGTTCTATGATTTTGATGCTATATGTGAATTAGATCGAGAGATCAGTTTGCTATTGATACGTTTACAACATACGGAAGTTGCGTAGACTAGATCACCATAGAAAGATAGGGTTTTTAATCATTAATTATGTGACAAATTAATTGGTTAATTATCTAGGTTGTTAGATTCTAAAATACGAGAGTTAACCTGAATCTACACCTTCGTTTTGTATGGAATATTGATCTCAACATTCGGAAGATGAGAGATTGATAAATTGGATTCACTAAGGAATTAGGGATTCATAGCTTGAGAAATAGATTCACTAAGGAATTAGGAATTTGCATCTCGTGTAAAGGTGAAACCACAATTTGAATTAAAATCATGAGATGAACTAGGATTGAAATCACTTGGTTTGTGCATTGTTTGATCCCATGTGTCTTTAGTTTAGTTTAGGTTGTGTTATTTTATTTCGTAGGTTAGATTTATTTTAATTGCTCTTTCGTTTATTTTATTTGTTCTTTCGTTTATTCGTTTTTCCTAAGTAACAATTGAAAGGAATTAGTGAAATTAGATTCAACATCCCAATTCCCTGTGGATCGACCCCTTACTCACTTCGCTCTACTATCAATTACCCGGTATTCGGCCGGTTAGGAGTTAGTTTTGCATGGTAGTTAGGGTTTATAAATTTTCTTTTGTTTAATGATGCAAAATCCCTCCAACAAAAGTGGCGCCGTTGCCGGGAAATATGTGTCATGGTAGTTAGGGTTTATATTATTTTAGGATTGTGTTACGCTTTGGTATGTTTTCGTTCTATGATTTTGATGCTATGATGTTGAATAGATCGAGAGATCAGTTTGCTATTGATACGTTTACAACATACGGAAGTTGCGTAGACTAGATCACCATAGAAAGATAGGATCTTTAATCATTAATTATGTGACAAATTAATTGGTTAATTATCTAGGTTGTTAGATTCTAAAATACGAGAGTTAACCTGAATCTACACCGAGTTTTGTTTGGTAAATCGATCTCAACATTCGGAAGATGAGAGATTGATAAATTGGATTTACTAAGGAATTAGGAATCCATAGCTTGAGATTAAATTCACTAAGAGATTAGGGATTTGTATCTCGTGTAAAGGTGAAACCACAATTTGAATTAAAATCATGAGATGAACTAGGATTGAAATCACTTGGTTTGTGCACTGTTTGATCCCATGTATCTTTAGTTTAGTTTAGGTTGTGTTATTTTATTTCGTAGGTTAGATTTATTTTAATTTCTCTTTCGTTTATTTTATTTGTTCTTTCGTTTATTCGTTTTTCCTAAGTAGCAATTGAAAGGAATTAGTGAAATTAGATTCAACATCCCAATTCCCTGTGGATCGACCCCTTACTCACTTCGCTCTACTATCAATTACCCGGTATTCGGCCGGTTAGGAGTTAGTTTTGCATGGTAGTTAGGGTTTATAAATTTTCTTTTGTTTAATGATGCAAAATCCCTCCCAACAAAAGTGGCGCCGTTGCCGGGGAATAGGTGTCATGTTGAATCTGATCTTGTTATTTCTCGATTTTGTTACGTTTATTTTTCGTTTTAATAAATGTAGCGTTTAACAAATCGAGAGTTTTTATTTTGCCGTGTTTCGATGACCATAAGGTTAAGATTGTGCAAAAGTTTTTTACTCGATTTGTTTAAACGTGAAGTATGTGTTTATGTGTTTTTTGATCTAACCTCTTTGTGCTTTAATTGAAAGTGGCTGCTGTGATCTGTGTTAATATGTGTTTTAAGTTTTTAGGGTTTGTCCGCGTTTTCCCGCTCTTTGCCGTGTATTCGTTGTATGGACGAGCGTTCAAGTTAGTGAACGCCCGTCCGCTTCTTTCGTGTGTAAACGAGCGTTTGAAAGTATTGTACGCTCGTCCGTTCAAATATTTTCGACTCGTTCGGTTTAAAGGACCGACGAGCGTCTATGCTTTTCGAACGTCCTTCCGGTTGGTTTTCAAGTCAAACGAGCGTTTGTTTTTTGAACGCTCGTCCAAAGCTGTATTTTGAGGTGAACGCCCGTCGTTGTGCCGAACGCCGTTCGTAGTCCAGGTTTTTCTTGATCTCATTCCTAATGCTTTTATTTAGTATGGATTGCTTACATTCGAGCATCCGTGGCCTATTTATTTTTTACATAGATGTCCCGAATATGAATGTTATACCTTTCCATCTATGAATTCATGCTAAGTAAATGATCTTATTCCTTATACATGATTCATCTATGCAAGTTATAGTTACCGTCGGTTCTCGTATGCTATAAGCGGTCTTCGTGTTAATTAGTAGCTAATGTCGGTTTCCGTATGCTACATACCGCCGTGATGAATCTTGTGAGCTTTGAGACTTATGTGCTTCCTTGTTATTTTTATAACTCATTTGGGTAGTATGCTCGTCGGTTTTCCGTTGCTACGATGGAAACCTTATGAGTTATATCTCGTTTAGTATAGCTAATCGTTGGTTTCCATAATGCTATCACCTTCAATGAGTCTTAAAGCGCGTCTACACCGCATGTAATGAATGAACGATCGTCGGTTATCGTAACTTTGTCATTATACGGTAGACGTTTATTATATACATGTCATGTTGCAAATGAGTGGGCTAGTTTTCTTTCTTTTATATTCTTTTATTTTTGCATATCATTTAGATGCATATCATTTAGTTGCATGTCATCTAGTTGCATTGTTTTTCTATTTTTCTTTTATTTTTCTTGAGTGTAGTTAATCGTCGGTTTCCGTAATACTACCTCGTTTTTTTTTCTGATTCTGCACGGGCCGTAGTCACTTTGTAGGGTTGTCCTCTCAACTTGCTCAGCCTGAGCCTGTCGAATTTATTTTTTTATTTATTTTATTTTTAGGATTGCATATCATGTAGGCTGCATTGTAGTATATTTTCATATAGTTGCACCTAGCCTACGACTTTGTAGTATTTCATGTATATGTATTCCATCTTTATATGAGCTTAAATTTGAAATATCTCTATATCTCCTTTTCCATGTGCTTTATATATGTAATCTTTTCTTTTTCCCCGAAGACTCTTTTTGCACTGATCAAGTCTCAGGATACTTTCTATAGCTATTGTGCACTTTAAAGATGTATTCAGTTGTCCTGTGATGCTCCACAGTCTACTGAGCTATGCAGCAATTTTTGTTTTTACCGATTTTTCCGGAATTGCCAGCATCCAATCAGCTAAGTTCTCTAATTTATTATTTCTGTATAACTTGAGGACAAGTTGCAATCTAAGTGTGGGGGAAGGGATAGATGATTTATGTGTCTACTTTCGTTTGCTCATATTTTTAGTATTTCTATGAAAAGTGCTTAATTTTAAAATTTTTGTTTTGTCCCGAGTGAGCATTGCATGTCTTTGTTCGATGTTTATAATCATTGATGCTGTATTCTGCATATTTAGTAATTTTAGTTGTTTCACCCGACACTCTTTTTCACATGCCATAGTAAATGATGAGCTAAATGTTGAAAGCCTACCCCATTTTAGTTGGAGATTTTTGATGATTATAGCATGTTTCTTTGCTTATGTACAATTCTTGAAAAGTTTAGTAGTTTGTATTCTAGGATTAAAGTATGACATATTGTGAATATCGTAAGTTTGAATGTGATAAGTGAAACGTGATTAAGTCTTTGCAATAGTAATAAATTGTTTACTTGAGGTGTTATGCTCGTGGTCCGTGCTACTAGAAAATAATCTTTTCCACTTGCCAAATTTAAATCTCTATGTAAACATAATTGTAATTGTGTGTGTCGGAAGCCGGTTTATGATTTGGGTGAGGTAGGGTGTACCACGTATGTCCTATTCCACTATGATGACCAAAAACTCACGACGGTCGGTTTATAGTCGCCTTATGATTGGAGTAAGGTAGGGGATTATCTTGAAATGTCCTATTCTCGCTATGAGGGCAAAAGCTTATTCGATGTGTGTTAGAAAAGTGTGAAAAAGGTGAAAATATTGAAATATATTATTATGAATAAGTAAGGACTTAGTTATCGTTAATCTTATACCAAGTATAAAGCGAAGGATATGTTGTAGGGATTATCCTCGAGTCCGTCGAAATGTTTTAGATATTCTCTACTATTTCTTTTTGGGATATGTATGTTTTGTAAAGTGCCCTGTTATAATTTTTGAATATTTCTAACTTAGATGGGAAACCGGGCTAGTTTTGGTTTGAATAACTTTCAAATTGTGGAACTTAGTGGAAGTTTATTATGGCTATGCACACACTACACGGGTGAACTTCTAAGTTATTGAATATACTTCATATTTGTATGGATGTTTATTTGTCTCGAGCTTGGCTTTGTTTTGTTTTGCTCGGGACGAGCAAAAGATAAGTGTGGGGGAGTTGTTAAGGGTCAATTTGTAGTGTTTTATAAGGATATATTTTATATCAATATTCCCCATATATGGATGTTTTTCGTAGAATTCGAGCTTATAATAGATTAATTGAGTAAATGGTGTTTCTAATAGGTTAAATTGCAAAACGTAGCGATTTATATGTTTAAATCATGATTTTATATTATTTTAGGATTGTGTTACGCTTTGGTATGTTTTTCCTACATTGTAGATACACACTGTTGATGGGAAGGATGATTTTAAAGAGATGAATTCGAGTGGAAAATCCCTCCAAATCAGTTTAATTCGTGACTTCTAACCAAGTTGTTATTCACCTCATCTAAAGCATGAACCCTAATTTCTTAGATAGTCCATCTATTAATCTCTATCTTTCGATCTAAGATTAACGCTTTTTCTAACCAAAGATGTGAACTTTAACGTTTCTAATCTAGAAATCTAACTTATTAACTCTCGTTATATAGATCAAATAACTATTCTTTTATCATGGGGATCTAGGGTTTACATGACTCTCATCAAAGTAAAACAATCAAGCATGCACATCGTTCAATATAATTGCAATAAACATTCAAACATGATAAAGAAACAACTTGTATTAAAGCCTCACAAATTAATCAAGATTCGAATCTGAATAGTTGACGGATAGGCTTCACAATGCTCGTTCAAGGGCTTTTAGCCTCTAAGCATCCTCTTGAAAGCTTGGAATTGTTGAAGAAAAGAACATAAAACTAACTAATTTAATCTAGGATTTAAGTGCATAAAACTGAAGGAAAAGTATGTAAAAATGCAGCCTAAGCCGCCCCTAAGATTAGGGTTTTGAGTAATTCGCCTCTCAATGTGGAAAAACGCAGCTGTATTTATTGATTTCAAAGTCGGCTATGCTGAGGCGGTGGACGGACGCCCGTCCACTCCTTCTGGACGCTCGTCCGGTCTTTCAATATCAACTTCGAATCGGGCCGAGTCATGATCAGACGCCCGTCCTTCACAACATTGGATGCTCGTCCACTGAAAATCTGAACATCCTAAACCAAATTTCTCCTCCTGGACGCTCGTTCAACTGACCAAATGTCCGTCCAACTGGACGCCAATTCAAGCTTACGGACGCCGCCCAGGATCGACTTAATCTTGATTTTTCCATACTTATCTCTTTTTCTTCAATTCAAATCATCATTATCTCTTCTATCATCGATTTAATTCGACTCTTATCTCTTTCTGATCATCATTTGAGCATCAAACATGTACCTATAACACATTAAAACATCGCAAAACGTGATATCATCCAAATAATCATAAAATTAGAATTAAAACACCAAAATTAACCAATTTTACGAATAACTCATTAAAAACCTCATTTACTCAATAATTCCATTAAACCCTCGTTTCTTATGCAAATTATACAAATATGGGGAAATTACCATAAAATATATCAATATAAATCGTATAAATTCACCCTTAACATTAGTGTCCCTTTTATTGTTTCGATCATCTATGCCAAATGTACTAGAGCAGAACGGGTGATGTTATGGAATGATTTGAGGTTGGTTTGCAATCTGAATATGCCTTGGTAAATTGGAGGTGACTTTAATGTTATACGCTTCTTAGATGAATACAAGGGACATGGGCATCCTGATATTGCCGCCATGCAAGACTTTAACACATCTATTTCGAGTGCGTCTTACAGGAATCTACGGTTTCGGGGGTCATTTCACCTAATTTGGACATAGGCCGAATGGCTATGTTCAAAAAAAGCTTGACGTAATTTTGTTTAACACTCGGTGGCAACCGATAGATCGTTTGAGATTCAATCCTTAGCCCGCACCTCGCTCCAATCATCGGCCTCTTCGTATTTGGGAAAAGAAAGTCTCACCGGGCCAAAGCCTTTTCGTTTTCGAAAATGTGGTTACACCGCTCGGATCTAAAAGATGTTGTAGTAGCTAGCTGGAATGAACCTACACATGCGTCTGGCATTCTTGGCTTTTTGCTAAAGCTTAAATCCCTGCGCTCTCGCTTAAAGCAATGGAATGTTGAGACTTTTGGGAATGTTCACGACAACATTAAATTAGCCGAGCTTGATATTGTGACAAAATAGAGTGTCTACGATCAGGATCCCTCGCCCCAAAATAGAGCCGAGCTTTCACAAGCCCAAGCATGGACCTTATGTCTCTATTTATTGTTGGATTACGGTGGGAATGACACGTGGTGAGGTGCCAATCCGACCTCCATCAGGATTATTAAAGAGTTTTCCACACGTCACTCTTTACTTGGTTTTATATTTCCGGGATTTCTCTTATGCCTTCCTTTTCTGATTCGATCCACCAGATCCTACAGAAACCTCTGTGATCTTTATTAACTGACATCCCTGATGAAGGAGCATTCCTCAATGAAATGAGTGCAAACCGGAATAAGAGAAAACATCAAAAGAAATGACATAATAGATGAAGATGATCTACAAAGACTTATACTTGAAGGCAGTAGTCAAAGAAACAATGAGATTGTACCCACCAACTCTACTCTTAGTTCCAAGAGAAACTAGAGAGAATTGCAAAATAGATGGTTATAATATTATGGCGAAAACACAAGTTTTTGTATATAAGTGAACGGGCTATTGCAAGAGATCCGGAATGCGGGTAAATCTCTCGAAGCATTCAACCCGGAAAGATTCTTGTGTGGTAATATTGATGTGAAAGAGAATGATTTTGAAGTGTTTCAGGGTCATCTATAAGATATAAACTGTTGATTGCTACATTTGGATCGCCATTTGTGTTCTTGAAATGTTGGCTTTGGATGAAGAACATGTACATTGTGTGATGATGCATAGACGCATTGTCCCTCGAGCATCATAAAAAAAAATTTATCTTATAAATATTAGAATCAATACAACATCTGAAAAAACAAATTTAATAAACACGAGTGGGAATCTCATAAACACAATATGATTATAAGTAAGCTAGTTTAATTTCAAATCACCTAGAAAGGCTTTCTTTACATTTTTGACATGACTTGCAAAATGGAAAAGAGTCTTAGAAACTATAAATAGCAATTTGATATGGAAAATACCAATTAAAATCAAGAAGCAATACCATTTCCCCTTCAAGAATCTTTCGTCGAGCAAAGAGCCCCTCCATGTATGCCAGATTTACCGAAACGGTCCTGCAGATTTTCAGTCCTCTGGAAAAAAGAAGTGAAGAAACATTGGTCATCAAAAAATGAACAACGAAAGCCAACAATAGGGAAGAATGCTGGCTATGTTTATTGTTGAATACATATTAGCACAATGACTAGTTACATGCCTGTAAATGCTTCAACCTCTCCTTTAGTGATGAAAATGTTTTCAAACTGTCGAATTCCTTCAGGAAAGATGGGAAATAGACCGGAAATCAGCTCCAAATCCATATTATTACCATAAAATGTATCTTTTTAAAAACAAAAAAAAGGTAAATTACGTTGTTAGAACTTAGAGAATCTATAGTTTCAAGTGGATGATGACACGGCCTCATCACTCGATGAAATACAGGTTCTTGTTGAATATTCTGCAAAGTAGAAACCGGATATCAACGATAACAAGAGAAAATATATTTATGAAATTCGAAGCATATTTGTGGCAAATTAATTTTTTATTTTTTTAACACAAGCCGGAAAGGTGACAGGTAGTGATTATTCAATGATTAAATAATATTAAATACGAACTTCAAGTTCTGTAAGAATCTGAGAGGACATTACAACTAGTGAAACATAAAAAAAAGGGGAAAACAATAGAAAATACCTAGCCAAATCCATAGAAAATGATATGTCATGATCAACGATCTTTCTGCAATTGGAAATAATATGTGCAAACAACTCTACTTTACGAATCATCCTTTGAAATCCATCCACTGTACTCAATCTTGGCTTATGCACCACAACCAAGCCACAAAAGCATATTTTCATGTGCATATATTTCTCTCTCAATCAGCAAAAGCAAAGTATAAAATCAACATGAGCATCTACCCTTTGCGGATAGTTATTACGCAAACTAAAAAAGTAATTTTATTCAATGGTAATAGAGAATCTGTAAAGAGATCACGGAAATATTGTCATCAAAGAACCACGGATGTATTAACGATTGTAGGCCATATTAGAAAACATTTATAATAAATGTTTCATTATAGTTTTCATACTGAGCGCAGATCCTCTACTCTAACGAGGGTACCAAAGATCATTTAACCCGGTGCCAGATATTTGAAACTTTCATCCAGGTGCCGGAGAATTGAATTTGTTGGATACAATTTGAGAAAGAAAAAAACATTTACCGAAATTCAAATCTAAGGGAGACCGCACTTCAAAAAAAGGAAGAACACACCAAATTTGCAAGTGGAGATTTGCTCGTGTTTCTATTCCAAGACACAAATTGAGCTGAATTTGCAGGTTAGCTGTGTTCTTGCTTCCTATCCGCCACCTATGAGTTGTTTAAGAATGAGAAAGATAGATTGAAAACGCGGCTAGGGCTTCACACCCTAAATAGAGGTTGGAGTGATTGTGCTTCATACACATGGCAGGCATGCATTTACATATTTTGTCATTTGACGCCCCAATTTGTATGTAAAAACACCACATTCTATTACCAATAAATTTTTTTATTTTATATAATTTTAATCTAAAATGGAATTAATCCAATTCTTTGTTTTACATAATACAGTAGACATAAAGAAAAATTTACAGAATTTGGATATATGAGGTATATATAAAAGAAATTTTACAGAATTCGTATTTTACGGTAAAAAAAATAGAGTATCGGTGTAATTTTTTCGTAAATCTGAATATTGAAATATCTAAAATACTGTTTTGAAAAGATTTAGAGTGTATACTACAAATGCACTAATTAATGTATGGGTATCTATAGACAACTGGTTTCATACATTGCACATTGATTCTTTCTAAATAAAAATAATAATAATTGTTCATGATATAATCACAATCAAATTGACATGATCTACATTGTACAATGATTCTAGAGTCAAAGGGTAATCTAGACTTTTTAAAATTAATGAAACTTATCCACTTTCTTAATCCGTGTTAAAAGTCAAAATGGACTTAAATTTTTGGATGGAGGTAGTATTTTACATTTAACCAATACAGTATATGTAAAGGTCCTTATTCATGGTATATTAACTGAAAAATCTATCACTGTTTTAGAGTACTATACCACTAAAATTGTTCAATCATTTTTATCTATGCCAAAAACCAATCAAATTTTTTATCTATGCCACCAAAAATCGTGCTTTTTTCACCAATTTTTTTTTTAATTTTCTTTGTTTTAAAATCGTATTTAAAATACCCATTCACTGTCAGTTCCGAGAAGCTCATGTAATAGATGCTAATCTATATGGTAAATTCAAGTACCAAATGCTTACATTTTCTTTCTCGTGCGTCAAAAAATGAATATATAGACGATTAACAAAATTTTCAAAGAAGAAATAATACATATATAGTTTATTGATGAGTAGGAAATTATGTTGAATAGTGTGAAGGCTCTAAGAATCTTCAGTTACTTAAGTTTTGAATGACGCTGTTGATGTATAATAAAGAATCTAATTATTGATTTACACAGACTGTGTTCCTTTTTAAAGAAAGAAATGAAACCAACTGCCATATGTGAAACGAAAATGGTCCAAAACTAAAACTTATTGCTAAGTTTTGTTCATATACTATATTATATACTTTTCCTTCTCAATCCCATGAATTATACGTATTATCTAAAATCATTATTGACAATGATATGAATACATTGATTGATGGCGAAATGTTTTGATTTGATAAAAAATTATATATTTGTATCCTTAATATTTTATAACCAAAACTGTAGAATTTTAATTCTAAATGAAAACCGAAGACATCACATAAAACAATATTTGAGTTTAGTATTATACATGGTTTCATGTTTACGTTACATTTATAAAAAAGATATGTTGAATAATACCGGTTCTTATAAATGATCTTATTCTTCTCATTTGTTACTTAATTGGTTCATTATTGATTTATATGAATTAAATCATAACTGACATGTTATATTTATCCTTATTTTAAATATTAAACAATTTTCATAAAAAATTAAGAAGAGAACGATTTTCAATTAATATTTGACATTTAACCAATATTCCATTTGTTATGGTCTGGTATGTTTGATAAAAACATTCTATCACAGTGTTAGTGTACTACACCATTCAAATTATTCAAACATACATAAGTTTATTTTCAAAAAAATAAAACAGACATATGTTTTTATAGAAAATTTAGTAAAAGGACACATATCGAATATTTTTAAGAATACGACACGACAATATTTTGTATAAGAAGGAGGAAAAATTCTATAATTTTTATAGCCTCAAGGCCAAACAAATAAATCAAAACCACCCCAACACGCGCTTTAGTGTAACTGTTTTTTTCTTTTTCTTTCTACCTTAATTTTTCAAACACTCATATCATTTGATCTAGATCTCCAAACGCGATGAAAAATATCACTGAATTTTTTATTTTTTCAAACTCTTCATTTTGAGACTTGGTTTGATATAATCACATCATTTTTCGTGAGATTCAATGTCGAAATTTACTCGTTGAATCCCGACAGCGAATCCCGAAAATAAGTGAATTTCGACAATGGGTTTTTTTGAAATTACACCCGAATATGGTGAATGTGGTCTCAAAACAAAGAGCATGAAAAAATTGAAAATTTTGATGAAAGAATTTTCAAATTTGTTTTAGATTGAAAGATATAAGTGTTTAAAAAATATGAATGAGAGATAAAATGTGTTGGTTTTTTTTATGGTAGGAACAAAGCGTTCGAATTTTAAAAAAAAATATTTTTTTTTTGTCTTTGATGCAAAAGTTTTGAAAACTTGTCGTATTCCCTAATGATGAATTGTTTTTGTCATTCTCCCCTATTTCCCCAATATAAAGTAATCTACCTCCCCATTAGTTCACGATTTTAGGAGAGATGATACTTAAACATTTAATTAGTTAATTTTGTGTTTGATAGTTAAACATTTAATGAGTTGTTTATGCTCTTGAATTAACTCTCGATCCCCCCATCCCCCCAAAGAAGATCAATACAATATTAAACCAAAGCAAACAAGCAAAATACATAGTTAAATTATTTGGTTATTTTTTGGGGAGCAAAAATTCCACTTTGCAAAAGAAGATGGTGCAGCATTAAAATAGCTCTTGCTGAGTGAATCTGGAAGGTTGGTTAGGAGTTGTGGGTGCTAGCTTACTGTTTGAAAGAAAATACCATCATGCTTTCAGAACTCCCTTTTTTGCAGTAGTTGGATGCAGGTTCTTTTTTAGACAACGCTACAATTTCTTCTTTCTCCTGGAGTTGCATCTCCATGGCTTTTATTTTTAATTTTGTCCTTTTTTATTTCACTGCACGGAGGCTCACGTCTTTGTTTCCCTAAGACACCTGGTTTCCCACATCGGGTTTTCCGGAGCAGGGTTTTAAGGAGGTGGAGGACGTACATTGACGACATAGTTTTTTTGAGGAGGCCGGGAGTGCCCGAAACCTTGTAAACTCTTTTCTTATATTAATAAAATTTACAAGTTTTGTCTATAAAAAATAAAAATAAATATTCATAAAATTTATAAATAACTACACACAACACTTTAGACCACAAGCAAGACGAAGATTTGTGGAGTGAGGAATTACTTGTGTAACGCCCCCAAACATGTGTCTGATAGCGCTAATTGAGACATGAAAGATCCAGTTAACTACTTAGACCACCGTCCTCGCTTGGCTTAAAAGGATAACCCAAATTGACAAAACCTTTATATCTCACACTTATATGGGATTAGAATTCAACTACTTTAATTATGTGGGACATTACATTCTTCCCCTTATAAGTAACTGGCATACTTTCTAGGACTTGGCCATGGCTGTTCTCACACTTTTCCTTACCAGAGGATTATAAAGGTGGCCCCCACCGTCTCTCACGTTGTGGCACTAACTTATGTCTAATAGTCGGCTTTGATACCAATTTGGAATGCCATCAAACCCATGTCTAGTAGTGCTAATTGAGCAATAAATGATCTAATTAACTACCTAGTCCATCGTCATCGTTTTGCCTAAAAGGGCTAACCCGAATTGAATGTCTCTTATGTCTCACACTTATATGAGGGTGAGAATTCTACGACTTTACAAACATGTATCTAGACCCATAGGGCATCATCATCAACTAATAATTTCCACTACTTTACCGATGAGAGTCATATTCATCATGTCAAGACGTTTAAAACCCAAATCTCCTATTTCCATTTATTGTGGACCCAAGGGTGTAAAGATTTGAATCTTTCAAATGCAACTCTAATTCGTATCCCACTTGGACCCCGATGTATTTGTTCCTATGCTAGAAATCAAAACTCTATAACAAGAATATTCTATATTTGTTGGATTGTGAGAAAACTAGTCCGAAACAAGAAATAAGTTCATTTGCTAAAAATAAAAAATGAAAATAATAAATAAGTCATACTTGTAGATTTTTTAAAATCTAAATCCAAAACAAGAAATAAATTCAACAGTTTGACGCCCACAAAAAGAAATACCTCTCAGGAAATACGGTTGGCTAGGTTCAAGCTTTTTGTGTCCCGTAGAGAGTATAACCTTTCAAATACACCCTTAATTTGTTTTCCATTTCAATCCTGTTATAATTGTTCATTTTCTAGAAGTGCAAAATCCGAAAGAAGAAATAAGTTGTATTTGTTGATTTATTAGAAATCAAATCCGAAACAAGAATTAAATTCTACGGGTTGACGCCGACAAAATGAATGTACCCCTCAAGATTGTTTTTGTGGTGTGTTTTAGATTTATTATAGATAACTATGAAAATTCATGACACAATTTTGTCACCAGCATGAAGAACCGAAACAACATGACACATATTTGTTACCGTCATCGACCCAAGAC